>OZ018319.1:9177002-9777002 GCA_963969495.1 Ceratothoa steindachneri | reverse complement strand
TTTCATTTTATATTTCAAAATTTGATGAAACTGAAAATAGTCATGGTTTGAAAGAACCACTGTCGAAAATTTTGGTATATCTCAAGGTTAACTATTAATTCAGAAACTTAGAAACATCACATAATTTAAAAATTAGCAGACATCACCTAATGCTAAGTACATTTACGAACTATTTAACGTCCTGAAATGTGTCTCTTGATTGATTTTTTAAACAAAGATATCATAATCTAGAGTTTCTCTCTTGTAAATCAAGTTGCCATACTGAAAGATTCAAAACTTGCTCCTTGTGGAAATAAGTTTATCTAAGCTACAGCTACAGCTACAGCGTGACGAATTCAATTTTCCATGCTAACTGATACAATAATTCTCCTTGACAATCACCAACGCGATGCCACTGCATCTCCCACAGCGATTAATGACGCCTGATGCGTAAAAGAGGTGGAGATGTTGAGTTAAGAAAGTGCTTCTTTCTTCTTTTTTTTTACAATATTCCCATTCCCATGATAAAGTTGAATATCATTGGATCACTGGTTCTATACTATATCCTGATCTTATTTCAAGTTATACTCGGCCGTGAAGACAAATACACTGCCTGGTAGAGCCCCGCTGACTTAAAACAGAGGGGATACGACATATATGGCGATCATTTCCTAGAGATTGAAGCCATCGGTGTACACCGGTACGGATCCAGCATGGCACGAAGTGTGCTCCGGAAAGCTAGAACGCAGTACTCATGGCGCTGTGGAAGCTTTGAATGCAGAGGCCTGACGACAAATAGTCGATGGTGGTCATTTACAGCCTAGCGTCCTGGGCAGAAAAAAAAGTGATACCGGCCCAAAAGCTACACCGAGCTCTTGAAGGAGTTTCCTAGCCCTCAGATTGGCTGCGGATGCAGTGAGAACCGTTGGCACCTGATGGAGACCCATGCCCGCACGTACAAGCGCATATTTCGCTGTGTCCAGCACAGAGCGAGTGGCATCTCTCCGAAATAAACAAGTAGGCCCTCAATGGGGGATGTACGGAAGGCACTGGTCGCCAAACTGGGACCGGTTTGGTGGATCGAGTCCACCTTGAGTAGCCCTATCAGGACGTCACAGAACGAAAATTATCCATGGCGCTGGTATAAGAGACCCTAAGACTGCGAATATGAGCCTCCCAGGTGAGGCGTCGGTCGAAAACAAGACCAAGGAAACTATGTGAATTTAGGATTTCCAAAGAAACATAGTTTAGGAACAGGTCTGGGTCGGAGTGTAGCCGCGAATGGCGGTAGAAGTGCACTAGCTTGGTCTTGGGAAGTAAAATAAGTCGTATGGCAGTGTGGGACGCCATGAAGACTTTTGATATAAAATAAAAATGGCTTTAGTTGTTCCCTGAAAAGCGTTTTACATTTATCTACTGGTGTTCACAGTCCAAGATGAAACATTTATAGGCAGGGAAACAGATCTACAATGACCCTAGAACCGTTGTACAGAATAGCTCTCATGATTGCGAACGTCGTTCAATAACTTACAATTTACTGTTGTTTGAGAGAAATCTTTTCTAAGAAATTTGTTTCAAAGGAACTGTTTGAATTTTATTACAGATAGCCATTTTGAAATATATTTCTGATTTATTTAACCCTTTTCCTTTGGAAAATATCAGTGGATGCCTCAAAATATAATTATTCGAGGGGCCTACAAAATCTTAATCCAGCTCTAATGAGAGAGTACCTGACAACTGCAGTGCGGAGATGGTGCTCCAGATTTCCATATATATCACAAATTCACGGAAGGGTATAAGCGGTGTGCAAGAAGAGCCTCCAAGAGACTTATCAGATTGGAACGACACTTCTGTCCAATTTTAGAAGCGAAAGTGTTGAGCATAAGTTATTAAAGTTCTATTTCTATATGACATTTAATCATGGCACTATAAGTAATATTGCCCCTTTTCCTTTCAGATTATACGAACATTATTCACGCAGAAGCTTTAACTTAACGCCATGTTTGATCCAACTAAAGAACCCATTCGGCATCTCTACGAGCTTTATCGAAGCTTCAACGCAAGTGTAGCACCAAATTCCAACAAGCAAATGTATGGTGTTGATATAGTATACACAAGAACATGTAGAAGTAGGTGGTGATTTCCCGTTTGGGAAATGAGGACTTTATCATAAACGATAAGCTAGATAGGGTCGTCCCATTTGCGTAGCTAAGGGGACGGGGGGGCGAAGTGGCACAAATAGTAAAGTTACACCGAGCTCCCATTGCAGGGAGGGCTCAGACGAGTGCCCCATCACTTCTTTGGATGACAAAAACATTTAATAAAACGTTTAAATATAGACGCCCATAACAATATAGACAAATATTACTCAAGCATTAATCAAACAAAGTAGAAGTGACTTAAAAGTGAAATTTTTGTGATGTCGTCGCTACAGACTTTGTTTTATAATCAGTCGAAATCAGGAGTTTCCTATTTTTACGTTTCTCTGTATTCTTTGGGCTTTTTTATAGCTCTATGAGTCATGGGGGTCCTTAAAAATGAAGAAAAAATATTGCGAGAGTAATTGTTTCCATGTCATTCATGATGTCAAACATTCGTATATTGGGGGCCCCCAAAGGAAATAATGTCCCCGAGCCTCCAAATCCATAGCTACGCCACTGGGTCATCGTATGGATTGTGGTGTGTTCGTGGGTGTATTTTTGAGAAGCTAGGGTCCATATTTTCTTCCTTATTGGTAAAACGACGATCAAACGATTCTCGTATAAGAATAGGAATCTGCCTGGGAGCGCTTTACATCTTTATTGTGACAGAGCAGACCATCGACCTTGGTGATAATTACTAGAAACATTTACTTAGCCAATATTCTTTTCTAACTGATGCTCAAATGTAGCCTACGCTAATTTATCCAAATTACTCGCCGACATGGTATATTATTTCGTGGTACGCTATTTGTATTTATTATTTTTTTTTTGCTTTTACAAAATATTATACTCTTTATACAAGGGAAGCTTATATTTTTTTTATTCACTGAGACATTGATACCAATATTACTAACCATAGAGTAAAAAAAACAAGGTCTGCTGACCAAAAAGTCGAGGGCCCTTACTTATTCTGATTTATGTCCTTACGACTTTGAAAAATTTCAATAATTCCAGGACTAACCTTGGGAGGACCTTGGCAATTCTATCATTTGGAAGAGAATGGAAACACCTTAAGGGTTTTAAATTTCGTTTGAATCAGCCGGATAGTTATGATGTTATTGCAAAAAAAAACTAATTACCGGGCTAACCTTAGGAGGACCTCAGCAAATATATCATCCAAAAGAGAATGTAAAGCAACATATTAGGTTCAAATTTCGTTAGAATCGCCAGAATAGTTATGTTGTTATTGCCAAAACAAAAGAAATCCCTGGCTAACATTGAGAGGATTTTGCTAATTGTATCCTTCGAAAGAGAATGTAAAACAACATAAGGGTTTCAAATTTCATAAGAATTGGCTAAATTGTTACAATGTAATAAAAAAAAAGCAAAACGTGGACCGACCAACATAGTGAGAAGTAGAGTCACCCGTGACTAAAAAGTCGCAACTTTCTAAAAGCTTATTAATTAAAAAGCAGAACTAAATTATATTGAAGAAAAATTTTTTTTAATTAAAATGGCGGACCTTAACTTTTTGTCACACCTCATTTATGGAATTGCAAAGGCGAAAAATGGTCATACCCTAATTGCATAGTATAGAATAGTATAGCATAGCACATTATAGCATATTATAACAGCATATTATTGCATATTGGTGCTTATCATATTATAGCATAGTAAAACATGGCATAGTATATTATAGCATAACATAGTTAAGTATAGCATAGAATAGCATAGTAAAACATAGAATAGTAAAGTATTAGAGCGTTAGCGAGTGAAGAGAATTTTGATATAATTGCGATAACAGAATGGTTGTCGCGTGCAATTGGTTTGAATGAATTTATGAAAGGACTGTGTGAGGAGTTAGGATTGATGTTTGTAGGTGTCTGGGGTGGGTTCTACGGGAATAGGAGGTTGTATGCGATGGATGGGCTCCATCTTAGTCGGGCAGGTGTTGAGGTTCTATGGGGGGAGCTGGATAGTGTGATTAGGTCCTTACGGGTGGGAAACTAGAAGCTGTTAGAGGTAAGGGAATAACAGGAATAGAGGGCAGGTGTAGGAAATGGAAGGGATGCAGAGATAGAGGAATAGCTAGGGGGAAGAGCATACTGATGCATTATAGGGGAACTAATGCACAAGTGAATGAACAGATAACTAGGAATAAAAAAGCACAATGCAATGAAGATGGGAATAATAAAAAAACTTAAAAATATACTACACAAATGGTCGGAGTATAAGGAATAAGATAGATCTCTTAAGAGCGTTAGCGAGTGAAGAGAATTTTGATATAATTGCTATAACAGAGTCATGGCTTGATTTGGCAGGTAATCCCTTTAAACCTGAGGTTGAGATTGAGGGCTTTAACATGTTCCATACAGATAGGAATAGGAAGAGAGGAGGAGGGGTTATTATTTATATTAAAGATAATCTCCAGTGTTGTGTAAACAGTACAATTAAATTAGATGATAACACAGAGTCATTATGGCTAAATGTAAAGGAAGGTAAAAACAAGCTTGTCATAGGATTATTATACAGACCACCAAATCTTAGTCAGGAAGCTTGAAATCTTCTGTGGCAGGAGATAGAACGGGCATGTAGAAGTAAGCATGTGTGTATAATGGGTGATTTTAATTACAGAAATATAGACTGGGAAGCTATTGTGGGTGATCAGGAGGCTGAGGAATTTTTTAATGTTCTCCAAGATAATTTTCTGAGGCAGATTATTAACGAACCCACTAGAGGTAATAATATACTGGATTTAGTTCTGACAAATAGGGAAGAAGTTATTAAGGATACTGAGATTGGAGGAAATTTGGGTAATAGTGACCATTGTGAAATTAGATTCAAGATGAAATGGAATGGTATTGATAGTAGCATGAACAATGTTAAAATTCCTGACTTTATAAGAGCAAATTATAATGGGCTAAGGACTTACCTGGAGGCAGTTGTACAGAAACCAGGCAATGAAATCAATTCAGGAATAGATTCAATGATATCACTTAATGGAGACAATAATCACCAGGAGGAAGAGATTACAATTGAAGAGGAGTATGAAAGAATAATTGAGCAATTAATTACAGGTCAGATGATTAACATTCCATATAAGGAGATTAGGACTAAAAATAATGACCCAAAATGGATGACAGATAAAATTAAGCATTATATTGGCATTAAAAAGGGCATTTATAGGAAAATAAAAAATGGAGAGGATCACTTAAGGCAGAGGAGATATAATGAACTAGCAAGAGATGTTAAAAAGTTAATTAGAGTAGCAAGGAGAAATTATGAAATTAAAGTGGCAAATAGGGCAAAGGAAGATCCTAAAAGTTTTTATCAATTATACAAAACTAAGGTTAGAGATAAAATAGGCCCACTTATAGATTCCAAGGGAGAATTAATGAGTGATAGGGACTCAATGGCTGGAATGCTAAATGACTTTTTTCTCTCAGTATTTACACAGGAGGATACTCTAAATATAACCGAGATGTCAATGATCTTTCGGGGTAATGATGAAGAGAAATTAAAGGATATCTTGATCACAAAGGAGATAGTGACAAAGGAAATTGATAAAATCAAAAGTAGTAAAGCACCCGGTCCTGATGCTGTCTTTCCTAGAATTTTGAAAGAATGTAAGGATGTGTTAAGTGAGTCCCTAGCATGCATCTTTAGGAAATCATTGGAGAGTGGCATTGTGCCAGTGGCATGGAAGAAAGCCAATGTGATACCTATATTTAAGAAAGGAGATAAAACAAATATGTCTAATTACAGACCAGTAAGTTTGACATCAGTGGTAGGGAAAATGATGGAATCTATTATAGCAAGGAATATTAGAGATCACTTGGATAAGCATAAGTTGATAAAAGAATCACAGCATGGCTTTAGTAAGGGTAAATCCTCTCTGACTAATTTGCTGTCTTTTTATAGTAAGGTGTATGAAGCAGCAGATAATGATGAAAACTATGATATTTTATAATTGGACTTTAGTAAGGCTTTTGATCGAGTGCCACACTTACGGCTTCTGAGCAAAGTTAAAGCACACGGTATCGATGGCAGTATATTTAGGTGGATTCAGTCATGGCTTGGTGACAGACAACAAAGAGTTAGTATAGATGGAGTTAAATCTGAGTGGGGATGTGTTAGCAGTAGAGTTCCGCAAGGATCTGTTTTGGGTCCCTTGCTATTCTTAATTTATATTAATGATCTTGACATAGGTATAAGTAGTGACCTGAGTAAATTTGCTGATGATACTAAGCTAGGTAGAGCCATTAGGGCTGATTCTGATGCTGTTGTAATGCAGGAGGAATTGACCATTCTGTCCAATTAAGCCGAGAAATGGCAAATGAAGTTTAACATAGACAAATGTAGTGTAGAAATAATCCACTGAATAGTTATAAATTAAATGGGAGAATTTTAGGGAGGACCGATTGTGAGAGGGACTTGGGTATTTTGGTAAGTTCAGACCTTCATCCTAGAAAGCAATGCCTAAATGCTAAGAATAAAGCTAATAGGATATTGGGATTCATTAGGAGGAGTGTAAGCAATAAGAGTGCTGAAGTCATTCTAAAACTGTATCTGGTGCTAGTTAGGCCTCATCTAGACTATGCAGTACAATTTTGGTCACCATATTATAGGAAGGATATTGATTTGCTTGAGTCTGTGCAGAGAAGGATGACAAAGATGATTGGTGGGCTAAGGAACTTACCTTATGGTGAAAGGCTCAGAAAACTAAATCTACATACATTGGAAAGGAGAAGAGTCAGAGGGGAATTGATTGAAGTCTTCAAATGGGTAAAAGGATATAATAAAGGGGATCTGGGTAAGGTTCTTATACTTAGTGAACATGTCAGGACACGTAGCAATGGGTTTAAGCTTGATAAGTATAGGTTTAGGAAGGAGATTGGGAGGAATTGGTTTACAAATCGTGTGGTAGATGAATGGAATAGGCTCACTAGACATGTGATAGAAGCCTCCTCTCTGGGTAGGTTTAAGAATAGATTAGATAAATATATGGATGAAGCTGCTAGATGGGACTGACTTTTTTTATGTACATATGTATATATTTTTCTAAGGAGTGGGGAGATTATATTTTGCGGTTGCATGAATGGACATAATCCTCTGGATGCCTTTTATGTATTTTGTAGATTAGATCTGACGAACTCCTGTAAAGGGTGACAATGTTGATGACTTTTCTCTGGTAAGAAATCTTTTGTGTGTTGACTGGAACAGGAGCTGCCAAGTGTAGGCCATGAATGGTCTTTTGCAGTCTCCTTCTTTTCTTATGTTCTTATTAGGTTGAGAAATAAGTTCTTGCGTTTTTTTTAATGTTGTGTTGATTTAAGTTTTGTTGACGTGATTTGTGCACATATTAAGAAATAATAATAAATAATGAGAGCAAAATTTGCAAAGGTTAGGCTACGTCTCTTAACAGCGTAGACTATTAGGCTTTTGCTTAGGCTACGTCTTGAAGTTGAGTAATAAGTCATTGCGGTTTATTTAAAAGTTGTGTAAATTTAATTTTTGTTCTGTACCCTCAAAATAGAATGTCAAGTTGAAAGAAAGGCGTATTTTCGACACTTGTTGTTATTCATTTTCAATCGAGACGGGAACAATGCAAACGCAGCCAAAGCTCATCGCGATATTTTTGCTGTGTACGGAGAAAATGCTTTATCAGAAAGGACAGCTCAATGGTGGTTTTCACGTTTCAAAAACGGTCCTTTCAATCTTAATGACGAAGAACGTCCTGAATGAAGATCGATTGAACGACCTTCTTCATGAAAATCCTTGTCAATCGACTAGAGAATTGGCTGTACAATTGGCGTGTGATCAGAAAACTGTAGTGAATCACCTTCATTCGATGGGGAAAGTTCAAAAACTCGGTGCATGGGTTCCGCCTGCTTTGAGTGAAAGCCACAAACTTCAACGCTCCACGATTGCCGCAGGTTTGCTTGCTCGTCACAACGCTACTCGTGGATATAAGGACATATTTCTTCACCGCATCATCACTGGCGACGAAAACTGGTGTGTTTATGTCAACATGAACCATCGAAAACAATGGCTTAGCCCCAATAAAAAACCACTTCCGCGATTAAAGCAAGGACTTTATCCACGAAAGACGATGCTGTGTGTGTGGTGGGATTATGAAGACATCATTCTTTATGAGCTCCTTGCGAACAACGAGATTGTCAATGCAGAACTCTACGTTCAACAAATGTATCGACTCGCCAAAGCTATTCGCGAAAAGCGTACCTCATCGTCGTTATGGAGTCCTTCTGCAACACGACAATGATCGTCCTCACATTGCCAATATGACAAAAGACGCCATCCAAACACTTAATTGGGAAATCCTGCCGCATCCTCCATATTCGCCAGACTTGGCTCCATCGGATTTCCATCTGTCCCGATCACTCTCCAACAATTTACGCGGCGTTTCGTCCAATACTGATGTGGAATTAAGAACCTGGTTAGATGAATTCTTCGAGTCAAAATCAAGAGATTTTTATTGCAGAGGCATCGACAAACTAGTTGAACGTTGGGAAGAAGTCGTAAATAACAACGGAGAATATATTATTGATTAAATTGCATATTTTTATCAATTAAAAATGAAGTTTTTCTAAAATTGTTAATGGTAATGAATAAATTTGATAAAATCGCAAGAACTCATTCCTCAACCCATTATAATATAGTAAAGTATAATATAGTATAGTATATGTAGTATAGTATCTCCGATCATAGTATAGATAGCCTAGCATATCCTAGTATAGGCTACTATTGTCTAGAATAGTATGAAATTTTATAGCCTAGGCAAAACCTAGCTTACCGTAGGATAGCCTACCATAGTATTACCTCACCTAGTATGATAAAGCCTAGCATAGTATAGACTAGCCTAGATTGCCTAACATAGTAAATCATGCCTAGCCTAACATCGAATAGCCTAGCCTAACCTAGCATCGGATGGCCTAGCCTAGCTTGGTATAACCACGTCTAGCCTATGAGTCCCTATAATAGTAGAACTTACCATACCATTCTCTAGCGTAGCTAGCATAGTATAGCCTAGCCTTACATAGTATAGTTTAGCCTGGCATAGTATGACTTAGCCTAGACTAACCTAGCCTAGCAGAGAATGTATAGTATGGCTTATCTTAGCTTAGAAACCATAGTAAAGCCTAGCCTAACATAGCCTAGTACAGCCTAGCATATATAGGATAGTAAACCTTACCATAGTATAGCTTATCATAGTATAGCATAGGATAGAATAGTATAGTATAGCATAGCCTAACCTAGTATAGTTTAGAATAGGTTAACATAGTATGCCTATCCTATCCCCGTATAGCCTAGGCTAGCCTAGCCTTGCAAAGCCTAGCACCATATAGCCTATCTATCATAGCCTAAGTCACCCTAATCTAACTTAGCATAGTATAGTATAATCATAGTATATCCTAGCATAGTATAAACTAGTCTAGCATAGTATAGCCTAGCTTAGCATAGTATATCTGATCCTATTCTATCATGGCATATCTTGGCATAGCACACCCAACCATAGTCTAGTCTAGCCTCCCCTAGCGTATGCTATCTTAGCATAGTACACTATAATCTAGCCTAGTCTAGCGTAGTATAGTCCAGCATAGTCTTGCATAGCATAGCATACCCTTGTATAGCCCAACTTAGTATATCATAGCATAGAATGGCCTAGAATAGTATAGTATACCCTAGAGTAACCTAGTATACGCAAGCTTAGGCTAGTATAGACTTGCATATAGCCTAGCATAGTATATAATAGAATAAGCTAGCTTAGCATAGTATACCTGAGCCTATCACAGTGTATTCTAACCTAGCCTAGCTTCTCAAAGTATATCCTAGCCTGCCTAGCAGAGTATAACCTAGCCTAGCTTAGCGTATTCTACAATTGTATATTAAAACTTAGTTTAGCCTAGCTTAGCTTACCCTAGTCTAGTAAAGCCTATCTTAGTATAGCCTAGCTTAACCTAGTTCAGTAGAGCCTACCTAGTATATTCTATATTAACCTAGCCTAGTTAGTATATTCTACCCTAGACTAGCATAGCCTAGTATAGTATATTATAGCCTACCTTACCCTATCCTAGTTAGTATAGTATAGTATATCATAGTATTGCCTAGCCTAGACTAGACTATTAGATCTTAGCCAAGGTTTGCATAGCATGCATAACATAGCCTAGCCTACCCTAGCAAAGCCTCGCTTATCCTAGCCTGGTATAGCGAAGACTACTCTAGTGTAGCATAGCTTATTATATCATAGCCTAACCTAGCATGCCATAGAGTAGCGTAGCCTAGTATAACCTTTATGCCCTCCCTAGCCTAGTATAGCTTAGCTTAGCATAGCATAACCTAGCCTAGCACTAACTATCCTAGATATTTATAGCCTATACTATACTATTATACCCTAGTCAAGTATAGCTTATCATTGTCTAGCCTAACATTCTATGTAAAAGAACATTCTCTGACCCCCCCCCCCCCTACTTTATCGGAGACCACGTGCGATGGTATCCAGCCATGGACAACGTAATTTCCTGTTCGAACATTTACGAATTTTCGACTCCTGAGCGCATTGGGAAAATATTCCCCAATCCTGCGAACTCGTCCCAAGCCTCCTCCCCCCTGGTGACGAGGCGAGGAAGAGCCGCTGTTTCTCGCACCTTGGTGCTAAATGAAGAATCGACTCCGCCTCCTGATTAAGATGTCTGGAGCTTGTGACTCCTTTCTCCAAACTCCCCCTGCACCCTCAAATCGGGCATACAGATACTCGGGTTTCACTGTAGCTCGTGGAGTCCAGCACGCACGTCAAGTCCGTCCTCATCGTCTTAAGTCTAAATCTAGTGAGCGGTCGTCAGACAGCAAGACTTTCTCCGCCGTGATTCTACCCCAGTCAATTGGTAGCTTCTGTGAACGGCAAGCCTTTGAATTTGCGTAACAGTCTCCCTTCGTTTAATCGAACCGAAGAAAATCTCCATCGATTACCTTTGAGGAAAAGAAGTTTCCTCTTCCAGTGGAATTACGAGTAATCCCACATTCCCCGTCGAACGTCATCTTTGAAGATTGGCTATCTTCATCGGAAAGTTGGTTCGGATTGTGCCCCACCTGTCTTATTCGGACCGTGCCCCCCCCCCCTCCCTGCCTCATTCGGACCGTGCCCCACTTGCCTTATCGGATCGTTCCTCACTCGCCTCATCGCAAGAAGAACCTTCTTCGAATTCACCGACCCGTAAGACTGAAACCCCCTCCATTATTAGGCTTGTCAAGCTCCCCCTTTTGATCTGAACCTAGTAACATTAATCAATTAATTCTATTTGAGAATCCATCCTCATAATAATTATTAAGAGACTATTTCAATTTAAATAATTCCCTTTTGCCCATTATTATTCTTATTTTGATCTTTGTAAATAAAATTATATTTTTGTTGTTTCATCTTTAAACAACCTTGAACGATATTCTCGGCCTATTCAAGTAAATCTCGCCAACCAATTATGCACTCTGTCTGATTATTAAGGATTTGAAACCCAACGCCTCAAGTTTGACCTCCTAGTCGGTCGTTAATCCCTGCGAACAGTCCTTCAACGGTTCGCGTTGCAGTAGGTGATTAAGTCACCCCCCCCCCCACATAATATAGGGGTAGTATATGGTATAGAGTGGAGTTCCATTACATACTATATCATATCCTAGCTCAGGATATTATTGCCTAAGTTAGCATAGTATATCTTACCCTTGCACATTATATCTTAGCATAGCTTAGCATAGTATAGCTAGGTCTAGCATAGCCTATTCTAGGCTTGCCTAGAAGAGTATATCATATTATAGCCTAGTATACCCTAGCAGAGTATCGGCCGAAAAGTTATGTTATTGCCAAAACAAAATAATTCTGGGCGTAACCTTGGGAGGACTTTGGCAATAATATCATTTGAAACAGAATGTAAAACAACATAAGGGTTTCAAATTTCGTTATAATTGGCTGAATAGTTATGATATTATTGCCCAAACAATATAATTCTCGGGCTAACCTTGGGAGGATTTTGGCAATTATAGCATTCGAAAGAGAATGTATAAGAAAATAAGGGTTTGAAATTTCGTTAGAATCGGCCGAATAGTTACAATCTTATTACGATAACAAAAAAGAAAAGCAAAACGGGCACCGGCCGACATAGTGACATATAGAGTCGCTCGCGACCTGATTCGCACGCGACTAAAAACGTATAGGGCTACGTGAATGATATTACCGGTTTTTCATATCAATATGACCTTAGCATTAACAAGTAAAATGTACATAATTTTTATAAAACACAATTATACGTTACTGGTTTAGATCCGAAGAAAATCCCCCCCCCCCCAATAAAATATGTTGTCCAGTTATACAGTCTTATGTGGTCTTTATTTCCTCTCTTCTTGATTTTATTTTAGAGCAGAATATACGCCGCTAAAATCTATTAACATTATGGAGCGACATGGCATAAAATGGTGGTACGAGGTCCTAAAATACAAAAAGTGGTAAAGTTAAATAAAAAAACGATAAATGGATTAAAAAGAGAGTCCCGGGGGCAATAAACAAATGGCATCCTCCGCTATAGCCTAACTAAAATCGAAAACAAAGCGAGGTGGCACCTATTTTCTCTCACCATGGCAAAAAAAAAAACAAAAAAAAACGCGCACATACCGACACTTATATTTCTACTGAAATAAAAAGGTATAATTAAAATCTAGATAAGAGATAAAAACCCAGAGCGGATTAGAAATCGGAAGCTAAAAGAGGTGTATATTCAGGTAAAAGGAAGCTCATTCGATCTTCACATGGGACACGTAAAATAGATGGCAAGCATTCGAGACGAAAGGAAGGAGACGAATAAAGGGGACACAGGGGGAGGGGGCGTTGTGGTGCTCATCGCCGCTCATTAAATGCCCATGTACCAGGTGTGTGTGGTTGAGTAGCAGGTGACAAATGACCACCTCAGAGCTCCGAAAAGGTTGAAAACTGCTAGCCCACGGTAAGGCCGTGGGCTTAACGGAATGCAACTTGTTATCGATGCAACCATCTCACTCTGACTGCCAGAATGACTGAATGTAGTCTCTATTAAGGGGAGAAAAGTCGCGATAAGCAAACTTCAGCAAAGAACAGGTCGAGGAATTTAGAGGAAATAATTTGAAATGTGAGATGAGGGAACAATTTAATACCAAGGGATGGGTAAAATATTTGATAATTTAAGACGACGATAGCGCCGTCATTCCTAGGGTTTTAGAGCCTTCTTATCAACAAAGGTTATAGAAGAATTGTTATTCAGCTCATTAAATTACATAGGAATACGTATTTTTTAATGAAATTCTTAATAAATTATTTTTTCAATATTTTGTTACTTTTTCTAAGTTTAGACAGCTCTTTACACTGTCTTCACAATATCTTTCTTCTTCTTCCGACTTGGGTTAACCAGAAGCGACACAGCGACGCATGTGCGAGCTGACATGACATCATTTTTGACCAATCACAAGGCAAATAGGCCTAGACCCACAATGCATTTTATACGGGCAATTGTGTTTAAATTAATTATATTCGGCCTCAATTGTTCAATATAGCCTGTGAAGGAAAGTGCGATCTCAATCTCGAACGTTTATTTACCAATGATTTGTGCAATCGCGACTCTACGTTGTCATTTTGGGTTGCTCACGGTGTTATAAAAGACACATATAACTATCCTAAGTGTAACACTATTCTAAAATTAAATATTTCAATGCAAGGAAACGAAACTGTTGGTTATCTTTTGTGTTAAATTAGAGGGCTAGGAAACGCGGCCTATCTGAGGTCCGGGACGAAAGGAAACACGGTAGAAAAATTAAAGGCGTAACGAAATCTGGCATTCATCTTTAAATTCGAATCTAATGCTAGGTTTTTGAATTAGGAATATTTTGAGTTTATTTAAAATTTGCGGGAAATAGCCTTAGAGTAAGCGTCGCTATCGTTATATCAATTTAACAAATATTTATTGGTAAGAACTCAAGTAGTTGAGTTTACGCCAAAGAAATGTTTTCTGTATAATGAGAGAAAACGAAATAAATATGGCTAGACACAAGTAGAAGAGATGAGAAAAATGACACTGAATTTAAAATTTTCGGGTGGAATTAAGTAAGCTCTGCAAACAAAAAAAAATAGTTTTGAGTGAGCAGCAATTTGTTAGATTCTCCCTAGATTGAGATGTGATTTCCCTGATATTAAGCTAGACGAGAAAAGATATAAAAAAACAAGTGAACTGCAGAAATAATACCTGAGCTTTGCTTCAAAGAATATCTTAATAATTGTAGAAGGATAGCTGCTGTTATAGGTTGACTAATTCTTTTGGGGTCAAACTTCAGAAAATCTACGCCGTATTTGTAGTGTTATAAAAATATTAATGGTCTTTGTAGGCATTCCAGTCGTCATATATGGTTGTAGGGCTCGTTTTGTAAAATAGGTAGGCCTGTGGCCTCTAAATTGCATGTTTTAATAGGCCCAGCGAGAAACTCCCCAAATGGACGCTCGTTGGATTTATCAAATCCTAAAAAAATGCTATTTGTTTAAATTAAGGAAATAATATGTCAAGTGTAATAAATAAAGAATCAAAGAGAATTAGGAAAATAAACTATATATGTATATGTAAACTGTACAAATAGATGTGAGGCAAGCGGTCGTTAAAAGTCACGCGGAAACACACCAACATACGAACGCTGGAAACAGCTATCAAAGGTGACCACATAAACAAATACGAGGATCGTGCATAAACAAACATACGCGTGCTGGGAATATTTATCAGCAGACGGGAGACTACAAGGCAAACTGAACAAATACAGGCTTTGACCATATAAATTTCACAGAGGTCTGTGGGGAGGAATGAATATAACGAGGACAAACAGACGCTAGTTTGTTTAAACAGCGTCAACCGTTACGTTACACTTGGGCCAAGACTTCCCCCACCTCTTTTCTTCGCTGTCCCAAGACCCTTCGAAGTCGCCATAAAGAAGAATTTCGAGACTGGTGGTGTAGTCCGTTAATATAAACATAGGAGGGTGTGAGAGCCTTTAGAATGCAAATCTTGCTGCCTAAGGATTCGTCGGCAGAAAATATATGAACAGGCTCACTGTCCCTTCCGATTGTTTATGTCTATTGTAGGGGAATCCCACGTGGAATTTCTTGTCAAGCACGGAACTTCCATGCACTGTAGAAGGTTCTGTTAGGCTTAAATTGGTAAGCCTACCCCCCCCCCCCTTTCACAAGCGGTAGCCTCGAACCGCGTCCACCACGGTCCACCTTTACACGGGTTAGAATAACCCCGGCAAGAAGATTCGAGGCCATTCGAAAGTAGAGCTGTTTCCCACTACCCCCTTTCCCGGGAGAGTCTCAGACATATATAGTGCTCGTTTCCCATGAGGCAGACACAGAGTTGAAAAGTTTCGCCCGGACCCAAGAAGATTTCCCTAGTTCCAAGTCAGGTGCTAACAACAAAGCAAAGGGACAGCTTAACTAGTTGTCTATTGAATTAGCCCCAGCCAGTGGGGTAATTCCATTTAACTATCGCTACCGAGCGATTTTTCCGACTTCACTCATCAACTGTCGAATCCCTCCTCGTTCGTCCCTCGTTTTCGGGTGGCCGAAATACTCTCCCCTGGACCAGACGTTACCGCCCCTCCCCCTTTTTGGAGAACCGTCATCGCTTTAAATTCCCGCTCAGAAGCTCCGAGCGGCCTCGCCTCACGTGCAGAAGACATCCGTGAAGCCTTACCCCGACGTCTCCCCCGGACCCATTTGAGTAACCCTTCAGTAACCCATTTGAGTTAATTCCCCCAATTTGAATAGTCTCCTCCTGTATTACATTGAATTTTAACTTCATTATCTGATGCATAACTACAATTTCCCCCTCGTTTACCGATGTAATTTTGCCCAGTAATTCTCTGATGTAATTTTGCCCATCAATCCTCTCATTTTTATGTAAATAAAATTATATATTTGTACATGCCTCTTTAAACAACCTTGAGCTTTTCCATTGCCCATAATTTACCTGACCTCGTTGCACTCTTCCTCGCTATTCAGCCCGTCTAAACTCGTGGGGTTCCGTCCCTTTGTCGGTTCGCCTTTAAGTTATTGGTCCCCCCCCCATAGATATAATATGGTATTGATGTAATATAATGTCATATCACGACATCTATTTTCGCCAAATAGACGAAATCTCACCTTTTCCGTGCGTAAACCTGAAGGGGCGAAGTGTCATAGCGTTGAAGATTTATGTCCTAGGAGAGGGTCTTAACTGTGGGCTAGTGGGGGTTTGCCCCTCCTAATCTCTATCGTCTCCCCTCCCTTCAGGGGGTAATCGACGTATATATAGTTCCAACTTGAGAAATTTAAAGAAGAAGCCGTGTAGCCCTCGGGAGAAGAAGAAGAGTCCCTGAGTCAAACAAGGAATCAAGAAGATACTTGGAACTAAGCGAGACTTTCCCTCTCGAGGCTGATCCTTTGGTCACTTAGAAGAGCAGACTAGTGGTATCGAGACCAACTCCTACCATTCTCATCCAGAGAAAATCCCGTATTTCAGTTTGCTGAAAAAGCAGATACCCCTCACCATTGAGGAAGAACAAAGTGAATTCTCATTCGAGAAGCCAGAATTGGTAACACAGGGATCTGAATAACTTCCATTCATCTAAGATCCCCTCACTTACCTCGTCAGGCGAGAGAAGCATCGTCACAGGCCTCCAACTAACCCCGGGAGAAGCACAATTTCAAATGACTTAAGAACTAGCATTAATTGAGCTTAAATGTCGTGTATTAGAAATAGTCTGGTTACGACTACCAGATTGAAATAGTTTTGTGAGGAATACACTTTCGCACCGAATAAGAAATAAAGAAAAATGAATAAATTTTGTATTCGTTTTACCTTGAACTCATTGTGTCGATAGTTGGGTGACCTTGAAAGTGAGCCTCCTCGCTAAGGTGATTTGGGGCGAGTTTGACTGGAGACTTCCTCGCTGAAGTTAGGCGAGCGTGGTGAGGTGCTTCGGAAAAACAGATTGTGCTTCTCCCGGGGTTAGTTGGAGGCCTGTGACGATGCTTCTCTCGCCTGACGAGGTAAGTGAGGGGATCTTAGATGAATGGAAGTTATTCAGATCCCTGTGTTACCAATTCTGGCTTCTCGAATAAGAATTCACTTTGTTCTCCCTCAATGGTGAGGGGTATCTGCTTTTTCAGCAAACTGAAATACGGGATTTTCTCTGGATGAGAATGGTAGGAGTTGGTCTCGATACCACTAGTCTGCTCTTCTAAGTGACCAAAGGATCAGCCTCGAGAGGGAAAGTCTCGCTTAGTTCCAAGTATCTTCTTGATTCCTTGTTTGACTCAGGGACTCTTCTTCTTCTCCCGAGGGCTACACGGCTTCTTCTTTAAATTTCTCAAGTTGGAACTATATATACGTCGATTACCCCCTGAAGGGAGGGGAGACGATAGAGATTAGGAGGGGCAAACCCCCACTAGCCCACAGTTAAGACCCTCTCCTAGGACATAAATCTTCAACGCTATGACACTTCGCCCCTTCAGGTTTACGCACGGAAAAGGTGAGATTTCGTCTATTTGGCGAAAATAGATGTCGTGATATGACATTATATTACATCAATACCATATTATATCTATGGGGGGGGGACCAATAACTTAAAGGCGAACCGACAAAGGGACGGAACCCCACGAGTTTAGACGGGCTGAATAGCGAGGAAGAGTGCAACGAGGTCAGGTAAATTATGGGCAATGGAAAAGCTCAAGGTTGTTTAAAGAGGCATGTACAAATATATAATTTTATTTACATAAAAATGAGAGGATTGATGGGCAAAATTACATCAGAGAATTACTGGGCAAAATTACATCGGTAAACGAGGGGGAAATTGTAGTTATGCATCAGATAATGAAGTTAAAATTCAATGTAATACAGGAGGAGACTATTCAAATTGGGGGAATTAACTCAAATGGGTTACTGAAGGGTTACTCAAATGGGTCCGGGGGAGACGTCGGGGTAAGGCTTCACGGATGTCTTCTGCACGTGAGGCGAGGCCGCTCGGAGCTTCTGAGCGGGAATTTAAAGCGATGACGGTTCTCCAAAAAGGGGGAGGGGCGGTAACGTCTGGTCCAGGGGAGAGTATTTCGGCCACCCGAAAACGAGGGACGAACGAGGAGGGATTCGACAGTTGATGAGTGAAGTCGGAAAAATCGCTCGGTAGCGATAGTTAAATGGAATTACCCCACTGGCTGGGGCTAATTCAATAGACAACTAGTTAAGCTGTCCCTTTGCTTTGTTGTTAGCACCTGACTTGGAACTAGGGAAATCTTCTTGGGTCCGGGCGAAACTTTTCAACTCTGTGTCTGCCTCATGGGAAACGAGCACTATATATGTCTGAGACTCTCCCGGGAAAGGGGGTAGTGGGAAACAGCTCTACTTTCGAATGGCCTCGAATCTTCTTGCCGGGGTTATTCTAACCCGTGTAAAGGTGGACCGTGGTGGACGCGGTTCGAGGCTACCGCTTGTTAAAAGGGGGGGGGGGGTAGGCTTACCAATTTAAGCCTAACAGAACCTTCTACAGTGCATGGAAGTTCCGTGCTTGACAAGAAATTCCACGTGGGATTCCCCTACAATAGACATAAACAATCGGAAGGGACAGTGAGCCTGTTCATATATTTTCTGCCGACGAATCCTTAGGCAGCAAGATTTGCATTCTAAAGGCTCTCACACCCTCCTATGTTTATATTAACGGACTACACCACCAGTCTCGAAATTCTTCTTTATGGCGACTTCGAAGGGTCTTGGGACAGCGAAGAAAAGAGGTGGGGGAAGTCTTGGCCCAAGTGTAACGTAACGGTTGACGCTGTTTAAACAAACTAGCGTCTGTTTGTCCTCGTTATATTCATTCCTCCCCACAGACCTCTGTGAAATTTATATGGTCAAAGCCTGTATTTGTTCAGTTTGCCTTGTAGTCTCCCGTCTGCTGATAAATATTCCCAGCACGCGTATGTTTGTTTATGCGCGATCCTCGTATTTGTTTATGTGGTCACCTTTGATAGCTGTTTCCAGCGTTCGTATGTTGGTGTGTTTCCGCGTGACTTTTAACGACCGCTTGCCTCACATCTATTTGTACAGTTTACATATACATATATAGTTTATTTTCCTAATTCTCTTTGATTCTTTATTTATTACACTTGACATATTATTTCCTTAATTTAAACAAATAGCATTTTTTTAGGATTTGATAAATCCAACGAGCGTCCATTTGGGGAGTTTCTCGCTGGGCCTATTAAAACATGCAATTTAGAGGCCACAGGCCTACCTATTTTACAAAACGAGCCCTACAACCATATATGACGACTGGAATGCCTACAAAGACCATTAATATTTTTATAACACTACAAATACGGCGTAGATTTTCTGAAGTTTAACCCCAAAAGAATTAGTCAACCTATAACAGCAGCTATCCTTCTACAATTATTAAGATATTCTTTGAAGCAAAGCTCAGGTATTATTTCTGCAGTTCACTTGTTTTTTTATATCTTTTCTCGTCTAGCTTAATATCAGGGAAATCACATCTCAATCTAGGGAGAATCTAACAAATTGCTGCTCACTCAAAACTATTTTTTTTTGTTTGCAGAGCTTACTTAATTCCACCCGAAAATTTTAAATTCAGTGTCATTTTTCTCATCTCTTCTACTTGTGTCTAGCCATATTTATTTCGTTTTCTCTCATTATACAGAAAACATTTCTTTGGCGTAAACTCAACTACTTGAGTTCTTACCAATAAATATTTGTTAAATTGATATAACGATAGCGACGCTTACTCTAAGGCTATTTCCCGCAAATTTTAAATAAACTCAAAATATTCCTAATTCAAAAACCTAGCATTAGATTCGAATTTAAAGATGAATGCCAGATTTCGTTACGCCTTTAATTTTTCTACCGTGTTTCCTTTCGTCCCGGACCTCAGATAGGCCGCGTTTCCTAGCCCTCTAATTTAACACAAAAGATAACCAACAGTTTCGTTTCCTTGCATTGAAATATTTAATTTTAGAATAGTGTTACACTTAGGATAGTTATATGTGTCTTTTATAACACCGTGAGCAACCCAAAATGACAACGTAGAGTCGCGATTGCACAAATCATTGGTAAATAAACGTTCGAGATTGAGATCGCACTTTCCTTCACAGGCTATATTGAACAATTGAGGCCGAATATAATTAATTTAAACACAATTGCCCGTATAAAATGCATTGTGGGTCTAGGCCTATTTGCCTTGTGATTGGTCAAAAATGATGTCATGTCAGCTCGCACATGCGTCGCTGTGTCGCTTCTGGTTAACCCAAGTCGGAAGAAGAAGAAAGATATTGTGAAGACAGTGTAAAGAGCTGTCTAAACTTAGAAAAAGTAACAAAATATTGAAAAAATAATTTATTAAGAATTTCATTAAAAAATACGTATTCCTATGTAATTTAATGAGCTGAATAACAATTCTTCTATAACCTTTGTTGATAAGAAGGCTCTAAAACCCTAGGAATGACGGCGCTATCGTCGTCTTAAATTATCAAATATTTTACCCATCCCTTGGTATTAAATTGTTCCCTCATCTCACATTTCAAATTATTTCCTCTAAATTCCTCGACCTGTTCTTTGCTGAAGTTTGCTTATCGCGACTTTTCTCCCCTTAATAGAGACTACATTCAGTCATTCTGGCAGTCAGAGTGAGATGGTTGCATCGATAACAAGTTGCATTCCGTTAAGCCCACGGCCTTACCGTGGGCTAGCAGTTTTCAACCTTTTCGGAGCTCTGAGGTGGTCATTTGTCACCTGCTACTCAACCACACACACCTGGTACATGGGCATTTAATGAGCGGCGATGAGCACCACAACGCCCCCTCCCCCTGTGTCCCCTTTATTCGTCTCCTTCCTTTCGTCTCGAATGCTTGCCATCTATTTTACGTGTCCCATGTGAAGATCGAATGAGCTTCCTTTTACCTGAATATACACCTCTTTTAGCTTCCGATTTCTAATCCGCTCTGAGTTTTTATCTCTTATCTAGATTTTAATTATACCTTTTTATTTCAGTAGAAATATAAGTGTCGGTATGTGCGCGTTTTTTTTTGTTTTTTTTTTGCCATGGTGAGAGAAAATAGGTGCCACCTCGCTTTGTTTTCGATTTTAGTTAGGCTATAGCGGAGGATGCCATTTGTTTATTGCCCCCGGGACTCTCTTTTTAATCCATTTATCGTTTTTTTATTTAACTTTACCACTTTTTGTATTTTAGGACCTCGTACCACCATTTTATGCCATGTCGCTCCATAATGTTAATAGATTTTAGCGGCGTATATTCTGCTCTAAAATAAAATCAAGAAGATAGGAAATAAAGACCACATAAGACTGTATAACTGGACAACATATTTTATTGGGGGGGGGGGGATTTTCTTCGGATCTAAACCAGTAACGTATAATTGTGTTTTATAAAAATTATGTACATTTTACTTGTTAATGCTAAGGTCATATTGATATGAAAAACCGGTAATATCATTCACGTAGCCCTATACGTTTTTAGTCGCGTGCGAATCAGGTCGCGAGCGACTCTATATGTCACTATGTCGGCCGGTGCCCGTTTTGCTTTTCTTTTTTGTTATCGTAATAAGATTGTAACTATTCGGCCGATTCTAACGAAATTTCAAACCCTTATTTTCTTATACATTCTCTTTCGAATGCTATAATTGCCAAAATCCTCCCAAGGTTAGCCCGAGAATTATATTGTTTGGGCAATAATATCATAACTATTCAGCCAATTATAACGAAATTTGAAACCCTTATGTTGTTTTACATTCTGTTTCAAATGATATTATTGCCAAAGTCCTCCCAAGGTTACGCCCAGAATTATTTTGTTTTGGCAATAACATAACTTTTCGGCCGATACTCTGCTAGGGTATACTAGGCTATAATATGATATACTCTTCTAGGCAAGCCTAGAATAGGCTATGCTAGACCTAGCTATACTATGCTAAGCTATGCTAAGATATAATGTGCAAGGGTAAGATATACTATGCTAACTTAGGCAATAATATCCTGAGCTAGGATATGATATAGTATGTAATGGAACTCCACTCTATACCATATACTACCCCTATATTATGTGGGGGGGGGGGTGACTTAATCACCTACTGCAACGCGAACCGTTGAAGGACTGTTCGCAGGGATTAACGACCGACTAGGAGGTCAAACTTGAGGCGTTGGGTTTCAAATCCTTAATAATCAGACAGAGTGCATAATTGGTTGGCGAGATTTACTTGAATAGGCCGAGAATATCGTTCAAGGTTGTTTAAAGATGAAACAACAAAAATATAATTTTATTTACAAAGATCAAAATAAGAATAATAATGGGCAAAAGGGAATTATTTAAATTGAAATAGTCTCTTAATAATTATTATGAGGATGGATTCTCAAATAGAATTAATTGATTAATGTTACTAGGTTCAGATCAAAAGGGGGAGCTTGACAAGCCTAATAATGGAGGGGGTTTCAGTCTTACGGGTCGGTGAATTCGAAGAAGGTTCTTCTTGCGATGAGGCGAGTGAGGAACGATCCGATAAGGCAAGTGGGGCACGGTCCGAATGAGGCAGGGAGGGGGGGGGCACGGTCCGAATAAGGCAGGTGGGGCACAATCCGAACCAACTTTCCGATGAAGATAGCCAATCTTCAAAGATGACGTTCGACGGGGAATGTGGGATTACTCGTAATTTCACTGGAAGAGGAAACTTCTTTTCCTTAAAGGTAATCGATGGAGATTTTCTTCGGTTCGATTAAACGAAGGGAGACTGTTACGCAAATTCAAAGGCTTGCCGTTCACAGAAGCTACCAATTGACTGGGGTAGAATCACGGCGGAGAAAGTCTTGCTGTCTGACGACCGCTCACTAGATTTAGACTTGAGACGATGAGGACGGACTTGACGTGCGTGCTGGACTCCACGAACTACAGTGAAACCCGAGTATTTGTATGCCCGATTTGAGGGGGCAGGGGGAGTTTGGAGAAAGGAGTCACAAGCTCCAGACATCTTAATCAGGAGGCGGAGTCGATTCTTCATTTAGCACCAAGGTGCGAGAAACAGCGGCTCTTCCTCGCCTCGTCACCAGGGGGAAGGGGGCTTGGGGCGAGTTTGCAGGATTGGGGAATATTTTCCCAATGCGCTCAGGAGTCGAAAATTCGTAAATATTCGAACAGGAAATTACGTTGTCCATGGCGGGATACCATCGCACGTGGTCTCCGATAAAGTAGGAGGAAGGGGGGGCAGAGGATGTTCTTTTACATAGAATGTTAGGCTAGACAATGATAAGCTATACTTGACTAGGGTATAATAGTATAGTATAGGCTATAAATATCTAGGATAGTTAGTGCTAGGCTAGGTTATGCTATGCTATGCTAAGCTATACTTGGCTAGGGAGGGCATAAAGGTTATACTAGGCTACGCTACTCTATGGTATGCTAGGTTAGGCTATGATATAATAAGCTATGCTACACTAGAGTAGTCTTCGCTATACCAGGCTAGGATAAGCGAGGCTTTGCTAGGGTAGGCTAGGCTATGTTATGCATGCTATGCAAACCTAGGCTAAGATCTAATAGTCTAGTCTAGGCTAGGCAATACTATGATATACTATATTAACTAGGATAGGGTAAGGTAGGCTATAATATACTATACTAGGCTATGCTAGTCTAGGGTAGAATATACTAACTAGGCTAGGTTAATATAGAATATACTAGGTAGGCTCTACTGAACTAGGTTAAGCTAGGCTATACTAAGATAGGCTATACTAGACTAGGGTAAGCTAAGCTAGGCTAAACTAAGTTTTAATATACAATTGTAGAATACGCTAAGCTAGGCTAGGTTATACTCTGCTAGGCAGGCTAGGATATACTTTGAGAAGCTAGGCTAGGTTAGAATACACTGTGATAGGCTCAGGTATACTATGCTAAGCTAGCTTATTCTATTATATACTATGCTAGGCTATATGCAAGTCTATACTAGCCTAAGCTTGCGTATACTAGGTTACTCTAGGGTATACTATACTATTCTAGGCCATTCTATGCTATGATATACTAAGTTGGGCTATACAAGGGTATGCTATGCTATGCAAGACTATGCTGGACTATACTACGCTAGACTAGGCTAGATTATAGTGTACTATGCTAAGATAGCATACGCTAGGGTAGGCTAGACTAGACTATGGTTGGGTGTGCTATGCCAAGATAGAATAGGATAGCATATACTATGCTAAGCTAGGCTATACAATGCTAGACTAGTTTATACTATGCTAGGTTATACTATGATTATACTATACTATGCTAAGTTAGATTAGGGTAACTTAGGCTATGATAGATAGGCTATATGGTGCTAGGCTTTGAAAGGCTAGGCTAGCCTAGGCTATACGGGGCTAGGATAGGCATACTATGTTAACCTATTCTAAACTATACTAGGTTAGGCTATGCTATACTATACTATTCTATCCTATGCTATACTATGATAAGCTATACTATGGTAAGGTTTACTATCCTATATATGCTAGGCTGTACTAGGCTATGTTAGGCTAGGCTTTACTATGGTTTCTAAGCTAAGATAAGCCATACTATACATTCTCTGCTAGGCTAGGTTAGTCTAGGCTAAGTAAAACTATGCCAGGCTAAACTATACTATGTAAGGCTAGGCTATACTATGCTAGCTACGCTAGAGAATGGTATGGTAAGTTCTACTATTATAGGGACTCATAGGCTAGACGTGGTTATACCAAGCTAGGCTAGCCATCCGATGCTAGGCTAGGCTAGGCTATTCGATGTTAAGCTAGGCATGATTTACTATGTTAGGCAATCTAGGCTAGTCTATACTATGCTAGGCTTTATCATACTAGGTGAGGTAATACTATGGTAGGCTATCCTACGGTAAGCTAGGTTTTGCCTAGGCTATAAAATTTCATACTATTCTAGACAATAGTAGCCTATACTAGGATATGCTAGGCTATATATACTATGATCGGAGATACTATACTACATATACTATACTATATTATACTTTACTATATTATAATGGGTTGAGGAATGAGTTCTTGCGGTTTTATCAAATTTATTCATTACCATTAACAATTTTAAAAAAACTTCATTTTTAATTGATAAAAATATGCAATTTAATCAATAATGTATTCTCCGTTGTTATTTACGACTTCTTCCCAACGTTCAACTAGTTTGTCGATGCCTCTGCAATAAAAATCTCTTGATTTTGACTCGAAGAATTCATCTAACCAGGTTCTTAATTCCACATCAGTATTGGACGAAACGCCGCGTAAATTGTTGGAGAGTGATCGGGACAGATGGAAATCCGATGGAGCCAAGTCTGGCGAATATGGAGGATGCGGCAGGATTTCCCAATTAAGTGTTTGGATGGCGTCTTTTGTCATATTGGCAATGTGAGGACGATCATTGTCGTGTTGCAGAAGGACTCCATAACGACGATGAGGTACGCTTTTCACGAATAGCTTCGGCGAGTCGATACATTTGTTGAACGTAGAGTTCTGCATTGACAATCTCGTTGTTCGCAAGGAGCTCATAAAGAATGATGTCTTCATAATCCCACCACACACACAGCATCGTCTTTCGTGGATAAAGTCCTTGCTTTAATCGCGGAAGTGTTATTTTATTGGGGCTAAGCCATTGTTTTCGATGGTTCATGTTGACATAAACACACCAGTTTTCGTCGCCAGTGATGATGCGGTGAAGAAATATGTCTTAATATCCACGAGTAGCGTTGTGACGAGCAAGCAAACCTGCGGCAATCGTGGAGCGTTTAAGTTTGTGGCTTTCACTCAAAGCAGGCGGAACCCATGCACCGAGTTTTTGAATTTTTCCCTTCGAATGAAGGTGATTCACTACAGTTCTCTGATCACACGCCAATTGTACAGCCAATTCTCTAGTCGATTGACAAGGATTTTCATGAAGAAGGTCGTTCAATCGATCTTCATTCAACTTAATGGGGCGACCAGGACGTTCTTCGTCATTAAGATTGAAAGGACCGTTTTTGAAACGTGAAAACCACCATTGAGCTGTCTTTTCTGATAAAGCATTTTCTCCGTACACAGCAAAAATATCGCGATGAGCTTTGGGTGCGTTTGCATTGTTCCCGTCTCGATTGAAAATGAATAACAACAAGTGTCGAAAATACGCCTTTCTTTCAACTTGACATTCTATTTTGAGGGTACAGAACAAAAATTAAATTTACACAACTTTTAAATAAACCGCAATGACTTATTACTCAACTTCAAGACGTAGACTAAGCAAAAGCCTAATAGTCTACGCTGTTAAGAGACGTAGCCTAACCTTTGCAAATTTTGCTCTCATTATTTATTATTGTTTCTTAATATGTGCACAAATCACGTCAACAAAACTTAAATCAACACAACATTAAAAAAAAACGCAAGAACTTATTTCTCAACCTAATAAGAACATAAGAAAAGAAGGAGACTGCAAAAGACCATTAGGCCTACACTTGGCAGCTTCTGTTCCAGTCAACACACAAAAGATTTTTTACCAGAGAAAAGTCATCAACATTGTCACCCTTTACAGGAGTTCGTCAAATCTAATCTACAATATACATAAAATGCATCCAGAGGATTATGTCCATTCATGCAACCGCAAAATATAATCTCCCCACTCCTTAGAAAAATATATACATATGTACATAAAAAAAAGTGAGTCCCATCTAGCAGCTTAATCCATATATTTATCTAATCTATTCTTAAAACTACCCAGAGAGGAGGCTTCTATCACATGTCTAGTGAGCCTATTCCATTCATCTACCACACGATTTGTAAACCAATTCCTCCCAATCTCCTTCCTAAACCTATACTTATCAAGCTTAAACCCATTGCTACGTGTCCTGTCATGTTCACTAAGTATAAGAACCTTACCCAGATCCCCTTTATTATATCCTTTTACCCATTTGAAGACTTCAATCAATTCCCCTCTGATTCTTCTCCTTTCCAATGTATGTAGATTTAGTTTTCTGAGCCTTTCACCATAAGGTAAGTTCCTTAGCCCACCAATCATCTTTGTCATCCTTCTCTGCACAGACTCAAGCAAATCAATATCCTTCCTATAATATGGTGACCAAAATTGTACTGCATAGTCTAGATGAGGCCTAACTAGCGCCAGATACAGTTTTAGAATGACTTCAACACTCTTATTGCTTACACTCCTCCTAATGAATCCCAATATCCTATTAGCTTTATTCTTAGCATTTAGGCATTGCTTTCTAGGACGAAGGTCTGAACTTACCAAAATACCCAAGTCCCTCTCACAATCGGTCCTCCCTAAAATTCTCCCATTTAATTTATAACTATTCAATGGATTATTTCTACCTATACTAAGTACACTACATTTGTCTATGTTAAACTTCATTTTCTATTTCTCGGCCCAATTGGACAGAATGGTCAATTCCTCCTGCATTACAACAGCATCAGAATCAGCCCTAATGGCCCTACCTAGCTTAGTATCATCAGCAAATTTACTCAGGTCACTACTTATACCTATGTCAAGATCATTAATATAAATTAAGAATAGCAAGGGACCCAAAACAGATCCTTGCAGAACTCCACTGCTAACACATCCCCACTCAGATTTAACTCCATCTATACTAACTCTTTGCTGTCTGTCACCAAGCCATGACTGAATCCACCTAAATATACTGCCATCGATCCCGTGTGCTTTAACTTTGCTCAGAAGCCGTAAGTGTGGCACTCGATCAAAAGCCTTACTAAAGTCCAATTATAAAATATCATAGTTTTCATCATTATCTGCTGCTTCATACACCTTACTATAAAAAGACAGCAAATTAGTCAGAGAGGATTTACCCTTACTAAAGCCATGCTGTGATTCTTTTATCAACTTATGCTTATCCAAGTGATCTCTAATATTCCTTGCTATAATAGATTCCATCATTTTCCCTACCACTGATGTCAAACTTACTGGTCTGTAATTAGACATATTTGTTTTATCCCCTTTCTTAAATATAGGTATCACATTGGCTTTCTTCCATGCCACTGACACAATGCCACTCTCCAATGATTTCCTAAAGATGCATGCTAGGGACTCACTTAACACATCCTTACATTCTTTCAAAATTCTAGGAAAGACAGCATCAGGACCGGGTGCTTTACTAGTTTTGATTTTATCAATTTCCTTTGTCACTATCTCCTTTGTGATCAAGATATCCTTTAATTTCTCTTCATCATTACCCCGAAAGATCATTGACATCTCGGGTATATTTAGAGTATCCTCCTGTGTAAATACTGAGAGAAAAAAGTCATTTAGCATTCCAGCCATTGAGTCCCTATCACTCACTAATTCTCCATTGGAATCTATAAGTGGGCCTATTTTATCTCTAACCTTAGTTTTGTATAATTGATAAAAACTTTTAGGATCTTCCTTTGCCCTATTTGCCACTTTAATTTCATAATTTCTCCTTGCTACTCTAATTAACTTTTTAACATCTCTTGCTAGTTCATTATATCTCTGCTTTAAGTGATCCTCTCCATTTTTTATTTTCCTATAAATGCCCTTTTTAATGCCAATATAATTTAATGCTTAATTTTATCTGTCATCCATTTTGGGTCATTATTTTTAGTCCTAATCTCCTTATATGGAATGTTAATCATCTGACCTGTAATTAATTGCTCAATTATTCTTTCATACTCCTCTTCAATTGTAATCTTTTCCTCCTGGTGATTATTGTCTCCATTAAGTGATATCATTGAATCTATTCCTGATTTGATTTCATTGCCTGGTTTCTGTACAACTGCCTCCAAGTAAGTCCTTAGCCCATTATAATTTGCTCTTCTAAAGTCAGGAATTTTAACATTGTTCATGCTACTATCAATACCATTCCATTTCATCTTGAATCTAATTTCACAATGGTCACTATTACCCAAATTTCCTCCAATCTCAGTATCCTTAATAACTTCTTCCCTATTTGTCAGAACTAAATCCAGTATATTATTACCTCTAGTGGGTTCGTTAATAATCTGCCTCAGAAAATTATCTTGGACAACATTCAAAAATTCCTCAGCCTCCTGATCACCCACAAGAGCTTCCCAGTCTATATTTCTGTAATTAAAATCGCCCATTATAACACATGCTTACTTCTACATGCCCGTTCTATCTCCTGCCACAGAAGATTTCAAGCTTCCTTACTAAGATTTGGTGGTCTGTATAATAATCCTATGACAAGCTTGTTTTTACCTTCCTTTACATTTAGCCATAATGACTCTGTGTTATCATCTAATTTAATTGTACTGTTTACACAACACTGGAGATTATCTTTAATATAAATAATAACCCCTCCTCCTCTCTTCCTATTCCTATCTTTATGGAACATATTAAAGCCCTCAATCTCAACCTCAGGTTTAAAGTGATTTCCTGCCAAATCAAGCCATGACTCAGTTATCGCAATTATATCAAAATTCTCTTCACTCGCTAACGCTCTTAAGAGATCTATCTTATTCCTTATACTCCGACCATTTGTGTAGTATATTTTTAAGTTTTTTTTATTATTCCCATCTTCATTGCATTGTGCTTTTTTATTCCTAGTTATCTGTTCATTCACTTGTGCATTAGTTCCCCTATAATGCATCAGTATGCTCTTCCCCCTAGCTATTCCTCTATCTCTGCATCCCTTCCATTTCCTACACCTGCCCTCTATTCCTGTTATTCCCTTACCTCTAACAGCTTCTAGTTTCCCACCCGTAAGGACCTAATCACACTATCCAGCTCCCCCCATAGAACCTCAACACCTGCCCGACTAAGATGGAGCCCATCCATCGCATACAACCTCCTATTCCCGTAGAACCCACCCCAGACACCTACAAACATCAATCCTAACTCCTCACACAGTCCTTTCATAAATTCATTCAAACCAATTGCACGCGACAACCATTCTGTTATCGCAATTATATCAAAATTCTCTTCACTCGCTAACGCTCTAATACTTTACTATTCTATGTTTTACTATGCTATTCTATGCTATACTTAACTATGTTATGCTATAATATACTATGCCATGTTTTACTATGCTATAATATGATAAGCACCAATATGCAATAATATGCTGTTATAATATGCTATAATGTGCTATGCTATACTATTCTATACTATGCAATTAGGGTATGACCATTTTTCGCCTTTGCAATTCCATAAATGAGGTGTGACAAAAAGTTAAGGTCCGCCATTTTAATTAAAAAAAATTTTTCTTCAATATAATTTAGTTCTGCTTTTTAATTAATAAGCTTTTAGAAAGTTGCGACTTTTTAGTCACGGGTGACTCTACTTCTCACTATGTTGGTCGGTCCACGTTTTGCTTTTTTTTTATTACATTGTAACAATTTAGCCAATTCTTATGAAATTTGAAACCCTTATGTTGTTTTACATTCTCTTTCGAAGGATACAATTAGCAAAATCCTCTCAATGTTAGCCAGGGATTTCTTTTGTTTTGGCAATAACAACATAACTATTCTGGCGATTCTAACGAAATTTGAACCTAATATGTTGCTTTACATTCTCTTTTGGATGATATATTTGCTGAGGTCCTCCTAAGGTTAGCCCGGTAATTAGTTTTTTTTTGCAATAACATCATAACTATCCGGCTGATTCAAACGAAATTTAAAACCCTTAAGGTGTTTCCATTCTCTTCCAAATGATAGAATTGCCAAGGTCCTCCCAAGGTTAGTCCTGGAATTATTGAAATTTCTCAAAGTCGTAAGGACATAAATCAGAATAAGTAAGGGCCCTCGACTTTTTGGTCAGCAGACCTTGTTTTTTTTACTCTATTGTTAGTAATATTGGTATCAATGTCTCAGTGAATAAAAAAAATATAAGCTTCCCTTGTATAAAGAGTATAATATTTTGTAAAAGCAAAAAAAAAATAATAAATACAAATAGCGTACCACGAAATAATATACCATGTCGGCGAGTAATTTGGATAAATTAGCGTAGGCTACATTTGAGCATCAGTTAGAAAAGAATATTGGCTAAGTAAATGTTTCTAGTAATTATCACCAAGGTCGATGGTCTGCTCTGTCACAATAAAGATGTAAAGCGCTCCCAGGCAGATTCCTATTCTTATACGAGAATCGTTTGATCGTCGTTTTACCAATAAGGAAGAAAATATGGACCCTAGCTTCTCAAAAATACACCCACGAACACACCACAATCCATACGATGACCCAGTGGCGTAGCTATGGATTTGGAGGCTCGGGGACATTATTTCCTTTGGGGGCCCCCAATATACGAATGTTTGACATCATGAATGACATGGAAACAATTACTCTCGCAATATTTTTTCTTCATTTTTAAGGACCCCCATGACTCATAGAGCTATAAAAAAGCCCAAAGAATACAGAGAAACGTAAAAATAGGAAACTCCTGATTTCGACTGATTATAAAACAAAGTCTGTAGCGACGACATCACAAAAATTTCACTTTTAAGTCACTTCTACTTTGTTTGATTAATGCTTGAGTAATATTTGTCTATATTGTTATGGGCGTCTATATTTAAACGTTTTATTAAATGTTTTTGTCATCCAAAGAAGTGATGGGGCACTCGTCTGAGCCCTCCCTGCAATGGGAGCTCGGTGTAACTTTACTATTTGTGCCACTTTGCCCCCCCCCCTCCCCTTAGCTACGCAAATGGGACGACCCTATCTAGCTTATCGTTTATGATAAAGTCCTCATTTCCCAAACGGGAAATCACCACCTACTTCTACATGTTCTTGTGTATACTATATCAACACCATACATTTGCTTGTTGGAATTTGGTGCTACACTTGCGTTGAAGCCTCGATAAAGCTCGTAGAGATGCCGAATGGGTTCTTTAGTTGGATCAAACATGGCGTTAAGTTAAAGCTTCTGCGTGAATAATGTTCGTATAATCTGAAAGGAAAAGGGGCAATATTACTTATAGTGCCATGATTAAATGTCATATAGAAATAGAACTTTAATAACTTATGCTCAACACTTTCGCTTCTAAAATTGGACAGAAGTGTCGTTCCAATCTGATAAGTCTCTTGGAGGCTCTTCTTGCACCCCGCTTATACCCTTCCGTGAATTTGTGATATATATGGAAATCTGGAGCACCATCTCCGCACTGCAGTTGTCAGGTACTCTCTCATTAGAGCTGGATTAAGATTTTGTAGGCCCCTCGAATAATTATACTTTGAGGCATCCACTGATATTTTCCAAAGGAAAAGGGTTAAATATATCATAAATATATTTCAAAATGGCTAACTGTAATAAAATTCAAACAGTTCCTTTGAAACAAATTTCTTAGAAAAGATTTCTCTCAAACAACAGTAAATTGTAAGTTATTGAACGACGTTCGCAATCATGAGAGCTATTCTGTACAATGGTTCTAGGGTCATTGTAGATCTGTTTACCTGCCTATAAATGTTTCATCTTGGACTGTGAACACCAGTAGATAAATGTAGAACGCTTTTCAGGAAACAACTAAAGCCATTTTTTTTATATCAAAAGTCTTCATGGCGTCCTACACTGCCATACGACTTATTTTACTTCCCAAGACTAAGCTAGTGCACTTCTACCGCCATTCACGGCTCTACTCCGACCCAGACCTGTTCCTAAACTATGTTTCCCTGGAAATCCTGAATTCACATAGTTTCCTTGGTCTTGTTTTCGACCGACGCCTCACCTGGGAGGCTCATATTCGCAGTCTTAGGGTCTCTTATACCAGCGCCATGGATAATTTTCGTTCTGTGACGTCCTGATAGGGCTACTCAAGGTGGACTCGATCCACCAAACCGGTCCTAGTTTGGCGACCAGTGCCTTCCGTACATCCCCCATTGAGGGCCGACTTGTTTATTTCGGAGAGATGCCACTCGCTCTGTGCTGGACACAGCGAAATATGCGCTTGTACGTGCGGGCATGGGTCTCCATCAGGTGCCAACGGTTCTCACTGCATCCGCAGCTAATCTTAGGGCTAGGAAACCCCTTCAAGAGCTCGGTGTAGCTTTTGGGCCGGTATCACTTTTTTTCTGCCCAGGACGCTAGGCTGTAAATGACCACCATCGACTATTTGTCGTCAGGCCTCTGCATTCAAAGCTTCCACAGCGCCATGAGTACTGCGTTCTAGCTTTCCGGAGCACACTTCGTACCATGCTGGATCCGTACCGGTGTACACCGATGGCTTCAATCTCTAGGAAATGATCGCCATATATGTCGTATCCCCTCTTTTTTAAGTCAGCGGGGCTCTACCAGGCAGTGTATTTGTCTTCACGGCCGAGTATAACTTGAAATAAGATCAGGATATAGTATAGAACCAGTGATCCAATGATATTCAATTTATCATGGGAATGGGAATATTGTAAAAAAAAAGAAGAAAGAAGCACTTTCTTAACTCAACATCTCCACCTCTTTTACGCATCAGGCGTCATTAATCGCTGTGGGAGATGCAGTGGCATCGCGTTGGTGATTGTCAAGGAGAATTATTGTATCAGTTAGCATGGAAAATTGAATTCGTCACGCTGTAGCTGTAGCTGTAGCTGTAGCTTAGATAAACTTATTTCCACAAGGAGCAAGTTTTGAATCTTTCAGTATGGCAACTTGATTTACAAGAGAGAAACTCTAGATTTTGATATCTTTGTTTAAAAAAACAATCAAGAGACACATTTCAGGACGTTAAATAGTTCGTAAATGTACTTAGCATTAGGTGATGTCTGCTAATTTTTAAATTATGTGATGTTCCTAAGTTTCTGAATTAATAGTTAACCTTGAGATATACCAAAATTTTCGACAGTGGTTCTTTCAAACCATGACTATTTTCAGTTTCATAAAATTTTGAAATATAAAATGAAAATACGCTAAGCTCTTATCGCTTGTCCTTTATTATTTCTTTTACAAATGAATTAATGTTTATGAATGAATTTAGTATTATTTCGTATAACAAAATCCCTTTATACAGTAATTAGGCAAAAAAATTCATTTGCTAGACAATGTTTGCGTTTCTTTGAATATGATTTATCATTTACAACCAGGAGCTCTCGCTAACCTAGTGGATACGTCGTTGGATTTCTTACGTCGAGGCAGAGGTTCGATCCGGGCGAGCGCGAACACAAAGATTACAGCGGCGTCATGACCGTCCATTGCGAGTAGACGCTGATACTTATTCGCGTGGGGGTCTGAAGCTCAAAACGCATCATGCACATAACAAATCACAACACCGTTATCATTTTCCTTCTCTCTTTCGCACCACAACGACTCCAGGACAATTGCCCCTGTGGCAATTACCCCCCTTCCTCCACGGACAATTGCCACCGGGAAAACATTGATTTTTAAGTTTATACTTATAAACGGGATGTATTTTATATAAAAACTTATAAGCAATTCCTCTTAAAAACCTAAAATCGCCTTGTTATAATCTTTAACTAAATTGAGTATACGATGGGGACAAACTTTGTACTTTTTTCGAGCCCCTTCCTTTGTAATGTCGGCTAAACTCTGAATAATATGAACCTCTTAAAGTGATTGTTCTCTCTGGGTTATCTAAATGAATTTACAGGTATTCGGATGACCCCAACCAGTACTAGTCCTAAAAACCTCCTCTGCCATCTCTGGACGGAATAATTCGTTCTTGGAAGCTTATCGTTTGCTCTGGTCTACATATCCCATAGAGCCAATTCAAATAGTGGCTCTCGTCGCCCTCGACGCCGAGAGGGTCGTCCAATATACGTGTTTTCAAAGTAGTCGAGTACTGGTTGAATTTCCGGAGCAATATTTCAATATTTTTTTTAAAAACTTCTTAAATTTCAGTTTTGGGAATAAAAAAAGCAAATGTAGCGAGCATCCTCACAGTGATAGAAAACTCTTTATCATTTTGATATACTTGCTTCAGTCCCCAAACTTATTTCTTTCTATAAAAGTTCTGGCTAAAAGGAAAAAAAAACAGCTCTTTATCTCAGTTTCTCGAAATACACCATATTTCTTCATTTAGCATCTTTAATGCTAGTAAAAAGGTTGCATATGCGCCTTGGCTTTTATTAGGAATTAGAACATAAATCAAGGGTATCATACCACTCTTCTACAAAGCATGGATTGTATAAAGTCTAGAAACCAATGAAGAGAAGAGGAAGGAATTTGTTATTTTTTATGCGTGTCAAAAATCAAAATTCCTGTCCCATCCACACTAACCGAGTTGCCCGAGTCATAAAGCAGAAAATTTTGTCCATCTTGCCTTGTTTTATACCTATCTTCTAAAACCTGCTCTTTTGAATGTAAGGGCAATGGGGTGATACGTTATCTCGTTGTCTTTTGTATCTAATATTTCCGCGCACGTGATGAAGTGCGCGGAAATATTAGGTTGATGGTCGGCTGGAACGTGGTTGATCGTCAATGGTAAGATCCTCGGAGTTGAAACGTCTACTCTACCTCGAGACTTTCACCTGACTGACATTTCCTTCTTCTTCAGTATCGAAATATTCCTTCACAGCAACTCTTGCAAAAATTTTTCGCTTGTAACAGTAGCGAATCAAAACTCTAATTCCACTTTCTTCCACACTCGTTTCTGTCAGTTGGGGTTTACACAAAGAGAAATTAACTGCGCAGGAACAACAAACAACAGCATTGTACGGAGGCTGGTAGTCGAATGAGTTAGGTTAAACTAACCTAATTTAGTCGAATGAGTAAGGCTAATATAACCTAATGTAGTCGAATGAGTTAGGTTAACCTAACATAATGGTGTTGTTCCATAAAATGTTGTTGTTTTCTTTCGGCTTCCTAAGTGAGTCAGGACTTTCTGGCCAACCATATAGTTTTCAAACTTCTTTTTAGAGATAGTAAAATGGAGCTTTAATTTAAATTACAGTAAACCCTCGATATAACGAACCTCAATATAACGAATTTCGGATATAACGAACCAAATTTCCTGGCTGAACTCCATTGGCTTTAACAGGCAAGCGTTACGACTAGCTTGAGTGAGTATTGGTGTGTCACATGTCTCCTACAGTGCGAGGTTCGTATCAATACTATGTTGTGTAGTACACTTAACTTTATTAGTAATTACATACGTATTACATATCAATAATGAACTTGGTTCGTTATTTCCATTGCTTTTAACGCCCATCGGGTTTAACGAACGAACCCCCGCCCCATATACGAGGGGCGGTCAATAAGTTTTGCGAATTGGTAGGGCAAAATAGAGGAAGAGGGATAGCTGTTTGTGGGGGTGTTAGAACAAGTTAGGACAAGCCAGGACCTGCAGCCGCACGCTCCTGCCTCGTCTATTTAAGAAGCAGTAGCTGATCGCAGATCGTCAGTCACAAATTTTTCAACAATGGAGAAGGTTGAGCACTGCGCAGTTATCCAATTTTGAGCAAGGAAGGCAAGAATGCAAAAGAGATCCATGAACGCATGGTTGCAGTGTACACCGACACCGCCCCTTCCTATGCAACCATTGCTCGCTGGAATAGGGAGTTCCGCCATGGTCGTGAGTCCCTTGAAGATGACCCCCGTCCAGGACGCCCATCAGACGTGACCAACGAGGACAATGTGGCCCGTGTGGAGAGGATGATCCTCGAAGAAATCGAGCGACAACTTGGAATATCACATTGAAGTGTTATCAACATCATCCACGACAATTTGGCCATGACCAAGGTGTCTGCCCGTTGGGTCCCTAGAAACCTCACGCCCCATGATCGACTTCAACGTTATCAAAGTCTACAAGGCCAGAGTTGTACCAGCTGCCCTGCGCGAGTGCGGTTCGAGGAGCTCAACCATCCCCCCTACAGTCCAGATCTGGCCCCTAGCGACTACTTTTTATTCCACCAGCTTAAGGCTGCACTGCGTGGACGCCGGTTTGGGGACGATGAAGATGTCCAGCTCGCCGTCCAGGAGTGGATTGAAGAGCAGTCGGGAGATTTCTGGTTGTCGGGAATTCAAAGCCCCAGGGACAAGTGGCGCAAGTGCATTGAAGTCGAGGGTAGTTATATTGAAACATAATAAAACACTTTTCCTCATATCTCGTTTCCTTATATCCGAATTGCAAAACTTATTGACCGCCCCTTGTAGTTCGTTATATCGGGGGTTTACTCTATATTTTATAACAAATGAATGTCAGACAAATCTTAAATCGACTATTAATAGCTTAGTCATTTTCGTAGCCTTTTAACTACTCTTTGGCTTACGTCGACTTAATTCATTGTATTTTTATTTAAAAATAAGCCATAGGTCATTAAGAGTTGCAAATATAAAAAAGAGAGTTTCCAAATTTTGATAAAATTTTATTGCATACTGAATGTTCCAAGGTTCTCCCAGAGCTAATTTCAAAGTCAAATTAGGGAAACGTGTCTGCCGAATTCCTATAGCTCTTTTTTCACCAAAGTCTTCTTTAATGAAAACTTCGAAAACAGAAGCAATTTTTTCTTCGATATTTTAACTTAAAATGATTCATGATTTAGGTTCGATGTTACAGGTTTATATTGTTTCCACAGTTTGCTGAAATTTCTGCATTTGAGTTCTTCATTGAATACCTCAGGAATTTTATAGACGTGAAATCTATAAGCTTGTTGACAATAAAGATAAGGTTGTCGAAATCAATATAGAATATTTTGATGATTTAGATCCATAGGTACAACTATTTTGATTTTCAAAATATTAAAATCGGCCAGAACTTTCATTCCAAACTGATATATCTGTGCCAACTACAAATAAGAACAAGGTCTGCTGACCAAAGAGTCCCGTGTCCTCACTTATTCTGATTTATGCCCTTACGACCTTCAAAACTTTAAAATAATTCCCGGAGTAACCACGGAACGACCTTGGTATAGCTACATACAAAGCCTAGCCTAAACTTGCCTAGTATAACATAGTATAACCTCCCCGGTATTAGCCTCTTAAAGCCAAGGCAAGCCTAGCCAAACATAGGATAGCCTAGCCTAAAATAGAATAGCTTAGCTGTGCCGGGCCTAGCCTAGCCTAGTATAACCTAGCATAGTATAGCCTACTTTATCCTACCTTAGCTTAGTATAGCCTAGCAGATGGTTCTCCAAACATTTTTCACAGTGGGCCAGATAACTGAGAGAATGACGAGCGCAGACCGCATAACCATTTTGTTCAATACAATATAGTGAATACATAAAAAATAAAGACAACCAACATATTTATTGATAAATACACAAAATACACGAAAAATAAAGACAACAAGCATATTTATTTACCAAAAAGTTATCAAAGAAGGCGTCGTCAGCAATAAGAGAGTATTATCACACCAAGTGCGCAGAAACCCGAGTCTTACAAACTAAGCAGCAAAAAAGGTTAGTGAGATTTGTGAAACTGGCGTTTAGCTTTTAAGGGATCATCATATTTGTTTGTAATTGCTGCATCCACTCAAGAGAATTGCTTTCAAATGTTCATTTGGGGTACAGAGCAGCGTCGGGCTGGATGTACTCACCTTACGGGCCGTATCTGGCCCACGGCCCGTAGTTTGGAGAACCATGGCTTAGCATATCGTATCCTAGTATAGCGTAGCCTAGCTCAGTAGATCCTAGTCTAACCTAGCATATTATAGTATAGCCTAGCGTAGCCTAGCCTAGTATAGCCTTGCCTAGCGCAGCATTGCATATTGTAGCCTAGCTTACTATAGCCTAGCCTAGCCTAACCAGGTATAACTTAGCATTGCATGCCAGAGCCTAGCCTAGCGTCGTCTAGATTAGCCTAGCCTAGTATAGACAAGCTAGAATAGGCTACTATAGCCTAGGCAATATATCCTTGCATTGGATAGCCTAGCATACCCTACTATAGGCTAGAATGGTGTAGCCTATCCTAGCAAAACCACGCCTAACATAATATAGCCAAGCGTATCATATTATAGCCTTACCTAATATAACCTAGACTAGTATAGCATACCATACCATATACTAGAATAACCTTGTATAGCTTAGCCTATTATAGCTTTGGTTAACTAGCATATCGTAGCCTAACATAGTATTACCTAGCATAGCATAGCCCTCTCTAGCCTATTATACCTTAGCCTACCCTAGCATAGTATAGCCCTATCTAGCCTAGTATAACTTAGCATAGACTAGCATAGTATAACCTAGTCTAGCATTAACTATCCTATACCCTAACATAGTATTACTTATCATAGACTAACATAGCCCAGCACAGCAGAGCAGAGCATAGCCCTCCCTAGCCCATTATACTTTAGCCTACCCTAGCATAGCATAGCCCTGTTTAGCCCATTATACTTTAGCCTACCCTAGCATAGCATAGCCCTGTTTAGCCTAGTATAGCTTAGCCTAGCCTAGCATAGCATAGCCTAGCATAGCATAGTATAACCTAGCCTAGCATTAACTATCCTAGTAAGTATAGCCTATACTATCCTATTATATCTTACCCTTGTACATTATATTTTAGCATAGCTTAGCTTAGCATAGTATAGCATAGCTTAGCTTAGCATAGTATAGCATAGCCTATAATAGCATAGCATAGTATAGTATAGCCTATTCTAGGCTTGCCTAGCAGAGTATAGCTATTATAGCCTAGTCTAGTCTAGCAGAGTATTTGCCGAATAGTTATGATGTTATTACCAAAACAGAATTAATCCCGGGTTAACTTGGGAGTACTTTGGCAATTATAGCATTCGAGGAGAATGTAAATCAACATAAGTTTTCCGATTTGGTTAGAATCGTCCGAATAGTTATGATGTTATTACAAAAACAAAAAAAAACCCGCAAAATAGGGACGGACCGACCGACATAGTGAGATGTAGAGTCGCTCGCGATTAGACTCGCACGAGACTAAAAACGTGATGGGGAGGTGAAAATAAGAATAACATTGGTGCGCTCTCTCGCTTCAGGGCAACAGCGGATGATCAATGGGAGAAGCAGGATCCTTTGTTAAAGATGACCACGTGCAGGAAACAGGCGTAAGTAAGCATGTCTGAAGACTCGCCGCCGGTTGGAGGTTGTCATACACTATTTTAGGAATCAGCATCCAAGGAAACACACATTCAATGAGACATGTGCGAGGACAAAGAGAAAAGAAGAGCCGTAATGAGATTGGATTCTATCAGTTGAAAGTGCTAATGGCCCTCAGCTCTGAAGGAGAGGAATACAAGTTGATCCATGCGAAGACTTAAGACGAGGAAGTAGCGTTAAGTACATGGAACTAACTGAAACCTCAGTCTGGGTGGAACAAATATTGAAGCTTCACTGGGACAAACAAGGCATAAATTTCACATATAAAATTCACTTTTGATTAGATAAAAGCCCTGTAGACGCGGATTATCGTGACGCGGTCAGCACCTCATGTGGTGTTGAATATGTAGCTGTTCGAAGAATTTAAGGGTCGACGGGGTGAAATCAACGAAATAGCCCAGTCAAAGCTTTCAAGAAAGCCGGTCATCTAAGATGATGACCTAAGAACTTCACCGATTGCTTTGTCGTGATACGGATACTAACATGGATATTTATAATTCGTCGACCTATATAGTGATGGTAGCAGAAAAGGCCACAAAAAATAGATTCATAGTGGAGAAGAGCGAATCTCAAAGAGCAGTTTACTCAACAGATGCGGTACGAGTGCATTGGATCTGCCAGAGAAACCAAAGATGATCTACCATAGTAGATTGCCATATCACCTACTCGGAAGGTTCACAGTCTTTGGAATGGAGACAGGCGTGTTTATCAGAAGTTGGGATGATTAGGTTCTAGGTGGGAAACGCTCTACTTTTGATAAATAAGGCCGGAGTAGAAAGAACCGACGCAGACTTGAAAAATCGGTCACCTATGAATTGGGAAAGGAATGAGAGAAAATACACGGATACTAAGAGAATACAATCTTCAAAAGATAAAGACGCTTCAGCTAGTGTCGTAATTCTTGTCGATGTCAAAAAAGAGAGCTAGCCCCAAATTATGACGCCAAGGTGACATAAAAACGTAGCTGAAGTGAAGGAGCGATTTAAGAGAACTGCTGAATTAGCGGAAGCCTGCTTGACAATCCTGGAATCGAAAGCTGGATTCTACATAGAGGAATGGATCTTGCAATGTTTTCGATGTGGGATAATCGCTGATAGCAGCTATTTTATCCTCCTTTGGGGATATTTAACTTTATACCGCAAGAAATCAAGAGATTCTACCGAGAAAATGTTAATTGTAAACAATGCAAATTCAACATTCCACATACATATTTGTTCGAAATGTTGCATTTAGGATTCGCTTGGAATGATGTAATCGACATATGCAGTGTTTAAGCCCGCAGAAGGGCTCCAAATGGGCGCGGAAACAACCATGCTCGTTGGCCTGGATGGGCGAGAAGCATAGGGTGCCTTTCTAACTATTGAGGCATATGACGTCCCAGGCAGAGCCGGGCGCGCCAGGACCAAGTCCTTAGCCTCGCGGAATGAGAGTCGATCCTGGGCTTGAACGGCCAGAATTTCCTTCTCAAGGAGATATGCACCACATTGCTTCGGATAAGCAGGGTGCGGCTCTCCGCAATTGACACACTTGGCCACACATGATTTAGACTAATCGTGTGCGGCCTTGGAGAAATTTACACAGACTTCGGGTGACCCCCACTTTGCACGTCTACAAAATCGATTCGTATGGCCGAAGTGGTGACAGTAATAGCACCGCCGCGGCAGTGGCACGAATGCCTTCACGCACCGACTCAGGGAGGTTGTCACAGTCAATCTTTTGTTGTTGTTGTTGTTTTATTTATAGAGCCAATCTGGCAACTGCCCACTTGGGCATCAGTCGCCAGAAACACGACAGCTTAGAACCAGGCTACTTTAAAATAAAAATATGAAAACATAAAATGATAAAAATGTGAAAAACTTAACCATAGGGAAGAAATCTACAGAAGCGGGGGAAGGTTTCCCTGACCAAGGGTGCAGGAGCGTGCAACCTACAAAGAAAACAATACAAACAAAGAAACAACTAAAACCTTCTTAAATAAAGGGGAGAAGCCCGGCCTCCCCCCAAAAGTCCACCAGTCAATGTGCACGCACTCGTCCCAAGTACAAAGGACAGGCGGTACCGACCCCGCCCATCCCGGTACCGGGACAGGTAACGTGCGCGAAGATCACCCAGACTGGGACATTCTATAAGGATGTGCCGAACAGTCTGGGGGACGACGCAGTCATCGTAATAGGGCGCATGCGAGCGCTCCATCAAATAGCGATGCGTCACACGAGTGTGTCCGATTCAGAGACGAAAGAAAGCGACCTGAAGCCGTTGCGGCATTGGGGGATAGGTCCATGCGAACAGTCGCGGCGCAATGGCACGCAACTTTAAGTTCCCTTCGACCGTCTCCCATCTTCTTTGTCAAGAAGTCCGAAGAGCTGCCCGTATTCCTGCCATGTTCTGTGTGAGGAAGAGCGAAACGCTGGTCCGGTTGCAGAGTCCTCGCGGACTCATTGGCGCACTCATTCCCCGCGATTCCCCCATGTCCTGGAACCCAGCAGGAGATAATCTCGACCTCTGCCCAGCCCGCCAAAACCGTGGCGTCACAGATATCGCGAACCAGGGGATGCGGAGATTCCAATGCCCCGAGAGCACTCAGGGCGCTTTGTGAATCACTATAGATCACAATCCGGTCTCCGAACCGGGCATGTCGCGTAATCTCCCGTACCGAGTGGTGCATTGCCCCCAGCTCGGCGGCGAAGACAGAGGCAGCGCCTGGTAGAGCCCCGCTGACTTCAAACAGAGGGGATACAGCATGGAAGCCGACGTCCTCTTGGGACTTGGAGCTATCCGTATAGACTGGCACGGTTCCAGCGTGATACGAGGTGTGCTCCAGAAAGGTCGAACGTAATACTCCCGGCGCCGTACAAGCTTTGGGAGCAGAGGCGTGGCGACAAATAGCCAAATGTGGTACCTTCCAGGGTGGCGTCCTAGGCAGAAGCAGTGGCGCCACCGTCCCGAGAGCTATATCTACCTCTCGAAGGAGTTTCCTGGCTCTAAACCCAAAGGGCTTAGGGTCGCGCGTACAGGCGAGTGATGCACTGCACGCGGCGCAGAGCGAGTGGCATCTCCCCAGCATCGAGCATCAGGCTCTCAATAGGGAGAGTGCGGAAGTCACCGGTCGCAAGGCGAAGGCCGGTGTGGTGGATCGAATCCACCTTCCGCAATAAACGCTCGGGTGCGGATACATAAAACTCGCATCCGTAGTCGAGCTTCGAACGAACAAAGAATCAATAAAAAAGAAGGGCAGTAGCCCTATAAGCACCCCAAGCGCTGAACGTCACGGAACGGAGAAAGTCCATGGCACGGGTACAAGAGACCCTAAGGCTGCGAATATAAGCCTCCCAGGTGAGGCGTCGGTCGAATACAAGACCTAGGAAACAAGCGAATCCACCACATCCAGGCGCACCCCATTAAGAAACAAATCTTCGTCGGGGTGAAGCCGTGGATGGCGGCAGAAGTGCACCACTTTAGTCTTGGCCGAAGAAAACCGAAACCTGTGCGCTTCGGCATAATGAGAGACGCGGTTCAATGCCTGTTGGAGTCGACGCTCCGGAGTTGGCATCTGGGCCGCGCCAAAAGAGATCGAAAGGTCGTCTACATAGAGCGTAGCGAGAACATTTTCCGGCAGCACCGATGGAATGGCCGTACGCTTCCCGGGGGCAGAACCCCGGGCGCTGTTGGCCGGACAAAGCGCTGAAGGCGCTGTCGCTTTCGAGGACTTATTGGGGGTGGTTGGGCTCGCCATGCGAGTCTTTTCCTCCCTCCACCTCGAAACCTTAGGCTGGCGTTGCGGCTTCGGAGGCGGGGGCCCTTTTTTCGAGGAACCATCGCCTCCGAGCCACTCGCTCCACCTCGGGGCGTGGGCGAAGGGGCCGAAGCTCCTTTGTTGTTGTCCTCCTTTCGGGGAACAGCTTTAGGAACCCCGGAAGATGGCCTAGAGACCATCTTCAGGGGTGTTGCCTCCTGTGAGTCTAACGACTCGGTGGAGGCGCGTGGCAGTTTCGCATTACGGGAAACGGTCACGCTGGGGAAAGAAGGGGAGCCCTGGTTTTAGCCGGGTCAGGGTATGAACCCTTTTTGCCGCCAGCTTTACCAGGGAAGCGCGCGGGGTGGGTAGAACCCGCAGAAGGGCTCCGAATGGGCGCGGAAACAACCATGTTCGTTGGCCTGGATGGGCCAGGAGCAGATGGTGCCTTTCTAACTATTGAGGCATATGACGTCCCAGGCAGAGCCAGGCGCGCCAGGACCAAGTCCTTTGCCTCGCGGAATGAGAGTCGATCCTGGGCTTAAACGGCCAGGATTTCTTTCTCAAGGAGATATTCACCACATTGCTTCGAAGAAGCAGGGTGCGGCTCTCCGCAATTGACAAACTTGGCCACTTGGATTTATCGTGTGCGACCTTGGAGCAATTTACAGACTTCGGGTGACCCCGACTTTGCACGTATACATGAGCGATTCGTATAGCCGAAGCGGTGACAGTAAGAGCATCGCCGAGGTGGTCTCTCAGGCGGCAGTTGCCCTGAAAAGGATATTTGAATGGGAAAGTGATCACTACCATGGAGGTCATCGACCATTCCCCAATCAAAATCAGGCTGTGCATCCGAAGAGCACAAAGATAGGTCAAGGCAAGAAAATGAAGCGGTTCTCGGACAGTGATGCGTAAACTCATCCACGTTTAGGACACCCATCTCAAGCTCTTCGATCAGATCGGCAAGGACTTGTCCCCTGGGATTTATGGAGTAATCTCCCCAGAGAGGATGCCTGCCGTTCAGATCTCCAAGCAAGAGATAGGGCCTCGGCAACCGTGCCACGACGCGGCGAAAGTCCCCCGCGTCGAAGTCAGCTGACGGTGGAATGTACGCAGAAATGATAGTATACCTCCTATCCAGGTGCAGCTGCACAGCCACTGCCTGAAGGGAGGTATCTAAAGAGAAAGGAAGAACGGAGACATCATGCCGGGTGTAAATCGCGCATCCCCCAGCCCGTCATCCCGCGGTGGTGGGGTCGCAAGACCCTTAAACCCCGGGAGGGCAGGCAGCGGGCACGCGCCTAGCATGGTCTCTTGCAAAAAAATAGCTAACGGGGAACGGGACGAGACAAACCTCCGCAGCTCCTCCCAGTTGGCCCGGAGTCCACGGCAATTCCATTGAAGGAATATGCCCTCCAGGCCTAGCTCGGAGGAGACGCGGGGGCCCTCCTCGAATTGAAGACCCTCACGGGAATGGCCGTACGCTTTCCGGTGGCAGAAACCCGCGCGCTGTTGGCCGGACAAAGCGCTGAAGGCGCTGTCGCCTTCGAGGACTTATTGGGGGAGGTTGGGCTCGCCATGCGAGTCTTTTCCTCCCTCCGCCTCGAAACCTTAGGCGGGCGTTGCGGCTTGGGAGGCGGGGGCCCCTCTTTTCGAGGAACCACCGTCTCCGAGCCACTCGCTCCACCACTAAGCGTGGGCGAAGGGGCCGAAGCTCCTTTGTTGCTGTCCTCATTTCGGGAAACAGCTTTAGGAACCCCGGAAGATGGCCTAGCGACCATCTTCAGGGGTGTTGCCTCCTGTGAGTCTAACGACTCTGTGGAGGCGCGTGGCCGTTTCGCCTTACGGGAAACGGTCACGCTGGGGGAAGAGGGGGGGAGCCCTGGTTTTAGCCGGGGCTGGGTGTGAATCCTTTTTGCCGCCAGCTCTACCAGGGGAGCGCCCGGGTGTAGTAGAGCCCGCAGAAGGGCTCCGAATGGGCGCGGAAACAACCGTGCTCGTTGGCCTGGATGGGCCAGGAGCAGAGGGTGCTTTTCTAACTATTGAGGCATATGACGTCCCAGGCAGAGCCGGGCGCGCCAGGACCAAGTCCTTAGCCTCGCGGAATGAGAGTCGATCCTGGGCCTGAACGGCCAGGATTTCTTTCTCAAGGAGATATGCACCACATTGCTTCGAAGAAGCAGGGTGCGGCTCTCCGCAATTGACACATTTGGCCACACACGATTTGGACTTATCGTGTGCGACCTTGGAGCAATTTACACAGACTTCGGGTGACCCCGACTTTGCACGTCTACATGAGCGATTTGTATGGCCGAAGCGGTGACAGTAATAGCACCACCGCGGCAGTGGCACGAATGCCTTCACGCGGTAGCGGTACCAACCGGCACTCACCGACTCAGGGAGCTTGTCACAGTCGAACGTGACGAAGAGTGTAGGGGTGGGTCTCGAAGCCCCTCCCTGTTTTCTCATCACACGTTTGACCTTGACCGCCCCATGGTCGGCCAGCTCTAGGGTGATGTCCTCAATGGAGTAGTCAACGAGTTCCCTCGCATAAACTACTCCTTTCACAAAGTTCATGGTAGAGTGCGGCGTCACACTCGTCGGGGTGCCATGAAGTGTCCGAAGAGCACTTATCTTGGCCGCCTCGGCGGGATTCGCCAGAAGGCTGCCGTCCGAGAAACGGGTCACCTTCGGCTCTCTACCAATTGCACTAGCTAATCCTCTCCTCTGATGGATCATGTTGCCCTTGGACAACATGGTGCCATCAGTGGAGCGAATAACGAGGAAGCGTTTGAAGCCAGGTAACCTCTGAATCAGGGGCCCCGATGTCATCGAGGCTCCGCCCTGTGCACTCTTGGTATTAGTCTTCTTTGTCAGAGGCTCCGCAACCGGGGGGGCAGAGGGGGCGGATGTGCCGATCTTGGCTTGGTCGCTTGCCAGAGTGGCAGCAGATCCATCCGTCCCCGCAGCCCCCGCGGATGGAGAGGAGCCCCGAGTCTTTTTTGTCTTTTTCTTTTTCGGAGAGGAGGGCGGGGAATGAACCCGCTTCTCACCTCCGCCGGAAGAAGCCCCCAGGCCAGATGGACCGGCCTCAGCCAGGTCATTCTCTGAAATGGAGAAGGTCCTGGTAGTCGTGGGGGCACCGGTCGGTGGAGATCCCTCCCCTCCTTGTACTGCTTCGGAAACCACAGCCGTTTGAGGAGGACCTTGCATCGGGCGGATTCGGGTTCGGTGCTTGGCGCCGAGCCCAGATACCCCCCCATGGAAGGCCCTACCGTCTGAGGCTGGGTTTCCTCAAGGACCATGTCTATCTTAGGGGGGGCCTCCAGTTGGCCATCCCCCCCCTCCCCAAGACATCGCAGGTCCCGTTGGCAGTATCGTCACTAGTTTTCTTTGGGAAGGCATGGGCCTTGACCCCGGCAAGGTTCAGTATTCTTGCCAGCAGGTCTTTTGAGGGAAGCGACCGAAGGGGCCTGGCTTTCCTCTCTCCCTAAGGGGGTTTGCCCTACCGAGCCGCTTCGATCTGGAGCGGCTGGCTAAGGGCTGCCTGCTGGCTTTCTTGGCAGTCCCCTTGGAAAGAACAGAGGGGACTGCCGCTGGTAAAAGGGAGGCGCCCGAAAGCACCTCCAGAGAAGGGGGTGAGGGGGTGTCCCCTACACCCGTAAGCGAAGGAGAGGAGTAAGCCTCCTCTCCGGTTAGAGATATATGGAGGGTCCCCTGATCAAGCATAGGGGGGGAGACCTCCATTTTTTTGCTGGAGCTGCCCAAGGGCGCCTCCGTCGATGTTATAGGGAAAGTTGGGGGTTGGGGTTTTTTTTTAAACTCATCATTGGGCATGGTGACCCTCTTTTTGACACGGGACGCAATCGCGCATCACCTCTCGCAGTAGCCCGCACTGCGAGAGGTGCTTACAAGCCCGGCAGAGCCAGGCGCCGCCATTTAAGACCACCCCTCCCGCCTGGTGGCCTGGCAGTCCATCGGCATGGCGTCTCCACCTTGGACACGGCGTAAAAAATAATAGATTGTGAAGAGGAGAGGAAAAGGGATATGAGGAAGGTATGGGTGGGGATGAAGCAGGTTGTTAAAAACCAGCCACCCCAGACCGGAGCTCAGGGGTTAGGGAACATTGTCTCCCACCCCCTCAGCCCCGATGCGGGACAGTTGGCTGAAAGGAAGGTCAGCATCTACCCTGTGAAATTAGAGGCTGACCAGAGAAAGTTGCGGGAGAGGTTGTGTGAAAAGAGAGGAAACAAGTATTTTGAAGGAAGGAAGAGAGGCTAAGCTGGGGCCGGACGGAGCGCTGGATCCCGTCAGCACGGCGGACAGGATTTTTTTTTTTTTTTTTTTAAGAGCTCATCTGGAGACTGCCTACTTGGGCATTAGTCGCCGTATTAAAACTGGCCTAGTTCTAGGCTACTTTAAAATAAAATTAAAGAGAGAAAAAAAAAAAAACACCCCAAAAGGGGGAAAGGAAGCAAGCTGGTGCGTCGGGGAGAGGTCCCCCCGGCGCAGGAGCGTGCAACTAAAGGAAAAAAACAACAAAACAAAACAAAAAAACAAACAAACCTTGCTTAAATAATAGGGAGAAGGCCGGCCTCCCCCAAGAAGTCAACAAGTCAATGTGCAAGAATCTGTCCCGAGCACAAGGGACAGGCGGTAGCGACCCCGCCCATCCCGGTACTGGGACAGGTATCGTGCGCGAAGATCACCCAGACTGGGACATTCGACAAGAATATGCCGAACAGTCTGGGGGACGACGCAGTCGTTGCAATAGGGCGCATGCGAGCGCTCCATCAAGTAGCGATGCGTCCGATTCGAAGACGACAGAAAGCAACCTGAAGCCGCCGCGGCATTGGGGGATAGGTCCATGGGAACAGTCGCGGCGCAATGGCACGCAACTTTAAGTTCCCTTCGACCGTCTCCCATCTTCTTTGCCAAGCAGTCCGAAGAGCTGCCCGTATTCCTGCCATGTAGTCGGTGTGAGGAAGAGCGAAACGCTGGTCCGGTCGCAGAGTCCTCGCGGACTCTTTGGCGCCCTCATTCCCCGCAATTCCTACATGTCCAGGATTTTTTTTTTTTTTTTTTAAGAGCTCATCTGGCGACTGCCTACTTGGGCATTAGTCGCCGTATTAAAACTGGCCTAGTTCTAGGCTACTTTAAAATGAAATTAAAGAGAAAAAAACAACAACACCCCAAAAGGGGGAAAGGAAGCAAGCTGGTGCGTCGGGGAGAGGTCCCCCCGGCGCAGGAGCGTGCAACTAAAGAAAAAAAACAAACAAAAAACAAAACAAATGCAAAAAAACAACAAAAACAAACAAACAAACCTTGCTTAAATAATAGGGAGAAGGCCGGCCTCCCCCAAGAAGTCAACAAGTCCACAAGTCAGTGTGCACGAATCTGTCCCAAGCACAAGGGACAGGCGGTAGCGACCCCGCCCATCCCGGTACTGGGACAGGTATCGTGCGCGAAGATCACCCAGACTGGGACATTCGACAAGAATGTGCCGAACAGTCTGGGGGACGACGCAGTCGTTGCAATAGGGCGCAGGCGAGCGCTCCATCAGATAGCGATGCGTCACACGAGTGTGTCCGATTCGGAGACGACATTTTTTTTTTTTTTTTTTTTTTAATGAGATCATCTGGCGACTGCCTACTTGGGCATTAGTCGCCGTATTAAAACTGGCCTAGTTCTAGGCTACTTTAAAATAAATTAAAGAGAAAAAACAAAAAACAAAAAAAACAACACCCCAAAAGGGGGAAAGGAAGCAAGCTGGTGCGTCGGGGAGAGGTCCCCCCGGCGCAGGAGCGTGCAACTAAAGGAAAAAACAAACAAAAAACAAAAAAAAACAAATACAAAAAATAACAACAAACAAACCTTGCTTAAATAATAGGGAGAAGGCCGGCCTCTCCCAAGAAGTCAATAAGTCCACAAGTCAATGTGCACGAATCTGTCCCGAGCACAAGGGACAGGCGGTAGCGACCCCGCCCATCCCGGTACTGGGACAGGTATCGTGCGCGAAGATCACCCAGACTGGGACATTCGACAAGAATGTGCCGAACAGTCTGGGGGACGACGCAGTCGTTGCAATAGGGCGCAGGCGAGCGCTCCATCAGATAGCGATGCGTCACACGAGTGTGTCCGATTCGGAGACGACAGAAAGCAACCTGAAGCCGCCGCGGCATTGGGGGATAGGTCCATGGGAACAATCGCGGCGCAATGGCACGCAACTTTAGGTTCCCTTCGACCGTCTCCCATCTTCTTTGCCAAGCAGTCCGAAGAGCTGCCCGTATTCCTGCCATGTAGTCGGTGTGAGGAAGAGCGAAACGCTGGTCCGGTCGCAGAGTCCTCGCGGACTCTTTGGCGCGCTCATTCCCCGCAATTCCTACATGTCCAGGAACCCAGCAGAAGACAATCTCGACATTTGCCCGGCTCGCCAAAACCGTGGCGTCACAGATATCGCGAACCAGGGGATGCGGAGATTCCAATGCCCCGAGAGCACTCAGGGCGCTTTGTGAGTCGCTATAGATCACAATCCGGTCTCCGAACCGGGCACATCGCGTAATCTCCCGTACCGAGTGGTGTATTGCCACCAGCTCGGCCGTGAAGACAGACGCAGCGCCTGGTAGAGCCCCGCTGACTTCAAACAGAGGGGATACGGCGTGGAAGCCGACCCCCTCTTGGGACTTGGAGCCATCCGTATACACTGGCACGGTACCAGCGTGACACGATGTGTGCTCCAAAAAGGTCGAACGCAATACTCCCGGCGCAGTACAAGCTTTGGGAGCAGAGGCGTGGCGACAAATAGCCAAATGTGGTACCCTCCAGGGTGGCGTCCTGGGCAGAACCAGGGGCGCCACCGGCCCGAGAGCTATATCTACCTCTCGAAGGAGTTTCCTGGCCCTAAACCCAAAGGGCTTAGGGTATGACTGGCGTCTCTCGGCGGCATAGGCACCATCGAGATCAGCTGCGGATGCAGTGAGAGCTGTTGGCGACTGAGGGAGGCGCCGGGCTCGCGCGTACAGGCGAGTGATGCACTGCACGCGGCATCTCCCCAGCATCGACCAACAGGCTCTCAATGGGGGAAGTGCGGAAGGCACCAGTCGCGAGGCGAAGGCCGGTGTGGTGGATCGAATCCACCTTCCGCAATAAACGCTCGGCTGCGGATGCATAAAACTCGCATCCGTAGTCGAGCTTCGAGCGAACAAAGGATCGATAAAAAAGTAAGGCGGTAGCCCTATCAGCGCCCCAAGCGCTGAACGTCACGGAACGGAGAATGTCCATGGCGCGGGTACAAGAGACCCTAAGGCTGCGAATATGAGCCTCCCAGGTGAGGCGTCGGTCGAATACAAGACCAAGGAAACGGTGCGACTCAACCACATCCAGGCGCACCCCATTAAGAAACAAATCTGGGTCGGGGTGAAGCCGTGGATGGCGGCAGAAGTGCACCACCTTAGTCTTGGCCAAAGAAAACCGAAACCTGTGCGCTTCGGCATAGCGAGAGACGCAGTTTAATGCATGTTGGAGTCGACGCTCCAGAGTTGGCATCTGGGCCGCGCCAAAAGAGATCGAAAGGTCGTCCACGTAGAGCGTAGCGAGAACATCTTCTGGCAGAACCGAGGTGATGCCGTTGATGCTCACGGATGGAGAGGAGCCCCGAGTCTTCTTCGACTTTTTAGTATTTTTTTTTTCTTTCTTTCTAGGAGAGGAGGGCGGGGAATGAACCCGCTTCTCACCTCCGCCGGCAGAAGCCCCCATGCCAGATGGGCCGGCCTCAGCTAGGTCCCTCTCCGAAATGGAGAAGGTCCTGGTCGTCGTAGGGGCACCTGTCGGAGGAGATCCCTCCCCTCCTTTTACTGCGTCAGAGCCCTCGGCCGTTTGAGGGGGACCTTGCATAGGGGCGGATTCGGGTTCGGTGCTTGGCGCCGAGCCCGGATTCTCCCCCATGGAAGGCCCTACCATCTGAGGCTGGGTCTCCTCAAGGACCATGTCTATCACAGGAGGGGCCTCCAGTTGGCCATCCCTTCCCAGGACATCGCAGGTCCCCTTGGCAGTGTCGCCAGTCTTGTGTGAGGAGGCACAGGCCTTGACCCCAGCAAGGTTTAAAATTCTTGCCAGCAGGTCTTTTGAGGGAAGCGACCGAAGGGGCCTGGCTTCCCTCTCCCCCCTAAGGGGGTTTGCCCTACCGAGCCGCTTCGATGTGGAGCGGCTGGCTAAGGGCTGCCTGCTGGCTTTCTTGGCAGTCCCCTTGGAAAGAACAGAGGGGACTGCCGCTGGTAAATGGAGGCGCCCGAAAGCACCTCCAGAGAAGGGGGTGAGGGGGAGTCCCCTACACCCGTAGGCGTAGGAGAGGAGTAAGCCTCCTCTCCTGTTAAAGAGGTATGGAGGGTCCCCTGCGCAAGCACAGGGGGGGGGACCTCCATCTTTTCTGTGGAGCTGCACGATGGCGGCTCCGTTGTTTTAGGGGGAATTAAGGGGAGATGTTTTTTTTTCATCATTGGGCATGGTGACCCTCTTTGTTTTACGGGACGCAATCGCTCACCACCTCTTGCAGTAGCCCTCACTGCAAGAGGTGCTTACAGGCCCGGCAGAGCCAGGCGCCGCCATTTGGGACCACCCCTCCCACCTGGTGGCGTGGCAGTCCTTCGGCATGGCGGCTCCACCTTAGACACGGCGTAAAACAGATAGAATGTGAAGAGGAGAGGAAAAGGGATGTGAGGAAGGTATGGGTGGGGATGAAGCAGGTTGTTAAAAAACCCCAATCCCGAACCGGAGCCGAGGGGTTAGGGAACAATGTCCCCTCCCCCTCAGCCCCCATCCGGGGTGGTTGGCTTGAGAAGAAGGTCAGCATTCTACCCTGTGAAATTAGAGGCTGACCAGAGAAAGTTGTGGGAGAGGTTGTATGAAAAGCGACGAGGTAGGGGATAAATCGGGCTATCTGAAGGAAGGAAGAGAGGCTAAGCTGGGGCCGGACGGAGCGCTGGATCCCGTCAGCACGGCGGCCAGGATGGCAAATCGCCGCGCCCTTACGGGGAGGTGGAGGTGGGGGGTGGGGCAAGTGAATTAAGGCATAACCAAATTCAGACAAAGAAATGGCCAAATCCCGATCCAAAGGGTGGCCTAAGAAGAAGGCAGTTGGAATATGTTAGGATTTCAGTAAAATTACGAGGGTTCAAATTATTTTGCCAAAAAAAAAAGCTCGTTTATTACAAAAGGCCGCTTATCACAAGATTGTACATTTGTAGGTTTACAGTTCTACACTGATACTTATGTACTGACCCTTAGATATTTTATAGTTGAATAGTTCCTTCTGAGGTAGTTGAACAAAGTGAACCACTATATTAATGTACATATCACTAGTAGTTAATGGTATGGCACGATACTCAATGGAAAATCACCTAACTGGATTAGGAAATATAAAATTGTGAAATGTCAAAAATGAATCACACAGCGCAAACAGCTGTGAATTACGAGCTTTTTTCAATACGGAAAATTTATTATTCGGAAACTAAACATTTATAAAATTAAGAGCCGAGAACCCATTAAATTATATAAACTATAAAGTGGTAATAATTGTCTTTAGTTTACCAACAGTTAAAAAAAATGTTTTAACTAATTTCCACCTACAAATAAAGGTTAAAAATAGGAAATTTGTTGAATAATAGAAAACAATATTCTTATATACAAAAAGGAACTTTTGGTAGTTAAAAGTAGTAGAATGTTCTACTGAATAAACAACATACATTTGCATTTATACAGATGAGATTTCATCTTCAAAGATCCAAAACCCCATCTCGAGTAAAGTTACAGTAAAACCCGTAACTCCAACCTAAAGGTTTTCCCAAAATACTCAACTTGTTAATAGAGAACTAAAAGTTCTGTCTAAAAAAATCTCTAGAACTTAAATACAAACCAAATCCCAAACATTTCTAATATGAAGGATCAAACTATAAGCGAGATTTGATTTCATTATGCCATGCGTTAACAGAATTTGCAAAGGGATTCGACAATTTTGGTACCAATTAATTAGATTAAAATAAAAATTCGATCACTTAATAACTAATATCTCTATTATACATAAATACACACGCGCACTTGCATTTACAATCATTTTGATTAAGAAATGAGAAAATAGTGTGGTTTTAATGGTAGAAGAATTGATATACATACCCGTACATTAACTTAATATATTACGCTTAATTCTTAAAGGAACTTGACATAGGAACTTTGATATCGTAAGCACATCTGTGAACGCTATTTTATATTTCATGAACTTGAGACATTTGAGCAACACGTATTGAGAAATCACAGATCCTATGAAGTACAAAATTTGACATTTGAGTTCTAACCACAGCCTATTTCACAATATAATCTTATTTTACTCATAGAAAAGTACTCTAAAATATACAGTATGGCTTCTTTTCTACAAACTTTACCATCTTCCTTCGCCCATACTATTAAAATATTATTTACATAACTTTATAAGGCAAGAATAACCAAATACCAACAACTAGTACTGTCAGTCAACCCAGTGAAGCATTTTTGGTACTCCGTCAAAAATCAGGCACTTGTCATGAATTGGCAGTGTACTCGGTATTACTACATATATTGGCACATCGATTGTACTTTCTAATGAAATTGGTAGAAAAAATATATTTTTAACATAAATGGTAACAAAATTTTAGCCCCCTAAGGTTTATACCATTTTCGCCATGGACCATTAGGGAACCGAGGTGAATTTCGACAAAAATTGGGGTTATCCTTCTTGGTTTTGGGCTCCTCCAGATGAGGCATCTTGAGGAATAGGCCAAGCAGGAGTTCCAACAGAGGAAACGTCAGGAGTAGAGAAAATAGGAGGCCCTTCTCTTGTGGCATCAACTACACTCTCACCAGACTCATTCCGATGGGTTGAAAACACGTGGATTTTGACGCTATGGCGATGCTGAAACTTCTTCTTGCAAATGGGGCACGAAAATTGTGGTTCGACACCGCATTCATACTTTTTATGGCGCTTCAGATTACCCGTCGAAGCATAACTGCGGCCGCACTTATCGCAAGTGAATTGCTTCGGAGTCTCCTGGAAGGGGTATCCAAGGAGGTTCTTCGATGGGCCCTTTTCTCGTTCTCCTTTGAGCAACAGAGGAATTCCCAGAGGAACCGTGGATGGGTGAGTGTAAAGCTCTGATGACACCCGCGGAGGTAAAATGCCAGAGAACCTGGCACGAACCAAATTCAGCGCACGGAAGTAATCTGAAAGAAGAGTTTTGGATAATTTTTTGACAAACTGTTAAAAATTTACCGTCATGCACCCAAACAAAAGCAATCTACTAGTAGTTAATTCACTAGATATCCGTACTCCCTAGCTTAGAATGATAAACTATGGTTAATTGGAAAATCCAGTGGGTTGAAAATACTAGATTTCTGTTAAGAATTAATTAGTTGACGTCGACCTTTTGTGTTTAAACTGGATACCGTAATGAAAAACTTCATTCACTGCCAAGGGACTTCAATCTTGGGTTTACCAAGTTGTGTAATTATTAACAAGGTTGAAATGATTTAGATTTTTAAGGATTTTTAATTTTAATAATTAATTAGGGTAAAAAAAATTATACCCGTTCAAAAGTGATGGGATTCGAATCCGCGTTGTTTAACATCGTTTAACAGCACAGGTTCGACCCTCATCAATTTTAAAAAGGGATAAGTTTATTTAATGCTCGTTACGTTTATACTCATGGTATTAGGTGACTGTGTGCGCGCGTGTGTAGGTGATTTGTCCTTGGTACCGTGTTTATCTTGTTTTTTTTTTGTTGGTTTCTTTAATATCGAGCAGTCCTGTGGGTTCAAACGCAATATAATTGAAACTTTTATTCGGAGACTAGTTTCAAGAAATTCTGGATCTCGAAACTAGACTTCATTTAAAAAGTTTTCCGATGCTTAAAACTCGATTGAGATTTTCAGCCCTCGAATTTTCGACTTTCCCGGGTTTAACTCATATCTGGGGTCATTGACTCTTAAAATGGAAAGTAGCATGTTTAGACAACCATCACCATGTCCCTACACCATATCCCATTTTAGCAACCATACCTCAAATTCCATGCACATTACCTCCAGTTAAGTTTGTTTTTTTAATTGCTTACCATTTGGGTTGTGACCTCGTCTTACCTTGAACCGCATGGAGGGAAATAGTCAGATAATAAAATGCAAAAAATATCTTTCAACCTTAACATTTATTTACATCTTTAAAGGAATGAATAACGTCATTTAATGTCTTTTATATAAACTTTACATATAGATACAACAGTAAATAACAACACAAAAACCTTAAATCTAATGTCATTTTGATTGTGAAATATCAATATACAAATGTTGACTACTGTTATGGCAATAACATCACAGATGTGGCTTGCTTTTGTCTATGTTTACCCAGATCCCGACCAGCTATGCCTATAACAAATTACGTATAATATTAAGAGCACGAAACATTAACGACAATCCAACCCAAATAAAGCAACGTAGGCATTCGACCCCCAAAGCGGTAAAAAAAAAAACCTAGAAAGTGATGCCATTACACGGGAAACTTTTGTACTTGGTCACAAACGCAATCTCCAAATGAACTAACAAACAGAAGGGCCAGCTGCTTTCTCGTCTCTCAAAACGAGAGGCTGTCGAAACGGTGAAGAACTCTCGAAATAAGACCGGCCACCATCCTAGATATAACACCACAAGGTAAAAAGAAAAGAAAAGCGAGGATAGACTATTCCGATAGTAACGCTAGACCGAGGAAAGCAGTAGCCCTCATCTGAGTTATACGACCTTTCCTTTCTCTAGACAAACGAGTTCCCAAGGCTTAAACCTCGTCGGAGAATAGTTAGATTAACTAAAAATTTGGCCACGTGAAAGGTAAAATTAAGTCGCATACGTTGCCTTAGAATTTCATCGAAGAGAGTATCAACCGATCCTTTTTACAAAAAATCCCAGCCTTTGCCTTTTTTTTTTTTTATCTACTATCATGTAGAGTAAAATGAATGCCTTAAAAATAGGCACCTCAGTAAAAAAAATGTGTGGAATAATTGTATGTTGTGGTGCAATCAGTTTGTCTTTTAAATACAAAGTTTTAGGACGAGTAAATGTGACTAAATGTCTTTGTAATGAACCAAATCAGTGAAATAATTACAAAAAATATATATAAAACATTTCATTAAAAGTGTGAAGGAGCCAAATTTACGGAGCAAACACCAGATTTGTTTGTGATCCATTTAGCTTCCATTTTTCGGCCCGGGAGGATGGAAGACAAACCGACTGTAAAAAGAAAAGAACCTATGGCGAATTTCGTCTCTACGACAACTTAAATACAATTCATAAGTCCCAAAACTTTATTGCATCGCTAAAATGTTATAGTAAATGACTAAAAACAAATGCCAAAGCTAAAATATTATATCAGTGCATTAATAAAATCATTCAGATGTAATAAAGTTATCCAAATGAAGATAACTAAATTGAAATTCGGCATTTTGCTTTCGAAGTATCTATTGCACACGATCATTTTAGTAGTTCATTTCAAGTTTCGGTTTAATGGCAAAGGCATTAAGTCCAGCGGAGAATGTTACCCATGCGGTTTAAGAAATTTGCTCTGAGAACTGTTTTGCTAACAGTTTGTATTATACACCGATATATAAATGGCAAAACCCATCACCTAAAGCTTTAAAATTTGTAATGATTATGAAGAATTAAATCAATAAATGTAAAGTCAATCCATAAGAGAAAAGTTCGGTCACCGGAGAAAATAAGAAAATATGCATAAAAAAAAATGATAATGGTGGAAGAATGTTTAATTGAAGGCCTGAAACTTCAACCTTTGCTAAACTCAAATAATCTATAACGTTAATGGAGAAAGTGAATAAAAGAATTATCTTATAAAATAGGACAGGAAGATTAATGCAAGTGTGTCCAACTCAACGAAGCTGATTTGCATCAAGAGTTATGGGTGGAAAAGAATATAGGTAGGTGCAGGAACCGCGCAACAAACTGCCCCACATTAGCTCATTCAGCCCCAAAGGGGAGTACACTCAAGGTACGAAGCGATCATCGCAGAAAGGTTGATGGGAACGCTAAATTGGTCCTGCTACTATGTCCATTTCGGAGGCAAGAGAAAAAATGACCTGCGCAGTACAAAAACGGGAAAGTCTCGGCTCAATGGAGGCAACTTTGGGTTCCTGACTAGGAAAGAGCAAAGCGTCCGCTTTGCTCTTACCTAGTACCTCTTTTTCCGCAATCCTTACATGTCCAGGAAGCGAGCAGAAGAGGAGCATGAAATCCTCCCGTTTTACAGCAGCCATGGCATCACGGATACTGCGTACAAGGGGCTGTAGAGATTTCAACGCCTCGAGAGCACTGCGCGTCGCTATAAATCACAATCCAGCTCTACGAACCGGATACAGCGCGTAATCTTCTGTACCGAGCAATGTATTTCCACCAGCTGGGCCGAAGCACGCAGCACTTCGGAGTTGGAGCCATCTGTATACATCGGCACGGCTTCGTTATGACAGACCCCTGCTCCAAGAAAAGGAAACAATATTCCCGGTGTTGTTGGAACAGAGTGGTGGCGAAAAACTTTCAAATGTGGTATCCTCCATGGTGGCGCTTGGAAAACTACCATTGGCTCAGACAAAATGAAAACCGTCGGAGAGTGAGAGAGACGCGGCAGAACCTGGACGTCTTACAGAGGGATATAGTTGGTTGGTTTGAGAAATCGCCCAACCTCTACAATTAATACAGAGCCCCTTATGGGCATTGGTGCCGGGAGGTTACGTTCTACATCACGCTACTCCTTTGCGCGGACCTTTGAAAAGGCAAAACTGAAATTTAGAGGATGTTCGGATCTTGTAGAGGTACACACCTAATCTTGGTACATTTAATTTCTCTGGTAAAAAAGCGTCAAGAGAAGAAATGGCAGTTGGTCCTCAATTTTATTTCTTTTATTGGCGTAGTGAGCTTTAAGATTCAACGGGGTATGACTTAACCTTGGAAAGATGTGCGGACAGACAATCTGAGCAGTCATATTAATGAAAAACGTTGCATTTTGAAAGAATCGATATTGAAAATTAGAAAAGATACTCCCTGCAAAACGCAAAAATTCCTTTGCTTATCAATGTTGATAACGTTAGTGGCTAGAAGTGTGGTTGAGGTATTCTTGCAAGGTTCCTTTTATTGGAGAAAGAAGCTAACCAAGTCTTAAGCGATCAATATTAGTACTAAAGGTTGTAGGCTAGTTAATTTTAAAATCCCATCATAACACCAATAAAGGATTAACCGCATGTAGATATATTTAGGCACCGATTGTGAAAAATTAGGAAGGTGATTAAGCAAATTTATTTTTTTTGTTCATAAAGCGAAAATCAAAGGCATCCCCCCAAGAAACATCTTATCCTTCGTGGCTAAACTTGTGAAAATGTGGAAGGTACCGAGTTCAACATGGACGCGCCATTGTTAATGGTGTAAACAACAAAGATGTTTGTTAAGAAGGGAGAAAAAGAGGAAAAGGTAGACAGGAACATACTTTAACCAACAATTTTGTACAAAGAACCAACTCAAAAGTATCGGGTCTTGTGCTGGAGGGAAGAGGGTATTCTGTCATGACTCCTTGGAGAGCGGTTAACGATGTAGTGTTACGACGGAATTACGGATATTAAAACTTGAATGAGTTGTCTGGTTAGTTCAATTTGAGTATGGGGTTCTCTCAGAACCGCAAGAACCTTAAAATCTACTTTTCATCGAAATTAAAGAAAGGGTTGGGTTAGTTTGTGTATTTGGATTTATCAAGGAACCTCAAAAGCTAGCTTTTTCAGTCTTCAAGGTGCGAACTTTAGGCGTTTATTGTGATTAGCATCGCGGGTAGCGTTTCTATAGCAACCCACCACCGTGTTGAGGTTGCAGAATCTGTCGAAGTTTACCTGTGGGGCTTTTAGTCAGGATATCGTGTGTTTCCGGGCCATGTGGCGCAGAAGGTGGGCCTTTTGCTTGAATTTCCAGTCGCAGTGTGTGCACTGAAAACGGGGTTCAACGCCACATTCATTTTTTATATGATGCTTAAGTCCCTTCCTGGTTTTGTAGAGGCGCCCGCATCTTGAGCATTCGTTTACCCGAAGGTGGGCAGGAAAATCCAGGCCAGGAGGGGAATCACATCTTCGCCCCCACCCTGGAGGTGTGGCCCCAGCGCTGCCGTACAAGCCAGGGAAAGTGGAGGCAAACCCCCTGGGACTGTGGGGAAGCGGTCCCAATGGAGAGCCAAGATAGGGGGCGAGCAATCCACCCTTGAAACTATTTTTCCAAAACCCTGTTGGAAATTGGAGAAGTAATTTCAAATTATTACTTGGTGACCTCCTCCTCCTAATGGTCCATCTCTTCAATCAAGCTAAACTTTAAAAAAGCGATACAACTACTGATTTCCGTCAACTCTACTTTCAACAAACCCGTTAGACATATCAGTTACACGTTACTCTAATACAAACCAAAATACAGCCAGGTGATGTAAGATCAAAATTCCATGCACTACATAAATTCAGCCAAGCAACACGCAAGTATATATTTGAACATCCTTGGCTAACCTAGAATCTAGATTGACAACTTCTCTTACCTTGGCTGGATTCGCCGGACAGATTTGCGAAAGATTCCTCGGAAGAATTTGCTTCATTGGAGTATGGCCAGCCCAGAAAACCTGTCAACAAGGAGTCTACTTGTCATCATCAAATGTTGAGAAACTTAGGTTTAAAAGCTGTGCCAAGTTATATTATATTTTGGATAAATGAGATAAAATTTGCAGATTGGTAAGAGCCCCATTTATAAAATAAAATAGGTTTGGATTTGTCAGGTTACCTATAAATTATAAGATGATCTTACTTGGTGTTTGCGGCGCCTCTTGGCTTTGTGGACGAGGGGTTGATGGGCCTGGCATGGAATCTGAGAGTCGATCACTCTTGGGGTCACGATGTCCATTTGCGTCTTCCTCACGTTCGTCGTCAGAGTCGTGGTTGTTATCGCTGCTAGTTTCATCGAGGCGACTGCCCCCCGACGTTCCTTTCGAAGGGGACCTCAACGACTCTGGCTCACTGACAGCACACTTAGGGGATTGGCGGATAGCCCCCATGCGCTCCTCGTCATTGAGTCGACTACTCGTCGGGGGACTATTTTTGTCAACGTGGGGGCTCTCACTTCGCCTGCCTGGAGGGACGTCGTCAGGGGCAGCGGCAGAGGACTCGGGCTTGTGAGCGCCCCGGTCGTGTGGCTCGTGTTTGAAAGAGATGGGAAGAGGGTGCGACGATGGACGGCGCTCCAAATTCTCAGGTTCCTCTTGGGGCGGAGGCTTATGATGATGGTTTTCGATAGGAGGATGGAGGAGGAGGCCGGGTAAATTGGGTGGTGGCGGCTTGATTCCGTGAAAACGTTCGCGGTGGGGGGATTCCAGCGAGGACGACCGCTCCGGTCGGACATCATGCACACTGCCGCTATGGTTTTGAGAAGAGTGAATGGATAGGTCACGTGGTTGCTGTTGTTGAGAATGAGAGCTATTCTGCTGGTAAGAGGGATGCGGTTGTCGGTGGAGGCCGATAGGTGTGATGGTGGCTGGAATACGAGGAAGGTGTAAGTTTGGCACAGAGTCACCTGGCGAGCCGGAGGAACGCCCGTCACTGTCGCCACTGTCGATAGTTTCGCCAGATCTTCGTCGGTGTTTCCGACGCCGCTTCTGGAGGGGAGACTCTCTGCCATCGGCGATATCCCGCGGGGAGATGAACGACGCTATGGACTGGGGGATCGCGTTGGACAGGGTCGAGGCGAGCGAAGAGGCCAAATTCGGAGATAGCCCGGCGAGGTGGGGCAGGGATAGGGGAGACGTCAAACTAAGTGCAGATGGCATTGTGAGGGCAGTAGACAACACAGAATGCACCGACGTTGCCGGAGTGTTGTACAGGTGAGACAAAGGTGGCCGACCTACATTAGATGCTTTTGTATGCGGGGCGGAAGGTTGCGGGGGGTGGTAGTGGCTATTGGCAATGTTGGGGTGAATCAAGGACATGGGTGTATTGTCTTCGGGTTCTACCTTCTCTACGTCGACCACACCATCCGCAAGCCCCTTAATGTTGAGGGTTTCGGCCATCTTCATAATCTGCTCCAATGACTCACGGGGGACATTGACGGTACCCCGGTACATGAACTGCAGCAATGCCTTAATGTGGGCGAGTTTAAAGTCTTTAAGGACAATGATTGGATGTCGTTCGATGGTCTCTTTGAAGAGGCTCTGGACAGGAAAGGGGGATTTAGACCACACATTTTTTTTCATTTTCATTTAATAATTTCATTTCAATAATTGCAATGGGGAAGGACTATTCTACTGAAAGGAAACTCTTACCAAAAAATCGATAGCATAGAGTAGAACAGCAGACTGGATTAAGTGAACCAGTATGTGGATAAAGATAGTGAATGTTTGAGAGAATCGAGCGAGGCACAAACTCTCACCAATTCAATAGAAAGTGAAGATGTAGAGGAGTATGGGACTTGCGAACAAGACGTCGCCATCAACAATAACGAGGAAAAGAAAAAAATACGCCAAAATAATGAAAATTAGATATGCACATTGACTAAACGAATATAGTACAGAAAAATGAAATGAAACAAATTCCATAATCGAACCTTCGCTTATATATATATATATATATATATATATATATATAAGCGAAGGTAGTGGCTCCCTGCTCCCCTCGTCGTTCCCCACCTAAAAATTCCCAAATACCTGAAAATATGTCGAGCAGGAAGAGAGGACAACTTTGTGAGCCTTCACCAGCTGACCCTCGGCGAAAAAGTAGACATCAGCCAAGGCTTCATTTTCGAGTAGGGTCTCGAAGCTCTCGACAAAGTTGTGGAGATGTCTGTGCCATCGGAGGCAATATTCACTATCCTCACCCATCACGAGCTACAAAGACAAAAACAGAATTGCAGTAGTCTGTCCTCGAGAGAAGAAATTCAGGTTTACACTAAAACTTTAAGCACTGGGTCGAGTCCAAGTACCAAAGTCACTTAAGTGTGATAAAAACGCCAGTCACAGGTGGTTAAAATTAAGGATACTAGGTCCAGGAACACAAAACAGAAAATTAAGGCTTGAGAAAGATTATTTTTTTTAAACTAGTATCGTTCAATACATTTATACAGTTACGGTGGGTGTTTTCTTAACGGGTCTTTGACGACCAACTGGTGCCCAACTGGTCATAGTCTTTCACCAGTTGGGAACCACTGTCGTAATAAGGACACCCACCGTTAATCCATCAACTAAGTGGATTTCCTCTCGAGCCCTGAGTTAATTATTTTATAATTAACAATAAATGAGAAGAGCTTGAGTAATCTTACGGAGGCAAGTTCTGATACAAGACTCCTATAGAAAACATAAGCACTAATCGTCTAAGCCAAGAAGATTCATTTAAAATATCCAGGTCCTAGTAAAAGGAGCACAACGACACTAGTTAGGTAACCATACACTAGCGCTGGGTCGGGAACGATGTGTATAATAATTCCCTAAATAGGTTCAATGACATTAAATCGGCTCCAAGGCTTAGCACACGCCAGCGTTCATTTATTGGGCCGTATATGGTTACAAAAAGCAAGAGTCCCTAAACTGACAATGAATAGTACCATTAAACCTGAACTCTTGCAAACAACGCATAATTTATGAGAAATAAAATTGACCAAATAAGGAAAAATGTTTGGAGTAAAATAGACCAGAAATCCTAACAAGTACATTAAATTAAAAAGGCAAATTGCTGTTGTGGAAAATCTCTACCATAACGAAAAGAATGTAAGCATAGGATTGTAACTTTGCCTCAATCAGAAAGAGTGCACCGTAGGATACTAGCACCGTAGGATACTAATTCCATCGCCATAAAATGTAAATATTTTTCCATTGGTTTTGTAAACAAGTTTTAAAGGCCATCATTCAGTATTTTAAACGTCTCCTGAAGACTCGTCTCTTTAGAATTGCCTTCCCTCCCCTGTAAACTTTCTCTACACTCGCTAGACAACCTACGCTCTGGGAGGGTTAACAGCCTTGGAGGGCGCATTATAAATACCTATTATTATTATTATATACCAGAGATTACAGAGAGAAAGAACTTTTTAGAATCTAAATCATTATAGGTTAACCAGAAATGAGCTAAATAAGATTAATATGAAGAGCAAAAGGGCGGCAGAAATTAAATTAGCTCAAAATAATAATAAAGATCCAAGAAAATTCTTTAGCTATTATAGAATTAATAAATCGAACTGATAAAATAGAGCCTATTTGATATGAAGGAATTTTAAAAGAATCCGATGAGGAAATAGTATAGGTTCTTAATGATCATTTTTCTTCAGTATTTACAGAAGAGAATCCACATAGATTTAATTGATGATAATTCTAGGTCAAGGGAAGTAATGTTGAATTCCATTAATGTGAACAGGGAAATAATTAAAGGGCTTATATTGGAGTTAAATACTAATAAGTCATCTGGCACAGACATTTATTCTAGGTTACTCAAAGTAAGGTGTAGATAGTATTGTAGTTGCTCTTGAGAGGATATATACTAGATCACTAGAGTTTGGAGAAATACCTAATGATTGAAAATTAGCGAATGTAGTGCCAATTTTTAAAAAGGGAAGTAAAGAGGACCCGAATAACTTTAGGCCGATAAGCTTAACTTCTATCGTTTGTAAAATTCTTGAGAAGATAGTTAAGAAGGGGATTTCTGACCATCTAGAGAGTGGTAGGTTAATACATGATGCTCAGCATGGGTTTAGACATTTACTGGATTTTATGGATTATGTTACTAAACAATAGATAAGCTTTTGATAAGGTTCCACATAGGAGACTAGTTTACAAATTAAAAATGCATGGGATATGTGGTAAAGTTTTGAATTGGATAGCTGAATCGCTGAAAGACAGGAACAAGAGTTGTGCTGAATGGGGTGAGGTCACAGTGGAGGGACGTTATCAGTGGCGTACCTCAGGGATCCATTCTAACCCCTTTATTATTCATAGTTTATATAAATGATCTTAGGGAGGCTGTAAATAGTAAAGTGTCAATTTTTGCTGACGACACTAAATTGGCAGCTGTAGTCAACGAAGTTGAAGGTAGCTTTAAATTGCAGTGACAAATAAACTATTAGTTTGGGCTCAGAAGTGGCAGAGACTAATAACCTTAAAAAATGCAAAGTTCTTAACTTGGGAAGGGATAATAGTGAATGGATGGGCATTGGCTGAATTCAGTTGAGGGCGTAGTAGTAGATAGGTCACTGAAGATTTCAAAGCAGTGTAGTGAGGCAAAATATAGAGCAAATAGGGTGCTAGGATACATTAAGACGAATGTTAGCTAAAAGAGTAAAGAGGTTATCCTTAAAATTCTACAACTTGTATGTCGGCCACATTTAGAATACTATAATACAATCATGGTCACCACATTTTAGACATGACAGCAACCCGCTAGGGTCAATACAAAGGAAGTCAACAAAAATTATACCGTCCCTGAAGCACCTTGAATATGAAGATAGACTGAGGGTATTAAATATATTTTCATTTGAAAGAAGATGTGTGAGGGAAGATATGATTGAGCTTTTTAGAATCTTATCTGGGATGGATAAGTTGGATTTTAGCAAGTATTTGAGTTGGAAGGTAGTAGGTTGGATGTTAGAAAATATTTTTTCACCAATAGAGTAGTAGATTACTGGAATACTTTCTGAGACAGTAGACAGTCCAAACATGAATGTTTTCAAACGCAGATTAGATGATTATATGGGGAGAGGGGGGGTAGTCTGGACTCATTCCTGTGGATGCAGTTTTTTATTATTGATTTGGAGTTTGACGAGTCTCGATGATGATGCTTTTTGTATTTGACACAATCCTAGGGATTGTTTTGTTTAAATTGTATATTGTAGATGCAGGATCTGACACAATCCTATGGATGCATTTTGTGGGTGGGTTTTGACAGATGCAGATGACCTTTAATAGGCCCTTGTGGCTTTTGTCATCAGTGAAATTATGTTATGTTAAAGCAGTCGCTGAACATGCCTGGCTACGTGTAACAAATGTTTACGTTTCAAGAATCTATTTTCAGGATTCCTTGAAAAAGGAAAATGGGTGAATTTTCCTTTTTTCAAGAAATTCCAAGTCATGGTTCGCTTAAACGAAAAGTAAGTTAACTTCGTATAGCTCAAGATGGTCCGAAACCAGACCCACTCTGCTTTTAGGGGAATTTTCCCGACGCCAGAGAAAGACTGGCATTCCCAAGTAGCCTAACCTCAAGTGGATCGATCAATAGAATCAATGTCGTGGGTTCAAATCCTGTGAATTGCGTAACGGTCCCCTACCAGGAAGTAACTCTCTCAATGGCACACACACACACACACACATTATATATATATATATATATATATATATATATATATATATATATATATATATATCTTTTAAGCAAAAGCCAAAAGTATCGCTACTAAGTTTTTTTTAACTGTTCGTGAAAACAAACTGCGGAAGATAAATAACTCGAGTAGGTTATTTTGGGGAGCTTATGGGCAATGAGTGCATGATAAACTTTGCTTCTTTTCGGCTTTATTAAAAATAAATGATCCAGGAATTTAATCTTGTTTTAAATTTAAGAATCATTACTGCTACGTCTTGTATATATCATATTTTAGATTTAAAAATTCTCCTTTAGCAACGTCTTGTACAGAGTTTCCCGCCCGAATTTGAGATTTCGTTTTTAGTTGTCACGTCGTCGAAAATTGTGAGTTTCTAATAGGCAAAACGTGATCTAGCTTTTAACTCAGGACTAATAAACCAATCTTTCGATTAACCTGGTATACACAAACCTATGTATACATGTTCACACATTCAATTAGAGGTGGTATAAAGTTAACCTAGAGATCGCTTATCTTTACTAGTGTAAATGAGCTGGATTGTTTGTTTCACAGACCCTATCATATTAAATATATTAGTATGTTTAAAAGTTAGGTTAATAAGGATACGTAACTCTAAGACTTACGTATAAATAGCTTCTGAATTCAAAATAATAGCGATGATGGCAGGTTCAAATCCAACTCCTTTATTCATTTCATATAACTACCAAAAGTAATTTTCTCCGTTTCTATATCTCCAATTTTCTTTCTTAAGCTTTCATTCATTACCTTCTTTAGTGTTGTGATACCAATTTTCATTTCTTTGCGCCTATAAATATATCTATTATATCACGCGTCGAGTGATTTCAGTATATAGGCTGAGATAGAAGGATAGCATGAGGTGGGGGGGGGTTGTTTTTTTGCGGGGTGGGGGAAATATAAGTACGAATGATGAGTGATTAATATATGCCAAGAGACTGGCTGTTCCTTCAAGTTATTTTAATTATTCTGTCTTTTATATTTTTGAAAGGTACTTTTAAGTTGGACCTTTTACGGGTACGTAGGTTCTATTTCATAAATTTATATAAATGTATACGAACAAATTATATATATATATATATATATATATATATATATATATATATATATATATATATATAAAAATTGGGCATCTATATGTTGCTTCTAATTCATGTTTTCTTTGTTTATTATTCTTTATTTAGGGTTTTCATGCCTTTGTATTTTTGTCTACTGCTTGGGTATACTCGTCTTGATTCATTTCTTGTTTCGGATTATGATTTCATGTATAGATTGGTAGTTCTACCTGCCGTAGGTGGATCCTACTGCTTGGGAACCTCTTAGTTGAGTTTTCATTTTGAATCCTCAGATCTCTAAAGATCTGCGGATGTTTTCGTTCAATTTTCTGCCATACTTTCTTCGCCCTGTTCTCTATGGTCGATTAAGTCTCTGATTCGCTTTCTTTCTGCTCTTCTAGTTTTGGTTATTAAGTAGATTGCTTTATTTTAGATTCTCTGAAGTTTCTTCTTGTTTGACTTCGGGATAGTGTGCAACGGGATCGGGGGAGTATACTAGGACCGATTCAACAAAGGCTTTGTACAGTGTTCTCAGTCGTTATTTTTTATCATTCTGTCTAGCGTGTGCATTATTAGCCTTAGGCCACCTCTGGTTATGGCTATCCTTGCCTTCGCATGAGCATGGTAGCCTCTTGTGCCAATGTGTAACCCTAGTACACTTCCTTCCGTCGCTTAACTGTAGTTGGTGCCGTGAATGGATATATTGTCTTTCTTAAGTCTAGATAATGGTATTATTTTAAATTTATGGATGTTGTTTTAATTTTCCATTTGTTTTCATAGTCAGTAATATTCTTTATTTCTCTTTCCGTAGTTCGTGCCTCCCATCTTGGATTAGTGGATCGCGATGGAATAATCTGACTGATGTCGTCCGCGTATTGAATATTTAGACATCCTGGTGTTATTGGGAGCGGAAGGTTAGCCGTTAAGATCGCGTATAGGGTGGGGCTCAGACACCCCCAATGTGGGACCCCCGCCTGTAGATGGAAAGTCGGTCCCACGTGGTCCTCGATGGAGACTTAAGCTTTCCCATTGGTGACAGTCAGCCGACATTCTCTCGATCTTGATACCGAGATCGAGCTGGAGGGGCTTATATTTAAGCCCTTCAACCCAGACCTTATCGACATCACGGAGGACCACGTCCATCTTTTCGGTTAGTATGGCTATTGCTGAGATAGAGTCCCTTTCCTTTCTGAAGCCGAATTGATGGTCATTGTATTTTCGGTTTTCTTCCAGGTATTCGACCAGCCTATGATTCAAGATTTTTCCCAGGACCTTACCCAGAAAGTTCAGTAGGGAAATTGGCCTAAAGCTGGAAACTAAGTGGGTTGGTTTCCCTTGCTTTAGCAGGAAGACCATTTTAGCCGTATTAAATCTTTCCGGATAAGCTCCCATGTTCAGATATGCGTTGAACAGGTCAGCAATTGCCTTAGTTATGTTCTCTGGGGCATTCTCGTAGTTATATTTTGTGATGCCTGTTCTCCCGGGAGCCTTCTGCTTAAATGATCTTATGGCACTTTTCAGCTCTTCTGTGATCTGTGTTCCTAGACCTGCGTTTTCTTGTGTGGTGTAGTCACCTCTTTCTGAGATAATTCTGTGCCTGTTTGTTATTAAGAATCTGTTTACTCTTTCCTCCGTTTCTGCGTCATATCTACGGTTATCTTCTTTGATGGAATATATTCTGCCCGTGTTCTCTAAATTTATCTGCTGTTTATGATTTCTCCTTATTCATTTTTTATTTGGGTCTTCTTTCTGGGGAGTTTATTTTTCATTAATTTTATCAATTTCCAGGCTTTTCTTGGTTCTTCCATGATTTCCACTTTGTTTATAAATTCATTCCATAGGTTTCTTTGCTGTTCTTCAATGAGAAATATATCACTTTAGTTGTCTTAGCTCCTTTATTTTTATCCGCCGACTTGTGTCGGTTTCTCTAATTTCAGTGTATTTTTGCTCAATGTTTCTCGCTTTTCTTCTCATCTCCTCAGTCCATTTGGGGCGAGGGGGCGTTTTGTATTTAATTTTCGGAACGCATTTCCCATCTGCATCTGTGATGCCCTTTATTAATGCGTCTGTTACCTCTTCTGGCTCCTCGATGTTTTTGCCTTCCAGTTCTGGTTGAGCATAACCCTCCAGCATAGTCTTATGTGCATCCCAGTTTGTCCTTCTGCAGGATTTCCTTGGTGGAATTTGGACCTGTATTGGGCTCTGGTTAGTGGTCACTACATGGGACAGGGATTGGTTCCATATGCATGTTATAGGGAAGGTTGTTACTAGTTAGCACTATATCTGGTTTTGTTGATGCTCTTCCATTTATGTAAGTCGGGAACTCTGGTCCAGCACTTATTAGGATGTTTCCTTCTATCAGGAGTTCTAAATTTCGTCCTGCATTATTTTTTGGTCTGTATCCTGATTCCAGCAGTCTTGCGTTTAGGTCTCCCAGTAGTATTGTTCCTGTTAAATATTTCCATTATCGAGTGAATTGGCAGGTGTGAGCGGCGAAGTGGTTGATAAGCTGCTGCTATCGTGAGTGGAGAGAATTCCATCTGCACAGTCACAGCAGCGTATGCCTCATCGACCTCTTTCTTGGGCAAAATATAACCCTTTTTTAACAGCAATTGCTGTTCCGTCATACCTATCCCCGGTGGATTTTTTCTTAATGTCATAGTTGTGTATTTTTATTTGTTCGTCGTCTTTGATTCCGTGTTCGGAAATTGTTAGGTCTGGGTCTATTTGGTGAAAGAAGTTGCCGTATGAATATTTTTATTTTTCCACCCGTCTGTATTTAGGTGGGGGTTTTTAATTTTCTGTTGGCGTGGTCCAAGATCTATAGTGAAAGGTTTTCTATTCCGTCTTGCTTGCTCCTTGTTTTGTTTTAGCCTTCTTCCACTTTCCGTTGGTCACCTTTTCGAAGACTTCTAACGTCATTGGGGTAGAATCTGATTCGGTTCTCTCCTAATAATTTTGATGGAGGATTCCTCGTAATCAGTGACGTAGGTCCATTTGCATGTCCCTTTTTCTATGCCTTTTTTGATGTCTGATGGTTTGACACCTTTAGGCAGAGGATATGCCTCGTGTACGAAGACTGAGTTTAAAGTCTCTTGCTTCGTACTGGCATCCATCGTTATCGTTTTCTAGTTCGTAATCCGTTGTGGTTTCTGTCTGTGGTAATTTTTTTATTTTGTTTCTTTGTTTTCTTGTGAGTTTTCTTTTCCGTCGTGGTTTTTGAGTTCATTTTCTGTATCATCGGTTTCCATTTCTTCCTCATTTGTTTTTCCAGATTCTTCGTGTTGTTCTTTTTCTGCTAGTGGGGCTCCAACTTCCAACATGTCCTTGACTTGCAGTTTTCCCCGCGGTAACGCCATAAATGAGTGGCGAGGGAAGGAGGGGGGGCCACATCTTACGAATGCCGTTCTTTACCAACAGAGGATTCAAGATTTCTTCGAATGTTCCCGGTTGGGCTACATTATGCACGTATGTGAACATTGTGCCCGTGTGTAAACATTGTGCACGCCAGTATGTCGAGGCCGGTGCCCTCCTTTACGTTAATATTAATATTTTGTTCTTGTTTCCTTTACTTCTTTTAGTGTAGCTTTTGCTACGCTGGCGTAGGTTCGGTTATTTTCTTTTAAATTTCATCCTTTTCTTCTTGTTCTTTCTTTTCTATTATGGCTTTTCTTTGGGGGCAATTGATGGCCATGGTCCTGTGCGGGCCCTGGCAGTTTATGCATTTTTTTTAATTGTTCTGTGCATTCACGGAAGTTATTGGCCGGTATTGCTGCATTCAGAGCAGATTTTAAGGTCTTTTTGGGGACAGTTTCTTGTCACATGATCCTCGATTGCATAACACTGAAAGCAGGTTTACACATTTGTGAACTTCTCACCTTCGAGATTTTTAGGTGGAATTCGCATGCCGAACGCCAATACTCCGTTGGTCGTAGCTCTGTTGGTGCACACTACTTTAAGACGTGTGTGCGGTGGCCGAATTTGATGAGCTCGGAGATTTTGAGAAACTGGTTTTCCCTTTCCAGTTCCTCTTTTAGTTACTCCTTAGTGTGCGATCCGCCATACAGGTCCACTTTGCGACATATAAAGGAGCGATTAGCCATTAGTTGTGGAGGCAGTTTTAGGACTAGGCCAATTTTGCTCAGGACCATTGCCCCGTTCGTTGCCACCAACCTCTCGTCGTCTTCTTGTTTATGACAGAGCGCGACGTATCCGTTTGGCACATCTATGGGGGGGCCCTCCCCCCATTATCCCATACTGCCGGGTAGGCTCCTCTCGAGGGGTGAATAGTGACGGACATTTTCGTTGGCTAGCGCGGAATCGACCATCGCTAGCCGGGGGTGCCGCCGCCTCGAGGGAACTAAAAACCGCGGTTGTTTCCTACCATACATTGAGACGGTTACGTGTCCCTCAGTGGTCTTGGGGGTTCCTCACAGGCGGAGTGGTTAGACTCCCCTGCAAAGGTTGCAACCCGGCCCATTGTCCGGGGGCTCCTCTGGCACGAGTATCTGGCAGTGGGCTAGTCCTCAAACCTCCCTCTTCCCGTACCCTAATAATACAGTTTCCACTGTATTGTACAGTTAGGACGAGGTCGAAATATCAGCTTCCATTTGCTAAGGCATTGGGTGGAGGAATTAGGCTGACCTAAAAAGTATTATTCTCTCTTTTAAGTACCTTCCTGAGCGGGAGGATTTTGGGTGTGAGAGTGGAAACGGCGCTGGAGACGATAGAAAAAAATGAAAAGTAAAGTGAAATTGAGATGAACGACGGCTTCTTTTTCAGATCTTCCTGAACAGGCGGTTAATTTGCCTATATTTTCTTCCAGATTTTAAGACTTAAATTTTCTCCGTTGAAAAGGTATCGTATTTCCAACTTCTTGAGTGAGAAAATCTCTCCGAGGAATAAATGCGACTGGCTAGTTTTCGGAGCGTCTGCTTTACCAAGCTGAATGTGAGTGGTGTGTGTAGACAGTCCAAGCGACGAATCCTATTCTCAATAATCGGTGATTTCAGTATTTTCAGTTATATATATATATATATATATATATATATATATATATTTACTCCTGCTTATAGGAGTAGCTTACGTTTCGGAGGCTTAAGACCTATCTGGGCGTAGCAACGGGGTTTTGGTCTAAAAATAATAAAAGGTTTCCAATACACATCTCGTATCGTAATAAATTCGAAATCTAATTGTTTAAGTGTAACCCGCCAAGCTTTACATAAACTTCAATGTGGCCCGCTGCTTGCAATTATTCCCCATTCCTGGTCTAAAGGCAAGAAAAAAAAACTTATGGGAATTCTTTTGCTTTTATATACGAACTGAAAAAAATAAAACAGCTCCGTTTTAATTTTCATGCATTTTATGAACTATTTGTAATATTTAAAATTCCAAAACATTCGATGAATTGTTTTCTCAACTCCTAGAGACAACTTTCTTAAAAGCTTCAAATATACAAAAACAAACAAACAAACCATTCAATAATAATAGCCTTTAATTTCAAAACTTATTTTAAATTTTTTTTTTAACAAAATTACAATGACACCAAAGCACAATTGAACCGAGAGAAAAAAATTCAAACTCTTCAAAAAAACTGCCTTCCTAAAATATAGTTATGCGAGAGAAACTTCGCCGGCGGAAATGACTGGGGTGGTCGGATATTGGCAAATTCCTTTTCGGAACTGCCGTATTTTGCATTGCATACTCTAATCCCTTTTTGTGAGTAAGTTTGGAATGATATTTTGAGCAAATGAAGATTTTTAAATAAAGACCTTGGGCATCGAAGGTTGAGTATTTTGAATCATTCAAAGGCTGCTGCATTTTGAAATCTTCAATAAGACAATAGTGGTATTATTTGAATATTTTCAATCTTGGACGAAACTAGCAACCGAGCACCCAACTTATGCACCGCTGTTCGAAAGAGTTGGGAATTGATTGGGGAAACTTAACGGAAGTTTATTATTATTATTATTATTCATCAGTGTGAGAAAATTAAGGGGGAAACAGACAGGGAGAGGGGGAGGGGATAAATATTTAGAAGCATTGGAGTTCCGGGATGAGAAAATACAGGAAAGGTTTCAACAAATACGCTTAGGATATGCAGTGAATAAGCAAGCGCTTTCACAGACTAGCACAATTTTTGACTCTACGAACGTGTCTTTTGAGATTTACAACGTGCCTACCGATCCTAATTTCCAGGGTTGACGAGGTCTAATGGTTGTTGACTAGCGAAGGCGGGTTCAGGCGACTTGCTCACGTCCCAGCATCAAACGCAGTTTCCTATAAACTATGTACCCATAATACAACCATTTAATTTCAAGATATACGACGCATCCTTTCAAAACTTATTTATGGCAAATTTCCCCTATTGGTTTTCGTAAAAAAAGATCCCTTTACGGGAGAATTCTTGCAAATACAGTATTGTAAACAAAGTTTGGCCCGGTGAATAAACGTAGGTATTCTTTTAATTGAGGTTCCTATGGCTACGGGAATTCGGTTGATTCATTTAACGCTATGCGGCCTCTATGGAAACGGAAATTCGGGTAAGACTGCGTAGACTAGGTCATACATATCTGGTTGAACGTTATAGTCTAAGATCCATTTGAAGCAGTCCAAAAGAAGCAGGGATCCAAGGGGATGCTAAATTGAGTATGTTACACACATTCTAGATTTAATGTTTATATATTGAACTAAATTAATACATCCCATTTTTAAAAAGATTGATTAGGGTGCTTTGGACTACTTGCAATGGTAAGTTATTCATGAGTAATCTCTTGTTTAACAAGTATCATCCACTAATTTTTAGTTGCAGGTCGATTACCTCACAAAACCTCAATATTAGTAAAGCTGTCCAGTATTTTAAATGCAGATTAGCAGCTGTCCGGTAAACGGGACGAATTTTTGAGTGAAAGCAGATTATAAGATCCCCGTCTGTCTTCATACGATATATTTCTGAGTCAATAGATTGTCTACGAAAATGGTTGCCATATGAGGAGGTTGCGATGCTACACTTAAATTCAGTTTTTAGCTCTCTCTCATAATTAACCCACCCAAATCATTTTAAATCTTAATTACATTTATTTTATGTCCACCCACGTTCTACACCTGCTAGAGGGAGGGCTAAGTGCATTACTTTACACTTATTTGTTAGATCGCATCTGCCATTTTTCAGCGCATTTAACCTTAACCAAATCGGCGTTCGATTTTCGAAGTCGCAATTCTTCGGATAACTTTTCTTCTCCATAGTTTTAGAAAAAGAACGCTACCAAACGCCTTTCGGGAAAAAAAGAGCACAACGCAACATCTCTAAGGTGTAAGGACTGAAGAGTCCAACGGATTTGGTTAACTTCCTTTAATTAAGGATAGTTCACCACGAGCAAGAAAGTGGGATTATATCTGCGAGGCATACCAGGTGAGGTGTACATGAAGATGCTTTAACTAGCATAGATGCAACGGCTTTTTAAAGGTGGACATCGATGGGAATCTATGGCGGAACATTCTTAAAGGAGAAGCGAGTATAGAAATAGATAAGAACGAGTATGTGTGCAAGGCACACTAGTAAACATGGGAAGTTAAGGGCTAGTAGGGTCACGCAAATGTGCTGAAGGAGTGGATGAAAAGGGTTACGAGACATTACCAAGAGGATTGGCGATGGGGTTCGAGTATGATGGGCGCGTTTGGAGACGAAATAGAAATGATTCCCTAAGCACTGGCTCTCTCCTGCCGCCCAGTGCATACATGGCGTGACGGTCTTAAGCAGGTGTATGACAAATGGGCTTCACATCAACATGGGAACAAAAGAAACAATTTCAGGTAAAAAAAAAACCGGCTACATATTCGTAGATGTCTATTTAAAGCGAAACTAACTATGGCATTAACAAGAAAGTGGTGAGGATAGAAGTGAAAATGTGCACGATATAGCCTTACTTCTGGAGGCATTGGGGCCGACAAGGCAAAACTTGTCCAGACATCAGGCGTAGACGATCAATATTAAATATGTTCGTTGGTAAGCGATTCTTTTCAGGAATCTATTCAATAAAGTTACGGGACTTTTTAACTAAAATGTTCAAGTGTCTATAAAGAGGGAGCTACGAACTAAGTATACCACTTTAGCTTGTCTGCACGAATGGCAAAATTAGGACATGGGTGGGAGAGGAAAACGCCAAAATTTCATCTGGCGACTGTTACCAAGGGTATATAACCACCAAGGAACAAACAACATTGCTGAATATAATTCTTACTCCTAGGATAATTTCCTCCACACCTTTTTATCCGCCTTGTAAAAGGTCTCAAATTCATACTTTGAACACCAATCAGTGTTTGACATTTCCGGAAGAGCGGGCCAATATTTCATCTTCGAAGTTACACCAATTATACCGGGTGAGGGGGAGGGGTCGAGATTACAATCCCCAGATATATTCCAAAGTAGAGGTCCCTTAAGGAACCACATCTTAATAGAGCTACGACCCCCTCCCCAACTACTACTTTTACTGTTGAGATAATCCGAACTAACCCTCAAGCTAAGAACGGAGTTTATTTCTAAAAGGGTGGGTGGGCAGTTCGATCAGCGGGATTACATAGCCTACAAAAAGAATATATGTATTATTTAGAGAAAGAATATATTCACCATTTACAAAAAATATGCATAATTTAAAAATAATAATATTAATATTTACACGTTTCTCTTTCAAATTGAGCGAGTTATGGACACGAAATTTTGATCGGAAATTGGAACGAATCTTTCGAGATCCTCCAGCGGTGGCTGCTGACTGACAGCGTGGGTACAAGTTACATTTTCACCGTTCTCATTGACGCTAAAACCAAGTAGGACGTATCTATTAGTTTAAAAGATCCGTTAAGCAGTGAAATTAGAGGAACTGGTGAAATGGGCGTGTTAGGGAGCAATAGAAGACACGCAGGCATCTTGACTTGCCCGTTTCCCTTTCCTTTGCTTTTTTTTCCTGTTAGCAGGAAAATAAAACTTTAGCCAAGACCTGGTAAAATGAGCTACGGATCTTCCAAGTAGGAGCGCCGCGTCTACTAGTAAAGTTAAGCTATATCGGGATCGTTTAGTCGCTGGGAGGACCCCCATTCGGGTTAATTTCCCTGCCATGTACATAAGACCCGTGGTTCGAGCCACAAGTTAAACCAGAGGTTATGGCCAAGATAGACCTCCAAAGACAAGAGCAAATCGCTGGTAAACTCTTAGCAGAAACCTAGTGCAATAATACAAACTAGGTTAACATACGTGTAGGGAAGGGCACGAGTAGTCTCCAATCATACCCAGTATATTCTAAGGGAGAAGGTAGTTAGTTCTTTAGTAGATTTTGCGATGACCCTACTTGGTAGGGGGGGGGCGAAATATGAATATTCGAATATTTTTAATTCAAACGAGATCGAAAGGCCGTGGCTTTGTCTTCAGCTACACTCCAAAGTATTCCTGGATATATAAAATAGTGTTTAAACAGCTTCGAGATTTCCATTTATGCCTTCGTCACCTGCGCCTCGCATCCACTCTTGGACTAGTTTTAAACTTTGCAGCCCTTGGGTGTTCTCTCGTGTGAACTGCTTAAGGGCCCCATCCGATATCATATTTAAGGTTACGAATAAATAGGAAGAGTTGGAGTCAGGAAGGGCATCTGTCCGTAGAGAACTGACAAAACCTTAATGGACGAGTCTTTTACAGAATGAAACGACTCGTCAAGGACGGCGACCCCGACTCGGGAAAAAACGAGAAGAGGAAGCTAATTATTTCTCACTGGTCCTAGGCCAGCCTCTGAGAATTCTACGCTCTGTCACCCTACTGAGCGTCCCTCGCAGAAGTGTGCTGAATAGGTTGAGGCAGGCATCTGCCTCTTTATCACGTGCTTTGTGAAAGCACGTGGGATTGAAGAGCGCCATACAAAACTACATATTAAACGCACAGATGCTTAAATTAAGTAGCACATTTAACAGGTTGCAGAGATGCAATGAAGGCAAAGACTTTTATACGGTCAATAGGATGGGATGTGACTAAACCGAACGTTGATAAATGACAAGCGAATAAACATCCGCCCTCCGTTGACAAGACAAACAAATGAGTAAAATATGGAACTCTTTTCAAAATTGTTCCTAACGGCTCTTCTTTCTCAACATTTCTTTATTACAGATTAGTACAACGTTAATCTATACGACCGAGTGATGTAAAATCGGAGTTATGAGCACTAGAGGTAATTAATTACAAGAAAATAGAAAAAGAAGCGAGCAAAGATGAACTTGGAACTAAAACGAGAAAAACGTGGTATCTCCGACACAAGGCTTTTAGAGATTGTTTTGTGATCAAAGGAATCATGTGTAAAGTAGTCTGCGGATTACCATTAAGAAAGGCGTCCAGGCCAAAACCTTCGCCAAGCCTTTTCGGGTGAATTAATGAAAAATTGAAGTTTGGCGGCGCAACGAGTTCGCTGCCACCCGTGGAAAGAAAGACAATGCGGCTTCGGGCTGCAAGCGAGAAATGGGAAAGACGATCAAGATCATTCGGGTTGTAATGGGATTCTTAATAAATGTAACCAACGAGGGATTAACACAAAAAATAGAAGTTATTTATATGTAACTGATGATTTCTTAGCGTTTTTAGATTTAAAACTTTTTAGGCATGCATTTTAATCACGTGCCATAAGAATCAGCTGTTAACTATCAACATTGCCAACAGAGAAAATAAATATTTTGGAATTAAATCAGTTTCTAAATATTTTTTTTTAAAATAGCATCATTAAAGTATTGCCCCACAAATAAAGATTTTTTCTAGAAAACTAGAAGTTTCTAACGATAGCTTGGTAAAGTGCCCTCCCCTTGTCGGTACGATAAAAGATATGGGGGTAAGAAGATTGCAGACATATCCCTACCTAGCCCACACACAGCAGGGATGAATGGACGAAAGCCGGTCGGTGACTAGCATGCGATATTAACCGCCGGTAAGGAAAATAGGTAAGAAACTTGTAAAAGGAAACGTCGAAAATAGCTAAAATGTAAACGTATAGGAATAAAGCAAAGCCCAGGTGGTTTTAATTTAGTTTAAGCCTGCCGGGGCCACTGGGGAGGGGGGGTGAATTTGGATCACCTGAAGAATCTAACCCCAAAAAGTATTCCATGAAGAATCTAACCCCCTGATTGCTTCTCCTGAAGAATCTCGCCTCCCCATTTCCAAAGTAAGGTTTAAGGATTTATTTATAAAGGTGGTTTAAAAAAGAATAATATAGAAAAGGTTAAAAGATAAAGTTAAAAAGTTAATCTAAATTGTATTGGGGAGAAATATGCGCACACAGTTTCAAAGTGATCGGTAAATCGCACACGCCACATAAATTCATGCAGGTGGCTTGCCAAAAATTCTCTTTTACAACCAACCTTTCATTGCCTTGATTTTGCTCTTCTGTTTGGTCCAGAAAGATTCTACCGTTTGCGTATGAACTCCAGTTTGGGGGTCTACAAAATGTATAGAATGATTTACTGTAGGATGTGTAAATCCTAACTAACCGTTGCATGTTTCCGTATGCTTTCCATTCATCGGAATGAATAATTGAACCAGGAAGTACTACTTTTTCAATGATGGGTAAAAGAGTGCAGTGCTCCTGGCAGGTACGATTTTCATGTAGCCAATTGCGGGCGCATATGTAGGTTGTATCAACAATACCGAAAACCCAAACGTGACTTTGAGGGCCTCTTTCTTTGTGATGTTTCACTTTGTGCTCAAAGCAAGCAAGATTCATCAATCTCTATCTACTACGCGTCCTGATCCTCCAAGTTTAATCGGGTTATCTACGAAATAATTGGCACAAATTTCCCTGAAAAAATTGTAACAATCAATTAGACGCTTCTCTGAAATTCCTGTTTGTCGTATAGCTTTAATTATACAAAGGTTTTCCGACCAAACACATAATGAATCCATTTTTGGATTGAAAGGTTGGATTTTGCAAAAAAAAAAAAGGTTTCTAATGGAGGTTGTATATTTAAACCGCCTACACTCCATTTTGACATTTCCAAGCGAATCCATCTTTGGTTTTGGAATGTCTTGTCCAGTTCTTAGGCACATTCCAGGCTTCACAATTCATTATTTGCTTTAAAAGTGGGTTTTCATTTGCTGTAAATAGCGTATTACTTATAGATTATTATCCTCTTGAAGATAATGGATGATAGTTTTTAAAAAAATAGCAGCCATTAGGGTTAATATTACAAAAATTAAAATATAAATAAAGTTACAAAGTTGACAACTAAAAATAAGTTTTTTTGTTCAATACGGGAAAAGTGACGATATTCATCCATTTTCACTTGGTCAAATGATGCATTCGTTCAAATTTCACTGCTCTTATGTAGTATGGAATTATCTCTTGAGCAGATTAGAATATCTATTTTTGCCTTTTAGATTAAAAATATCATCTGCCCAGAATACCTCTTCTGATAAATTTATTTAAATTATTAATATAAGTATCTACTACAGATTACCCATAGGCCCTACAGATTAAAGATAGAAGAGTAAGATTGAAGAGAACAACCCCGTAAGCTTTACAAATTAGATTTAGTTACTCTGAACTTTGGGGGATAAAAAAAGTAAGATGAAACAGATTGTGCCTCCTCAAGAATCTTCTCCCCAGAATGTCTCTTCTGAAGAATCTGACACCCAGATTGCCTCTCCTGAAGAGTCTCCCCCCCTACAAGGTGCTTTAGGGGTCAAGTTCTTTAGGTGATCTGGGCATTTTTTTAAAAGGGCTCATCAGGCGACGACACCAGGAGCATAAATAGCTGTGATAAAATCAGCCTATTAAAAAAAACAAAAAAGGGGGCATAACCCCATCGCCAAAAGGGGGCACTCCACCCAATGGGCAGCTGCGCCAAGCAAATACCAAGAAGGGAGGTCATAAAATGGAGGCCAGCATCTCCCCTCCCCCGAATAGGTAGACCAGAGTGCAGGATCCCGAGGACTAGAGACAAGTGGTAGAGACCCAGCTCGCGAAGATACCCACCAGAGTGAGTATGGTGGGGGAGGGGGACTCAACAACATGTACCGAACAGTCTGGAGGACCGTGCAGTGGTCACAGTAAGGAGTAGGGGGTGTTCCATCAAATGGCGGGTGCGCAATTGGAAAAGGACAGAAAGCGACGAAGCCAAACAGGCAAAGGGAGGGCCGTCTCCCATCTTCTTTGCCGCGCAGCAATTTACACGGTCGCCACCTTTGCTGGGTGGACGGAATGGAGAGATGAAGGGGGAATAAACAGGAATTGAAAAGTTTTAAGGAATAGCAAACACCCTCGGGTCTAAATCCGGGAGCCACATAAAGCCCAATTTGACAGAACATTTAATCCTACTAGGCATAATGGGAGCCATGAGTTTTATTATTTTTACCAGTTGCAAGGCAACTCCAATAGCGCACTCGTCTGATTATTATGTGTTATGTTATGTTATAAACAAACCTATGTATAGTCAGTAATATACAATTAGAGGTACAAGTAAATACGAGTCATCTTAGAAAAAGACTGTTCAGCTTTACTAGGTTAACCTAGAGTGAACTAGGTTATTTCTGTTTCACGACTTTCATTCACCTTATATTAATTATACTTGGACTTACCAAAAATAGGTGTTAAATTCCTTTAGTGAATTTTTAAGGGTTTTTTTACCCCGACATCATCTGGAATTCACTTTAGGTACAGTGCATTTGGGTGCCGAAAATCCATCTTATTTTGTTATTCAGTCTGCCACATTTTTACCATGATGGAAAGTGAATAAACTAAAAGACTAAAATCTAAGTACTACTGATTTCAGACTGCAATAAGAAAGTTTCCAACGCGATCAAATGGATGCAGATTCTATACCATCATTGTTTTTTGGATACTCAGACTGGGTCACTTTAAAGGATCCAGTGGGGGTTTTTTTCAGCCTTTTTGTCCGGTGAGGCTTAACTTTCAGGAACGATATGGTACAATGACCATGCAGCAAAGTGCAAGCTTGAACCCTTAGCGTGTAAAATATGGTTAGATATCGCCCTGTTTATATGGTGCTTTTCTCGTCAGTCGATCATTTTCCTATTTGATGGGAAAGAATCGGGAATTCAGTAAACTGTAATTCTTTCAACCCTCAACTACTACCCAAATTGCGTTTAAATGTAGGCACTCGAGGTCGATTGGAGTGTACTTCACCTTGTAACACTCCAAGTGAATTGTACTCCGAACTCTTAAAAAAAATGCATTAATTTTGCTCGAAAGATGGTAGCTTCTACACACGAAGAGATCACCAAGATATCTGAATCAACCTTACACGGAGATAATATTTGGAGCTCGAGGAAAAATAGTGATTAAAAACCCTTGAAGTAAAGATGGACCATCTTCAAGATAATCCAGCAGAGATGAGCCATCTATAAACTGACCCAGTGAACACTTAGCTATGGATTGGTAAAAAAGATGCCCACAAATCTTTACTCATCTGTTCAAAAATAGCTCATCTTTGCTGGATAATCTTAGAGTTGGATTATCTTTATTAAATCGTGTTGCCATGGAAGCCGACCACAATCACAAGACTCTTCACATAGTCTCCGGCAGGAGCAAAGGTAACAAAAAAACGTCACTTCCATGGCAACAACGACAACCAGCATGACTAGAGAAATTCCACGTCATTCCTACCATTGTATGAAGAACCAAAACTTTGGGGGCGTGGCATCCGAGGCCAGCGATTCGTTATCCTGTCTTAGCCGTCTTTTACAACACTATGTGGATGAGGGTATGGGTATTCTTTCTACCCCACAAAGGCGTTAGGTATCAACTATTCGGTGAAGAGTATTGTTTAAAATGGTTCCAGTTTTCCCATTTGAATAGGTCCAAAATAGGAAATAAGGATGCGTGCCAAAATCGCATAGAAAAAAAGTAAAACTGGTGAGCCCTTGTACAAATGGGGCAATTTTAAAATATCCCTATTAAAACGGGTAGGACTGGTGTCGCGTACCCTCCTGAAATTATAGAGGTATTTCAGTATTGGGGAAGTTGGGTAAGTTTAGCCAAAATTTGATAGGGAAAATAAGCTAGCCCTACTTAACCTAAGTCGTAAATAAGGGATGACCATCGAATCACGTTAATAATGAAATACCCCTATAATTTCTGTTGGGGGTATGCGGTTACTAATCATCGATGAGTTAAAATGACAAAGTACGTTATGTTGGGATTCAGTGTGAGTTTAAACTAGCAAACTTTTACAACTGCATCCACAGTAAAATGCGGGGTGCGTTTCCCTTAGATTTATTTAACAGCACTGGATCGTCTCTGAAATAGGTACATATTAAGTTACCTAATGACAAACTGCTTCCATAACCATATATTAGAGGTTTAGAGCGAATTCAAGTGATTTACAAAACAATTGTACTTTCAGTGTATCTATAAGTGAGTAAACTTGATAATGTATGGCAACAATTTTAGACCAGGGCAAAAACAAAATATCATAAGAACGATACAAGACCAATAAATATATGCAATGCTAGTAAATAACTAATGACATGAAAAATTGAAAATCCACAATTTGGGAAAAATGGGTCCCCTTAAGACGCCCCAATTGCAATTCTAGCATAAACTTTTCTTTACAGCCAAATTCTTAACTTTTAAATTTCTGGACGTTTGATTTCTCATCTTAACACGTTACAATTATTCCCCCCCGTGGCTAGATGCATTGTGGGGGGGGGGGGCATCTAGCCATATTAACTCAAATCATAAGGTATTAGATTGGATTAGAATTAATATTGTGGGTAATCAATGAATTAGAATTTCGATAGTAACCGTTACAAAAATAATAACACCTTGTGGAACACCCAGTACTAGTAGTCTTAAGCAGAATTTAGAGTTTCTAGAACGGCAACCACAAATGCATTTCTAATACAATAAGCATAAATCAGCATTGTATTTAAAAATAATCACTCCGAATCTACGCGAAATGTGAGCACCAATCTTTTCCTCAGGATGCAGTATTTTCGGAAGTTCTTTTGGCCTAAATTCTAAGAAAAGGTAAAAAAAAAAAAGAATACGCGACAAAATATTACCAATATATGAGGAACGAAATTTCGCTGAAAAATGTCTAAGCGTATATTAAATAATGCACTATAGAAGGAGAGTCATGCGAGTCATAATGCATTGCAAGTGAATAATATTTCGCGAGGACTCCACCCACAGCATCACCCCACTACAAAGTCGCTCCACTGAATGAGATACGGAGTTGGGTAACATCTCTCCTTTACCACACCCTTCCCTCGTCGGTAGAATCCTGGTATTTTGAGTTATAATTTTTTTTGCCTTACCTTTTTTTCCTTCCAATTTTGAAAGTATCGTAGGCTCGAAAGCTTTCCGAGTAAGTTTTTATCGTGAAAGATAATCCCATAAAAAGTTTACGAGGGATTTTCGCTCTTCTCCCAATATTAGGATGATCTTTAATTCTTAATGTTTGCTTTAATTCCGTATTTTAAGTATATTTTTTAAATTCAAAAATGTTTACACTGTATTTAATGTCACTGGTAAAAAGAATAAAATGGTAAAACTTAATTTAAATGTGAAAACCTCTATAATTTCAAACTTCGCGCACCAAAATTGCAGGAAATTTGAGATAACAATAGTATCACTGAAATAGCAATGTTACGATGGAAAAAGAGTTTTTTAATTTTTAATATCACTGCACATCTTACCTTAGGTGTGCATAACCATTCTAATCAATATACAAGATGTAACTGTGCCCCTCCATAGGCCTGATAATTTTTCTACATCCAGGCTCCATGCATCTCCCACTGCATTGTTGTTGCCATTCTTCGCTAGATAAATAATTATTAAACGTTACAATTTTCTAACCGCATAATAATTTTTATTAAAAGTATGTCCAAACGATAGATCGAATGAAATAAATTATTATTTGCAATTCATTTATTTCATACAACTACTATTTTAAACATATTTGAGGCAAATAATTTTTATTTAATAGAATTTGGTGATTTTCATTGACTGTCAACGGAACATGGAGCAAACATTTTACGAAACTCTGTGAGTCTTCTCTCCTTGGTGCTACTTATACTCTTTTAAAAGTATTATAGGCTATTTTAAATAATTTTATTACAGAATATACTCTTTGTATGTCCCTTTAACTAAATTATATATTTTCCTTGCTCATAAAACAATTATGTTATTAAAAATTATTTGAGTAAATAGCTATTAAAAGCATTCTCAATGGTGAAAGACTATTGGAACTTAAAGAATTAAGGAAGTAGAAAAAGAAAAGGAACGGCTTTGCAACTCCATGTTTTCTCTCATCTATCTGTCTCTGTGAAAGACGAGGAAAGTGAACAAGAAAGAAGGTGAGTGGGAGAAAGACAAAAAAATGAAGAAAATTACCAGTGTTTATTATGAACAAAATCATTAACTCAAAGAAAAACTTCTGTAGTTTATAGAGGTATGTAAAAGACTTAATTTCTTATTATATTTAGCTTGTAATTTTAAATTTGGAAACTAGACCAGGCTATGAGAAGGGAGGGAGTAGGCAACAGAAATGGAGGAAGAGAATGCTGATAAATGGAGGCGGTAAGAGGAGTTGATGCGCAAAGCAGAAAGACGAAATAAATACATATTACCTTCTCCATTTCTTATTGAGAATTTGTTTTTCATTCGAAATTCGTTGACCTGTATCAGACGGAGGAATTGGTTTGTCATCTTTTTAAACGTAATTCGGTGAATAACAACAGTGATACGTATGACAATAATAATTGGTGTCTTGTAAATTTGTTGGATTCTTAGAATGTGATTAAACATTTTACCCTTTTTAATATGAAAATTTTCTATCTGTTTGAGTCTTCCTGCAGTTAATAATTTTACTATTATTTAAATATTTGGTGTGAGAAAATTTTATTTTAGACACCTGTTGTTTAGAATTCGCGAAATTAAGAACCGACGAAAATTAATATGTTAACACATGAAGCTCCCTCGTACAAGCTTGCGTACGCTTGTAGCAATTTTTATGGCAGTGGTACAAAAATGGTAAATAGATTCCTAGTTAAATATTGAAATGGTTAAAACTTGGATAGGATTCGAAATAGTTAAGTGGTTGCTTAATATCGTACACCATTGGATCAATTTAAGGAGGCTAATGTCTACATTTGCTGATATTCTTTTCCGTTATTTTGTGTTTTCTGTCCAGCTTTTCCTTAAAATTGTAGTTAAAATTCTATTTATTTAATGCGCCTTAAAAATCTTCACACATGGCTTATTGGATGCTTTTGATTGACCCAAATTTATTGTCAAAAAGGTGCGATTTAAAACGTTGAAATATATATAAACAAATCGCCCGTATTCATAGGACTTCCATTTTCCTCGTTCAGGTGACGTTCCTCTTCTCCCAACGCAACCCCCCTAAGGGAGGAGGGGGCAAAGAACTTGTTTGTGTCATTATTTGATTAAGACAAACTAAAACCAGCGAGGGCATCTTCCCCCAAATGTTTTTGAGGGATGTAAAAGTTGTGACTCGCTGTGGAAGGTTAACCGGAGTAGTCTAGAGAGGGGATTACTAGGTGCATTTTTTACGTTGAAAGCACCTGGTAACGGAGTGAACCCATGACCTGAAGAGAGGTTCCCTTCCCCTTTGTGGGTTTATGGGGAGCGCAGGTTTTCAGGAGTATAACCAGGGGGTGTACGCGCCATCCGCCTCCCCTCTTTCCTGCTGGTGTGTGTGTTGGGGAGATTACTAGGTGCATTTTTTACGTTGAAAGCACCTGGTAACGGAGTGAACCCATGACCTGAAGAGAGGTTCCCTTCCCCTTTGTGGGTTTATGGGGAACGCAGGTTTTCAGGAGTATAACCAGGGGGTGTACGCGCCATCCGCCTCCCCTCTTTCCTGCTGGTGTGTGTGTTGGGGGGGGAGGGGCTCTGGAAAATGTAAACGTTCTCTTGGCCCAGCATTTCAGATTGGAGAGATTTTACTATTGCAGTCATTATAAGAATACCACCCATGTGTAGCTTCAACCGCTCGTCGTAGAAAGCGACAAAAGTACGGTCGCCATCCCATGCGCGGAACGAGTGGAAACTTAATGAATGCCTTCAGCTTTCTGTTATCAGGTGTGGGAAAGGGTCGAGCGCCCCCCCCCCCCACCCACCTCCCTCAAGGCCGCCTCATATAGTATACAACATCTCGGTGTGCGGGGGGGGGGTATGTGATCGGCCTAAGTATGAGAAGTCCTTGGAGAGAGGGGGAGGGGATGTTTGACTTTTATGGGTCGCGTCGCCCACTGTGAGTTTAGGCGTTTGTTTTGTTAATTAGTTCAGGCTTTTCTGGTTACTATGGTGCGATGCCCGACCTAGTTTGTGTAAGCCTTTCCTAAACTAATTAGCGTGCAAAATACACAAGCCTAAAAAATCCCTAAAAAAAAGTCGAATTGAGAGTACGTCCAGATGGAATTTGTTCGAGTGACCCTTGAAAGGAAATGTCGCGTGTGTGTGATGGTTTAGTGAAAAAGGTGGGTGTATTGAAGTTGGTATAATGGCAGATGGGGGGGGGGAGGAAGCGACCGTGAAACATGGGTAGGTGGGTTCGGTGAATGTCTTCGAAGGGGTGAACCCATGACCTGACGACTTGTGCTCTATGGTCTCGGTTGTCATGTCTCCCATTCCCACTGTGGGGGTGCCACAGTTTGAACGTAGGATCCGGATCGCTGCAGCGTAAGGAATAGGGGGGGGGGGGGTACAAATCGGGGGCCCTCCAAAGACGGAGAAACCCAATGTGACGGGTTCGCTTACGTTCGTGGACTGGTCTCCCCAGCTTTCATCTCCTCCTTGGTAATTTGTCTTCGTTGGTCAGAAGAATTGCGCGCCCTCCGCCCCCAGATGGCTGTCTACTTAGGACATTCTTTATCAGCCTATTTAAAAAATATATAAATCCGTGGCATTGATGCTTACCAATATCTAATTTATTTTTTTTTTGGGGGGGGGGGTTCTGTGCGCTCAGGATACGTTTTGCCCGAACCCCTTACCCGCAGAGAGGAACCCAGTGTAGACTTGAACCGGACACCCAGAATAGCTGCAAGCCCTTCCGGTCCCAGTGACCTTGCAGTCTCATAGATTTAGACTGCCTGGGCTTTATTCCTAAACATTTTGCCCTCCTTTTTACAAGCCTCTTCTTGCCTATTTTATTGGTCTGGGTGCCAAATTGTGCAGGGTAGTTGCCAACCAGTTTCATCCATTCATCTTTGGTCGGGCTCGAGAATAAGGGTGGGGTGGTAGGGGTCCGGTCCCGTCTTTACTGCAGACCCACCGGGCCCCCGGCCCCAGCATAATTATGACCCCGGTATAGACCGACCGGCTAATCCCGTTCTTTTCTTTTTCACCCCGGCTCCGACGACCCCGGTCCGTCTAGAGTCTTTACTCGTTCTTCCTCCTCCTTCGGCTTTTCTATTTTTACACCCAAATCTCGGTGGCGCTCTATGCCCCGAAACGTTTGCGTCGCCATGGTGACAACGTGGTTTCGAATGAGGCCAACCGGCATCCTGTGCCACCACTCTGGGGCAGGCGTTTAGCGTTTGCTACCCAAAATGACAAAATGCGTCTATGCACAGTAAAGTTGTTTCAGGGTCTCCTTGACATATATAGGTTTCTCTACTCACCAAAGGAGCCTGGAACTAGGCTAGATCTCCTGGAAGGGGGCACTCGGTGGCAATTCCTATGGTATTTTACCCTAAAGTGGCTGGTTCCTAAGGTGCTTGCCTTTTCGTGCCTCGGTTTGCTCACATTTCTTAATGTAGCTTACTACACCCTGGTCTATCGTTCCAAGAGATCCCAGGCTAAATACCGGACCCCTCGAGGGGGGTCCATATGACAACTCTCCCAGACCAAAAAGACAAATAAAAGATAGAGCCCTCATTTAGAGGTTGTTTAGCATCTTCGAGCCCGCCGATTTTAAAGGCTGTCTGATAATTAGGTCGACTGACTGAACAAGGTTTCCCTACAGACACAGGCTCCATTAGCGTCGGAGTTTGACTTTCTTATTCGAGAACCGAACGTCTCTTTATTCGGATGACACCCTTCTGGTTAAGGCAGCCGATCCCTTCCAGCGTACCAAATTGATTGACCTTCGGGCACTAAATCGCCTAGGTGGTAATGGGGGGGGGGGCTCGAGAATCAACCCGACACTTGTCACCTTTGATCTGAAAAGTCTTCCATATCTGTGCGAGCTGCTGATATCGGTACTATATGAAAGCATTTGTCTCGCCTCTTCCAACATACAAGTAAGTTATGACCTGGAAAGAATGGTCAACTCTAAACTTGTTTAACCCATGCGTGCTGCACCTTTCTGTTTTGCCTGTGTTTAAAAGAACAGGTCACGACTGACCGTATTTCGTATAGAATCTATGAATACAGTCCTGTCGCAATCTGCGTGACAAGGTCTCTCCTACGCCTCAATTCAAGAAAGGCACCGTCTGTTCCAGGCCCCATCGGGAACCCTTGAGTGACCTGTTTTTCACTGAGCGATGTGTGTTCTGCTCTCGTTTCGTACGCGGATTCTTGTTTTGGTCCGGACGATATACCATATGCCATGCTTTGAGACGTAGGTGAGCGAGTCTTCGCCTTTCTCTTAACTTTGTTCAGCAAGATCTGCTCAGAGGGCATCTTTCCAGATTCCTGGTAAATGGTTACGGTTGCTGCTTTTCGCAAGCCGCAGCGAGATCATTCCTCCCAATATCTCTAACATTCTGTGTGTTACGCCTCGTCTGGTAAACGTACATTCATAGCATTAGGGCCTCATGGAGATTCCACGCTTTGTGGGGCGGTACCATACTTTTATTGTATCACTGTTGTTCGTTCATTACTTTACTAATGCGAAATTTTCTCCTCCATCATAAAATCTATTGCGGGAGCTGGAATTCGATTCAACCCACCGATCTGCTATATAGAGAGCCTTGTCGATGCACAAGAGATGTTACTCGCTTTCCGTCGTGTACAGTTCATGATGCGAGTTCAGCGTTGTTAACACCTCGTTTCGTCCGCGCCTCATCCTGACGGTGATTATGCTGCAGAGAGAGAGAGAGAGAGTGATGCCTTTAGGCCCTAAACCTTTCTGGTTGTGGGCAAAGAATCCACAGAAATTCTGATTGCACGGTTCTCTTTTGTCTTGTGAGCCTTAGTCGAATGGCAGAGTATACCGTGAGGTCCCTACCTGTAGCGAGGACCGAAATCCGGCTAGCTAAGGCAAGTATTAGGTACAGGGTGTACTGGGCAATCGACTCTGATCACCTTCATCCAGTACACATATAAAATGGCTATGCTGGCATTATCCTTTATGGTTAAAGCTCCAGGACAATGGCCGGGTTGGAAAAGCCCATCAGCGCTGGACCAGGGTGATTATATGTAAATGATCACATTCTGGTATTTCTGATCCTGTGGAGACTTTGCTATTAACCTGTAAAGTCAGTGAGAGGTTAGTTTTATGCACACGTCCTCCATTGAGAGCCTATTTGTCGATGCTGGGGAGATGCCACTCGCTCAGCTCAGTTTACAGTGCATTATGCTCTTGTACGCGCAAGGGAGACTAAGGTCCGTTAGTCCCGCATTTTAAACCTGCAGGGATCGACAAAACACAAACGGTCCTCGATTGGGATCCGTGATGCCTCGGGGGGTGGGGGGCACATGGAGGCCCTCTGAGGTGGACATGGTCAGGAAGCGACCCAGCTCCTTATTTCAGAACCGTCCATGGGGGGGAACCTGAGCTCAATGCCAAACAGCGAACCTAGATTCTCCCTTATGTAAGCTTCTCTTCGCATGTCTCAGGGCCCCCGAAGACTAACAAGAAAAGAAGAGGGACCGCCTCTCCCACCTGGTGCCCATTTGACCTCCAAGACTTTTTCATCTCGGAGAAGGATCTTGCTGAGGTCGATCCGTTGGGCCTAGGGGCTCCTTTCGCTGGTGAGAAAGGACTAAGGCTTCCTTTCCCTTAGTGTGAGCTTCGGGGACGGACAGGTCCACTGCCGCTTCTGCAAGCTACCAGGCCAAAATAGGCACGTCCACCCCCGAGGCATTACATCATAGTAGGAGCCCAGACTAAGACCCAAAGTTGCAAGTGCGCTGAACGGAGTCCCGATTACGTCGGGGCCCCTCATTGAATTCTCACATTGAATTCTCACTTGGCGTTCTCGAGCCGGCTGGCTTCAAACGCTTTCTGTTTATTCGCTCTACTGATGTTAACTTGTTAGCTAAGGGCAACATGATCCATTAGAGAAGAGATCATTAGCTAGCTTGATTGGTAGAAAGAGGAAGGTGACCCGTTACTTAGAGGGGAGCCTTCTGGCAAGTGTGTCGGATCCTTCCGAAGGTGCCATGATTAAGTCCCTTGAGGCCAGTGACTGACGCCATACTCTATCATGAACTTCGTGAAAGGAGTGGTTTACGTTAGGGAACTCGTAGACAACTCCATAGAAGAAATCAGTTTCTAAGCAGACGGACCATGGAGTGGTCAAGGTCTAACGTGTGATGAGAAAACAGGGAGGGACTTTGAGACCGATCCCTACTCTTTCGTCACGTTCGACCGTGACAGGCTCCCTGAGTCGGTGCGTGCCGGTTGGTATTGCTAGTACGTGAAGCCGCCATTCGTGGCACTGCCGCGGTGGTGTGCTACTGGCAACGCTTCGGTCAACCGAATCACTCGTGTAAATGTGTTAAGTCTGGTTTGCCCGAAGTCTGTGTAAGTTGCCCCAAGGTCGTACATGATCAGTCCCTATCCTGTATCATTTGCGGAGCCGCACACCGCTTCTTTGAAGCAATGTGGTGCGTATCTGTTGGATAAGGAAACCCTGGCCATTCAAGGATTGTCCACTATGTCCCTTATTTGTCCTGGCGCACCCGGGGCTGCCCAGGACGTATTATGTTTCATTTTTTTTAAAGCACTTTCTGTTCCTGGCCCCTCTTAAGCTCACGTGCACGGTCGTTTCTGTGCCCATTCGGAACCCTTCTGCTGGTTCTACTCACACCCGGCGCTTCCTTGGTAGAGCTGGTGGCACAGTGTGTCCACACCCACCCTCGGCTTAAACCAAGCACCCTCCCTACCCCAACGTGACCGTTTCCCGTAAGGCGAAACTACCACGCGCCTCTTGACCGAGTCGTCAAACTCAGAGGAGACGATGCCCCTGAAGGTGGTCGTGAGGCCGTCTTCCCGGCTTCATAAAGCTGGTCAGCAGAAGGAGGACAGCACCAAAAGAGTTTCGGCTCCTACATCCCTACCCAAGGCTAGACTTGGTGGCTCGGAGACGCTAGATCCTCCAAAGGATGAACCCCTGCCAAGGGTTTCGAGGCGAGGGGAAGGAAAAACTCGCTTGGTTAGACAAACCTCCCTGATAATTCCTCGAAGGCTACAGGGCCCAGAGTTCTTCCTCCGGCAAACGTATGGCCATTCCCGTTAGGGTCTTCTCTTCGAAGAGGGCCCCCGCGTCTCCTCCGAGCTAGGCCTGGATGGAGGGCATATTCCTTCAATGGAATTGCCGCGAAATCTGGGCCAACTGGTATGAGCTGCGGAAGTTCGTCTCCTCCCCTGCCCCGTTAGCTATCTTTTTGCAGGACATCATGCTGGTCGCTTGGCCCTTGTCCACCCTCCCTTATGCCCCGGGAGGGTGGGCACATCCACATGCTTGGCACGGGTGCGGTGGTCCGATTGTCCCTTGAACTCGGGACGGGTTTGTGCCAGTGACCTGTTGGAGGATGTTGACCTTCATTTTATTTGATTTTGTTGCTTGCGCCGGGGTGAGATGGGCCTTTCCCGACGCCGGAACGTGCTTCCTTCTTCTTGCTTGTTTGCTTATTTTGTTTCGTTGCCTCTGCTTTTTTGTATTTTTATTTGGTTTTGCATGCGTTTGTTTTTTTTGTTTAATCTAGCCTAGTATTAGGCCGTAGCGTGATTACGGCCACCTTTGCATAAACATTCGCCAGATGGGCTCCCCCCCAAAAAATTTAGCACCCTGAACCTATCTACCTATGCAAGTTGCTTCAGGGAAACTATCATCTTTGTTGCCTTCCTCTCCACAGACACTAGCAGTCCAATGTGGAGAATCGCTCACCCGAGCACCCCATGTAGTCTCTTTTGGGCACTCGTCCTATTTCGGCGCGTTTAGTTGTTTATTTTTTTATGAAAATCCAATCCATCGTAAAATATCTTAGCTGAGTTCCATGGTTGCTATATGCGGGTTTTGCACGGGCCACCGGGCGCGCAAAAGAGTCCGCGAGGACTCTGCGACCGGACCAGCGTTTCGCTCTTCCTCACACCGACTACATAGCAGGAATACGGGCAGCTCTTCGGACTGCTTGGCAAAGAAGATGTGAGACGGTTGAAGGGAACTTAAAGTTGCGTGCCATTGCGCCGCGACTGTTCGCATGGACCTATCCCCCAATGCCGTGACGGCTTCAGGTCGCTTTCTGCCGTGCCGAATCGGGGTCACTCGTGTGACCCATCGCCATTTGATGGAGCGCTCGCCAGCGCCCTATTGTGACGACTGCGTCGTCCCCCAGACTTTTCAGCACATTCTTGTCGAATGTCCCAGTCTGGGTGATCTTCGCGCACGTTACCGTAATGTCCTGGTACCGGGTTTGGCGGGGTCGCTACCGCCTGTCCCTTGTACTCGGGACGAGTGCGTGCACCGTGGACTTCTAGACTTTTGGGGGGAGGCCGGCCTTCTTCCTTTTATTTAACCAGTTTGGTTTTGTTTTTTCCTTATAAGTTGCACGTTCCTGCGCTGGGGGTCCTTCCCCCGACTCAGGAGCTTGCTTCCTGCTCGTTGCCCTTTCCCTTTTTTTTTTAATTTTTGGTGTTTGTTTTTTTTTGTGTGTTTTTGAATGATTTTAAAGTAGCCTAGTACTAGGCAAGTTTTTAATACGGCGACTAATTCCCAAGTAGGCAGTCGCCAGATAAGCTCTTTAAAAAAAATTGCACTGGCTGCCTGTTTATTTATTTCATTTGTTAGTGGCTCGCTTGTGTCGAGGGATGCCATCCTCCCCTGTGCTGCCCCCAACCGTGCTAGCTTTTTCTTTATTGTTTTTATTTTAAAGTAACCTTGCCTTTGTGTTTTCGGCGGCTGTGTCCTTGCCGGCCCCCTAATAGGATCGTGAAATTAAACGTGTGTAGTCGGTGCACATCAACGCTAAAATTGCCTTTTCTCCCCAACTCTTTAAACCCTTTGAACCCCCCACCCCCCAAGAGAACTTTTTCTGCTCCATTGCCACCTTTCATATAATAGGGTGCCATACGCTGTTTCATCATGATATAATCAGGGCAGTAGGCCCTCACGCGTGCCCCCTATCTACCTATCACAAATCTAGCCGTTGCCTGGGTACGCCGCCAAGGCGCGGCCTAGCTGTTGGCGCCGCCTCGTGTTTCCATGGAAACTAACGGAGCTCTTCGCACGAGACGCGACTTTCCGTGCGGCCAAGATGAGGAGTTATGTTGGTGGCGACATAGAGAGGGACCCATCGCTTATGTTTGTCCTCGTGTCTTTTACTTCCCTCGGCCTGGTACGGATCCTTTTGGAGAGCCCCATTTTTCAGTTTACTAAATTGGTCCCTGGTCGGGGCCTTGATAGGGATAGGAAGGATAGTTGGCTCCGGTTGCGGTCGTGTTTTTTAAGATGCCTGCATGCCCCCCTCCCCATCGTACTTTTCCTTGTATATCTTTTCACCCCCCCACCAGGGAATACCAGGTGATATGACGTTTGCGTGCCCTCCAGACCCCGACACCCGTAGTTGCGTTCCCTTACAGCCCCAATGCCTGCAGAAGGATACATTTTCACTTCCCCCATCTTCACCATTTTCTTTGCAAACTTCCATCGTAACAGCGCCTCTGCTAAAATTGCGTTTTAAACAAGATCATCAGACCTAAGTCGCGTGCTCCCAATTATTTCAATAATTAAAAAAAAATAATAATTACATGTATTATCAATTAAACATCATATGACCTTACGACCTTCAAAACTTTCAAAAACTCATTGAAAAGTAAATTGGTTACCATCCGACCGACCGACATAGTAACTTGACTAAAAAAAGTGCTGAACGGAGGAGGAACGGGCGAATTCCCCCATCCCACGCACACACACACCTCTTCCCCTCAAACGTCACAAGTAGTTTGTTTGTCTTGTTGTTTTTTTGTTACTTGAGCTATGTACCACCCGAACAAACGCTTGTTGGATCTCTTCTAGAACTGATAGTTTTGCTTCGTTGTTTTTCGCTTAAGGTATCCAAATATCATGGCGAGTTGATTGCATTGGACTCCCAAAACACACCGACTACATCGCAGGTATACGGCCTGCCCTCCGGGCGGCTTGGCCAAGAAGATGGTCGAGGGTAACCTAAAGTTGCGTGCCCTCGTACCGCGACTGTTCCCATGGACCTACCCTCCAATGCCGCGACGGCTTCAGGTTGCTTTCTGTCGTCTCCGAATTGGACGCACCGCCATTTGATGGAGCGCTCGCCAGCGCCCTACTGTGAAGACTGCGTTGTTCCCCAGACTGTTCGGCACATTCTTGTTTAATGTCTGTGATCTTCGCGCACGTTACCTGGACGAGCGGGGTCGCTACCGCTTGTCCCATGTACTCGGGACTGGTTCGTGCACACCGACTTGCGGACTGTTCAACTAATTGGAGGAGGCTGGCCTCCACCTTATTTGACTGTTTGTTGTGGGTCGCGTGCTCCTGCGCCGTGGTGAGGCTGGCCTACCCCCGACGCTCGAGCACGCTTCCTTTTTGTTACCTTTTTGCTTTGTTTTATTTTTAGCCTATGATCTTTTTAATTACCTTTTCCTCCTTTTAATTCCACTTAGCCTCTCCTCTCCCCTTATCCATTAGCCGACTATGGGTAATTGAAGAGCACCATTCTTGTTCGTTGATGTCCACATTAAACACTTTGATGAGATCGACGCCCATTTCTTTAATAGGAATAATCACTTCAATTTGTCCGTAACTTCGGCCTTTAATTATGAACCCATCGTCCTTTTCCTAGTTTGACCGAAAGGGTGGGTATTGGCGACTTGGTGTGCTCGAGGGAGAGACTTCCGCTGCTTCGGGATGATTTCCCCGAGAATGTTAGCTTCTTTGGCTATAAGGACTATATTGTGACATTAAATGCTGCTCTCTATTTCTTTCAAGTATTTCCCTTAAAGGTGTTTGTGACTCGGCAGGGTCTCCCTCTTTTATTTTATACTGATTTGGCGATTGATAAATTCTGCTATTGATTCGTAGGATCGGGCGTTGCATAATTCTTGGGTTTTTTAGGTGGATGGGTTCAGTTTCTTCTTGTGTTGAGTGGTATTAAGTATAGATTCATTAAAGCAATTTCGAGGGCCTTCGTTGACTGGACATTGGTCAATAACCGGTGTTGTTTTCTTCTTCCACAGGCAGTCTATCTCCAGACATGTCTGGAACTCCCCCATCTGGACTAGGTGGGGGCGGGGTTGCCGGGGGCCCTGCTTCCATAGGTGGGGCTGTAAATGCTCCCACCGTAGGCATACCTGCTCCACCTCCCCCGTCTGTAGGGACTCCAGCCATCGGGACGGCTGTTGGTGTGTCCGCAGCTGACCACTTTTGCCTTCGCTGGAACAACTACCAGACGAACATGACGGCGGTGTTCGACCAGCTTCTACAGGAGGAGGTAAGGCCTAAGCTCGCAGAGCTTGTGGGGGGGGGGGCATTTTGACAGATGCTCACTCATGACTCATTGTATACGTATCTGATACTCTCTTCACGGTCTCTTCCTGCTAGGTGTTTGTGGACGTAACGCTCTCGTGCGAGGGCGGGGCGCAGTTGCGGGCCCACAAGGTAGTGTTGGCGGCGTGCTCGCCCTACTTCCAGGCGGTGTTGCAGAACAATCCCTGCAAGCACCCGATCATAATCCTGCCCCGCGACGTGGCCTTCACCGACCTTCGCGCCATTATAGAGTTCGTATATCGCGGCGAGATCGACGTGGCGCAAGAGCAAATCAACAGCCTCCTGCAGGCCGCGGACACCCTCAAGATCAAGGGGCTGTGCGAGGTCGGGGAGGACCCCGCCAACTGCCCGCCCGGCTTCACGGCCACGCCCACGTCACGCAGCTCTTCGCTCGGAGCCCAGCAGCAGCAGCAGCAGCAGCAACAGTCTGGCTCTTCCCAAGGAGCAGGGCAGAATTTCTCCCAGAGTGGCAGTAGCATGGCTCCCGCGCGGGGCCGACCCCCTTTCTCTCGGGGGCGTTATAACACAGCTTACAGACCGAGGGGAAGACCCCCTCTCTATGGCCGCCATCGGTTCGATAGACCGTCGGGGTCTTCTCCCAGGTCTGCGCCCCTGAGCAGAGAACTGAGGGAGGTGAGCCTCGCCGTGTTTGGCCAACACCCTTTGGTAACCATGAAACATGTGCGATGCCAACTGGCGCTGCTCCTCGCAATGTAATCATTCTCTTCGTTGCAGTCGAAGCGGATCAAGACGGAGGAAGTGGACGAGGACACAGTCCAGGCGAGTCTCGGTGCCAGTGGCGAGATAACAGGGGAGCCCCATCATCGGCTCCATTACCAGGGGAATCAACACAACGGTCAGTGGGGTGTGTATTGTCTTCCTTTGGTTCTGTTCTTTTGTGTAGTTGTAGCTTCTTTTTTTCGCTCCGTAGAGATAACAAAGTCTCTTGAATGTTTTGTTTCTCCCGGAGAATACCGCATGGAAAAGTGATTAAGTGTTTGATTTATATATCAGTATTAAGGCAGGACTCGCGCCGATTAATTATCAAATGCCATTGGGATTCTGGTCTAGCCTCTCTTCACCAGCCAACCACCTTGTCTCGGTCAAGAATGTTCACTATTTAAAGATGCACTTTTTGTTGCCTTATCTTTTGGTTGGTATTCTGAACCAACTAGTTTATAGGTTATTAGAATTATTAACTGATTTTTTTTTTAGGTCAATATATTTTTTTTTAATGGCACGAGAGTACTTGGTTTGAGGGAACAGTTAACAGCCGAATGTTTACACATTGTCACATCTCATTTGATGTTAAGATGTCCGGACTAATCCGATGCATTATTTCATAAATCCCTTCCAATATTTTTTTGTTTATATATAAGGCAATGCGAGGTGGTGGGGGGGGGGCAGATGTTAAGTTAACAGCAGGAAGACTTATTCTCAGTAATGATTGCATTCGAATATAAAATACATAATTCTAAGAATAATTGGATGATGTAATGATACTCTTATCTATAATTTTAACTAAATAACATTGCTTTTTCGTACTCACCCTGTATATTGCTTTGTGGTCTGATCTTGCATTTGAGCAAAGAGGGCGCAGGGGTCGCTTGATTCCTTGGTCTAAGCTTGGGAACCAAGCAGCATGTTGGCTTAATAAAGACTGACGCTGAACTAATACTACAATATATATATATATAAATATCTCTGTAGGTGCTGAAGCCTTTTATGTTTTTCTAAATGGTGTAGAACTAGAAAGCCAGGGGGGGCGTGATATGTGGGATCGCATAAATCTGAATAAGAACCAATAGTCCTGAAGGTTATTTTGATTGTATTTGTTAAAAAATGCAAAAACATCTATGGCATATGGACAATGAAGTTTTTGATTTTTTAAGAGGTTGGTAAGGTGTTGAAGTTAGGGGAAGTGAATATTTCGTGTAAGCTGACTAGGAATCCGGAGGGAGCGTAGCTCTCGCAATCTACTCGTGGTTGGTTATCACGGTAGGTTTCATTTCAGTTGTGCTTTAATGTATGGAAGCGAGAGTAGTGTGGAAGACCGCATGCCGTTCTCAGTGTATAATGGGCCAGCATGCTGTATTCGACCGATTCTAGGGTGTTAAGGATAAAGCCTCTAGCAGAGGTGTGGAAGCGAGTCAAAAAGATTCGGTGCAAGTTCTCGCAGGACCCCTCCTCCCGTTCTCCAGGAGAATGAGACCGCAATCTCGGACCCCGCATCCGTGGCGAGTCCTTCGCGACCACATTCTCTAGCCGGGATGCTGCTCCGCCAGCATTCAATGCACGTCGTGATGTCGCGGAAGGCCGCCGGCTGGAATTTACTTCCAGAGGCGGAGAACCCTTCAAAAGACAGGTTTACTGTGACTGAGTTGCGTTCCGCTCTTGCTTCGTGCGCGGACACCGCCCATTGTCCGGACGATGTCCCTTACGCCATGCTTCGACACCTGGGTGCGCGAGGCATGGCCTTTTAGATTTGTTCAACAGGATCTGGGTGGAGGGTCTCCTCCCGGATTCCTGGCGAATCGCTACTGTGCTCGCCTTTCGCAAACCAGGGAGAGATCACTCTACCCCGGCCGGGGTCCGCCCAATCTCTCTAACCTCGTGCGTGTGCAAGTTGATGGAGAAATTGGTAAATGTTAGTTTAGCCCTTTTTTTCTGGACAGCGGAGGCCAGCTATGTTCTGCACAGTGCGGCATCTGCAAGTTCCACTCCACGTCGGATGCTCTGCTGCGAGGCCTTCCTTCGTATACAGCACTACGCCACGGTGTTTTTCGATCTGGAGAAGGCTTATGATACCGCATGGCGATACGGTATCATGGAGACTCTCCGCACTGTGGGGGCGAGGGGACGCGTCCCAGTCTTTATATCTGAATTTTTGTGAGGTCGATTTCGCGTACGGGTGGGGGGAACCCCTCTCCGGCCCAATGGAGCAGGAAGAGGGTGTCCTCAGTGTCACACTTTGCCCTGAGCATCAACGGCATCACCTTGGTACTGCTGGAAGTTGTTCTCTTTTTGCGCGGCCCAGATGCCAACTCTGGATCGTCGACTCCAACAGGCAATTGAACCGTGTATCTCGCTATGCGGAAGTGGACAGGCTTCGGTTTTCTTTGGTCAAGAATAAGGTGATGCACTTCTGCCGCCATCCACGGCTCCGCCCTGACGCAGACTTGTTTCTCAATGGGATGCGCCTGGAAGTGGTGGACCCGCACCGTTTCCTTGATCTTGTATTTGACCGACGCCTCACCTGGGAGGCTCATATTCGCAACCTTAGGGTCTCTTGTACCCGCGCCATAGATATTCTTCGTTCCGTGACGTTCATCGCCTGTGGCGCTGATAGGGTTACTGCATTACTCTTTTACTGATACTTTGTTCCTTCGGATCTCGACTACGGATGCGAGTTTTATTTATCTGCAGCCGAGCGTGTATTGTGGAAGGTGGACTCGATCCACCACACCAGCCTTCGCCTGGCGACCGGTGCCTTCCGCACTTCCACCATTGGAAGCCTACTTGTCGATGCTTGGTAGATGCCAGTTGCTCTGCACCGTACATTATTGGCCTGTACGCGCGAGCCCGTCGCCTCCCTCAGTCGCCAACAGCTCTCAGTGCATCTGCAGCTGATCTCAACGGTGTGTATGCCTAGAGCTCGGTATATAGCTCTCGGGTCGGTGGTGCCCCTGGTACTGCCCAGGACACCACCCTGGAGGGTACCACCTCTGACTATTTGTCGCCACGCCTCTGCGTTCGGCCTTTTTGGAGCACACTTGGTGTCACGCTGGAACCGTGCCAATGTATATAGATGGCTCCAAGTCCCAAGAGGAAGTCGGTTTCCACGCCCCCCCCCCCTCTTTGAAGTCAGCGGGTCTGCCAGTCGCTGCGTCTGTCTTCACGGCCGAGCTAGTTGCAATACACCGTTCGGTACGTGAGATAACGCGTCGTGTGCCCGGTTTAGAGAACGGATTATAATTTATAGCGACTCACAAAGCGTCCTGTTTTTGGCACGTCGCATGTTCCTGCGACGGGGGAGGGGGCGGCTACTCCCGATGCCGGAGCGCGCTTCCTTCTTATTACCTTTTTGCTTTCTTTTGTTGTTTTTTAGCCTTTGTCTTTTTATCTTTGTTATTTACATATTTGTTTTTTAATCTGGCCTAGTAGTAGGTTGACCAAAGAAATCTAGGGTGTTAAGTGTCCCCCCGGCTCTGTTGCCTGTGGGAGGATCGGCAACTGATATCTTTCACGCATCTTCACTTTCTTTATAGACCTCTTCTTGCAAACTTTGTCAGCAATGCCCTCGTTGGTTTTCTCTTCTTGGTTGTTGTTTTTTCTCATTGGAATCCGACAGGGAATCTGAAACACGAGTGGTTATAACGTACGGCAACCGCCAGTCTCAATCTGGTCTCCATCCGGCGACTGGTCATGCCTAATGTTTCTTATCTTTGATCGTGATGTACAGCGATATTCCCACTCTTTATAATACGTCGTGGTGAATTTGTGGAGAGCGGCTAAAGTACCAGGACAGGGAGGGGTGGGTGATCGGAGATTCCGGAAAAAAGATGGGAGATCCCGAATCACATTCGGGATCTCGCTATTCCGACTTGGTTCCGATAGTTTCATGTTCCATGAAATGTTTGCCCAACTTTCGGAATCATTTCCGAAAGTCAGAAAAAATTTGTCTCCGATTCAAAATCGAATACAAACCGAACGACATTCGGTTTGCATTCGACTCAAACTCGGCTTTCCCTTGAGCATTCGGCGGGAACCGTGTTTGATAGCTCTTCTTGGAGCCCTCCGCCGTATCTACCTTTGAATAACCGCTTTTTATTTTCTGCTCTTGTGGCGGGTTCCTGGAGTTAGGAGCCCAATAGCTTCGAATCAGGGAAAAGCAAGGAGAGAAAATGCCTTACAACAAAGCGAGAAAGAATTTAACATTTTGTGACAATTTAGCAGATTTTAGGCAGACACTGTGTGTGTGTATATATATATATATATATATATATATATATATATATATATATATATATATATATATATATATATGAATCTTAGTGATATTAAGATAGTGATTTATATTCTATCGATTAGACAATCAGCGTATTGTGAATGGAACTGTGATTTGAGATTCTTTTATATATTTGACGTTGCCTTTATGGCAGAGGTTTAATTTATTCTTGTTTGAAAATAGATGACCCATGATGGATCCTGGTTGTCATCCGCTATAATGATATAGCCGTCACCACACGGTACCAATCAGATTTAAAACCATGCCAAAAGCAAGTAAATCTTTACCAGGGGTTGTCAATTGGGTAGTAGGCATAGACTGACAGACTCGGTGTTGGAAGAGCGATCTTTCTACAATAAAGAACTAATCCGATGGTACATGACATTCACCTTTATTGAATTTTACATTAAAGATAAGTTTACTTTATCTCTGACAATATTCCATTGATATTTGTCTCATTATTATTGAGGATCTATTGGATTTATTATTAATTTTGGAAATCATAATGCGACATCTGGTAGAGACCTGGGGGCAGGATGGGGGGAGATGAGAATTTTTGCTTTAGTGTATATCCCCTTCCGTTCCTACCTAGGAATTTCCGGGGGTGAAGGGGTTGGTGTCCCGTATTCCAAAGATAGATAAGAAAGGAAAAGTGTAACCAACGAAAGCAATTTCACTCAGATTAGTTCTCTGTTGGATACCTGGGCTTTTAACTTTTCACTCATTTTTCCCTCCCCTTAACTTCACCTCTTCATTCGCCCTAAACTTCACTGTCTTTCAGAATTTCTTTCCGTGAAATTTCAAATAAGAACTTGGTGGGATATTTAAAAGAGGTCCGGTGACCAAAAAGTCGCGTGCTCTCACTTATTCTGATTTATGACCTTACGACCTTCAAAACTTTCAATAATTCCCGGACTAACCTTGGGAGGACCTTGGCAATTATATCATTCGAAAGAGAATGTAACACAATATAAGGCTTTCAAATTTCGTTAGAATCGGCCGAATAGTTACAATGTGATTACAAAAAAAAAGGAAAAAGGAGACCCACTGACATAGTGAGATGTAAGGACTCGCACGCGCCTAAAATAGTAGGGTTCGTCACTGGCGCGGCCGAGTTCGTATCAATTTCTTCACTACTGCTATTTTCATATACCGTGTCTCAAAAAGTCATTATTTTGAAAAATAATGTGAGATGTGAGTTACGAAAAGTGGTTTAAAACATGAACAATGTCTGCTGACCAAAAAGTCGCGTGCTCTCACTTATTCTGATTTATGACCTTACGACCTTCAAAACTTTCAATAATTCTCGGACTAATCTTGGGAGGACCTTAAAAGTTAAATCATTCGAAAGAGAATGTAAAACAACATAAGGGTTTCAGATTTCGTTAGAATCGGCAGAATAGTTATGTTATTTCCAAAACAAAATAATTTCCCGGTTAACCTTGGGAAGATTCTGGCAATGATATATTTCGAAAGTAAAACAACATAAGGGTTTCAATTTTTGTTAGAATCGGCCTTATAGTTATGATGTTATTTCCCAAACAAAATAATTCCCGGGCTAAACTTGGGAGAACTTTTGCAAATATATCCTTCGAAAGAGAATGTAAAACAACACTGGGATTTCAAATTTCGTTAGAATCGGCCCAGTAGTTACAATGTTATTACAAAAGCAAAACAGGGACCGACCGACCGCGACTAAAAATATATTCATCTCAAGATAAGTGCTACGAAGAATGCGTTCTTTGTCTCTACATCGCGACCATCCGTGTCTCGACTCAAGGCGATGATGTTTCTTGGAACACACCAGCATTTGGTGTTATTTTTGACATTCGGCACGTCGCTAATTCTTCTGCCTTAATGAAACCTCAGTCTAAAAAAAAATTTATGGTGTTGGTGTTTACAACCAACCCAGCTACCGGGGAAGCATCTGTCAAGATAATCACGTACAATTATTGTATAATGACACGGTGCTTTATCCTACTATCAAGAATGCCATCTGTAAGAAGTTGAAGTTCGGGGAATTGTCAAGAGACTTCTTGTAACCGTAGCCTCTGCGAAGAAGAGACTCCAATCCAAACGTTCAGTCTCGTTCCCATTGAAGAAAATTAGTGCAGTAGGTCGACGAACCTTGTCCCATATTAGGAAGTTCGCTTCATCACTCAACAAAATTTTGTTGATTAAATCTGCTCATTCAATATGATCAATATGTTCAGCGCACATCGCCGCTCTGCAATGGATAATCTTCATGCAAGTTGTGAAAAACATGAATGTGTTGGTGCCTCTTTTTTTGCCCCGGTGCGCGAGGAGTTTCAAACATGTTAGAAACCCTTCGAGTCGATATTGTCGATCCTTTTTAAAGGTTTCTCGAACCAATTCGATTCTTTCCCCCCATTTTTTTAGGGGGGGGCGAGCATTACTGCTGGCATCATCCACAGATCGGGTTCTTTGAAATTTTGTTAGCTCTCGAAACTTTCTTATAAAATCTCGACTCAAAATTCTCTCTTAATTATTTCCCCTAGTTTCATGCCTTTTATCTTGCACTTTCTACAGGGCCTATTTCTTCCACGTCCATCATCATCAGTGGAAAAATATAAATTGGACAAAATTCGAAATAAAGCAATTAACTTTTTTTAAATACTATTTGCACCAGAATAACAATTTTTTTTTTAATTCACTGAAATAGACACCCGGTTATATGGGTACCAGAAATTAATGTAGAATTTTCAAGTCAATAGTTTAGAAATGTTGATAGCAGGTTTAAAGATCCAGGAGTATGTTCAGATATCAGTTGTCATTATCGAGCTTCTTGTATGAGCAAAAAAAGATGTATACACTACCAAACAAAATAAGAGAATGATTTTCCTTTATTAAAATATTTTCATGGTACATAAAGGCATGCCCTAAGCAATCATTGATGCACTCATATTTTTATCACCACCTTTTCTTCCATACCTCAACACTGCCTTCACAACCAAAAACCCTATGCCTTAGAAATTTGGCAATTTTAAGATTGGTTCTTTGCCCGAATGTAAACCCATCACCATCATTCAACAAGTAATTACCTACTTTGTTTTGATACCTCTTTCTATATCCTCTGGTCTAGCAAGTCTTTCGCAAGACTTTTTTTTTTTCCATGTTGATGTGTGAGAAGCAAACAGAAACTTGTGGTTTCTTGAGGGCACGATCACTCAACTGGATAGAACGAGGGAGGAGTCAACTGACTATGACTCCTCCCTCCTCCCCATTTTCAACAAAATTGGAAGGTCAAAACTCCTTAATGACATATCTAGCTAGAAATGGGATATATCTGCCATTCCACATTTAATCCTACAGACTTCTGTAGTTTGGAAGTGGTTGTTAGTACATTTCTAAAATTTCTTTTGATCTACGCATTTCATAGTGCCTTGTAAGCTAAGTCGCTTGTACCCACATGCTACAGCAAGCTTTGGTGGCCTTTTGGCCTGCTGCAGCAGCCTTTGTGCTCAAGATGGGTCCCTGCATGAATTTCATTGTATTTTAGTATAAATGCAAAAGCTTGAGTTAACCACATCTGCCCAAACTTGTCTTGTGAATCCATCGTCTGTGTAGCTACCACTCAAGGCCTACTTTTATGCATCATCCTATACTGGAAATACCAAAACAGCTCTTTTGCACTGTCATATATGGGTTTATTTATGTATGTACTAGTAGCAGGATGCGCAGTACCCATAGTATAAGAAATCATCCCCTAGGATGATTTCAGAACTGCATAACCAGATTACCTCTCCTCCATGAAGACTGGACCCATTGCTGGGTTTTGTAAAGGAAGGAACGAGAGGGGAGCATCAGCAAAGCTTAATTAAATCAAAATTTTGAGCCCCTCCTATTTCTAAAATGTGCCGCAAAACCAATGTAGATAGATGCATCGTTAGCCAATTAAAAGGCTTTGATCCCCATCTCACTTCTGTTGAAAGAAAGTTATTGCCCAATTTCCACTTCCAGTGTCAGTAGGTTATATTTATATGTTTAAAAATCAAGTGTACCTTATTAAAACTATAACACCTAGCAAAGTTTGTTCATGGATGATGAGCAAGGGGCTCCTTCGACCACAACTTTATTGTGTGTTAAAAATGCATAAGCGTTTACGTTTCTACTTAATGACTTCTCCCCCAAAAATAACACTCCTAGATTGAGATGGTGGAATGAACACTGGAAAATAGGTATTTAAGATTACAAACAAGCACTTAAGTGGGATTGCTTGAGGTGTATGTAGATTCGGGTGTCTTTGCTAGCTTACAATTCTGGAAATTTTCTGTTTCTGTTGTCTTTTATTATGATTTCGACAGGTTGACGCTTAGAGTGAGATTTATTGTGATAGTTTTTGTTTTCTCCTCTGTCCTCTGTTCAATATTTACCCATTATTCAGAAATTGGGGGAAACTAACATATTTGTTTCAAGTATATTCCAGCATGGTTACTGGTTATCTAACTTGAAACTAAACACACCTTTACGCATTCAACTATTATTTTGCCAATTCTTCGCAACATGTCTGAAGTGAAGCTATATTGAGTGTGGTTAGTCGTTGAATGTGAGATCCGATTTAAATTTTGTGTCCGCATTAAAGAGGCTTATGTATGCTATTGCCACTCGTAGTTCCGATCTCACGTTAAACTCATCATTGATGTGCGGCACATCATACGGTGCTTATTGATAGCAAAACATGTATAAAAACAACCCCCCTTAATGGTGGTACATTTCCCCTTTGCCTAGAGTTCTCTTTCTGCACTATTACTCTCTCTCTCTTCCAGTAAGAGCAGATCAGCAACATCTTGTCCCCTAATTTCACCACTAATTTGTATTACGTTACATTTAGGTGGGGCATCGGCAGGTACCACAAATCACGCCCCACCAGTTGCCCATGCCCACCACGGTCCACCAGCACCCCAGGCTCACCCTCCCTTGCCTCACCCCCCTGCCGCTCACGCCCCTCCACCCCTCCCAGAACTGGGACCCTCCGTCGTACTCCCACCTCCAGGTAAAAGAGCTTTCTGTAATCAGAAGGTGGTCCTCGCACCTAGCATCTTTCCCAAGTCGCTTTTCCTGGATGATGATGTCGTAACCTCGTTCAGTAGTGTCGACTTCATTTTGTTCCCCTTTTTGTGATTTGTCTTAGCAGATAGTTGCGCGCTTCCTAGCTCATCCTGGGTCATTTTTGGCCCATTTCTGTATCGAAACAACCCAGTGAAATTGACTGCCATTTCCTTTAAACCCTCTAAACTTAAGCATCCACAGCTTTTTAGAGTATATGCGCATGGTGGCATTGTGCACGTTCAGACGTATATATAGTCTTGAGATGAAAAGTTAAACGTCGGCTCTTCCAAATAGATTACTGGAATTATCTCCCTCTCAGCTGGATGTAACAGTGTTGCTTAATTGGGAGTCTGTTATGCATGAGGAGGTACTTTGTGATTATAACGTTTTTGAGGCTACCATGTTTTCTTAAAATATTTGTTACACACTCCCAACAGATTTTGCCAATTCAACTCTGGTTATTTGTTGTAATTGAACATTTTGTTGTATTATATACAATCATACTAGATACGAGTGATCCAATAGAGCGTCCAAAATTTACTCTTTGACTCATCTCCATATTCACCTCATCCAAAGCAATCAATAACTCCAAAGATCAAGCATCTTTAAGTCTCCAAACAGGGGAAATGCATTAGACAACTTAGTGTCTTTAATCGCTTATTGATATGTATGTATATTCCTTGCCTTTACTGAAATATGTCTAACCTCTCTGTCTCGGTTGAAAATCATAATTGTATATTGAAGAATAGCTTTGACTGTATAATGTATTCAAAAGATTACTGTAGATAGTTTTTGGTTCACCTCTGCCTGTAGTTACCCTTTGTAAAGCCTGTTAAAAGTTTTGCTCAGGCAGTTGTCAGAGATGCATGCAAAATAGTTGTCTCTTAGATGTATTTGTATAATATATAATATAATTGGCAACAATACTTTAAAGCTTTAGTTGTGAAGGGCTGCTGCCAGTATCAAATAAACTAGCTAGAGGTAGTGAAAACATTTCATGCTTGTCTAGTTATATTCCTTCAGTGTAATTCAAATTACTATGTACTGTCAGATGAAAGTGCTGGAACATCCCATGGTACTCCCGATTATGATGCTTATTCTTACGTCAAAACTGAAGATCACTCCCAACACCAGGGTCACTTGGCTGATCCATCCGATCCAACTGGGCAAAGAATGACTGTGACTCCGGAACTTCTTGGGTTAATGCCGTCGAATGCCGGTTCACACTACTCGTCAGGTTTGTGAATTGCTTGTATTCTATGCCATGTTGTGTTCAGAAGGCACATTGGATTTCTGTGCCTAGGTACCAGATTCGATTCCTAGTGCAAGTAAACATAAAAAACTTAGCACTTAGAAGGCACTGCCACCAATTGGCAGTGCGCATAGTCTGACACATGTGCACAATCAGTTCTATCTGTCCACTTACATCATCATCATGCATACCTTAACACAACACTGCTGTCTTATCCATCCTTTCATTGTTAAACACACAACCACATTACTTTCATCCACATAACCCAATGCTGGGTTTCTAATTTACACTAGCTTGATCCTTACATTAGGCAAATATTTTGAAATTTGGAACCGCACCTCAGATTTTGATGGAAATTTATGTATGGATTGTTGTTGTTTTTGTTTTTTTTAAACCACCGAGTCTGAAATCCCTCTTTCAATATCTAATTAGAAGCAAAGTTATGGACATCCCAATTTTCTGCAGTTTTGCCCCCTAAATCATAAAGACTTGTATCTCAGCCAATAATTTACCTAGAAGGTTAAACAAAAAGCCTTTCAAAAGATAATTTTTAGCTCTTTAAAATTGCCTGGCAATTTTTAAGTTACAGGCATCTAAATTTTTAAATCGAGGGGGGGGAGCAAAGTACATGAAAGTGAAAAAAAAACTCTCCCTTTTGTTTCTTAAAATGTTAAACATAATTTTTGTTTGTATATTTTACTTTGTCTGTTCAATACACAAGGTTAAATATATGAACTTTTTCACTTTTTAAATAATTGCCTATAGGCAATTTTTTGGCTTATATAAGCATAGATTACAGCATAGATTATAGATAGTCTATAGTATATGCTGTACTATACCTGTAGAATCACTTTGTTTGTTAGAAGGGAATTTTATTCGCTTATTTTGTTTAGCATTTAAGTTATTTGCACAATGCCACTTTTTGAGTAGAAGGGAAATCTGTTGTAACTCGTGTCAATTTGGTGAAATAGTGGATGATAATAGAGAGCATCCTTTTTCCAGTAGTCATCCATGTTAGGCTATTTTATTGCAGATGTTATTAGAATGATTCCTAGAAATTTTTTCATCTCCTATTTTGTGGTAAGAGTCCATCTTTTCATTCTTGATGTATGGCCGATTTGATGGGATCCCATATACTGATGAGTATATATATTGGTTTCAACTAAAAATAGTTCTATGATTGACTTATCAAAAAAAGTGATTTAATATTTCAATTGGCATTAATTACATCACTATTGTCATTGTGGCTAACGATTTTCTTCAGTCTATCATTAGCTGAATAGGCAATCTGAGCTTCAGTTGTAACATTCTTATTGCAAAGTAGTGGATTTTGTGCTACTGACTCTTGATAGGCATATTTGGGTGAGTAAAGGATTCAGGTTCTATCTACATCACTTGCGTGTGAATTAGACATTGTCACCTTTTCACTTGACAACATATCCTCATCCATGCGCCTAAATTCATCTTTGCTATCATCCAATTGATTTATGAGAAGCATTTCTTGTATCACTACTACTTTCTTCTATCTTAACTTTACTACTTTCCATTAGGCCTATTATTTATATATGTACTATATATATAAAAATGTATTCGATTCTAAATAAAAATTAAAGGCAATTTAAAAAGAAGAGGCATCCAATTAATAGTCATACAAAAGATATATATATATATATATATATATACATATCTGGGTGTATGATGGGAGTAGATTCTCTTGTATACACGTTTTGTTAAAGACCAGGTTGTATTTTGACTCTACTAATTTTATTTGGTACATTCTAACTGTTGAATGCATTTTTTTATACGAGGTTGAAGATTAAAAATCATTTGAGGAAGATCCATTTTATTTGGTCATATTTAAACAAATTCTTTTACAAATTTTGGTCATGAGCTTTTGCCTTTCTTCAGACCGAAGTCTTGTTTATTGTTGCCAACAATAACAAGACTTCCGTTCGAAGAAAGGCGAAAGCTCCTGACCAAAATTTGTTAAAAAAAATGAATATTTTAAATAAGACTAAATAAAATGGACCTTCCTCTGTTGATTTTTAATCTTCAGCCTCATATAAAAAAAAACTGCTTCGACAGTTAGAATGTACCAAAATAAAATTGGTAGAGTCAAAATACAACCTGATCTTTAACAAAACGTATATATATAATGAATTTTACAAGTACCATGAAAGCACACGCACATTGCACAACTCAGAATGAGCAAATATATGATTAGGAGTTGTCATTTTGTGAATCAGCATGTGATTCACAGAACATATAAGTGTATTTTAATTCAGGCATTGCATGATTCATGTACAATTCACACATTTTTTTATTGTGTGTAATACATTCTATTGTCATATACAACTCATCCACAAAAGCAATTCAAAATTTGATAATGGAATATTTAAAAACTACTATGGAAGTATGCATCAAATTCATGAAAATGCCTTGGACAGGCAAAGGGTTTTAAGAAACCAATGGGATAGAGCTTTTTGGAAAAATAATTTTTTCCATTTCCATGTACTTTGGGGTTCCTCCCCGATTTAAAGATTTAGATGGCTGTAGTTTTTTTTAATATTGTTTTAGAGTTCAAAATTCTTGTTTGAATGGCTTTTTGTTTAACCTTTAGGTAAATTAGGGGCTGAGATAAGAGTCTTTATAATTTGAGAGGGGGCCTGCCCCCCCCCCCCAAAAAAAAAAATGGGCTGTTGATAACTTTGCTTTTAAATATTTAAGTTATTGAAAAATGGGTTTAAAACTTGTTGGTTTCAGGCAAAATCTACCTATACCAATTTTCAGCAAAATCAGGGAGGGTGTGGTTCCAACCCTTACCTGATTTGTTGGGGAAACGGCCATCAATGTAGAATAATAGGTTGGTGCTCCAAGAGCCAAACTTTATACTATCCCTCTTCCTGTACCCTTCCCCTAGACCCCTGAGGCCTGCCTGCCAGTGATTTGTCATGTGGATTTTTATTTCATACCTTTTCTGAAAACACTCCAAATTCGAAAGTGTGGTCAGCAAAATTACCATTACTCATATATATATATATATATATATAATGCTTGTTATCTTCCACTCCTAGATTCTGAAAGCATGTCAGGAACCCCAAGTGGGCGAAAATTATGGACAGATGAAGACATGGAGAAGGCTTTGGAGTCTCTTCGGAATTCAGCAATGTCACTTAGTCGTGCTGCTCAGGTATTTGGAATACCAGCCACTACCCTCTGGCAACGAGCGCACAGAATGGGTATAGAGACTCCCAAAAAGGAAGGACCCAATAAAACGTGGAGTGAACATGATCTTGCAGGAGCCTTAGAAGAACTGCGCAGTGGTCGACTATCGGCTAATAGGTAAGGTGTATAAATGATATTTGCCTTGCATATGTTGAAATAAATTTACTCAAAAGTTTTTTATTTATTTATTTTTTATTCATTCTCACTTTGGCAGGGCATCTAAAGAATTTGGTATACCTAATTCCACATTGTACAAAATTGCAAGAAAAGAAGGTATCAAACTATCCTCCCCCTTCTCCGCTATACAACCTTCTTGGAATCCTGAAGACTTGAACAGAGCACTTGATGCAATCCGAGGTGGCATGAGTGTTCAGAAAGCGGCACAGGAATATGGTATTCCGACTGGCACACTTTATGGTAGATGTCGGAGAGAGGGGATCGAACTGAGCAAATATCAGGTAAGGTTTTATTTTCAGCTTTTCCACTCTTTTATATTTTCTTGGAAGTAAATTTTGTAAAATAAACAGAATCAATAGTAGTTATGGACCAAAACTAATTACTTAACTCTCTTGCATGATTGTAACTTGTTTTGGTGCTGGACTTTAAAGTCAAGTTTTCGGAAGGTGAATTGGTCTGCAAAAGTTTAAAATACAAATATAAATTTAAAAACCCAAATACACTTCTCTTAACACCTCTCAGTGATTATTTGCAACTTATAATATTTTCTTTGGAATGCTGTTTAAACCTGGTGTAGAAAATTGTTCATTATGGCTTGTTTAAACCATCCGCAAGATTAATCTGGATGTTATGAGCTGGATACAGTAACTATTTGATTGATTGGCTTGGATGACTTTTGATAAGCCTTGGTTCTTTATGCCTTCCGCAAAATTATTTTATGTTAACTGATGCCCCAAGAGTGGGTGTTGTCATGCCTCAATGCCATTGTATGTAAAAAGTATTTCTGAGCTTGATAGGGGATTTTCCCTTTTGGAAAATGGGATGGGTTTGGAGAGGAGCATGCCCTTCTAGTTCCTATCATCATTTGTATGCTCTATGTACCTTTTGCCCCTATGATTTTTTAGAACTTTATTTTCTAAACTGACAGATGATAGATATGCTGTGCATATTTTCACTTTTTCCTAAAAATAAATTTTTTCACCTTGATTAGTAATTTATACCCAGTTCACATCCACCATAGCTGTTGAGTTCAAGGTTTGTCAATGTTATTGTTAGATGTTCAGCTTGAGTTAATCCGATCTACCACAACCCTCTCTTTGCCTGTAGTCAGCCAACCAATTTTAATTCATTTAAGTACATCCACCCTTATATAGGGTTGCCCAAAAAAACCCAAATTTTTAAAAGCCCAATAAAACCTGGGTTTTATTCTTGTTCTTTTCAAAAAACAAACACATTAGAAAAATATCTATCTATTTTTATAATAATAATTAATTAGTTTAATAATATTATAATAAGAACAGATCACTGATCGAGAATTATGGGTACCCATGATAGCCATAACCTGTAGAAGGAGAGATGAATTATTATGAGTCAGTATCAGAGAAATAACCTTAATTTGATACATATTTGTTGAAATTATAAACATAAATGAGCATTTTGAATAAAAGAATGATAAGTAGCATTCATTTCTTGAAAAAAAAATGGGTTTTTTCAAATTTCACTTGAAAAGGCCCGATAAAACCCAGGGTTTTTTTTATTTGCCAACCCTGCCCTTATACCATGCATTTTATCTTTATTTCAAGTCTCTTATGTGGAACAATATTGAACACTGAAAATTGAGGTCAACTGTATCAGCATCTTTATGCCTGTGAAAGGTTGAAATTTTTTCAGGAAAAAAGTTTGAGGGACGGTCAATAAGTTTTGCGAATCGATAGGGCAAAACAGAGGAAGGGGGATGGCTGTTTGTGGGGGTGTTAGGACAAGCTATGATAAGTCAGGACCTGCAGCCGCATGCTCCTGCCTCTTCTATTTAATAGACCTTAGGTACAAGTGCATTGAAGTCGAGGGTAGTTATATTGAGAAATAATAAAACACTTTTTCTCGTTTCCTTATATTCGAATTTCAAAACTTATTGACCACCTCTCATACAACTTACTCAGCAAGTACAAGAACTGCTGCTGAAAACCATACTATCATTTTAAGTTGGACTAAATATTCCAAGAATTGGTCTCTAATAAAAAAGAAAAATTAAGAGCTTGCTGACTTATGAAGTTAAAGAAATCAGGATTGGTTTTTATGTTTTCTTTAATAGTTGTCTCATTTACTTTATTAAACTAATTTGAAACAATTCTTTCAATTGATTTGTTCAAAATGTTCTAAAAAGGCTTTGTTTGCTTTCTATTTCTTTAATATAAATTGCATAAACTATCAGGATGTCAAGAGTATCTTTTGCTATGTTCCTGTACATGTAGGTCGAGATTGAGTGGAATGAGGATGCCAAAAAGTCCTTGGAGACTGGGAACCACATGAGCATTTTGCTCTTCCTCACACTGACTACATGGCAGGAATTAGGTCACCCCTTTTGGCTGTCCGGCAATTAAGATAGGAAATGGCAATGTGAACTTAGAGTTGCATACCATCACACAGTGATTGTTCCCATGCTACCCCAATGCCTCGGTGGTTTCAGGCTGCTTTGTGTCATCTCCACATTGGGCAGTCTTGCTGGATGCACTGCCATTTATTGGAGCACTCCTCTGTGTCTTTCTGGGGTGACTCATTTCTTTATTTGCCCTCTTCCTTTCTCAATTAGGCTATCCCTTCTGCATTAATAATCTCTTTGTGCTTGGCTATGTTCTTTAGCTCTGCTGCTCTTTGGGTTGACCTCTCTATCTGCTAATCCCTCTTCCCCATTCTCCATTGATTTCTTGTTTATGAGACATGCTCATTACTTTTGTAATGAACTGAATAAAGTTTGGAAATACTATTGCCTTCTTCCTATGGGATATTGCATCATATATAATATATACAGGGTGTGGTGGGTAATTTATCACCTGCCTTCAATATAAAGAAAATAACATGGTTCATTTATGGATATATTTATCAAAATTACAAGATTTTGAGGATTGCTGTACTATTCATTTTATTCAATGAAATTGCGGTCGGCTACAGCCACAGCCTTCAGGCAGTGTTGGAACTTGATGCAGGCTTTCTCAACAGTCCCTGTGTTTAACTGGATGAAAACTTGTGACTTCAGACTTAAACTCTACCTTGGTGATACATTGGGACTTGTTAGTCTCTCTCTCAACCACACACCACAGATGTTTGGGGTGATGTGGTCAAAGATGCAGAGATCCGTTGCCACATGTACAGCTTTTGAAGTGGTTGTAATAGATCTCTCCCTATTCACCACCCCAACCACCATGATATGGACTGGAAACTTGCTATTCATGACTGATTACATCTCTGGGGGAAACTGCAAGCCAGCAGTTGTTTTGCAAGTTCACCACTTAATTCTGGCAGAAATTCTTGTCTGATAAGAACCAAAGCATGTTAGGCTTGAGGGGATGCCTCAGTTTGTTCACAAGCTTCATTACACATTCCTTCTGCTTGTTCTTCATCTTTAACAAGGAAAGCTGATCCTTTCTCATCTTGTACGAGTACTAGCGGATGTCGTCATGCACTAATTGAGTGATAAGAAACTGATGCTCACTTGTCCATGCCTGTGGACTTCATTGACTTGCTCTAAGTGTTTTGAAGGATTGCCTGGATCTCCACAACAAATTTTTGGGTTGTTTTCATATCAGATAGCTGAGAGTAAAGTTTCTGAGCTGCCGTACTGTAGCAATCACAGCCTGACTCATTTATCTCTTTCCTTATCCTCTGCACTATATGTGTGTATATATATATATATATATATATATATATATATATATATATATATATATATGAGAGAAAGAACCACAGTAATAGGATCATTCTGATAGCCAATTCAACACTAATCCCTTGATCACGGTGTTCTCCACTAAAATTTCTCTTGCGAGAGTGGTTCTGTATTGTATTAAGTAATGATTTTTCATGGCGCCATTTTGCAAATGCATTGTGAGTCGTTGAGATAAGGATGTGGTTGTCATTCCAATGTATATATTCAAAGAATGAAGCTGTCTTAATGGGGGCAGTTAAATTCATAAATTACATTGGATGCTTTCATTTCTTTTGTTTTGTTTGTGTTATTGTTAATAAGGCAATTGCTAATTTTCTTGGTTTTGTAGTATATTATCAGTTTTAATTTTTCTTCTGGATCCGTACTTTTTGTATTTTTTCTTCTTCTTTCGTCTAGTTTTTATAGCATCCCATGTAATTTATGAATTTAGCTGTCTCCATGAAGACTGTAGACTGTAAGCTTCATCTTTAGAATAAATACATTGGAATGATAACCATATCCTTATCTCATCAACTCACAACGCATGTGCAAAACGGTGCCATAATAAATCATTACTTAATGCAACACAGAACCACTCTCTCAAGAGAAATTTTAGTGGGGAACACCGTGATCAAACAGAACTGACGACACCTGCCTACATATCATGGAAGCTATCTTAATCCAAGAAGAGAGACTGAGGCTTAATTCCAACAGACAGCTACACATAGGACCTTAAAACACTTAACAGATTAAATGGTTAATACTAATAAAATTATTATTTGCTAAATATCCAATCAAAAAAAATTTTGTTTCAAATTAAAAAAATATTTTTCTATTAAATAATACATGCAATGTTGCTCCTCTAAAACTTTTAAAATGTCTATACATATTTTCTATTTATACAACTGAATTTCTTTATATTTATCAGTATAGCCCCAGAAGATGACCAATATTCATAACCTTTCCCAAGACAAAAGAAAAGTATAAGAAAATTAGAAAAGCAAAGAAAAAGGTTAACTAAAGCTCAACTTCACCTGGCCTTTAATAAAACCTGCATAAAAGAGAAACTCGTACCTAAATATACAAATATATATATATATATTTGGTTGTACCACATAACAAAAATACTAGCTTGAATCAATCTTCTTTTTTCCTATGTGTTACAATCAAATATTTATACGGTAAATATGTAGATTAGCGACTTGAACGATGGGACATACTATTTTGTCTGTGTTCCAAAATGATTCACGTTTTTTGAGTTATTTAAGGGGACGGCTCGTGTGGGGGGACCAGACTATGATCATCCTGAGTTTCATTAAATTGGAGGGGGTCTGGAGGGCACAGCCCCCCAGTATATAATCCTAATTGTTTATAGACTAATGTGCTAACGTTTACAGATGTGAATGATTTAACCAAATCATGTCATAACATAACATAATTTCACGGATGACCAAAGCCACAAGGGCCTATCAAAGGTCATCCGCATCTGTCAAAATTCATGTCAGTTTTCCACTTGTCCATTCCATCCTAGGATTTTAATCATTTTGCAAATTATAATGGGGGTGGGGTCTGGCATCAGATGACTCAAACGCGCATGAATATTCCGGTAGGGGTGAACAAAAATGTTTACCAAAAAAAAAACACTTTTGGCCTAGTCGCTAATCTACACATTTACCATTTATACTTATTCACGTGTTACCGCTCACTATTTTGACCCATATATATATATATATAGTTACCCTAAAAAGGGGAAAAGTGGCATCATATCCTGGTAAAATGCTGAGGAATATATTACATGAACCATTAAAAGTTTTAGAAAGAAAATGGAAGATTTAGAAACAGAAAATAGGGAGAACTATTTTAAGGTATGTGATTTTCACTTATTATAAACCAAAAAAATGCCTGTGCCCCCTCTTACTAGAAAAAAACAACTTTTCACTGGATAAAAAACTACACTTTGTTATCCAAAATGCTTCTTGAATCGACATTCCATGGTTGAGGATGGTTAGCTCAGTCGATGAACATTGAATGCTTAACGCCGCAGGTTCGAATTCACCTTCATATAGTGGTTAAAATAGTTCTCCCTATTGTTTTGGTTTCTAAATCTCCCATCTTCTTTCTTAAGCTTTTAATGGTTCATGTAATATATTCCTCATCGTTTTACTGTGTTATGATACCACTTTTACCATGTTTGGATTGTTGACTACATCCTTTGTATATCACATCTCATGTGATTTTCACTTAATAAATATATATATATATTTATATACCCCTAACTATATTTTTAGAACAGGATTGAAAAAAGGGGATATTTGGAAAATCTGGTGAGGAAGAAACCGCAACTAAATTGTGGTATCTCAAAGTCAGTAACCTAGATGGCTGGTAGAAAGAGAATCAATCCTTTCTAAGAGACTTGGAGCAACCAGTGGACAAATTTTGAGTGAAGCAGGCCATCTAGAAATCTCTAAATCTACCCACAAATACACTACTTATTGCTGATCACACAACCCCTGATAAGACCCCCTCCAATGACTCATAGACAAAAAAAATCCTAGGATGGAATCGACGAGTGGAAAACTGACATGGGACTGGTCCTTTTCACTGATGAGTGTAAAGCAACATGGATGGCACTGATGGTTAGGCCATGGTGATCAACGTCCCTTTAGGTTGAGGTGCCAACATGGAGTCATAGGCATAATTACATGGGCAATATCATTGGAGATTTATTGGTTGGACCTGTCCATATTCCAGAAGGTGTTAAGTTAACTTCTGATGCCTATTGCAAGATCCTTGAAGGCTGAATTGTTAAACCTCTGATGCCTATTGCAAGTTCCTTGAAGGCTGAATTGTTAAACCTCTGATGCCTATTGCAAGATCCTTGAAGGCTGAATTGTTAAACCTCTGATGCCTATTGCAAGTTCCTTGAAGGCTGAATTGTTAAACCTCTGATGCCTATTGCAAGTTCCTTGAAGGCTGAATTGTTAAACCTCTGATGCCTATTGCAAGTTCCTTGAAGGCTGAATTGTTAAACCTCTGATGCCTATTGCAAGTTCCTTGAAGGCTGAATTGTTAAACCTCTGATGCCTATTGCAAGTTCCTTGAAGGCTGAATTGTTAAACCTCTGATGCCTATTGCAAGTTCCTTGAAGGCTGAATTGTTGTCTTGGCTTGATGTCTCATTATCATACTGAAAAAAAGATAATTTTCCTCCAAATATGTATGCACCTTGCATTCAACCTGTGCCTAATGCAGTATTTAGAGACCCCATGATTCGACAGCCTAGACCAATGAAATATTATAGGATTAAACCAAATCAGTATTCATCCCAAAATTCAAAATCTGCAAATCTATTCCAGGTTATTTACAGGATTAGGTCCTACATTAATAAATAATAGCAATTTCAGTTGTTTAATCAAATTTTTCTTTGCATTCCTAAATATACCTCAGACTATTTTTACTTTAATTTATCCATTTTTTTATGCAGAAAACTAAAAATTTAATATATTCCCTTTGTGCTATCATCAAGATTTACTTGAAATTTGCAAATTTAGCACAAAATACTATTTCTCAAGTTTAATTATATGTTTCTGAAAAGTGCCACAAATAGTTGCCTCTCCATTGTGAATACATACCCGGAATTTTATAAAGGTTTAAAAATTGAAAGTTAATACAATATCAGCATATTTTCTTGCCATGTATGTTTAATTGCATGTTTAGTGTGTTTCTGCATTTGGGAGAGTTGTCTGTGGGGTAGGTGGAGGGGCGAGGGCCTTTTTGAAATACCAATGTTGTGTATTTGAATTGTTTAGTATATCACCTGAACCCTAAGAGGAGCCACTTGCTTGCTGCCTACTCACTGCTTAAGGTAGTCCATCGGCTCTGATGATGACATTCTCTCTTACTCCCGTCTAATGGTGGGATAGCGAGAGAAAGAAAACCGGCACAAGAGGAGTTTAGGATGCCCCTGAAGTACTCTTGATGCTGGACAGGGATACCTGATGGCAAGGGGGAAGCCCAGGATGATCAAAAACTGCACAGCATTGCAGGGGGTCCCAGTATCCCAGTCTGTTGGGGCCTACCTAGGTTTGCCCTCCACAGCACTTTTCCCTCAGGGTGTGTTCTCTTAGCTTTCCATCTTAACAGAATAACCCACAAGGCAACGGGGTTGGGCGCAGTGGTTGGTAGGTGCCAGGGCATCTCTACATGCCGATGGGCCTGCACACAGTACCTCTGAGGGCCACTGCTGCTCAGAGATTTCCTGCTGATTCAGCCTGGGGCCACACAGTTACCATTTGTGGCTGCGATGAGGCACAGCACGAGTCTTGACGATGGAGAAGCTGTGTATTGGCAGGGGAAGGCTTGCTCACTTGGCTTCCCTTTTCACCACAAGGGCTAGGCAAAACGTGCTACTGCACTCTGCATTGCATGGAATGTTTGAAGTTGCTTCTCGTAAATTTTCATGACTGATCATCCCTGGGTTTTCAGGTTTTCATCCCCCATCAGAGGGGGAAGGGGGCTCCATTTGAGGTTGTAAGTTTTAACTTGTATACCAACCACCTTTTTCTCCTAATGTCCCCTCCCCCATCTTTCCTTATTTATCCTATCCTTTAATGTACTAGAAAGGGGTTGTCAGGAGGTTTGTGTGCTTACATGAGGATCTGTGGCTTATACATATATCAGCAACACACTTTTAAATTTGGGGATAGGGTGCTTAGGATGGCAGCCTTGATGAACACTGTCAACCATACTGTGTTCTAGAGATCTGGTACTGTGTTTCTATAGATTGTGTTGTGTGTAAGCATTGTACTTGTTTTGAGATGAGCTGTTTATGTTCTTGGTTTGTAAGTTGAGTTTTGTTTGTGGACTTTACAGGCACCTTGTCATAGGTGGTCATTTGTCTTGTGAGAGGCTTTCTTGTTGGTTGATACCCTCTTGAATTGCCATTGAGTTGATTTTGATTCAGACCCAGAGATTGGCTGGTTTGTTGTTTTATACATGTGTGTGGGTTGTTTTGTGGGTAATGGAAATCTGGTTACAGATTTATATTTTTGCTAGTATCTCTGCAAGTATGTTTTTGAAGTTCTCAAATGTTTTGTAGTAGAGGATGGTATGAATTTTCCATGCAATTGTGTAGAAGGTTGGGTTTTGTGTAGTATGGAGAAATCATATTTGGCTAAGATCAAACTGGTGTTTTATTTTGTTTAAAACAGTTCCATAGTTTAGCTGATAAATTGGGGTATTTTGGGTTCATCCTGTGGTATGTTGTTGTATTGAGTGGATGCAAGATTAGTTATAAATCACAAGTTGTTGGGTGGGAATGAAGATTTACGATTCAATGGGGAAAAAAGTTGAAGCCGGTAGAGATGAATACATTGTTTGATAGTTTGACAGGGTGTGTTGCTAGTGCATGTTGGCCTGTGACATTGGAAAGCATCTCCTTTTTTAGTTGGAGTCGTGTGGTGGTTACTATTTTGTTGATGACAATGTTGTGGGCTTTACTTATGTGTGGTGTTACGTTTATTGAACCCCTTAGTGAATATGGATTGAGTCCACGTTACGAGGGTTCCAGTTGGGGGGGGGGGCAGATATTACTAAATGTTTCACCTTCAGACTGCTAATCTGTTCACTTAAGTAGAATGCCAGCAGTCTCTTTCACACTGGACACAGCTTACATAAAAAAGTTTACATAAAACTGAATGCCCTCTAACCACTCACATTGACAGGGTTGGTTGGGAAAAACCTCTTGACCCTTTTACCCAGTTTTTCCCAGGTAAAACAGGAAAAACATACAAACATAAAATTTCATGTAAGTATAATATTAATATAAGATCACAGAATCAGCCTCAGTGGCATTTGTTATATAGGTTCCATAGCGTTATCAACTTGAATTTTTAGCAATATTTAGTCCAAAATTTTGAAATTTTACATTTCATTTTTTATTTTTTTTACCTCGGCTATTAATGTTGTATATTTTTTATATTTTATTTTAGAATATTTAATATGCCAAAGTATACAGATTTACAGAGAAATCATGGTGTTCTTGGTTGACGGCCAAAGAAGCCATTATGGTCTGAATATGAAGATATTTCTAGCAATAAAGTTCATTGCAAAAAATGTTTTAAGAATAATAGCAAAAAGAATTGATTGAGTTAAAGACCATCATAAAATGTGTTCAGTAAATGCCCAAGCTATTAATCCTAACCAAGAAATTAATATAAGCAGCATTACTCCCATGGATTGTCAATATGCTAATAACTGCACCACCGATGATATAAATGTAACAAATGAAAGCAATGATCAAACAAGTTCTAATAGAGAAATTGAAAACTCCCAACCAGTTTCAACAGCATCCCTCTCAGAAACGTCTGATTCTGATATAGTGGCTTCAATCAACCACTCACCAATTAATTCAACCCCAGTGAAAATTTGTAGTAATTCTGATGTAATTTCAAGGCAAAAAGTTATTAAAAATAGAAGGCACAAAGGAACTATTAATCATATTGACAAATTTATTCAGAGAAGTGATGAGAAATTTAAAATGAATCAACGGAAGTGGGCTCAATTTTTCTACAAGGTAAGTTTCGAAATTAAACAGGATTGAGAATAGGGTAAATTGTGTGTTTTTATTATCAATATCTTAGATTATCTGGAGCTGCATTATAAATCACTAGTAGAGTTCCTATTATAAGTTTTGATTTATAGTTCAATTAGAAATTTGATTTGTTTAAAAGATCACCCAAATAAATCTATACATTAAATTTTGTATGAAAAATAGTAAAATTCATTATTTTTGTTTACTTCTAGAATCATATTCCTTTTTGAGTTGCTGATGATGATGCATTCCAAAATGCATTAGAAGAAACAAGATGTGGGCTAAAGCACAGACAAGTGCTAACTAAGAAGTAGCTGGCTGGTCCACTGCTAGATGAAGCTTATACAGAAATGAAGATACTATTTAAAAACAAAATGTGTGTTGTTTCACAAGATGGGTGGTCTAATATTCACAATGATCCAATTATTGCCAGTACTATACATTGTGAAGGAAAATCATATCCCCTTGATTGTGTGTGTGCATGAAGTCAGAGCAAAACTGCAGACTATTGTTTTGAACTAGCAAAGATCAGTATTTTAAAAGCAGAGACTGAGTATGGAGCAATTGTTGTTGGATTTGTGTCAGATAATGAAACAAAAATGAAACTCCTTCATAAGGTTAGTATTTCCTAAACAAAACTAAAATCATTTTGTTTGAAATATTTATTTATTTAAAGCAACTATCATATATGCAGGTATACGTTATTGTGATTTCATTTATTTATAGATGTAAATATACTTATTTAATTGCAGAAGCTTGTTGACTGGAGGCCGACTATAATAGCATATGGTTGTAGCACACTTTATTTGAATCTTGTGGAAAGCGTAGCAACTCCAACAGCAGTTTTGGCTGCCATAAAGGATGTTCAGAGGTACTTTCATGAGCACCACCAGCCAGCAGGTTGGTTGAAGGAATTGAGCGGTGTCTTACCACAACTTTACAATAATACAAGGTATATTCATTCTAATTCCTAATTAAAATTTTAATCAAGTTTGAAAAAAAAAATGATTCCTAGCATGTACATTTTCATGTTAACATTCTTGATATTACCTCTTAATTTTCAAAATGTTTTACATGTTAAAGATAACATTAGTTACACTTTTAGAAAGTATTGTAACTTCTGGTTGCTTAAAAAAATTATTACAATATCCAAATCTTACAGTTTATTTTAGAGATGGGACGATTAATCGGAATCGTAAGAATCTTTCATTTTGGGGGAATTGGAATTGCTAAAAATAATCAGTTTTCTGATTCCAAAAGCGATTCCTTCAAAATTTTAGTACAGAGACTCTTTCAACAGTGTTTTTTAAAGTTTTTAATTTTCTATCCTACTTGCCAAATAGCTGAATCAAGACTTTAAACATTGTTTATTTCCCGTTAATGTCAATCAAGTTGTGTATCTACTCATCTGACCTATTATTCAGTGAAATTATAATGTTAAGTTATTTACTAATAGATTTAGATTAGCCGACAAGAATGCATCACTGCTTAATATCAATTAATATTGAAGATCTGACTATATAAGAAATGTATTGTATGTTTAGTTGTTTATATGCGTGAAATGAAGGTTTGCTCAGGGCTCGGGTATCATTTAGAACAGCTGGTGCAATTCTAAGATGTTTAGAGGTTTATTCAGCAGCGCTGCTCAAGTTGGCACATTCGTGCAAATTTGGTACCTTTTTGTCACAAAGAAACACTTTTTGATACCATTTTACTTTTGTTTCATGTTTTAATTAGGTTTGGTACAATTTTACCAATTTTGTTACATTTTCAGAGTAGTTTTGGTACTATTGCTAAAATTCCTTCTGCAGCAGGCAGCCCTGTTGTTCAGTTGACTAACAGCCACCGTAGATGTATGTTATGCTGCGCGTGCTTCCTACTCCCAGCCTATGTTAATTGTTTAGTAACTATCATAATAGCTGAATATTAATAGTATTTAATACCTTAGTAGTCGTTATTAGTTGACATTATCAAATTAGTCTGATTTGAATTACAATTTCCACATAAACTGCATTATTCACTATCAAAGATCTAAATTCACTTGGTTGTGATGACAGACGATACCAAACTTCCAGCATAAGGCACTATATCAGAAGATTAGTTGTTAGCAGATACTATGTAAACTTAGTCACAATGTTCATCTTACATTTATTTCTTTACCTTATTCTATTTATTTTATTTAACAACTAACTCTATTAATTATTATTGAAGTATCAAGTATTATTATTACACGGAAGGGATTATGAATCAATATTGTATTTTGTGAAGGAATCGCAAAATTTTTTGTAATCGTCCCATCTCTAGTTCATTTACTTGTCAATAGTTGAGTGATCGCATGGGAGTACAATAAATATATTTTCATTGCAGATGGTCCAGTCAAAGAGCACTGCTTAGAAACATTTGTGTTAAGACAATTTTTATTGCTCTGGATTTCTTCCAGGCGAGTTTCTAATAAAAAAAACAACTAAATATAAAATAAATAAAATGCAAATAAGTGTGTTTAATAACAATTAATATAGGTAATAATTTTTTTTTTTTTTTAGATCAATAACATTCAATTACATTATAAATTATATTTTATTGACAAGATGATCACAACAACCTGTCAGACTGTGTTACCGCTTGGCTTAATCTCATCGCAGATAGCAACATCAATGAAGAAATAAGAACTGAAATAAAGAGAAGGTTCAATGAAGTTGTAACTCCACAACACCTCCTTGTTTATTTAATAGATCACCGAAGACGAGATGCCATTGAAAAAAATGACTCTGATGATCTATGATGAGCCCTTGTGGCTTTTGTCATCCGTTATATTATATTGTGGGGGACTTTGATTTTGTCTCCACCTGGTGATGGTGCTTTTTGTGGGTGGGTTTTGACAGAGGCGGATGACCTTTGATAGGCCCTTGTGGCTTTTGTCATCCGTGTAATTATGTTATGTTTAACGGATGAACAACAAGAAATTGCACGTAACTATGTTGATCATTTGGATGAAAATTTTATGGTCTTCCTGGCAGCATATGAGACAGAAGACATACAATATTTCCAGAAATTTATGAGCAAATTATCACCTCAAAAATATTGGCAGGATATGATAAAAGTTTCTTCATTAGATCTAGTTGAAAAATTCTGCTCCCTGATGTTATCTATTTCATCATGTCCACCTTCTAGTGCTGGGATTGAGAGGTTGTTCAGCACAAGAGGCCTTATTCATACAAAGCTAAGAAACAGACTCAACAATGAATGTGTGGCTATGCTTATTCACGTATACAGGCACTTTGGATGGAAGGAACCAAAAGATAATGAAGGCAATAATAGCATCATAAGTGAAAGCACATGTCAATCAACTTCTAGATATTCAGAAGATGACCTTAATGAATTTATGAATTTCTAATAATCAGAATTATGTGTATCTTTGTTTGGGGGGGGCATTGTTTAATTTTTCCAAATAGTAATGAAAACCTATGTTATGCCAACTAATATATTATTATTATTATGAAGCTATAGGTATATAGTTTAGTCGTATCTGTTCTAATATAGTAAATATATCAAACTTAAGTGTAGAAATTTACCAGTAATCAATAAAAAGTTGAATTCTTCCTTTTTTATCCCTTTTACTAGTTTTTCACAAAAAAAAATCAGTTATACCCAGTTTTTCCCTGGGAAAAACTTACCCTTTTACCTAGTTTTTCCCCGGGAAAACAAAAGTGGGAAAAACTTACCTTGCTAACCCTGCATATTGACCACATTATGCCAGACCAAGGAATCTACTCTTTATAATGCTTTGCCATGTGATAGACCCACAGTTTCCCAATTAACCATCCCCATTCTGAAACAATGGTTTATGTCCATAGGACACCATCTCAACAAATGTGGAATGGAATTTATCCATAGTACACAAAGCCTGAGCAGCTACATGCACATTTTCCACAAATGCGCCAAAGTAAGCTAATGCTTAACAAGAAAGTGGGATTGATTAACAGACATTCAAGAAAGGAACTAGTTATCTAGGCCCCTCATTTCTATCCCTTAACCTGCCCTCTCTATTTAATGCATTTTAGTATCCAAGAGCTGTGGGGACTTTAATTCTATTTGTGTACATGGCCCAATAAATTCTAATAATAAAGAGATATATAAATTGCTTTGTATAAATACACATATGGGCTATGACCTAGCGAGTAGAAAAATACTTCACACATTGAGTAAAGTTAACCCACAGTGTGTATATTTAGATGCTGCATGTCTAGATTTGGGTCACTTTGACGCGACTGATGGATCGGTCGATCGGTGGAGCTCTCGCGTGCCCTCCCATTCCTATTGATTTCATTTGAGGGAGGGGGGTATTTAATTATGGAGGTTTAGATGTTGGAGAGTTGCGCACCCTCATTAAATATCTTCTGCACATTTTCACCTCCCCCATCATCTTTCTTTACAGAGCTTTCCAAGGGAGGATTCCCTTTTAGTCTTAATTAAATAATAACAACAACACCGTGTTTTGGAGACTTCATTAAACTTTAGCTCTCCACTGAGATAGCCATCAGATGAGGAGTTCAGTAACAGTGACGTAAGCGCCAAAAAACTAAAAGTGGAGAAAAACGCAGTTAAAGTTTGGCAATATTCAGAACGGTGGCAGCTCGTGGCTAAAATTATTGGGGGGGCTGCTTCTTGTAAGACAGTGTCTTACAAGAATCTGGTAAGGTGTATTTGTGTGTGTGTGTGCACACGCGCTGCGCTTGTGTGTACGTCATTAATGAGACTACTGTCTTCTTACAACTTAGAAAATTATACTGGTCAGGTGTGACCTTAAGTGTGTGTCCACAAACTAATAATACTCGTATTTAATGGTTCTGTAAGGATTAGTAACATGATTACAATACTACAATAATAATGATAATAATGTTGACGATGATTGGTTAAGGGGTGGGGGGCTCAGGCGCGGCAGCGTATATACGGCGAAAGTGCCCCTCAAACAAATGTAATTTCGACCTTGTTGTGACTTGCATTCTGACGTCCCGAGTAGCACACCAAATAGAAGGGGGGGGGGGGGAATACAGTGCTATACGTAACTCAATTTCGCCCAGAGAGGCGCTTACGTCACTGTTACTGAACGCCTCAGATGATGGTGGGAATGGGTAGTGAAAATCGTAGAGAAACCTATATGTAATGGCATTTATTTGTGGACCCCGTCAGGGAGTCCCTTGGTCCGAGGAAGACATGAAAGATGCATTGGAAGCAGTGCGTGTGGGGGAGATGTCCATCAACCAGGCAGCCATCCACTTCAACCTGCCATATTCCTCCTTATATGGGCGGTTCAAGAGGGGAAAGTACGAAGACGGGCTCCCTCACCATGACTTCCTCCACCAAGAGATGACAATAGAACATTACCCCGCTGACTCCCAGGGTCAGCAGAACCAGCAGACTTCAGGGCAGCAGCAGCAGGCGCCCCCGTCGCAGCAGCAATCTCAGGCGCCTCAAGCTCAAGCGCCGCAGTCCACCGCGCAGGAACCTACGCCGCCGGCTGCCCATCCGCCGGACTATTGACTAGAAGAAGGGAACACTGGCCGCCACAGCGCCCCCGCAGTCCGGCCGCTGTCGGACAAGGAATCTAAACCGGAGGCGCCGCCCGCATCCACCCCCTTAAGTCAGACAACCCTGGCAGCAGCGCCGGGCGTGGCCACGACAGCTGCTTCCACCGTGGCAGCGGGGTCCGAGTACTCACAGGAGGCTCCCGAGGCGCCCGCCTCGGCCTACAGCGGCGACTCTCTGTACTCGCCGGCGAGCGCGCCTCCCCTCTACTCGCCGCCCGATGCTGCCCTCTACTCGTCAGCATCGGCGGTACTTCCCCAGACGGCCACCGCTCCACCGCCGCCGGCCCCATCCGCCGCCGGGGTTCAGCACCACCTCCCGCAGGTGTACCCCGCTTACTACCCACTCGAGTACCCGACGCTGCGCCCAGAGTACCGCTCATACCAGATCTACAGCCGCGCGCAGTCAGATGATGCGCGTGCTGGGCAGTACCCTCCGCCGCCGTACCCTCCGTATCACTTCTGACGCTGTGGCCGCCAGTGTTCCCGCGGCACCCCTCCATCCCCTTCGGCCGCGCACCCCCACCTCGTTCCTCGTTCCCGCTCGGGAAAGTTACGGCGTTTCTCCATGGGATCCCGCCGCCGTGTGAGCCAAAGGTGGGGAGGCCGGGCGCGCGGACCCCGATGCCCGCTGGGTCATGGCCTATTCTTTACTCGTTTCCTCGAAAAGGCCCCGCGTCGCCTGACCTCCCCCTAACCTCCTTGCCTCTCCTCGGACAACTACCTCCACTTCCTTTTACTCCCTCATCTCTGGGAGGGGCTCTGCAAGTTTGGTGTCCTTCCCGCTTGTCAGCATTGCCCTCTCTCCCCCTACAATTAGTGCATTCGGCCCTAGGGGCTCTAGAAGGAGGAACACCTTTTTCTATAAATTACATAAGTATACCTTATATATATATATATATATATATATATATATATATATATATATATTGCAAAGTTTTAGACTAATTGTGGAAAGGTAAAGCAGTGTTAATGCCATTAAATTATATAGATCCACTGCAAGTTTTCAGCCAATGAAAAATGTAAGATAGATGATGTCTTACCATTTCCTGGGATATTTTTTTAATATAATCATATTCATTTTCGACGCTGCTAATGGATACTGGTAGTTGTACCTTTTCAGGGTTCTCTCTACTACTGCTCTTTATTCTTATTTTAGGAATGGATTGTTGATTTGGCAAGTTGCAAATAAACATTTTTTTTAAGGTTTCCAAGCGCATCTCGTCATTAATGACAAAATGCACTTGGTAAAGGTTTTTAAATGGCAATATTATCAAATTATGAAAATGGGGGGGGGATCAATATTTTCTCTGAATTTTTCAAAACTAGACTTTTATAAATATATAGTTTTTATAATGAAAATAGCCATGTTTGGAGAGGGCTTAACTTCTATAACACATTTGGCTCATGCTTCTAGTAGTAACCTTTCTTTCTCAGATTAATATATATTTCACCAAATTATATCACAAGGCATCGAGTATTTGTCAAAATCCTATATTTTGATTATGCTCAAAGATATAATATTGCCCCAAATAGACTGACTAAACTTTTCACTCTATTTTTCTCATGCTCTCTTGAATTTCTAGAAGTAATTTTGGTTTTGAAGCACCAACTGAGCCATTGTTCATCTATTTTTATTTCACTATTACACATAATTCACTCAGGTCTAAAAATGATTAGGACATCACTTTAACTATACTAACACTTAGAATTTTTAAATGTGGCCAGGTTGTTTTGATACACATTCAAAATATTAATAGTGCAGGAAATAGAGAACAGTTTATACACCAGGGATTTACCATGTAATATTTTTAGGGTTTAGTATACTTTATGAATGAACCTCTTGATTGCCTAGTTAGCATTTAGGAAGACTTATAGGGTGTATTATTCAATAGTTCTATAATTTTCTAAGTTGCTGAAAATCCTGATTTCATTGAAAATGAGTACCCATGTTTGACAGACAGATTAGAAGACCACAGCTTGTCTTGGACCATAAGGTCGAATTATTTGAACCTATTTTTAGAACTGAATTGTAACCAAATTTTGTTAGTTATTTCATTAGATGTAACAAAATTTTATCAATCTCGTTTATATCATTTAGTTTTCAAAAGTCCATTCAAAATATATATAGAGCACAAGTACATATTATAAGTGTTAAGTCTGTCATACATGAATTTCAGTGCTGAATATCATTGGATTGTGTTGTGTGTTGGGCCATTCCAAGTTCCCCGACATTGTCACTATATTGAGTATGCTGTTTAGTTATTTCGGCACTAAGATTTATTCATATTTTTAATTATAGCACAACCATCAATAACCCTAGCCACTGATAAGGTGAAAAATCAATGTGTTGATTTGTATGCCTGTAGTTTGTTGTCTAAACTACTTCTTTTTTAAAAAAATAATACATTTATTGAAGTACCTCTGTCGCAAAATCCAAGTGTTGACTGCATTTGTTGGCTTACAACAAATTTGGCGACAAAATGTTGAGGCATTATTTTTTGTCGTGTGGTTGAAAAGTTTTCCGTGAGTGGTGTTATTCAGAGAAGCCAGCAACCAAGGTAATTGGGATATTTGATTTGTGATTGAGTTGCACTTGCATTTTCTGATATCTTGCTTTATTTTACTCTTGGAAATTAAGACTTCTTTCTAAGCGTAATTTATAATGTCCAAAACACAGAGTAAATGATCGTTTGCTAACTCAAAGTATACTTGGTATAAATAATGTAAGAGTAATTTCTCATCTCACCTCCTTGTAACACTTGTGCTTTTTTGGGAGTAGAATAAGTTGGAATCTTGCTACGATGTGTTCAGGTATTTTTCCATAGTTGGAGCAAAACGCCGTAAGCTTATACGAATCAGGTATAAAGTTGACCTCAGAAACAATTTTAGCTGTTAATCCTCATACCTCGGTTTTTCATCCTACGGGTTGCTAAGGGTCCATATTGTTGCATGTACTTCTATTATGTTGAATTAATGTGGGTCACGCACAGAAATAATTAGCCACAGATTTATTTATGCATATAAATATATATTTAGAAATGATATATCTATAACATTGATTTAAATTTTTACTCAACTGGTTTTTATTTATGCAAATTAATCTATGATATATATATATATATATATATATATATATATATATATATATATATATATATACACAGATTTTAGTTCACGCCACTTTAAATACTGTTATATCCGTCAATGAAACTTTACACTTAATCCGAGATGGTGAAATTACGTGCAATTAAAGGGGGAGGGGGGGGTTATTCTTGAATCGATTTCATTTAGTGTCATTTTCACGAAAAAGCATTTGGTGGGGCAAGGGAGGCGATTAACAATCTTATGGTCTCCTCTTTAAGTTACACAAGAAAACGATTAACTTGTATATAGATCAAAAGCTTTGTTTCTCCTATTGGTTTACGAAGTGCCCACTTTGCTAGAAGGTCGATCACACAAACCTTGCCCTAGCTTAGAAAATTAGAGAAATTTATACTATACATACATAGAGAATTGACCTAGATGAGCGGATAAATGCCCAATGTAACAACTTAATGGGACTTACTCTGCTTAGCGCCTTAGATCTTCAATTTTAGGTACCTAAATATCCTGCATTGTGTATTAATCTAATATATATTTATAATTACTTTTTTACTAGACCCATGGATGATATACAATGTAAATGCCAAGCGTAGTAAATATTTTAGAATTAGCTTTATCATAACATTTAACGTTGATTTTCTACGAAAAGGTGAATTAAAATATCGATTGGAATTCTCTGAAAGCTGCGAGAGGCTTATATTGTTAGGCCAACCAGGCATCCATCACTCGCTCGGCCTTATTAAGAAACTGAAACTTTTTGTGTCGTTTGGACAAATGGGTATTTGTTATATTTTAATGATCCAGCGCCAATAATTTCAGTATAGTAAAGATATCTGTGAAAGGGTCGGCGCCGTAGTACGACGGCTCTTAGACGGACAGACCTCCATGTCTCGGGAAAATGCCGTGTATCAGGGAACTTTGGGAGGGTGAGTGTGTGTGCGTGTGTTATATATATATATATATATATATATATATATATATATATATATATATATATATATATATATATATATATATATATATAGTTTTTTCCTCTGCTACTGAGAACGTGGGAAGTAGCCATTGTGCTTCTAACTTCAGTCGAAGTGTGAGAGGTATGATGATATGACTATTGTTTTAAAAGGTGCACCAGCGTTGTTGACAGTAAGCTTAAAACGATGAAAAGTTTTTTTTGTTGTTTTCTTTTACTCAGGAGGTGTATATCAGTTTCTACAAATTTTCTTGCATTACTATTTTTCTTCCTTGGCTTTTCATTATTAATGTTATTGTTGTCTAAGGAAAATCATGTTTTTTTTCCCTCCCTCAGAGGTTTGTTTTGTTTACTTCGACGCAACACCGGGAACGCGTTGATGTCCAAATGGGGGGGGGGGGCTATTGTGTACAGAAAGATCATTCTCAGATAGTACAAATGAAGGAATGATCAACCCCCCTACTCCCAAATTTGAGGCCCTGCTTTGGACTCTTATTACACTAGGGGCGCTTGGAGGTTTTATCTGTACAAATGATTGTGAAACTAATAGATTCTTGCTATTTAAGAAGTACCGTATATAAATTGTGTATTCATGTAATGAATATATAGATAAGTTATTAAATTTTTATGATATTCCGCATTTTTGTTAATTTCACCTTTATTTATATTTTTATTATACACATTGTTAACGCATGTCGTTTTCTATTCCCCTCTGTTATTTTGGAAGATGTTAATATTAATGAACTTGGCAAATCCTTAATACTTTTTTTAGGAAAAAAAATGAAAATTTTCGTTCAGTTTAAGTTTTAAGGTTATGTAAACGATTGTAATTTTAGCTTCTTAGTTGTTTTTAGGCTTTTAAGTCGATAACTCCATTATTAGCAACTCATTACCACACAAACACACCTCAAAATGTAAGCGTGCAAGATGGAGATGTTGGCGGGTAACCTGTTCGGTCCTGAATAATTGTTGGTGATTGCTTAAGAGCGATTTAACTCGGTTGGCATAAAGTTTAGATGTGACGTTGAACTACTCTGGGTTTTGCCTCATACAGCCAGAGCTTCTCGTAAAAAAAAAAGAAGCCAGGAATGAGACGTATCCTTCAACTGCCTCCAATCTTGTACGTCCGTTCCGTCATGCAGCAGAAATTCTCGTGTATTTAAACCTACCTCACTGAAAATGATTATAGTGAATAAAAAGGTCTATGCAGATTCGAAACCCATACTTATTTTTTTATTGTTTGTTTTCAGCATGGATGCAATTATTTTTCAGAGGTTATTATATTCGCTCGGTCCTTTCTTTTATTTTTTTGATTTGGTTTTGTAAATATCTATATTAGTTATTATCACCAATTTGAGATCGTGTACGTGTCTCAGTTTTATTTACAAAATTTCTATTAAATGTCTTATAAATAAAGGCCTTTGTGAATCAACCTAACGAGAAGGAGGTGGAGCATTCTCCCATTGATGGGGGAAGAGACAGGATGAAGGAAAAGTGATAAAGGGGAAATGGTATAAAATTGCATTCATTTACAGTCGTGTGGTAAAGAATGTAAACCTACGTACATTATTGTGGTACACCATATTTCGATGAAATTTTGGAGAGGAGGGGGCGCTTTATTATTTTTTTTTGGGGGGGGGGGATTTCAAATGAGAATCTGTTTGCCAAGTTGTTCACTTTGGAATTTAAAATTAATAGGATTACGATTTCTTTTAGCTACGATGAAAGCACGATGGCTTAAAGCCGGTCCCACAAATATCTGAAGTCTGATTAATTGTTTAAAGATTTTATTTACCTGTTTAATTTTTAAAGGAGCCTAGAACTAGGCTGTTTGTTTACGGCGACTAATGCCTAAGTCGGCAGTCGCCAGATAGCCCCTTAAAAAAAAAAAAAATTATTTAAAGCTAAAACCAACACTGGTATCTCGCTGTTTGTAATAAGAAATACCTGTTAAAGTTGCACATCTATAGAAGATGTATAACTGTAGATATACCTGCGGAATTTGGGGTCGACATGGTACGCAATTCTGCAGATGTTAGTTACAGCTTGGTCGATTAAATAAAACTATTTATCCATTGTTATTCTATCGAATGGATAAGAAACGATTGAAAGCTGATCAAAAAGTTAAAAAGGAATTTTCGCTACCTTTATATCTAGAAAGTCCAATAAAAACTGATGTGAATTAGAAGTCATTTTAGGTCAAGTCACTGGAATGGAGTGTTCGATGCCTTTAACTGCCGAGTGTTAAGGCCGCATTAGATAGTTTGCCTCATCATGCAGCGACTGGACCTTGTTCATTCCCCACTGCATCTGTTCACGATTGACCAAATCATTCAGCAGTCAGTCAATTGACACTAGGAGCTAATAGAAACGTGTCGTCTAGAAGTACACACCATCAGACTAACTGGGTGTGCGTGCGTGTATGCCATGGCGTGTACATTAATTTTTGAGTGAATAGACCGCAACTGAAGCCTATAGGAGCGCTCTTTACCCCTTCCTCTCTTTTCGCCTAATCAATAAATGCGAGGCAGAGCGGAAGGTCGGGAATGAGGAAACAGACGATAATAAAACAAGATGGCCCAGAATGACGTAGTGTAAGGGTTTATTGTTTAAATACGCACTTTTGATGTAGTGGCTGTTTTGTATGGTTCTCGGGGGGGAGGGGCTGCGTCTTCTGGCAATCAGGGTCAGATCGGCACAAAGAAACTAGAATATTGAAGAATAAAGAAAGGTTTTCACCATAATCTTGAAATGTGAAAACCCCTTTTATTTTCCCTCGGTGGAGGGACGGGCGTGAAGGAAAGGACATCTAGTGTCAAAGGTCATGGATGATACTAATAACAAACCTTAATTCTGCTTGGATTGGAGGGAATATTATAAACCTACAGAAAAAAAAGTTCGTCCATACAAGTCTATTTAATAGAAAATGTGAGGAGTGCAACATGTTTTCAAAAGAAATGGGAGCCAACGGGGGGCTTTTAATTGACTTTTTGCCCTCGGTTCCCTCCATTTCTACTAAACAAGCCATAACGGGCTTTCCTGTTTCTCTCCCCATAACGGCTCAAATTTGTAGTTCCTGGAAGCTTCGAAGGCGTATTGTACCCTGCCAAAGACGTGAGGCTCGAAGAATGCTCGTACCCTTTTCCGCCTGGCCTCGTAAAAGGGAAATAATGTTGGTTAATGTGAATACTCATGACGCAGAACCACGAAGGGTTCTATCGCGGTTCGATATCAAAGCACAATATCCTTCACACGAGGACGCCTCTGGTGCCTTCGTGGTTTTCATTCTAATCTGTATGTACATTTCATTATTCGATCGCGCGATCTCTGCCATCATACTGGGGGCGGATAGTTTGGGAAGCTGCGTGCCCCGAAGTATTGTTCCTGCGATACCCAATTAGTAGCGTCGATCCCCGCCATCGATGATTTTTCAGGAGGGTACGAAGGCGCATTGCCCCCTCCCATATCAAGGAAGGAGTAGTCAATGAAGTGGAAACTTGTAAACAAAAGGACCAGAGAGAGACTCACTTTTCTAACACAAGTTTACAGGATCCGGGGCAAAATGGATAACTTTGATTCTTGACTCGGAGGTTGACCGGGTTGGGATGAAGATGTATTTTAAGTTGTAACCAGAGAGAACTTGCGTATCCGTCAAAAACATCACCCGATGGAAAAATGGTGGAATTGACAAAGATTTCGCTATTAAACCTTTCTATGGACCTTAAATGACCGGTTGGCGCAAATGATACAGATATAAATTTGTGACGCAGTAGTAGATCATCTCAAAAGCCTTAAATGTTCACAAATTAGTGCGTAATCCAACGGGGCCTTGCGTATTCACAAATTATGAGTATTGGAAAAAATATAAGAAATCTGGAAAGAAAAGCTCACCAAATCGCGTGACCTAAGAGCGAAAATAACATTCAAGATTCGTTAAGTGAAAGTGCCCGGAATCAGTTTAATCTTTTCCTGCGGGTAATCAAAATGTCTTGAGCAATGAAAACTGAAAAAAAATCCAAAGTCTAACTTTAAATGCTGGAAAGGGGAAAATCAAGAAGTAGCAAACATCTCAATAAAGTCTTTGGGAGATTCGTGTTTATTTGACGAGACGAGTTTCGGTGTGTTTATGTTGATATTAACTCGTTCGTACCAATAAAACTTCCCTAAATACGAACCTATCTCTTTGTCAGGTACTGTAACTCAACTTCGACTGGACACGGTACGCGTGGTTAATTGCACGACCCTTTCTATTGTTGACGGCGTCCCCCGACTACATAATTAAATCAACATAAAGATCAGTCAATCGCTAAACCCGAAGAAACGAAAGACTGGTTTTGGTTGAGGGGGAAGTTCCATACAGAGTGGTTATAATATTCTGCACAAACCAGTAAGCGTAGCAACCCTCCGTGGCCCAAGGGAGAGCCACCCGTTCAAAGTAGAGAAAGTGGATTGATCCATTCGGAGGGTTAGGTCGATGAACAAGTGATGTATGCGAATGCAGGAGAGAATTGAATAATACGGATGTTGCGATGACGTATGGAGATGAAATTGACCGGGCGCGTGCGTCATTACTCCCGACCATGATTGGCGAGAGCTCCCTACCAGCGCTGGGATTTTATGTCCGACAATACTGAGATTCCCAAATCATACTTGCCTGTCGATACCCTACCTGCTTACGGGTCAAAGAGGGCATTAAGCTTCTCATTAAATTGCGACACGTCCCTTTTTAGTCAGGCCAGTCCATTTTTAGTAATCCCTGTTCCTTTTTAGTCATTAATGAGGTAACGGATAATGAAATTTATCTAAAAATCGTAAGTCAATCGCCTAAGCCCGAGAGCATCAGGGGCCGGTTCATTTGAGGGGATTCCCTTAGCTGGAGTGTCCTGGTCGGTTGCCATGGTGATAGCTTATTCCATTATTGCTGGAGTATTCGAATGAGCCCACCCCCACCCTCCTCCCTTGGCCGGATAGACTCAATTATGTGTAACAGGCATCAACAAAATGCTCCCTCTTCCCATCGATTATTTCTGGTAGTAGTAAAAATATGGTTATAATCCAGCGTAGTCTTATCCAGTGAGCGAAGGAGGGGTTGTCAGAGAAGAGGCCGAATTTGAAGGTTAGGACACGAACCAAACCAAAATGCAGAATGGTGAGGCTTGGAGGGACAGTTGCCACATCGTGCAGAGTTGCTCCTATAGAGGCTGATCTTCAGGCTCAAGATGAAAGTAAATACAATTGAAACAGGATCCGACGTTTCGGGCTATACACGCCCATCTTCGTGGTACCATAAAACAAAACAGGGAATTGCAACGGGATATAAAAGTTTGAAACTAAATTTGAGGTTATAAATTAAAACTACAGAAAACAAAATGATTAAATGGACATTAATTAATTCACGTGCTTAAAAAGCTCACCTTACAGAATGAAGAGTCGAATAAGACTTGAGAAGGTGAATAGAATTAGTAACTAAGTTAATTGGTGTACGGTGCTGTGCAAATTATTTTGTTGGGATTACCTGTTCAATTGATGGAATGATTCTATTGCTTGATCAACAATGATTCCAATATCCTCAGATACGTAGGGTCTTGAGTAGAACCCAATATTTTAAAATTATTAATAGATACTTGGGCTTTACAACTGATGCTGAGCTGGCGAATAGCCGAATTTTCTTTTGGGGTTTATCTGTTCTAAGGCTAATCCCAAGATGTGAACAGACTCTGGCCTTTAAGGAGTGCACGATGCTTCCAATGTTTTTCCCTTGGTTATATCCAGGACAATTGAAGTTATATACCACCATGCTTCTGTTTTCGGGCGAGACTCTATCATTACATTAAAAAACATTCCTAATTTAAATATATTAACAAAAATGATAGTCAATTCAGTGTGTAAATAAAACTTTTTTTAATCATTTACAAAATTGGGCGCGAGCAGTTTTGTTTAATGGGTCCAGTTCAAGCGCCACAAAATATATTTTATTCTGGGGTACATTAATTGTTGGTAATTTCGGAAAATAAATGTTATTCAAAAAATTTGATATAGATTTGTATATAAACGAGGAAGGATATCCATTGTTAGTGAAATATCGAGTTAAAAATTCGAATTCTATATCAATCAACCAGAGCTTCGATGATATAATTGGTAAGCAGGGTTTAATAGGGTAGTTATTGTTTTTAATTTGTAAGAGAGATCACAACGACCGAAGAAATGCAGACCAAAGCCAGTAAAAGTAGGTTTGCGATAAACCCAGGTAAGGAAAGATTTGCCCGATCGAGAGATCAAAATGTCTAGAAATTGGAGAGAGTTGTTAAGTTCTTTTTCTTATTCAAATTGAATATGTGGGTGTGGCTGGTTTAAATATGTAATGCAGTTGATGGATTGTTGTTCTGATTTGAAAATAATGAAGGTGTCATCGACAAATCTTCCATAAAAAATAGATTTAAATGAAGTTGGACACTTTTCATAAATTCTAATTAAAAGTTTGACATGAAGATGTCGGGTCAATGGGAGAACCCATGCCAACCCAATCTATCTGCCGGTATGTTTTCCCATCAAATCTAAAGTAATTATCATTAACTGCCAATTCTAATAAGGAATGAGAACGAGAGTATGAAAATCAATGGAAGGTTAAGTTAAGGTTGAGGTAAATAGGGACTTAACATCTACGCTCGTAATAAAGTTAGGAGAGTCAGTATTAAGTTTGAAGAACTCTACAGAAAATTAATAGCTATTTGTTATACTAAATTCATTACAACTAAAGGGGGTAAGGATAGGAATTAAAAATTTGGATAATTTATAATTAGCCCTGGTATAAGTGGCGAGAATGGGACGCATCGGAACGGTCTTCATTCGGTAAGGTGAGCTTTATATGCACGTGAATTAATGTGTTCATTTAATCATTATCTTTTTGTTTAGTGTTTTCTGTGGTTTTAATTTATAACGTCAAATATATTTTAACTTTTATATCGCCTTTACAAATCCCTGTTTTGTTTTATAGTACCTCGAAGATGGGCGTGTATAGCCCAAAACGTGGATCCTGTTTCACTCGCAATTACTTTTATCCTGAGCCTGAAGATCCGCCTCTATAGGAGCAACCCTGCACGATATATATATATATATATATATATATATATATATATATATATATATATATATATATATATATATATATATATATATATATATATATATCTATATATATATATATATATATATAGATATATATATATATATATATATATATATATATATATATATATATATATATATATATTAGTGTAGTTGGGTAGCAGCTGTCTTTCTTGAATGCAAATTTTGTTGAAGACCATTGTGTATTTTACCTTAATTAATTTCCTTCGGTAACTTTCTCTTCTTCTAACTATCTGTTTTATTCCATCTTGTAGATGGTGGATCACTTGTCCAGTATTCATCTCTTTTTTAAATGAATGTGCTTGGTAAAAACCAAACTAAAATTGCTAAGCTTTCGATCTTATTCGATCATCTTCGGAGCGTTTTGAAATATTCTTGCGTCCTTTACCGATGTAATGAGTGGAGTGAGGATCTGGCAAAAAGTGAAAGAATTGGACATTGGACATAAAAAGTGGAGAAATTAGATAGATAGAGAAATAGTTAGTTTTTATATATATATATATATATATATATATATATATATATATATATATATATATATATATATATATCATCTGGCGACTGCCTTCTAGGGCATATGTCGCCGTACTCAAGCTAGCTTCTATCTAGACTATATTAAAAGCCAAATTAAAAACGAAAAAAACAAAACAAAACAAAAGAATTGAAAAAAATATAGAGCGAGCTCCGTCGACGGGGGAAGGCCCACCCTCCCCCGACGAAGAAGACCGCGATCCATAGTTGAATATTAAATAACGGGAAGAAGGCCGGCCACCTCCAAAAAGTCTAAAAGTCCACAGGTCGGTGAGACGAACTCGTCCCGAAGACAAAGGACAGGCGGTAGCGACCCCGCCCATCCGGGTACCGGGACAGGTAACGTGCGCGGAGATCGCCCAGACTGGGACATTCAACAAGAATGTGCCGAACAGTCTGGGGGACGTTACAGTCGTCACAATAGGGCGCAGGCGAGCGCTCCATCAAATGGCGATGCGTCACACGAGTGTGTTCGATTTGAAGCCGTCGCGGCATTGGGGGGTAGGTCCATGGGAACAGTCACAGCGCAATTGCACGACACTTTAAGTTCCCCTGGACCGTCTCCTATCTTCTTTACCAAGCAGTCCTAAGAGCTGCCCGTAATCCTGCCATGTAGTCAGTGTGAGGAAGAACGAAAGACTGGTCCGGTCGCAAGGTCCTAGAGGACTCATCGGCGTGCTCATTCCCCGCAATTCCTACATGTCCAGGAACCCAGCAGAAGATAATCTCAACATCCGCCCGGCTCGCCAAAACCGTGGCGTCACGGATATTGGGAACCAGGTGATGCGGAGATTCCAATGCCCCGAGAGCACTCAGTGCGTTTTGTGAGTCACTATAGAACACAATCCGGTCTCCGAACCGGGCACGTCGCGTAATCTTCCGTACCGAGTGGTGTATTGCCACCAGCTCGGCCGTGAAGACACGCCGACTTCAAACAGAGGGGATACGGCGTGGAAGCCTACCCCCTCTTCGGACTTGGAGCCATCCGTATACACTGGCACGGTTCCAGCGTGACATGAGGTGTGCTCCAAAAAGGTCGAACGCAATACTCCCGGCGCTGTACAAGCTTTGGGAGCAGATGCGTGGTGACAAATAGCCAAATGTGGTACCCTCTCAGGGTGGAGTCCGAGGCAGAACCAGGGGCGCCACCGGGACGAGGGCTATTCGTAGCTCTCGAAGGAGTTTCCTGGCCCTAAACGCAAATGACTTAAGCTATAACTGGCGTCTCGACGGCTTAGGCACCGTCGAAATCAGCTGCGGATGCAGTGAGAGCTGTTGGCGACCGAGGGAGGCGCCGGGATCGCGCGTACAGGCGAATGATGCACTGTACATGGCGTAAAGCGAGTGGCATCTTCCTAGGATCGACAAGTAGGCTCAATGAAGGAAGTGCGGAAGGCACCGGTCGCCAGGTGAAGGCCGGAGTGGTAGATCGAGTCCACCTTCCGCAGTACACGCTCGGCTGTGGATGCATAAAACTCGCATCCGTAGTCGAGCTTCGAACGAACAAAGGATCGATAAAAAAGTAAGGCAGTAGCCCTATCAGCACCCAGGGCGCTGAACGTCACGGAGCAAAGAATATCCATGGCACGGGTACAAGAGACCCTAAGGCTGCGAATATGAGCCTCCCAGGTAAGACATCGGTCAAATACAAGACCAAGGAAACGGTGCGATTCAACCACTTACAGGCGCACCCCAATGAGAAACAAATCTGGGTCGGGGTGGAGCCGTGGATGTTGGCAGAAGTGCACCACCTTAGTCTTGGCCAAAGAAAACCGAAACCTGTGCGCTTCGGCAAAGCGAGAGACCCAGTTCAATGCCAGTTGGAGTCGACGCTCCAGAGTTGGCATCTGGGCCGCGCCAAAAGAGATCGAAAGGTCGTCCACGTAGAGCGTAGCGAGAACATCTTCCGGCAGCACCGAGGTGATGCCGTTGATGCTCAGGTCAAAGAGTGTGACCCTGAGGACACTTCCCTGCGAGACACCCTCTTCCTGTTCCTTTTGGGCCGGAGAGGGCTTTCCCCACCCGTACGCGGAATCGACGATCTCGCAAAAATTCAGATACAAACATTGGGAGGCGTCCCCTCGTCCCCATCGTGTGGAGAGTCATACGGTATCATAGGCCTTCTCCACATCGACAAACACCGTGGCGTAGTGCTGTCTACGAAGGAAGGCCTCGAAGACAGTATTTTCCAGTTGATGCAGAGGATCCGAAGGGAAGTGTAACTTGCGGAAGCTGTACTGTGTAGAAGACAGATGGCCTCCGCTGTCCAGAAAAAAAGGCTAATCTAACATTTAACAAATTCTCCATCAACTTGCACACGCAAGAGGTTAGAGAGATTGGGCGGAAACCGGTCGGAGTAGAGTGATCTCTCCCCGGCTTGCGAAAGGCGAGCACAGTAGCGATTCGCCAGGAGTCTGGGAGGAGACCTTCCACCCAGATCCTGTTGAACAAATCTAACAGAAAGGCCATGCCTCGCTCACCCAGGTGTCGAAGCATGGCGTACGGGACATCGTCCGGACCATGGGCGGTGTCCGCGCACGAAGCAAGAGCGGAACGCAACCCACTAACAGTAAACCTGTGGTTGAAGGGTTCTTTTCTTCTGGAGGTAAAGTCCAGCCAGCAGCCTTCCGCGACATCACGACGTGCATTGAATGCTGGCAGAGCAGCATCCGGACTAGAGAATGCGGAGAAAGCGGTCGCGAATGATTCCGCTACGGATGCGGGGTCCGAGATTGCGGTCCCATTCTCCTGGAGAACGGGAGGAGGAGTCCTGCGACGTATCCCCGCCAAGAGGAGCGGCGGGCGTGCTTCGAAGTATACCGGAACCTAGCCCTAGCCCGACGAAATTCACCGACAGTGAAATCGTTCGGGCGGCGCTTATAGCGCATGTAGGTATAACGCTTCTGTTTGAGGGCCATCTCACACTTGGCTGACCACCAAGGGAGTGGTCAGCGTTCCAAACGGCCAAACGTTCTGGGAATAGTAGTCAGGCCCGCGGCGATGAGGTTGCCGGAGAAGAACTCAACGGCCTCATCTACCGACCTAAACTCCTCGACTGAGATTGAGAATTCAGTCATTTCCTGAAATGCAGGCCACCGCGCTCGCGCCAAGCACCACCGAGGTGGGCTTTCAGGCGGCAGTTGCCCTGAAAATGATATTTGAATGAGAAAATGATCACTACCATGGAGGTCATCGACCACTCCCCCAATCAAAATCAAGGCTGTGCATCCGAAGAGCACAAAGACAGATCAAGGAAAGAAAATGAAGCAGTTCTCGGGCAGTGACTTGTTCCCTGGGATTTATTGAGTAATCTTCCCAGAGATGATGCCTGCCGTTCAGATCTCAAAGCAAGAGAAAGAGCCTTGGCAACCGTGCCACGACGCGGCGGAATTCTCCCGCGTCGAAGTTAGGTGACGGTGGAATGTACGCAGAAATGATAGTATACCTCCTATCCAGGTGAAGCTGCACAGCCACTGCCTGAAAGGAGGTATCTAAAGTGAAAGGAAGAACGGAGACATCATTCCGGGTGTAAACCGCGCATCACCCAGCCCGGCCGATATCTCATGGTGGTGGGGTCGCAAAACCCTTATAACCCGGGAAGGTGGGCAGGAAACACGCACCTAGCATGGTCTCCTGCAGAAAAATAGCTAACTGGGAACGGGACGGGACGAGTCTCTGCAGCTCCTCCCCGTTGGCCCGGAGTCCACGGTAATTCCATTGAAGGAATATGCCCTCCAGGCCTAGCTCGGAGGAGACATGGGGGCCCTCCTCTAAGAGAAGACCCTCACGGGAATGGCCGTACGCTTCCCGGAGGCAGAACCCCGGGCGCTGTTGGCCGGACAAAGCGCTGAAGGCGCTGTCGCCTTCGAGGACTTATTGGGGGAGGTTGGGCTCGCCATGCGAGTCTTTTCCTCCCTCCGCCTCGAAACCTTAGGCGGGCGTTGCGCCTTCGGAGGTGGGGGGCCCTCTTTTCGAGGATCCACCGTCTCCGAGCCACTCAGCCCACCACTAGGCATGGGCGAAAGGAGCGGAAGCTCCTTTCTTGCTGTCCTCCTTTCCTGGGACAGCTTTAGGAACCCTGGAAGATGGCCTGGCGACCAACTTCAGTGGTGTTGCTCCTGAGAGTCTAACGACTCGGTGGAGGCGCGTGGTAGTTTCCTCCTACGTGAAACGGTCACGCTGGAGGATGGGGGGAGGCAGCCCTGGTTTTAGTCGGGGCTGGGTGTGAACCCTTTTTGCCGCCAGCTTTACCAGGGTAGCTCCCGGGTTGAGTAGAACCCGCAGAAGGGCTCCGAATGGGCGTGGAAAGAACCGTGCTCGTGGGCTTGGATGGGACAGGAGCAGAGGGTTTTTTTTCTAACCATTGAGGCGTAAGATGTCCCAGGCAGAGCCGGGCGCGCCAGGACCAAGTTCTTAGCCTCGCGGAATGAGAGTCGATCTGGGGCCTGAACGGCTAGGATTTTTTTCTCAAGGATATATGCACCACATTGCTTCGAAGAAATGGGGTGCGGCTCTCCGCAATTGACACACTTGGCTACACACGATTTGGACTTATCGTGTGCGGCCTTGGAGCAATTTGCACATACTTCGGGTGACCCCGACTTTACACGTCTCATAAACGATTCGTATGGCCGAAGCGGTGACAGTAATAGCACCGCCGTGGCAGTGGCACGAATGCCTTCACCTAGTAGCGGTACGAGCCGGCACGCACCGACTCAGGGAGCTTGTCACAGTCGAACGTGACGAAGAGTGTAGGGGTGGGTCTCGAGGCCCCTCCCTGTTTTCTCATCACACGTTTTACCTTGACCGCCCCATGGTCGGCCAGCTCTAAGGTGATGTCTTCTATGGAGTAGTCTACGAGTTCTTTCGCATAAACTACTCCTTTCACAAGGTTCATGGTAGAGTTCGGCGTCACACTTACCGGTGTTCCATTAATTGTCCGAAGAGCACTTACCTTGGCCGCCTTGGAGGGATCCGCGGCATTCGCCAGAAGACTCCCGTCCGAGAAACGGGTCACCTTCGGCTCTCTACCAATTACGCTAGCTAATGCTCTCCTCTGATGGATCATGTTGCCCTTTGCCAACATGCTACCATCAGTGGAGCCAATAACGAAGACACCAGGTAACCCCTGAATGAGGGGACCCGATGTTATCGAGGCTTCCCCCTGCGCACTTTTTATCTTATTTATGGGCTCCGCACCTGGAGGGGCAGAGGGGCAGGATGGGCCGATCTTGGCTTGGTCGCTTACCGATGTGGCAGCATACCTATTCGTCCCCGCAGCCCCCACGGATGGAGAGGAGCCCCGAGTCTTCTTTGTCTTTTTCCTATTTTTTTTCTTTATAGAAGTGGAGGGCGGAGAATGAACCCGCTTCTCCTCTTCGCCGGCAGGAGCCCCCAGGTTAGTTGGACCGGCCTCAGCCAGGTCCTTCTCCGAGATAGAGAAGGTCCTGGCAGTCGCAAGGGCACCGGTCGGAGGAGATCCCTCCCCTCTTTGTACTGCCTCTGAAACCCTAGCCGTTTGAGGAGGACCTTGCATAGGGGCGGACTCGAGTTCGGTGCTTGGCGCCGAGCCCGGATTTGCTCCCATAGAAGGCCCTACCCTCTAAGGCTGGGTTGCCTTAAGGACCATGTCTATCTCAGGGGGGCCTTTAGTTGGCCATCCCTCTCAGGACATCGCAGGTCCTACTGGTAGCAGTGTCTTTAGTCTCGTCTTGGGAGGCACAGGCCTTGACCCCAGCAAGGTTTAATATTTTTGCCAGCAGGTCTTCTGAGGGAAGCGAACGAAGGGGCCTGGCTTCCCTCTCCCCCCCTAAGAGTATTTGCCCTACTGAGCCGCTTCAATGGGGAGCGGTCGGCTATGGGCTTCCTGCTGGCATTTTTGGCCGTCTCTTTGGAAAGAAAAGGGGGGACTGCTGCTTGTAAGAGGGAGGTGCCCGAAGGCATCTGCTATCAAGGTGGTGAAGGGGAGTCCCCTACACCCGTAGGCGAAGGAGAGGAGTAAGCCTCCTCTCCAGTTAGAGAAATTTGGAGGGCCCCCTGCACAAGCAGAGAGGGGGAGACCTCCATTACTTCTGTGGAGCTTCTCGAGGGTGGCTCAGTCGATGGACAATGGGAAATCGACCCTCTGTTTCTTACGGAATGAAATAGCTCATCACCCCTCGCAGTAGTCCGCTCTGCAAGGGGTGCGTACGGGCTTGGCAGAGCCAGGTGTCGCCATTTAAGGCCACCCCTCCCACCTGGTGACCTGGCAGCCCTTCAGCACGGTGGCTCCACCTTGGGCGCTGCGTTAACTTGATAGTGTGTGAAAAGAAAAGGAATAGGGATGTGAGGAAGGTATGGGTGGGGATGAAGCAGGTTGTAAAAAAAGAACACTATCCCAAACCGGAGCTCAGGGGTTAGGAAATATTGTCCCCTCCCCCCTTAGCCGCGATCCGGACGGTTGGCTGAGAAGAAGGTCATCATCTACCCTTTGAAATTTGAGGCTGACCAGAGAAAGTTGTGGGAGAGGTTGTATGAAATGCGACGAAGTAGGGGAGAAATACAGGCTGTCTGAAAGAAGGAGAAGAGGGTAAGCTGGGGTCGGACGGGGTGCTGAATCCCGTCAGCACGGTGGCCAGGATGGCATATCCCCGCGCCCCTTACGGGTAAATAGTTAGTTAGTTAGTGAAAGGTTTAGTGGTGAGATTTAGGAATAAGGGATATATAAGATATAAGATAGGTCCCTAGGGAAAGGGTATCTCTGTGTTTCTTTACGTAGTGTATATGTTGTTTTACTTACATCTTTGTTAATTTAGCTTCGAAGCCTTTAAAGTTTTCTAACATTGTGTTAGTCTGATATATATATATATATATATATATATATATATATATATATATATATATATATATATATATATATATATATATATATATATATATATTAAATTGATCAAATTCTATGATTATTAGTTTGTGCAAAAACATTTGTACATAGTAGGTTTCGAGCCTTTTTGTGTGTATGTTCTGCGACTTTGTCGATTGTATTTATTGTCTTTGGGATATATTGCTTATTCGGTAGTTTATGCCTAGATCGGTTCTTGATTGTGCCGCGCAACTCTTCTGTTGCTGGAAAATCATTTCCTAGCTTGGTTCTGTAGTAGGTCGGGAATTCCGAAGTGATTCTTGATGAAATCTGGGTCGGAGTTCCTCTCCACCTTCTGCCAAATATTGAGGGCTCTGGTACCTAGGTCTTTGTTTATCGCCCTGATGTTGTTTTTTTCATGTAGTGTCTGTTGGCGTTTTCTGTCCCTTTTCCTAACATTGTTTATTATTGAGAGGGCTTTATTTTGCACTCTTTACAATTCCATCATCCAAGTCTTTGGGAGGGCTGCTATTGGCTTGGGGGATACAGTAATTTTGGTCTGATGTAGGCAGAGTAAATTTTATTTTTATGGTTTCTTCTTAGGTTTCTGAATCGATATAATTCTCTTATATCTTGACTCGTCCGACCAATTATGCCGTTTATGTGGTCCTTATATCCCCTGGCATTTATTTTTAAGCCTAACACTACGCCTGCTCTCTTGTATGGATACCTCTCATCCTCTACGTAAATTGGTGCTATTTTGCTTCTTTTGACTGGAATGATGGTAAATTTGTTCAAATTTGTCTCAATTTCATATGCCGTCATCCTTGCCATTGTCCTTTCGTTTTTATATGGGAAGACCACTATCTGTGTAACGTCGTTGGCGAACTGGATATACAAAGATTTCTCTAGCCTAGGACTAGGGAGGTCTCTAGTGAATATCGAGTAGAGCAGTGGACTCAAACACCCACCTTGGGGAACGCCCTCTTCCACTTGAAATTTTGGTCTTTGGTACTCCCCGATCTTAATGAATGCTCTTCCGTCCATGACGTAATCACAGGTTATTTTCTCCAATCTGAGATTAAGTTCCAGTTGGAGGATCTTAAACTGTTTTCCTCTGCGCCACACTTTGTCGAATGCTTTTCTGACGTCCCTCAATACTAGATCAGCGTGCTTCTTCTCTTGTTCTATTTGGGCTAATTTCTCTGTTATCATCACCAGTGCTGTGTCCGTACCTCTCTGCCTTCTAAATGCGTGCTGCGGGTTATTGGCTTCCAGGTAGGATTGCACTGTTGGCAATGGTTTTTTCGAAAATTCTTCCTCCAAATTCGAGGAGAGAGATTGGGCAGTCGTCTGCTAAAGTGATTGGGGACTTCCCCGACTTAGGAATGAATATCATTTTGTATATTTTCCAGACATTGGGAAAGTAGCCCGCATTGAGGGCCGCGTTCATGGTGTTAATTAGTCCTTGTTTTATGTTGTGTGGAGCGTTATTAAAGTTGGCCTTCGTTAAGCCTGAGTAGCCTGGGGCACGCTGCTCAGACGTTTTTAGGGTTTCATTTAACTGTTGTAGAGAGATCTTTTTCTCTAGGCCCACCATGGGTCTCTCTGCTGAAGCGTTATTGAACGGATATGTTCGTTCTATTACTTCGTTTAACTGGTCTAATATCTCGTTCCCGAGTTCTGTGTCGAAATTTCCTTCCTCTTCAGGGGAAATTTTAAATATATTTGACCAGTATTCTCTAAATTTTACTTCTAACTCTTCAGGTTCAGTGATCACTTCACCTTCCAGGTTCTTGATATTCGCTTTTTGGTTTGTTGGCTTTCCTCTAAACCTCTTCACTGTTTGCCAGAATGTTCTGGGGTCCATTTCCTCATCGAGTTCTTCAATGAGTCGGTCCCAGATTTCTGATTGTTGCTGTATGATCAGCTGGTGGAGGTGTTCTTTTCTTTCCCGCCTCATCTGGTGGAGGTCCCTATTTGGTCTCCATCTGTTGATTGCGTCCACTAAGCCTCTGTATTCTTCTTGAATAGCAATCATTTCCGGTGTCTATTTTCGAGCTGGTAGAGTTTTATATTAAATTTTTCGGATAGTATTTCTATCTGCCTCCAATATTTTCGTTGTAAGGTGGTTTAGTTCTTCATCTATTTCTTCTGGCGTAGCTTCCTCTAGGCTTGCCTGGACATAGTTCCGGTTTCTAATTGTAGTGTCCATTGTGTATAATGTGTCTTCTGTTTTTCTTGTTGTTTTGTTTTACCTTGATGGTACCTCTTTTTAGTCTTCTCTTCTGTCTTGCTTTAACCCTGAGGCCTGGTGACGGGGTGTTCTGCATTTACCGTTTCGTTTTTATTAAATTCACTCTGAGAAATATTGTTGAAAATTTCTGGAGTGTATTTAATTATTCCTTGATAGAGGGCTTCTTCGACCTGGCTCTCTGGCATTTGATCCTCGTATTGCCATTTGATTTTCTCGTTTATAATTTCCTCGGTGATGGCCTCAGCATGGTGTTCCTTGGGATAGAGAGTGTATCCTATAGCGAAAAGTTTGAGATATATTCTTTTAGCATTAATCTGTTGTTTTTTCCTCGGGGTAGACGTTGTGGATCTTTTTCTCTGTTGGCTGTTGGTCCTCTTTTGTTCTCTGGCTGCACGTTCTGAGTTTTTTTCTATTATTTGTTCCTGCTATGTTTCTGTTTCCATCTCATCTGCATTATGATCCTGTTTTTCTTGATTCTTGCCTGTTTTCGCTTTCTTTCTCGCTTCCTTTGCAGCATCCTTGGATCCCTGCAGTTGGAGGCGTTCCTTCATGCTTGAGTAGGTAGTTGACCCTGTTTGGGTTCAACAAGTTTAATTTTCAGAACTTCTTCTGATGGAGGATTGTCGGGGACCACATTCGTGGCATTCCGTTGTTTTTCAGCATCATATTTAGTTCTGTCTTGAACGTCCCTGGTATAGAAAGGTTCGCAATGTGGGTTTCATAAATACAGGCCATTCATTATCTGGGTTGAATTTTCATTTTCTACGTGTAGTATAGTATTATCCTTGGTTGTTTCTGCCTTGGATGTTTTCGCCACCTGGGTGTACGTGTTTTTCCTCTTATGTTCTTCTTCCTGTCTTTTTTCTTCTTTCTTCTTTTTTTATTATGTTGCTCTTGAAGGGACATGTCATAGCGAGGGTGCGGTGGTCTCCGCCGCAACTCAGGCACCTTTTCCGCTCGTTATTGCAGCTCCTCCAATTATGGTTATCCGCACTGCATTCAGAGCAATTTTCCTTCTCTTGTTGGCATGCTCTTGTGGGGTGGTCATCCATGCAGTAGCATCTGAAACAGATCTGAATCAATGTGAACTCCTCCCTCTCTATTTGATCGTTAGGGATCCACACATTGAAAGCCAACAGTCCTGTCTCAGTGGCTTTTTGAGCCATACCTGTATCACTAAATAGGACTTTAAAGACATGTGTATGTTCTCTAAATTTGATTACTTAAATCACTGTTGCCCAGTTGTGGTTGGATTCAATTTCTCTTTTTAGTTCTTCAGTGTCATGAGACCCGACCCATGGGTCTAGACGTCTACATATCACGCTTCTATGCGTCAGTATTTGGGAAAGGATTTTGGGAGCTAGTTCGATATTTTTCAGAACGTCCACTGACTTTTGTGCCGTCAAAGCTTTGACGTCCTTCTGATTTTGGCATAGTGCTACTGTAGAAGTCTATATACCAAATACATTAGTGTACACAGAAATAGCCTGACACAAGCTGTGTGTCCCACCCGTATTCCAAATTCGCCTTTTGCCTCGAATTCTCTCCGCCTCTTTTCGCACCAAAGAGACGACCAAATTTGCGGCCGGCCGCTCAGGAAAATGTCTGCCGCTAAAAGATACCCAAGCCGACGAAGGGCCGAGTTTTTGCGCCGTCGTAAACCGCGATGTGGAGCAAGGATAGCCCGAAGGTATGAAGGATTTAATTTGTCTGGCAGCAGATGAAAAAGTCTTTCGCGCAGCGAACGGATTTTATCAAAATTCGGTGCTCTCTCCCGATTTTTGCTCATGAGGGAAATAAAAGATATAATTATCCCTGGAGTCAGGCAGAAGATCTTAGACCTACGTTGAGTGTGGAGAGCTAGTCCCACAAAGGAAACAGTTCGCCCGTTGGAAGAAAGAAACTTCGGGGAATTTGTGTGTTGCCGTCACGGTACTTGTAGGTGCCAAACTTCTCGCAGGCCCCCGCATTCAGAGTCTGAGGTTACACAGGACCTCCCTCTGCGGATTACCCTAGACCAAGCTAATTAATCGGTTTCGGCTACCCACTCGAGGAGCCGAATAATCGGACAGTCACTTCGAGGAAGAAGAGGTCCGATTTGAGCCACAGTTTGACTCGCCTTCGTGATCCGGCATAGCATCAGTATATCACCTGTCTAGGATTACCTTCTCATTCGGTAACCTCGGACGGCCGGACTAAGTGAGATCAGCGTCACCAGAAGAAGATCTTCACCGTCATTCTCAAAAATACTTACGAACTCAAAGGTATCGTTAAAATTAATTATCCCCTCCCCTAACTTCACCAGTTTATTCGTTAACTAGAATTCCCATCCCGAGCCCCTAACCTCGAGTATTAAAAGTGATTAATTCAGTGCTTAATTCAATCATATTATTCCATTCATTCTGTCGGGTGCCATTAAGACGCAAGCATCCTAGTGAGTAATTTTTAAGTGTAATCCACACGACATTATGTAGACTTACTATTCAGTGCAAAAATTAATTCTATTTATACCTATATACGCTGTTTCTTATTTCTAATTCATGTACATTAAAGATTATTTTTGTATCTGTGTGCTTAACTATTTTGGACGATCCTTTGGCAATTAATAAGCAATCCACTCGGCTTAAATCTCAATATTATACAGGTCCACCCATGACTGGCTTTTACTGAGTGATGACACACTCAGGGGATCATTATCTTAATTTTGATCAAAAGGGAAGCACCGGGGTTATTTTTATTCACCGGAAGTGGCTACAATAGGTGTATTGGATACACTTCACCTCCGCTTCACCTTGGTGCAATAATAAAATATATGTCCAGGAAGTGGGACTGGGATTACCCACTCACTAAACCTCGAAAGCTACATAGCCTTAGGGATTTCCAATTAATATAAGTAGAGCAATATTGAGTTGGAAATATATTGTTGCGAAAACTGTCCCTCTGTCGGGCTTTTTCCTGGTTAGAGCTTTGAGAGGGATCCTTGTAGTTTCCCGCATATTTGTAGTGGATTTAGTGAACCATGATACCCTTACAATTATATTAATATAGAACACTGGAAGGGGGGAAGGGAACATTATGACTTGTCTACTTGTATGTAATTATATTTAGAGACCTAGTTTGATAGGGGGGGAGTAGGGAAAGATATAGAATAAAGAAAATTTATATGTCCTTGTCCACGTACCTTCTGAGTTTTCTTCTTAGATAAGGATATTTCTTCTGATTGTTCACTTCACGGTTAGGTAAGGGGTCGGTGTAAGTAGATTGTTAATTATTTACACTCAAGTCTCCGGTGGAAGGCTCAACTACTTAAAAAACACTTGTTTCTTCACTTTGTTTTTTGGAGCGTACCGGTGGGAGCACTGATTCTAACGGTTGAAGGAGTTTAATCACTTGTAAGCACGTTCACTTATTGGATCACTTATTCCTAAATTTGGGCAATCGGTCCCTCTTTAGTAATTAGAGGCACCAGGCGAACAATGTTTGTTAATGTTTATTTAAACTTGACCCTGTTTTTAAAAAAACTTGTACTAAATGAAATAACTTCATAATGCAGCCTGTTGTCACTCTTTATTAATGTAATATCATTCGCATTGCCTCCCCCACCACGTGTCTTTGTTGTGCCCTAAATGTTTTCGCTCTAATGATAATCCTTTAAAATGTTTTTTTTTTCATCCAACCATATTCCTTCCATTCATATACATGGCGTTGTTATGTGTATATCCTTTTAGGGATGCACATGTCTGTTATTAGTTGCCTATTGTTCTTTTTCCTTGTATTTTTCTATCTTGTTTTTGAGGGGCGTTTTCCATTGGTCTGTACTATGTGATGGGCGTTCCCTTCGTATCTTTGTACCCTATATAAGGTTATCTTCTCCATTTTCATGCTATTCCTTAAAAATGAACTTGCAAATATAGTTCGAAAGGGCTTGGATTCAGCTTTTCATTATTTATATATATATATATATATATATATATATATATATATATATATATATATATATATATATATATATATATATATATATATATATATATTCTTTGAATAGTCTGTAAGTGGGGATGTCATTTCAACAAGCATGTATCTTTAAGGTGATTATATATTTATATATATATATATATATATATATATATATATATATATATATATATATATATATATATATATATATATTAGATACATGCATGTTGAAATGACATCCCCACTTACAGACTATTCAAAGAATCAAATTACATACACACATATATGTATACCTACTTATATTAAAAACAAGCTTACAGGTAACATATTTTATCAAGACAGCAACATGCAGAATCCTAGTAGTGGTTGGTGATAGTTCTCGTAAGAAAGCCATACTACCAGGAAATGATGTAAAGTAGTAAAAGTAACGAGGGCAGGTCACTGTTTGTTGTCGAAGGATGTGAAAAGGTGACAATGGCTAAAGAAACAGACCTGTAGTTTGACTCTTGCTTTAACTACCTCTGCTGTCGTCTATTTAGGTCTATAGAATGATGGCTTCTCGATAAAGGGCGTATGCCTCTTATAGACACACAAATATTATGTAGTGAACAAACCATTTCCTCATAGCATTTTCATATATAACTATATAAACGATACCAGAGAAAGAGGTACGTGGGCTCGCAAAACAAATAAGTATTGGTAGCTCGCTGGTCGTCTTTTTCCTTGCCGTGAAAAGTGAGCAGAATATTCTTAGATATTTGCCTCATACTGTCCAAGTTTCTTTTCAAAGAACAGCGGATAAAATAGTTATGAGGAATGTAGTGTGTATTTGAGGAAAAGATGTTTCAAAAACTAAAGAACGATAAATATAAATGCAATTAAAACCAGAAAGGAACAATAATTATTTCATAGACAATTGAACAAGATATTAATAAGAAGTATACAAGCCCTAGGCTTGAATGAACTGAGCGCATCTACAACCGCAAGACTCAGAAATTTGTGGCATTGTTTTGAATGCGATTTTATTTCATTTGTCTTCCATTCTTCAACTTTCGTCGGTTTCCGAGCCAGAAGCTTCTCGCCGAGTATCTGTATCTTCTATACGTTTTATATCTGGTTTAAATCCGAGCTCTGCGCAGACCAGTTTATCACGGCAATATCTTCAGCATCCAAGAACTTATTCACCCGCATTCACCCTGTGGTAGGAAGCGTTGCCCTGTATGGAAATAGGCTGACGAACTCCCAATGTTCGGAGAAAAGAGATTACATGTTCTTGAATCAGATTCTTGTATACAGCAGCGTTTACCTCTGCTGCGTTAACAAACCAGAGAACCAAATCCATTTCTTGAAAAAATGCCCCATATTTTAATGTTGCCAACAACAAATCTAATCCTCTTTTTCCTGCATATGGGATTCAATCCGAAGAAAGTAAATTTGATTTGGTCGCTAAAAATACTTTGCCACTTTTGAGTACTTTACAGGACATGCTCAGTAGCAAAAGGCAACCTAGATGGTTTATTATTTTTACTTTTAAGGGCAAGAGACAGTCTGGTGAGATAGATTGAGGTTAGGTTTTCGGCAACTTGACGTGAAATACCTACGGGCTGCTGTTAAATTGTGAATCTTCATAGGGTGATTTATCGAGGACAGTCCGTTTTCCTCGTGAAGTTGCAAAACCCAATATCCTCATATAGCCTTATTCTGGGAGAAATCACACTTTTTTATTCGATTACAATGCCGCAAATGTCAGACAGTGTTATTCATGCAAGCTTCCACTGGACAACCTGAGTTAGAATTATCATACGAACCAATGGATTTTAACGTTTCCGAGGTGCTTGCCGAGCTGATGGAAAAGTTAAGATAGGTGGTCTGAATGTGGATAAGTTTATGTATCACTTTCCGAGAATTGTTTCATTTTCGCCGAATGCACAACTTGATTTTGGGTGGGAGGTGGTCTATGACCTTCATGAAATTGACCACTTTCACATTTAAATAACATTTTCTGTACCGTTGTCGCCTGAGAAACCACCTTGATGGTGCTTGGAGTGCTTTGAATCGAGGAGTTTAGGTCGGTTGATGAGGCCATTGAGTTCTTTTCGACCACCTCATCGCCGTGGGCCTAACAAGTATTCCTCGAAAGTTGTCCGTTTTGCATGCCGTCCACTTCTTTGGCAGTTGGCTGAGAGTCAGTCGCCCTTATGAGGAAAGAAATATGCCTACATGCGCTATAAGCGCCGCTCGAATCATTTTACTGTCGGTGAATTTCATAGAGCTAGATAGAGCTAGGTTCCAGTATGTTTCGAAGCACGTTCCTCGTTCTTCTTAGCGGGTATATGTGTCTTCCCTTAACGAGAAGACGCCCAGAGCAGAAGTGTGAAAGCGACTCAGGAGGATTCGGAAAAAGGTGCCACAGTACCATCTTCTAGTTCTCCATGAAAACGAGGCCGCACTCCTGGGCTCCACTTCCGTGGCGAAGTCCTTCACGGCGGCTTTCTTCACATTCTTTAGCCAGGATACTGCTCCGCCAAAATTCATTGCACATCGTGATGTCGCTGAAGGCCGCCGACTGAACTTTACATCCAAAGGTGGAGAGCTCTCCAACTACATGGATACCGAGCTCGCTTTTCACAACTCGGTTTCTGCTCAATTTCTCTTACTTCATGCGTGTGCAAGATGATGGAAAATTTGATAACGTTAGATTACATTTTTCCTATACAGGGGAGGCCACCTGTCTTCTGTACAGTGGGGATTAGCCAGTTCTTCTCCATGTCGGAGTCTGCGAGGCCTTCCTTCATAAAAAGCAGTCTGGCATGTTTTTTTTTAACCTGGTAATGGACTATGATACTGGATAGTGATACGGTATCAGGGAGTCCCTCCACGCAATATGAGCGAAGGCATGCTTCCTAATTTTCATATCTGAGTTTTGCGAGATTATTGTTTCCGTGGATTGGTGTGGGCAGCCTTTTCCGGTCCGATAGAACTGAGGCAGGGTATCACGCAGCGCGGTAACCTCAGTGTCACACTCTCGCCTTGAGCATTAACGATATAACATCAGTACTGCCGGAAGATGTTCTCGCTACGCTTTTCGTGGACGACCATTCGATCTCCTTTGGTGTGGCTCAGCTGCCAACTCTCGAGCATCGACTCCAACAAACATTCAACCTCATCTCTCGCTATGCCGAAGCGAACAAGTTTCAGTTTTCCTTGGGCAATACTAAGGTGGTGCACTTCTGACACCATCTACGGCTTCCCCCTGACCCTGACTTCTTTCTAAAAGGACTTTGCCTTTAAGTAACAGATTTACACCGTTTACTTTGCCTTTTTTTAACAGTCCCCTCTCCTGGGATGCCCACATCTACGCCATGGACATTCTTCATTCCGTGACGTTCACCACTTTGAATATTGATATGGCTAATCCCTTGCTTTCTCTCGATCCATTGTTCGTTCAAATTTTACTACGGATACGAGTTTTACGCATCTGCAGACGAGTGTGAATTGCGGAAAGTCGACTCAATTTACGACAAAAGTCTCTGTCTTGCGGCCGGTGCCTTCCGCACGTCCCCTATTTATAGCCTGCTTAACAATGCCACTTGATTGGTGCATTAGTCGTTTGTACGCGCGGGTCCGGCGTCTCCCTCAAGCGCCACCGAGAGACGCCATTCATATTCTAAGCTATTCTGGCTTAAGGCTAAGAACCTCATTCAAAATCTCGATGTAGCTTTCTTGTCGGTGGCGCCTCTGGGTCTGCCCAGGACACCACCATGGAAGGTACTACATTTTATTATTTTCGCCACCCCCTCTACTCCTACTACTTATAAAGCGCCGGGAGTATCGCGTTCGAACCTTTTGGAGCACATTTCGTGTCACGCTGGAACCGTGTCAATGTACACGTATCACTCCAAGTTCGAAGAGAGGCTCAGTTTCCATGCCGAATTTCCTCTTTTTGAAGTCAGCGGGGCTGTATCAGGCGCTTTGTCTACATATCTCCAAAAGGCTTTTTGTTACGGGAGATAACGCGTTGTGGGGGATTGCGGGGAATGAGCGCGCAGAGGAGAGCACCACAGAGTCCTGGGTGACTGGACGACTAGACTAGGATTTTGCTCTCCCCCACACTGACTACATGACAGAAATTATATAGGCCCTCTGACTTGCAAGGCAAAAAAGATAGGAGACGGCTGATGGGAACTTAAAGTTGCGCGCAATCGCGTTGCGATTATTCCCATTGACCTATCACCCCAATGAACCTCGGGTGCAGTCAATGATGAGAGCAATTCCACAATTTTCGATACCAAATGATTGGTTTAAGAGACTTTGGAAATAGGTATCAGGGCAGATAGTGAAACACTGCAAATTTATACAACACCCCTGTAATGGCCAATGGGATTTACTGCCTTGTTGGGTGCCAAGCCAACCAAAATCTTAGGTCCTATCTTGCTTTTGTCAGTTGGTCTCCAAACAAAAGATTTTGTCCCTCTTTTCAAATACTAGGTGAACTTGGGATACTTCTCCTTAGTTATGCGCCGATCACTGGTTGCTCAGTTTGGACCAGTGGCTTTTGGGGATCAACCGGCCAAAGGATGACCTCTGATGCTGGTTGTGTCTAGAAAGGTCCTGCTGGAGTATTTCTTCTTGTGCGACCATCAATATTTATATGTAAAGGAAAGGTGACTTCCGAAATTCCTCCAAATCTTGGACATAATAGGCGGGAGCAGTCTTAAGCCAGATATAGGTCACGTAGTACTTTCGGATCTCTTTAAGAAGCTCCTCGGCGTTTTTTGAGTTGCCTTTTCTTCAAGAAAGATGAGATTTTAGGCATGCTTAGGTTAAGTTAGATAGTAGTACGTTAACTTAAAATATCTTTTGACTATTTTAACCTACTATACCCATCTGATTTGGAAATAAAGGCAGTCGGTGCAGTTAGTACGATCATTCTTTTCTCTTCTGCTTCGAAAATATAAAGATTTAAAATAAAGAGAAAATTCAGTGATGGCAGCAATTACCATGAAGAATGATCCAAGAATAATACTAAACAAACAAATAATTTTGTGCGCAAATTAATATGTATTCAATGTAAAACAGTTTCAACAATCTACAAAATAGATTTGAGTAATTTAAATGCAGACCATTATGCAAAATAGTTTGAAATAAAAAAAATAGAATGGTCACAAAAAAGTAATTTTAATTTGTCAACGGAACATAAATTCATTAGTTCAAAGCGCTCTGAATACAAGGACTCTGAAGATTAAATGATTACCCTCCCCCCTATCTTTTCTTTCTTTGGAACTATTTAATTTGACGATAACTTAAATTTCGATTTAATAAGTAATTTTATAAAGGTAGCAAGGCTGAGTCAATCGGTTGATCGGTCGCCCTCTCTTTATTCTACATGTATTTAAAAGAAGGAACCAAGAAACTTAGACTTAGGTTTTTATATCCTCGTTTCCTTATAAAATATGTATCTAAAGGACGCTCGATCTGTTCGTGCGGCCACAACGTTGTTCGCTCATAACTAACGGTTATTTACGAGTGTGCGTAAAATGCCGGGGGCGAGCGGTGAAACGTTTACTCATTGTAAGTATATGATATAAAGCATTATACGTTATTATATATTATATGATAGGGAGTGTGCTTAACTCTTTTGAATCAGCCTTCAACCACAAAATAATAATAATAATAATAATAATCAGCAAGTACAGATACTTTTGTGACATAATATAAGAATTTCAAACAATCGTCATCTGTATTTATTTGCGACGGAACTTTTTATCCAGCGAAACGCCGAGTGCCTATGCTAGTAATATATCATCATCATCACTTTACTAACTCTATAATTTAAGAAAGGAATTTTTTGAGTATTTGAATAAAATTTCATCTTAGTTTGGTTATGACTTATGTTTTTTATCAAAGTTATTTCTAATATTTTTTTTTTATAATATCAAAAAACAAAATGAAGTTCAGAAATAAATATAAGTATCGAAGTTTTTTTAATTTTTTAAAACCAAAAGAATTACAAAGGGGGCAGTTCAGAAAATTTATTTTTATATATCTTCTTCTATAACTATATTTTAGCAACGTGATAGTTTGAAAGGGAGGAAATTTGGTTTAGAGTTCGCTTTTAAAATTATTATAATTGGCCAAGTTCAGAAAATTTGTAAAAATTTAACCATGGCTGTTTTTTTTTTTAGATTTTAAATTTTAATTCTAGTAGCGAAGCGCAAGCTCCCCCCCGTAGGGAGGAGTGGCGAAGCCATTGGTTGCTAAACTAATTATTTAATCATCTCAAACTCTAGGAAATAACTTATGATGATCAGCTTGAGTTTTGATAAATATCAGGTCTTCCCTTAAATAATGGGTCATTGTTTTCATGTTTATCATTATTTTATGGCTAGAAATCAAATAACTCTTTGAAGGTATTTATATTTAAATAAGTATTTGTTTATTAATTTAATATAATTTCCATCAGTTTCTATCACTGGTATACATCTTTCCAATAACTTTCCAAGGCCAAATTTGTAAAAATCGTTTGACTTTGACTCAAAAAAGCTTCATTAAGGTTGTTTCGACATCTTCATTCTCTTCAAGTGATTCGTTAAACTCATAAAAATATACAAATGTGATGAAGCCAAGTTGGGTTCCTATGAAGGATAACTCGTTAGTTGTCAATCGAAATCGTTAAGGTTTTGTATAGTATCTCTTGCGATATGTGAGCCCGCGTTGTCTTGATGAAAGAGCACTCTTCTTTTTAGGATTAATACCGGCCTTTTTTTTTTTCTTCAATACTGCATGTAAACGGTCCAATTGAGCAGAGTAAAGTTCTTTGGTAATAGTTTGATTTTGGTTAAGTAGTTCAAAATGGATTAGTTTATTCATATCCCACCAAACGCCCCTCGTCTCGGGTATTGTTTTTTTCTACAGGAGTAATCCATTGTTTATAATATTTAATATTCTAGAACTTTTAAAATCAAAGCCAGATGATTTTTTGCAAATATGGTTTTAAAAGTTATTAGAAAGATGTAAACAGTGGTAAAAACTGATGCAAATTATATTACTTCCTAAATTAATAAATAAATACTTATTTAAATATAAATAAATTCATAGAAGGGCTTGATTTATATCCATAAAATAATGATAAAGATGAAAAGATAGCTGATTTTTTATAGGGTTGACCTATTATTTCTGTGTACTAAATTGGGAAAATTCCTCAGGTGTCTAAGGCAGTGTGAAGGTTGTTGCTAACCAATTCTCTACCAAACGCATATGACGGCTAGGTAGGTCGCAGTACAACTGGTACATGTGATCTTAAGACAAATTTTGTTAAATATTCATAACTGGATAAGGGACAATAAAATTTCTAATAATAAGGGAAGATATGATGAAAATGCGGCTTCTAAAGCAAGTAGGATTAAGCTCTATCGCTGATTTTGAGAACGTTTCAAATGCTAACGATATATGTCGATGTAGTTCGGTCATTAGATACTGCATCAGTAATGCAGTATCACGAGTTTGAAAAAGAAGAAGAAAAAAACTGATGACTAACGAGGGAATGTGTAATTGGGTGCAATAATGCGAACGAGATACTGTTGAGTTTTAATAAAATATAAATTGAAGAGTTAATGCAATAAAAGATAAAATAATAATCAGAAAATTTATGTTGTGACAAATAGAACTCGCCCTTTGAGAGGAACAACAAAAGTCCAATTATTAAATCGGATTAGCAATGGAACCCAGCGGCCGCAATGGACAGAAATAATAACAATGAGTTACCAATTGACTGCAATGTCCTCAAAGTGCTTACAGAATCCGAATCATCAGCGAACGCTGTCGTTGACGAGGATAGAGATAGTGCTACTTCAAGGATTGCAGTACGAGTGAGAGCAGGATGGGGAAAAACTCACGAGTGAGCACAATAGTGGAGGGAAACTCACGAGTAATAGCAATAGCGAGGGTAAACACGCGAGTACTTGAAGACGTTACACTCGACGGAAAATAAAGAATGCGAGAGGGGCCATGGAGAGGTCGTCGGACGCGGGTGAGAGCGGCAGGTTCTCGTCGAGACGAAAAGAAATGGTTGCCCTTCTATGTTGGTGAGGGGGAGGAACGGACCCTATTTAAACTGGTTCCGTTGTTGTTACTACTTAAAACTAAGAAGCAAAAACAACCTCGTGAAGGACAAAATTTAAAAGGATAGATCTGTAAAAAAGTGGTGAAGATGCCGGAAGAGGAAAAATGTGGAAGAGGATATATAGCCACAGATCCTCGTGAGGGCTTTGCGGCTGGAAGGGCGTGGGATGGGGCTGGGGGGGATATAAAAGCATGACGGGAGCGGATGGTAATCCCTGCTCACGTGGAATGAGGCCTCGAGTCGTTATTGAGATGGTTCTTGCGGGTTGGTGAGTCGCCTTGAAGGGGATTGGACCCTCTGGTCTCGCGAAATAGACCATCATAGATGCACTGAATGAGGTTGCCAGGGACAGTCTCTACTTTGGGCTTGAGCTAAAAATAAAGGATATTAACATAGTTGTACAAAGTATTTTTATATTTAAATAAATAAAAATAACTGGTGAAGTTAGGTGTAGTAAAAATGTTTATAAGTTACATAACTCGGCGATAACTTAAGGGAACGCAACTCTCCTGGAATCACTCCCGTTCAGGGATATTTTATCTACCCGACTAGAACCCTGTCGTCCTTTTGCCGTAAATCTCCTTTATCGGCCTTTATTTCACCCATTTTCATTCAAACTACTAAAAAAATCGGTTTTCCATGTTATTTCAGTGTCGCCACGACACCAACGGTTTCCATAGAAACCAAATGAACCTTGTGTGGGCGAATACAAGAAACCTCGTGAAAGTAAATTAATTGCACTTTTGAACTTTAAAAATATGAGATATATTATAATAATAGTGAAATACATATTATATTAAATAAAATGACATTAATCTTCATATTAGCCACATAAATGCCTGACCTGAACATAAAATTACTCGGAAAAAAATCCAAAAATTAAAATTTTAAGAGAAGTTCTCTTGGATCTGTAATTTTCAAAAACATAGCTAATTAAATTCCTCCCAGCGAGTTGTCATTATTCTCGCGTTAATTCTTAGAGAGGAGAAAATAATAGTTTTTCCAGGAGGTTAAAATACGAATTGCCCACAGCGGCAGTACTGTCGATTTGAATGTGTACCCGATTAGGAAGAAAGGAGAGTGAATAGAACAACAAGGAAGGAAGGAGAGTGAATAGAATACGTAAATTATTTCAGATTGGGGTGCCAAGGCTGCTTTTAGATAGCAATTAAGGTGTCACTATCAAAAAAGGTTGAAAACTACTGATCTATAAAGTGAAACGTAAAGAAGGAACACATTCAGACTAATTTGTCAAGGAATCACCCAATTGTTTTCACCTACTGACTCTTCTTCCCAGGTTTTCTCTATAACCCACGTCTTGTTCTAGGTTTGACACGTTCTAGCCTTCTCTAATGGAAATAAAAAAAAGATAATGAAAAATAAGAAATAATTAGGATAAAAAGGCTATAAGGGAAACAAAAAGTAAACTAAATAACAGACGTCTTATGACTCCTGAAGTTGACACAGACGGAATTCCCGAAGGTGGTAATAATAATAACTTTCGAATCTATCTTCCTAGTTATGGACGAAGTACGGCATCTTCTAGAAAATAAAGGTAACAGAAATGCAACTAGAGGATAGAGCTAGATTAAGAGAAATCTAATTGGACTCTTCAAATACACACATATCTCTCGGTTAATTTGGCCTAAGTCGCTTTTAGTGTTTATATCTTGCTCTTTTGTTTATTTTATCGAGAGAACAAGGGCATAATATAAATTAATGAGATTACAGCTGATCATCGGCAATGGAAAAAAATAAAAACAGAGATGATACACAGCAGTACATCATCTATTTAGACAAACATGATAAGCACCACGCCAATCAAGATAATTCATTAGGACACCGCTGGTGGAAACTTCCCAAAACATGCTTGACGTATGATTTAGAGGAGGAAAACACAATCGTATCACGTAAGTATAGTAATAAAATAAAAAATAATAGTTTTGAGGTGAAGACAGCATAAAATACACCATCTTAACAATATTTTAGGAAGGTCATTTAGGTAAAATAAGGCGCGTTAAAAACTTAGCTAACCTTAATAAAATGCGTCATTTCATATTCATGGACCTCTTCCTGCTGGACCACATTGGAATTATTTGTTACACCCCATGTACAAGTTGTCTTCTTCAAGTCCCCCACACGCTGATTTTAGGAATTTGGAGTGAGTGGATAAAAGACATATTTACTGCTCGCGTCGGACAAGCAAAGAAGCTAAATTATTTAATGAGGCAGATTTCTAAGTTCTAAATCAGGAGAGGAAATTGTTAATTGAGGCAGATTTCTATTTTCTAAATCAGGAGAGGAAATTGTTAATTGAAGCGGAATTTTGAAGTTCTAGATCAGGAAGAAAATTGTTAATTGATGCGGGTTTCTATGTTCTAAATCATAGAGGAAATTGTTAATTCAAGTGGATCTTTAAGTCATAATTGAGGAAAGGAAATTGTTAATTGAGGCAGATTTCTATTTTCTAAATCAGGAGAGGAAATTGTTAATTGAAGCGGAATTTTGAAGTTCTAGATCAGGAAGAAAATTGTTAATTGATGCGGGTTTCTATGTTCTAAATCATAGAGGAAATTGTTAATTCAAGTGGATCTTTAAGTCATAATTGAGGAGAGGAAATTGTTAATTGTGACGGATTTCTAAGTCTAAATCCAGAGAGGAACTTGTTAATTGATGCTAATTTCTAGGTTTTAAATCATGAGAGGAAATTGTTAATTGACGCGGATTTCTAAGTTGTAAATCCGGAGAGGAACTTGTTAATTGAAGCGTATGTTTAAGTTCTTAATCAGGAGTGGAAGTGTTTAATTGAGGCGGATTTCTATGTTCTTCTAAATTAGGAGAGGAAATTGTTAATTCAAGTGGATTTTTAAGTAATAATTGAAGAGAGGAAATTCTTAATTGAGACTGATTTCTAAGTCTAAATCCGGAGAGGAACTTGCTAATTGAAGCTGATATCTAGGTTCTAGATCATAGCTGTCTAAGTTTGTAAATCAGTGCTTTGTGATTAACACGATCAAAGGCTGCACTAAAATTAAGTCCAACCATACAAGCTTCAAAACCAGAATCCAAAGCCTTTTGAACCCTGTCCGAAATAGTTAGGACAACATCACAAGCACCAAGACCCTTACGAAAGCCAAACTTCTGACTTGGAAAGAGATCATTACTCTCAGCAAATGCATTTAAACGTTTAGCCAACAAACGATCGAAGAGTTTAGACAGAATTGGAGTGATGGAAATTGGACGGTAGTCTGAGGGACAGTAACCAGCAGAGACAGATTTAGAAGTAGGAGTAACATTAGCAGTCATCCAACACAAGCTGAACTTTCCTTCTCTAGATAACTTACGAAAGATAACAGCAATCTTGGGGGCTACAAAATGAGCTGTCTTAATAAAGAATAAAGGAAATATACCATCAGGACCAGAACCGCCATAAGGATCTAGGTTTAGCAGCAGCTGCTTAATTTCCCGTGATCTAGAAGCTAATGTTGTTAACTTAACTTCATGGTGACATGACTGGGGGAGATTTAACTCTACACCACTTTGCTTTTCTTCAAAGACATTAGCAAATAGTGTTGTCTTATCTTTTGGGCAATGAGTAAGTGACCCATCTGATTTAAAAAGAAGTGGGATGCCATCATTACTACCAAATAGAGCAGACTTCAGAGTAGACCACCACTTATGAGGCTGAGTAGCACTTAAAAGCGTTTCTGCCACGCAGGTTCGCAAGGTTACCTCTGAAAGTGATAACAGTGTTTCCCCCAAACCTGTTACCTATGTGTATGAATTAAATCATGATCAGGAATTCTTCCTTGTTCCATCTTATCAATTGTTTAGTTTGGCATTCATTATTCTTCCTTTCCCCACCTCTGCTTTGGTCTTTTACAGCACAACTTTTTTTTTAAAATATTCTTTTTTGGTCATTTTTCCAAATAAAAAAATGAATGAAAATCCTTTATCCGATTGGCACTGGAGCGTGAATGTACCAGATCCATGTACCACATACATATGCGCACACCTTCATCTCGGAGGAAAGTTTGACATTTATGTGTTGGTGTGATGAATTAAATATGTGGTAATCGCACGGTACAAGATTCGGTGAATGTGGAGTGTGAGGAAGAACTTCACAGCCTAACGCAATATGTTTTTTCTTCGGTCAAACGTGCCACGCGTAGGTGTCCATTATCCTGGAAGAGGAGGAGGAAGAGGACATCCATTCGGTTAACCGTTAAGGACGTTTCTGTTCAAGAGTTTCATTTAAATGTTACAATTGTTGAACATTTATTAAACGTTGAAATTGTTGAACATTTATTAAACGTTGCAATTGTTGAACATTTAAGCGTTGCAATTGTTAAACATTTATTAAATGTTGCAATTGTTGAAAATTTAAGCGTTGCAATTGTTGAACATTTAAACATTGGAGTTGTTGACCATTTATTAAACGTTGCAATTTTTGAACATTTAAGCGTTGCAATTGTTGAACAGTTATTAAACGTTGCAATTGTTGAACATTTAAGCGTTGCAATTGTTGAACATTTAAACGTTGGAGTTGTTGAACATTTAGTAAACGTTGCAATTTTTGAACATTTAAGCGTTGCAATTTTTGAACATTTATTAAACGTTACAATTGTTGAATATTTAAGCGTTGCAATTGTTAAACATTTAAGCGTTGCAATTGTTGAACGTTTAAGCGTTGCGATTGTTGAACATTTATTAAACATTGCAATTGTTGAAAATGTAAGCGTTGCAATTGTTGAACATTTAAGCGTTCCAAGTATTGAACATTTAAGCGTTGCAATTGTTGAACATTTAAGCGTGGAAATCGGTGAAAATTTAAGCGTTGCAATTGCTGAGCATTTAAACGTTGCATTTTGCATTTGTTGAACATTTAAACGTTGCATTTGTTGAACATTTAAACGTTGCAATTGTTGAACATTTAAGCGTTGCAATTGTTGAATACATACAGAGGTTTTCAGTAACTGTTTGTTTATTATTGAGGTGCTCATAACTAATAACTCCTTTCACATCTCACCAAGTGCTAAAGCATACAAACGAGCTGTTGGAACCAGTCTAGGAGTAGGAATGTTTTGATTTGTTTTTGCGATTAATCCATTGTTTTCTGTGAAAATAACTGCGGTAGAGACCCCCCTTCCCCTTCCCTTTCATCCCCCTAACAGAAAAATAGCCAAAACCCCGATGTGGCGGCACCCCGGGTGGTGGGAGTTGATTCGCCCACCATCCAACAAAAAGTCCGTCGTGAGTCATCCCTCGGAGGATCCCACCAGGTCCATCCTTCATCGATTCTCTCCATAACTTATCCTTGGCAGCAACCCTTAATTGGACAAAAAAACACGCCCCATTAGAGGCAGAGGAAGCTCATCACTCAATAAAAATCCCCACATAAATAAACTCTCCAGGCCAAAAATAAATAGGTTCGAACTTCAATCAAGGCATCGCGGGACAGAGGAGGAACTGAAGGAGCCGGGGAACAAGCCCCCGTCATCGAAGGCCACACGAAACTCGACAGAGAAAAGACCCTTGGAGTCATCATACTGAGACTCAAGGGTCAGTACAATGGCTGCATAGCCCTGTGCAGCACCGAGAAGGACTTAGATAATCTTCTTAGAGAAAATGCAGCTAAGAAACTGAAAAAAATAGGACTTTCCGCCCGGACCCCGCCAGCCGTAACTGCTAAGAGATCGATCATCTGTCGGCACCTCGATCCTTGGATCGGAGAGCACCCCGTAGAGGAAATCAAGACAGAACTGGAGAAAAAACAATTATGGGCCAAAATAGAAGAGATAGTCAATTAAAAAAATAAACAGGAGAACAACACTTCTATGTGTTCAAAGCTATCATCAAAGAAACCGAAATGGCGACCAAAGCAGCGAAACACGGACTACTAGTAGGCTTTACAAAACAAAATAGCACCGGATCAGATAAAGAGGGAGACTTTCATCTCTGTCCAGGTCAGTTTCAAGTGCTATGCCCTGGACAATCACTCAACAAGAGAATGCACTTACCAAGGCAAAAAGTGTTTTGAGTGCTCAAGTACAGAACGCAGATGGGAGGAATGTAAAAGTACCGAAAAGAAATGTGCGAACTGTGAAGGCCCACACCGCACACTTGCAATGACGTGTCCAAAAAAGAAGGAAATTATCAAAAACACAAAAAAACAGCCATGATTGAGGAAAAGGAATGCAGGAAGAACACCACATATGCAGCTGCAACCGCTAATCAAACAAAAACAGTTCAAGAACAAAAAAACCCTGGTAAACATTGACGGAAACATGAGACCGGATCTCTCCCTGTGTATCCTGCATGTATATTTCGTTAACATGGCGAAACCCAGTTCGTATGCAGAGGAACTCAACAAAATGCTAACAAAAAACGGACTCGTACCCATGTGATTCTTTGAGAACCCTCCATCAAATGACCTATAACGGATCTCCATAACCCTGGAACAAGAACAAGGACTAAAAACACCAGAAAATGAACCTCAAGAAGAAGATGAAAGGATGTGTTCGAACAAATCCAACTAATCAAATAAAAATATGAAGAAGTGAAGGAAAAGGAAACGACCTGAAACAATACTGAGAAATTTAAAATACAAATTTATGGATCACACTCAAACCCCCTACCATTGATTACAAAACAAAAGGAAATAGTAGAAGGATTAGCTAAAGGAATATTCAAGTGAGAGTATGACTCAGATTATGACGAAATTGAGATCAACAATGCCCTTAAACAGGGTCTTATCGAAACCTCAGCCAACTCATGTGTCAACCTCCCGATCGAACAGTTCCGGAAAAAACGATCAGGTCAGATAAGATCACCGGCAAAATCGGACAGTAAACACCTCGAAACAATAATGGACCAAGTCGTACGCTACCTAAACATCCTCAAGATCCTCACCCTGAACGTAGACGGATGGAGAACAAATAAACTAGAATTCTGCAATATAATAAGAAAAATAGACCCAGAACACGGAGTAAACCTACAGGAAGAACGAATACAAATTCCCAATTACAACGTAATAACAGTGAACCCAACGCAGACACGCTACGATGGAAGAGCCATGGGGATCAGAAGATGACTAGCGTTCTCCGAAATCAAAGGACTAGAAGAGTCATATTTAGCCGTCAAATTAAAAGTGACAACTGGAGACCTTGTCATCGCCGGGGCATATTACCCCCTCCCCCGGCGCTCGTATCTTCCGATCTCCAACTTCATTCGCATTTTCTGTCGCTCATCATCAGCGATACTTCTAAGAGACTTGAAGGCAAGGAGCCGGTGAATAGGCTATACGACTGGCATTAACGGCACTGGCAAGACCCTGGAACTCCTATTAAGGAGATGAATAGGGAAGAGGGAAGGTCCTGACTTCCCAACGTTCCTAACGGAGGGGTGTTCAACCACAAGGAAACGAGGGAAGAACCTTTACTCTTGAAGAACTTAAAACAGCCCTTTCATCATTCAAACAGAAAAGCGCACTTAACGAACGCCCCAGACAACATCTTAACATCATTACTTAAAATCTTCAACGCATGCCTAAACATAGGGCACTTTCCAGCAGCGTTGAAGACAACGAGAATGACATTTCTACCAAAACCAGGCAAACCAAAAGAGCACATCAAAAGCTACCGACCGATCTCGCTGTTAGAATTTATTGGTAAACTGCTCAAGAAACTCCTCAATGATAGGCTTAGAAATTTCTTGGAAGTTAACGATCTGCAAAATAACATCCAACATGGATTCCGTAAACATTGAGGTACCGAGACAGCACTGGCACTCACCACTGAAAAACTCGCCATAGAAAATGCAAGAGGCAAAAGAGTGGATTTAACGCTCCGCGGTGTTGCCAAAGCATTTGGCAAAGTATGGGTGCCAGGATTGAAGCTGAAAATAGCTGACCTCGGACTGAATTCAAACCTTACGCGAATCCTTTATCAGCGAACGACAGAACCCGAGAGAAATCGCGCAGCGAACTGCTCGCGAAATCCAAAATATCAACGATTTCGAAAAAGCCAATAAAATTAAAACAAACATGGACAAGTTCCGCACGATTCCGGTGAATAAATATAAAGTTCACCGAGTCACCGCGAAAATCATATATCCTTACGATGCCGAGGAAAATGTCCTCGGCTTGAAGATCACAAGAAAAGGATACAGCAAACACGTAAATGAGAAAATTAACTATGCAAAGACCGTGCTATCATCACTGTACGGGTTCTATAACCTGTTGGCTAATAAAATAAAATTATACTTAGCATTAGATTATGCAAATGCAAAGAGTCCAAAACTAAGCGACCCGCTTCATTACGCAATCCAGAAAAAATATATATTTTTTTTAATTTTAGGAGCCTATCTAAACGACTGCCCACTTGGGCGGATAAGTCGCCGGAATCACGAGAGCCTAGCACTAGGCTACTTTAAAATAAGAATATGAAAACACAACAATGATAAAATGGGAAGATCGTAACAATTAGGAAGCAATCTCCGGCGTCGGAGGGGAGGTCCCCCTCATCCCGGCGCAGGAGCCTGCGACCTACAAAGAAAACAACAATAACAAAAAATAAAACCTATTTAAATAAAGGGGAGAAGGCCGGGTACCCCCACAACAGTCTATAAGTCCACCAGTCAATGTGCACGAACTTGTCCCGAGTACAAGGGACAGGCGGTAGAGACCCCGCCCATCCCGGTACCGGGACAGGTAACGTGCGCCAAGATCACCCAGACTGGGACATTCGACAAGAATGTGCCAAACAGTCTGGGGGACGACGCAGTCGTTGCAATAGTGCGCAGGTGAGCGCTCCAACAAATAGCGATGCGTCACACGAGTGTGCCTGATTCAGAGACGACAGAAAGTGACATAAAGCCATCGCGGCATTGGGGGATAGGTCCATGGGAACAGTCACGGCGCAATGGCACGCAACTATAAGTTCCCTTCGACCGTCTCCCATCTTCTTTTCCAAGCAGTCCGAAGAGCTGCCCGTATTCCTGCCATGTAGTCGGTGTGAGGAAGAGCGAAACGCTGGTCCGGTCGCAAAGTCCTCGCGGACTCTTTGGCACCCTTATTCCCCGCAATTCCTACATGTCCAGGAATCCAGCAGAAGATAATCTCGACATCTGCCCGGCTCGCCAAAACCGTGGCGTCACGGATATCGCGAACCAGGGAATGCGAAGATTCCAATGCCCCGAGAGCACTCAGGGCGCCTTGTGAGTCGCTAACGAACAAAGTATCAATAAAAAGGAGGGCAGTAGCCCTATCAGCGCCCCAAGCGCTGAACGTCACGGAACGGAGAATATCCATGGCGCGGGTACAACAGACCCTAAGGCTGCAAATATGAGCCTCCCAGGTAAGGCGTCGGTCAAATACAAGACCAAGGAAACGGTGCGATTCAACCACTTCCAGGCGTACCCCATTAAGAAACAAGTCTTGGTCGGGGTGGAGACGTGGATGGCGGGAGAAGGGAACCACCTTAGTCTTGGCCAAGGAAACCCAAAACCTGTGTGCTTCGGTATAGCGAGAGACGCGGTTCAATGCCTGTTGGAGTCGACACTCCAGAGTTGGCATCTGGGCCGCGCCAAAAGAGATCGAAAGGTCGTTCACGTAGAGCGTAGCGTGAACATCTTCCGGCAGCATCGAGGTGATGCCGTTGATTCTCAGGGCAAAGAGTGTGAGACTGAGGACACTTATCTGCGGGACGCCCTCTTCCTGCTCCATTGGACCGGAGAGGGCTTTAACCCACCCGTACGCGGAATCGATGATCTCGCAAAAATTAAGATATAAACATTGGGAGGCGTCCCCTCGCCCCCATCGGGTGGATAGTCTTCATGATACCGTATCGCCATGCGGTATTATAGGCCTTCTCCAAGTCGAAAAACACCGTGGCGTAGTGCTGTATAGGAAAGAAGGCCACGCAGACGGCATTTTCCATTCGGAGCAGAGCATCCGACGTGGAGTGGAACTTGCGGAAGACACACTGTGCAGAAGACAGATGGCCTCCGCTGTCCATAAAAAAAGGCTAATCTAACATTTACCAATTTCTCCATCAACTTGCACACGCAAGAGGTTAGAGAGATTGGGCGGAAACCGGTCGGAGTAGAGTGATCTCTCCCAGGTTTGCGAAAGACAAGCACAGTAGCGATTCACCAGGAATCTGGGAGGAGACCCTCTACCCAGATCCTGTTGAACAAATCTAACAGAAAGGCCATGCCTCGCTCACCTAGGTGTCGAAGAATGGCGTACGGGACATCGTCCGGACCATGGGCGGCGTCCGCGCACGAAGCAAGAACGGAACGCAACTCACTCATAGTTAACCTGTCGTTGAAGGGTTCTGCGCCTCTGAAGGTAAAGTCCAGTCGGCGGCCTCCCGCGACATCACGACGTGCATTGAATGCTGGCGGAGCAGCATCCCGGCTAGAGAATGCGAAGAAAGCGGTCGCGAAGGATTCTGCTACGGATGCGGAGTCCGAGATTGCGGTCCCAGTCTCCTAGAGAACGGGAGGGGGGGTCCTGCAAGAACTTGCCCCGAATCTTTTTGACTGGCTTCCACACATCTGCTAGAGGGGTCTTCCCGTTAAGTAAAGACACGTATGCCCGCCAAGAAGAGCGGCGAGCGTGCTTTGAAATATACCGGAACCTAGCCCTAGCCTGACGAAATTCAACGACAGTGTAATCGTTCGGGCGGCGCTTATAGCGCATGTAGGCATAACGCTTCTGTTTGAGGGCCGTCTCACACTCGGCTGACCACCACGGGAGCGGTCGGCTTGCAAAACGGCCAGACGTTCTGGGAATAGTAGTCAGGCCCACGGCGATGAGGTTGCCTGAGAACAACTCAACGGCCTCATCTACCGACGTAAACTCCTCGACTGAGATAAAGAATTCAGTTATTTCCTGAAATGCAGGGCACCGCGGCAGTGCCAAGCACTATCGAGGTGGGCTCTTAGGCGGCAGTTGCCCTGAAAATGATATTTGAATGGGAAAGTGATCACTACCATGGAGGTCATCGACCACCCCGCAAGCAAAACCAGGCTGTGCATCCGAATAGCACAAAGATAGATCAAGGAGAGAAAATTAAGCGGTTCTCGGGCAGTGATGCGTAAACTCATCCACATTTAGGACAACGATCTCACGCTCTTCGATCAGATCGGCAAGGACTTGTCCCCTGGGATTTATTGAGTAATCTTCCCAGAGAGGATGTCTGCCGTTCAGATTTCCAAGCAAGAGAAAGGGCCTCGGCAACCGTGCTACGACGCAGCGGAAGTCCCCCGAGTCAAAGTCAGCTGACGGTGGAATGTACACAGAAATGATAGTATACCTCCTATTCAGGTAAAGCTGCACAGCCACTGCCTGGAAAGAGGTATCTAAAGTGAAAGGAAGAACGGAGACATCATGCCGGGTGTAAACTGCGCATCCCTCCTCAGCCCGGCCATCTCGTGGTGGTGGGGTCGTAAAACTCTTATACCTCGGGAGAGTGGTCAGGGGGTACGCACCTAGCATGGTCTCCTGCAGAAAAATAGCTAACGGGGAACGGGACGAGACGAGCCTCCGCAGTTCCTCCCAGTTGGCCCGGAGTCCACGGCAATTCCATTGAAGGAATATGGCCTCCGGGCCTAGCTCGGAGGAGACGCGGGGGTTCTTTTCGTAGAGAAGACCCTCACGGGAATGTCCGTACGCTTCCCGGATGCAGAACCCCAGGCGCTGTTGGCCGGACAAAGCGCTGAAGGTGCTGTCGCCTTTGAGGACTTATTGGGGGAGGTTGGGCTTGCCATGCGAGTCTTTTCCTCCCTCCGCCTCGAAACCTTAGGCGGGTGTTGCGGCTTCGGAGGCAAGTGCCCTCTTTTCGAGGATCCACCATCTCCGAGCCACTCAGCCCACCACTAAGCGTGGGCGAAGGAGCCGAATCTCCTTTCTTGCTGTCCTCCTTTCCGGGGACAGCTTTAGGAACCCCGGAAGATGGCCTGGTAACCAACTTCAGGGTTTTTGCCTCCTGTGATTCTAACGACTAGGTGGAGGCGCATTGCCGTTTTGCCTTACGGAAAACGGCTACGCTAGGTAAAGGGTGGGAAGCCCTGGTTTTAGCCGGGGCTGGTTATGAACCCTTTGTGCCGCCAACTTTCCCAGGGAAACTCCCGGGTTGAGTAGAACCCGCAGAAGGGCTCCGAATGGGCGCGGAAACAATCTTGCTCGTTGGCCTGGATGAGCCAGGAGCAGAGGGTGTCTTTCTAATCATTAAGGCATAAGACGTCCCAGGCAGTGCCGGGCACGCCAGACCAAGTCCTTAGCCTCGCGGAATGAGAGTCGATTCTGTGCCTGAACGGCCAAGATTTCTTTCTCAAAGAGATATGCACCACAGGATTTGGACTTATCGTGTGCGGCCTTGGAGAAATTTACACATACTTCGGGTGACCCCGACTTTGCACGTCTACAAGAACGATTCGTATGGCTGAAGCGGTGACAGTAATAGCACCTCCGCGGCAGTGGCACGAATGCCTTCACGCAGTAGTGGTACCAACCGTCACGCACTGACCTAGGGAGCTTGTCACACTCTATGGAGTAGTCAACGAATTCCCTCGCATAAACTACTCCTTTCACAAAGTTCATGGTAGAGTGCGGCGTCACACTCACCGTGGTGCCATGAAGTGTCCGAAGAGCACTTATCTTGGCCGCCTTGGAGGGATCCGCCGCATTCGCCAGAAGGCTACCTTCCTAGAAACGGGTCACCTTCGGCTCTCTACCAATTACACTAGCTAATGCTCTCCTCTGATGGTCATGTTGCCCTTGCCAACATGCTGCCATCAGTGGAGCGAATAACGAGGGAGCGTTTGAAGCCAGCGTCCTCGAAAACGCTAGGTAACCTCTGAATGACGGGCCCCGATGTTATCGAGGCTCCGCCTTGCGCTCTTTTCGTCTTAGTCATAGTCAATGGCTCCACACCCGGGGGGCCGCATATGCCGATCTTGGCTTGGTCGCTGACCGAAGTGGCAGCAGACTTATCCGTCCCCGCAGTCCCCGCTGATGGAGAGGAGCCCCGAGTCTTCTTAGTCTGTTTCTTATTTTTTTTTATTTTTAGGATAGGAAGGCGGGGAATGAACCCGCTTCTCCCCTCCGCCAGCAGGAGCCCCCAGGCCAGATGGACTGGCCTCAGCCAAGTCCTTCTTCGAGATGGTGAAGGTCCCTCCCCTCCTTGTAGTGCCTTGGAAACCCGTGTCATTTGAGGAGGACCTTGCATAGGGGCGAATTCGGGTTCGGTGCTTGGCGCCAAGCCCGGATTCGCACCCATGGAAGGACCTACCGTCTGAGGCTAGATTGCCTCAAGGACCATGTCTATCTCAGGGGGGACCTCCAGTTGGCCATCCCCCCTCCCCTCCGACTTTTCAGGTCCCGTTGGCAGCGTTATTGGTCATGTCTGGAGGCACAGGCCTTGACCCCAGCAAGGTTGAGTATTCTTGTCAGCAGGTCTTTTGAGGGAAGCGACCGAAGGGGCCTGGCTTCCCTCTCCCCCCTAAGGGGATTCGCCCTACCGAAACGCTTCCATGAGGAGCGGTTGGCCTATGGGCTGCCTGCTGGCTTTCTTGGCAGTCCCCTTGGAAAGAAAAGGGGGGACTGCCGCTGAAAAGAGGGATGTGCCCCAAAGCACCTTCAGAGAAAGGGGTGAGGAGGAGTCCCCTACACCCGTATGCGAAGGAGAGGAGTAAGCCTCCTCTCCGGTTAGAGAAATTTGGATGGTCCCCTGCGCAAGCACAGGGGGGGGGGGAAACCTCCATTTTTTCTGTGGAGCTGCCCGACGGCGGCTCCGTCGATGAACAAGGGGAAATGGGGAGAGATTTTGGTTTTGTTAGGTTTGCATTCATGGGCATGGTGACCCTATTTTTTCCACGGGGTGCAATAGTTCATCACCCCTCACAGTAGCTCTTCCTGGAATGGGTGCGTACAGGCCTGGCAGAGCCATGTGCCACCATTCAGGACCACCCCTCCCGCCTGGTGGCCTGGCAGTCCCTCGGTATGGCGGCTCCACCTTGGACACGGCGTAAAAAAATAGATTGTGAAGTGAGAATGAAAGGGGATGTGAGGGAGGTATGGGTGGGGATGAAGCAGGTTGTTAAAAACCCACCATCCCGAACATGAGCTCAGGGGTTAGGGAGCATTGTCCCCTCCCCCTTTAGCCCCTATCCGGGATGGTTGACTGAGAAGAAGGTCAGCATCTACCCTGTGAAATTAGTGGCTGACCAGAGAAAGTTGTGGGAGAGGTTGTATGAAAAGCGACGAAGTAGGGGAGAAATACAGGCTGTCTGAAAGAAGGAGAAGAGGCTAAGCTGGGGTTGGACGGGGTGCTGAGTCCCGACATCACGGCGGCCAGGATGGCAAATCGCCGCCCCCCTTCGGGGGCGATCCAGAAGAATAGAAGGAACGCCATCAAGAAGCGTCTTGGATCAAAGATCAAAATCTAAAACCTATAAACGTCTTTATGGACGAACGCGCCCAAAAGATATGACAAAAAATACGAAAAAACTTCCCAGACGAAATTCTCGAAAAAATCCTTCTTCCGGAAAGAGAATACAGAACATTAAACTTCAAGCAACAATTCAAAAGTAGTAGAGAAAAGGTTCTAAATGAAATAGAACCACTTTACAGCTAAAACCAAAGTAAGAAAAAGCGGGAAAAACAAAAAAAAATACTAAAAAGAAAAATACATAAAAACTAATAAGTACAACAGCTACAGAAGAAGGAAAAAACAGACATAACAGCACATAAGTCCTCCAACAACCAAAACCATATATAAAAATAAAAAAAATGACAAAGTTCGCAAGAGAACATCACGAAAACAAAGGCTCAAATGCTAAACTAAAATTAACTTAATAAAAACAAAAGAAAAATAACCTCAAGAAAAAAAACAAGGCCAAAGGCTCCTTTGCTCTAAATAAAAATAATATAACCAAAAAGCAAAACACGATGTAAAACGAAAGCGTTAGCCAGACAACCTGACTCATATCACCATCACCCTCATTGTAATCATTTATTACAATCACCTCTCCTCATCCATTTCATTAACACCACTCATCCCTCACTTACACAATCCTTTCTACTTTTTCTATCTCTCTACCACATTTTCACCTCTTCCTTTATCCCGATCCCGATCCCGAGAGGAACAATCGTCACACGTTGTAAGTTGTTCTTCAGACAGTTCATGTGGTACCTAAACGCCATCTTTGTTACCTTTTCGTATTTTTATGACCTTTAGGCAGTTTCATGACGGACATTTCAAATTTTTGCCCTTCACGAGTGTCGTACCAAGGGTTAGTAGGCTCCTCAAGGGCCTTAAGAGCATCAAGATTCATTGCAGTATGGCGACCCTCGATTTTTAAAGTCTGAAATCTCCTGAACGCGATTTGTTTAACTAACACTCACATTTACGAATATTCAACACATTTCCATACACTAATGTAATGTTTTATGCAGTTTGTATGGCACTATTCTTTCTTGCATTTATATAGGCAAGGTACGCACTGATGGTAAGCGGTGAAGTATAGCAGCCCGCCTCCTTCTCCCTGCGTCTGATAGGCCTGGGTGACGCTGCTCATACCGTGTAATGCAACGGCAATAATCAAGGTTAATACAGTTCCATTTGACACAGTTCCATTTAGGGTTGGTCTTTTTAGATTGGTCTATTGGATACAGACCCTCGCTTGGCAAGTATGAAGAGGGTCTCCCAGTGTGCATGATGCAGTAGCTACTCATTGTTCTAATAAAGGCAAAGCCTGATAAACTTCGTCTGAATTTAATTTGTCTTCAGCACTAATTGAGTTTTCTCACAAAATATAGCTTAAAAAGTCTAGGCAGTAACTAAGGCTTAAAATGGCCGAGGCATTTCTAGCTTAAAATAGTCTAGAGAGTGCTAACTTAAAAGTGACAGAGGCATTGCTAGTTTACAAAGGCCTGGGAATTACTGCACTGATCACTAAATAGCTTGCATCAAATTTAGAACAATTAAAACACTATAACAAGCATTTAGTAATTGTTAAGATTAGTGACACACGATTTTTCTTGACGATTTTTGAGTTTTGGGGTAGCATCATATTGTAACATTTTGAAGGGATTTTCGATTTGCCCCTTGCAAATCTAATATTTCTTCACTTAATTATTGACCTCACGCATTCATACCCAATGCAAAACATTCAACAAGGAACAAAAAAAGAAAGGAGATTCCGAGTGACTTCGTCATATTTACAAAGACCTCTTCAAGGTCTTTGTGCTCTACATAATTATGAGTATGGTGCTACTTCGTGATTCATACCGACTCATTACGCCATGCAACTCAATGGCACAGCCCCTACCCCTGCCTGCATGGGGCATGTCAGATGTAGCATGGACAACGTTGCGCCGGTAAACATCTGGAGGTTTGTGTGCTCTTCCGGCCTCACTGCTTGCTTGCAAGAGGGTATTCCATTGTTGGCATTGCACTTTCAATTCAATGCAATAAAATCAACCCTACCGCGGTTTACACCTGCCGGAATTATTTATCCTTTCCAATAATTGCATTGCTTTTCTCATTCATTATTAATCAAACAAAGGAACCAACCAACAACGCCCAACCAAAACATGTGTGGTGGCCAATTCAGGAGAGAATTTTCAGGGCTCCAACAGCGCCTCATAAGATAAGGGGGGCTGCTATGGAGTCATAAAAGCGTGTTGAAATTGACAGTGACCCCCATTTCTGAGTTCACATCCGGCGCCGAGTGGAATAGACGTTCGGGAGATACCGATTATGTTATAACGGATGTCAGAATGAGCGATAAATTACGTGTTCTTATCTTATTCATCTTTACGTACAACTCAAGGCTATCAATGTCAACATAGTGCAGGCAATATTTTTGCGCATTTTAATAATTCATCGATGTTTATTGTTGCACCACCGGTCACTTTTCAATAGGTCATTCGATTGGATAGTGAAATTCACATAAAAATTAGACTGACAATCGCTCGGTGGGGGGAAGGGGAAGGACTGTTTTGCCACCAACTAGCGAGCAGGAAGAAACCCTTCCTGGGCCAGGGAGAGTCATCCGTTCCCGTCAGCGGGAAGTGGCATAATGATATGGTGTGTGTATGTGTGTGTGTGTGTGTGTGCGAGAGAGAGAAAGAGAGTAGACAAAGGAATATACAGTAATTTTATGATTGCATATGCGCGTAGATGGAGCTGTCTGCAAATATGCGACTAGCTCCCTACGAAAGCCGAATTTTTGTCAACTGTAGCTGGGGTTGAATTCAGTACCTTGGCATTATACATCCAACACCTTAACAACTAAGCTAACGAGTGTCATTTATTTATTTATAAAAATATATATAAATGGGGTAATAGGCAAATATTTACCCAGGGGAGAAAGAATATCGGGGGAACAGAAAATTATAAATCAAATAAAAGGAGTGAAACGGTGAAAAAGGATGAATGATGACATAGACAAGGAAATGCACTCACATAAAAGCCACTTACACCTTTCAAAGGTGCGTGGAGGAATCACCAGAGAAGAAGCGAATACTATATTTACACTGTCTCAAATTAATCTTGTCCTCCAGTGAGGTGAGTTCCCTATGGACTTAGTTTCTTAACATCTTCAGCCATTCCCTAGTTGCTAAGGCATTGGCGTATAACGGCAAGGCACCGAGTTCATTCACAGTTCAACTACTAGTCTGATCACTTTTTAGGAACATCATTAAATTCGTTTGGTGATTCCCTCGTTTTTTCTTCTATTTTTTAATAAATTTTTAAAATGTACATCTTTGCTTGTTCGCCAGGATTGTGAAAATGTGTAATTTTGTGGCTGAATTGAGCCTGGCATCAAGAATCGAATGTTTTTCCCCTTTCTAATGACATAAATTGCATTATGATTCCCCAAGCTTTGATTCACCAAGCTATGATTCAATTGAATTCCCGTGAAAATTGATTCTCGAGTGGTCCTTTTGTCAATGAACATTAATTGAATAACTGTGCGTAAAATAGTACCCAACTACCCTTCACCCCTTAGGAGACGGTTCCTGCAAGATTTATTATACCTTTTATATCTGTGTACGCCCTCTCCTTATGGTGTCTAACTTCTCTCGAGCTCAAACATCTAAAACCCGCTGGCTGATACCATTTTTCTCAATAAATCTTCATTATTCCTCTTCAATTGCACTGAAAAGATGTGGTTATTTCATTTTGCGATCCCCTCTTTCGTTTCATGCCCAATTTCAAGCCTCGTTTTTCTCTCTGGGATGCCCTGGGTATCGCGAAACCCGGAGGGCAACTGCAGGCGAATAGGCCTAAACAGAGTGAATGCAGGGGCCGTTAGGCCTAATTATTTCGCCCTGACCGCTTATACACGCATGCAGGAGACGGGCCGGCTGACTTGGCCGGAAACCTTCTTTCTATCATCATCCGTAGAGCATTTATATTAATAACCTGGGTTCCTTGAAAGAGCCTCTAGAGGGAAGGGCTCAAATTAAAATACTTGACCCAAACAATCGGAGCTTTTCTAAGCTCCAAAGAGAAGGGCGTTTAAAATGGGTTTGTTTATGAGCTATTTCGGGGACTAATCTGATTAACTTGCTGCTCGGTCTTAGGGAGAAAACAACGAATTGGCAATTTTATATTTTTTCAGTATTTATTACATTAAAAATAGTTATACCAGCCAATATTAATTAGCTAAAATGCTACATAAAAAGAGACGATATGAGAGGAAACAAATACAGTAGAAATGAATAAAAAAGGCAATGAGGAAACATTTTATCTTCTACAAATTATTAATTAATTCGCTGCATAATAAATATAATAATAAGGGGAACAAATAAATGTAATAAAATATAAAGGAAGGAATATGATAAACTCACAAAGTAATAAATACAAAAATGTCCCGCAGGAAAGATGAAGCGTGAATTCCAAGTACTTTCCAACTTCATTCCCATCATTCTCAACTGAATAAAGTTCATTCCCAACGGAATAAAGTTCGAAAGTACTTGAAATTCACGTTTCATCTTTCCTGTCGGTCATCTTTGCATAAGGGATGAAATAATACGATTATAAAAATAATAAAAATTTCACTCAAACTTTTAACCTATAACCAAACTTTCAAACACAGTGTTTTAAATACAATTTTATCACTTTGGGACTAAATCTAAATGTATAAACAAGCTAAATCAATAGATGCTTTAGTTCTGAAACTTTCCTAATAATTTATCTTGTTGAGTTTGCTACTCAGGGTGAGTCTGCGAACAGGTGAGACAGCTGCTGCTCCCATTCAGAGAGCTTGACGCGTTCAAGATACTGGATTGGGATCGTTTTAGAAGAATTTAGGGCAACCAATTAACAAGTCAACATTAATTTAACTTATTTAATCATTTAGGGACGACTTCCGCTGGACAATTACAGTTTAGTGGGGTCTAAATTCTCACTAAGAGTTCCCCTTAATGGGGTTTCAAGCTCGAGCTTTTGAACACGTGCGTTCTCCTTACAAAGCTACTCCTTACAATACGCAATCCAGATCCCTATATTTAAAGTACCTAGTATCGTCCTTGTTATGCCTGTCATGACCTCATTACTTAGGTGACGTCACTGTTTGATCCAACTGTGACATTCTTCTTCTTGCAATTATTATCATTAATTACTCTATTCCTTCTCTATCGTTTGGCGCGAGAATCCCCCAAAGGATAAAGAAATGCACATAAATATCATTAGAACTCACCGGGAAACCCAAAATTACAAGTGAAGATCGATCCTCGTTCGTGGCTCAAGGGAGAGCCACCCGCGGCAGATGAATATGGAATGTAACCCATTCGGCGTGTTCCCTAGACGCGAGAGTGATCTCTGTGTGAAAGGAGGGATGGTAGAGATATCAGTGTTGTGAAAGACTATGTGTGATAACCTATGTGGATGGAATTACTTGCGTGCATGCGTCAGACTCGACGCCCCGCCGTGATAGACTGTAGTCCTTACAAGAGTTGGGAAAAATACAGAGATCATAGGAGCGAATTTAGACCCGTGTGTATGGATTTAAATGCCTCACCATTTTGGGACGGAGTTAAATCCCTAATCATTTTGGCAAGAATTTAAATCCCTCACTACATGTGGAAGTAGTTAAAAATCCCTCACCATTGGGGGAAAGGAATTAAATCCCTCATCATTTCGGGAGGGAAAAATCCCTCACGAATTGGGAAGGAGATGAATCTTCCACCATTGAGGCAAAGAGTTCGAATCCTCAGCATTTAGGAAAGGAGTTAAATCCCTCTTCATTTTTGGAAGGAATTAAATCCCAAATTGCAAAGGATTTAAAGCCCTTACTATTTGGGAAGGAGTTAAACCCATCACAATTTTTTGAAGTATAAAATTCCGTCACTATTTGAGGAAGCTGTTAAATCCCTCACTATGTGGAGAAAAGTCAAATCCCTCACCATTTGGGAAAGAGCTGAATCCCCCACAAATGTGTGAAGGAGTCAAAACCCTCATTATTTTGGGGAGTTAAACCTCTCGCCTTTTGGGGAAGGAGTTAAATCCCTTATCATTTTTGGAAGGTGTTGAATCTCTCATTATTTGCGGGAGTTAAATCCCTCTCCATTTGGAGTAAGAACAACGGCAAAAATATGATCCCATGATGGCTACATAGGGGAAACATAGGATTCATGTTTCTTAGATGATAGAAATACTCTGACGGCTCTATTTTTTCTTCTATAAAGTATGAATACTTAAAAATTAAATAAAATAAGAAAAAAATTATAATAAATCAACGAGAGGAAATAAATTAATAAGCATAATAACACTTGCTCGGACTAGGAACTAGTAATGAAATTCTAGGAATTTTCTCGGATAAACATCGAATTGCATGGATCACATTGGACAGGGAAGATGCCTCTAAATTATCAATTAACCACAATCTTGCTCGCTTACTTGCTTATAGGAGTCCATCGTATTCGATGACGACGCTCGCCTCGGGATCATCGGTAACTGCGTTGATGGCTATAGAGTCCTATTCTTGATCTGCACACTTTGTTGCAGACAGGACAAGTAAAGTTCACGTCGGGTGGTACAGGGTTAGCTTGACGGGTGTGCCTCCTCGTACGTCTGTCATTTCTTGATTGTCTAATGCTATCTTCCAGTTCTTCTGCCCCTCACGGCATAGTGTCCTCCAAAGATGTCGATCGGTGGCAAAGTCTTCCAGATTTGCTGTTTTTTTTATTTATTTTCTTGAAAGTTCCCTTAATATTGTCAACTGTGATGAAGTTGATGATATTTCCCGAAGTGGGTAAATTCTCATAGTTGACAACAAAAGATGGCGGATGACAGAAAATGAACGAAGTGAGACTGTCATAGATAGTCATCAGGAGAGGCGACGAATTCACGTAGAAGCGTTAATGACGGCAGGCGATCAACGGGTCTTAACATTGCCGTGGAAAGGTCGTCTGGCGAGCGATGAAAATGGCGACACACCAGAGGCGACAAGTAAATTACGAGGACAGACAGAAAAATATAATCGATTCAACTTGAATCTTCATCCTTACATGGCGGCAGCTTCGAATTGAGGCAATGGCGGCGACCATCCCTCGAGTCCTGTGAGTAAAGAAAGAGCTGACCGTGTGGAAAGATCCCTCAAACCCTAATCAAGATAGTTCAGTGTCTGATAGCGCCTCCACCCCCGTCATGAAGTAATTCATTGTATCTATTTCCATGCTGTGTCCCGGTGGTCTGTCTAGACTCTAGAATATCTGTTCGTAGTCCACGACGAGCTATGACGAGAGTGGATGGTTATTCCCGCTCAGACAATGTGGGGCATTCCCCCAGCCGAGCAGCTTGCTGCTCTTTTGATCTTCTGCAGCTTGATCCATGTGTTGAGCAACAAGAGTTGCGTTTATATAGGCGAATATGAGTTACCCATTTGCCTATCACGTGGACTCATTTAAATAGCACTCTTCTCCCACAGTATGGGAACGATAGATGGCTCATCTGGAATGCGAATATTTTCTATCAGGCAGCCTTTAGAACGAACCACCAGAATCCTTAAGGTGTAATTTATGTGATAAATACCAATTAATAATTAGACCAGGCAATGGCTTCGCCATTCGCGGGGAGCTTGCGCTTCGCTACTAAGATTAAAATTTAAAATCTAAAAAAAAGCAGCCATGGTTAAATTTTTATACATTTTCTGAACTTCGCCAATTATAATAATTTTAAAAAGGAACTCTAAATTAAATTTTCCCCCTTTCAAAATATCACGTTGCTAAAATAAAATTATAGAAGAAGATATATAAAAATAAATTTTCTGAACTTCACCATTTGTAATTCTTTGGGTTTTAAAAAATTCACAAAATTTCGATACTTATTTATTTCTGAACTTCACCATTTTGCTTTTTGATACTATAAAAGAATTATTAGAAATAATTTTGATAACAACATAAGTCATAACCAAACTAAGATGAAATTATTATTCAAATACTCAAAAAAAATCCCCTTCTTAAATTATAGTTAGTGATGATCATGATGATGATAACCTATTTTGAAACGATTTTTATTGAAAAAAAATAACATCACACGTGAGAAATATCATTCGAATAGAGAAGTTATTCGGTGTGTGTTGGCCCTTGTCATCGTATAGTCCCTGACATAATTCTTAAGCACTTTCAAGGATCTTTTCTCTAAATAGGATTTTATCCCCTGTTTATCCTTTAGTCTTGTGATTTTTTCTATGTATGTAAATTGTTAGGTGTGGTTTCATTTGTCTCGCTGATGTTATTTTCCATTTTCACAGATTTGTATCAAATTTTTCAATAAACTCTCTCAGAATTGTTTTTCGACAACTTTTTGAGTTCAATTTATTAGAGTCTTATTCCAATGGTTCTATCCAGACTCACTTTGGCCTCCTATCTAAAAGTCTTTTAGTAGCCTGACTTATTTTTTTTTGTTAACCACTTTCGTCTCGTTCGTTGCCCAAGTTGCACATTGTAAAATAATTCCTTCTTTATCTTTTATTATAATGCCACTAGATCATTAAGTTCCTTTTTCTCATGTAATTTAGAAGATATTTATTTAATTTGGGGTGTCAGGTTTCAGTAGGTTAGACTACGAATGCGACTTAGGTATCCCTGTATCTTCTGACTTCCGGCCTAGAAAGCAATACCTAAGTGCTAGGAATAGAGCTAATAGGGTTTATTGGGCGGAGTATGAGAAATAGGAGTGTTGATGTCCTTCTGAAACTGTACCTGGCATTAGTTAGACCTCCTTTTGAGTATGCAGTGCAAATTTGGTCACAATATTATAGGATGGAAATTGCTTTGCTTGAGCCGGTGCAAAGAAGAATGACTAAGGTGATTTATGGGTTAAGGAGTTTACCTTATGGTGAAGGGCTTAAGAGACTAAATCTTCATACGTTAAAAAGAAGATTTCGAGAGGATTTAAGTGAAGTCTTCAAGTGGATAAAGGTTACAATAGGGGAGACAAAGGTAAGGTTCTTATTTATAGCGAAAAGGATAGGACACGTAGCAATGGGTTGAAGCTCCTCTAGTTTCGATTGAGGAAAGAGATTGGTAGAAATTAGTTTACAAATTGAGTGGTAGATGAACGGAATAGGCTCACTAGTCATCTGATAGAAACGTCCTCCTTGCTTAGTTTTAAGAATCGATTGGATAGATTTATGGATGACTGGGACTGAACTGGGTGGTAGGGACTGAACTGGGTGGTGGGGACAGGAGCTGTATTGTATAGGCTATTGATTAGCCTTTTGTGGAGTCCTTCTATTCTTATGTTAAGATTTTGCTGTTGAAGACTGTCGAGGTTTAGTGAGTGGGTAATCCCAGTCCCACTTCCTGGTCATATATTTTATTACCACACCAAGGTGAAGCGGAGGTGAAGTGTATCCAATACACCTTCGGTAGCCACTTCCGGTGAATAAGAATAACCCGGTGCTTCCCTTTTGATCAAAATTAAGATAATGATCCCCTGAGTGTGTCCCCACTCAGTAAAAGCCAGTCATGGGTGGACCGGTGTAATATTGAGATTTAAGCCGAGTGGATTGCTTAATAATTGCCAAAGGATCATTCAAAATAGTTAAACACACAGATACAAAAATAATATTTAATGTACATGAATTAGAAATAAGAAACAGCGTATATAGGTATAAATAGAATTAATCTTTGCACTAAATAAGTAAGTCTACATGATGTCGTGGGGATTATACTTGAAAATTACTCACTAGGATGCTTGCGTCTTAATGGCACCCGACAGAATGAATGGAATAATATTATTGAATAAAGCACTGAATTAATCACTTTTAATACTCGAGGTTATGGGCTCGGGATGGGAATTCTAGTTAACGAATAAACTGGTGAAGTTAGGGGAGGGGATAATTCACTTTAACGATACCTTTGAGTTCGTAAGTATTTTTGAGAATGACGGTGAAGATCTTCTTCTGGTGACGATGATCGCACTTAGTCCGGCCGTCCGAGGTTACCGAATGAGAAGGTAATCCTAGACAGGTGATATACTGATGCTATGCCGGATCACGAAGGCGAGTCAAACTGTGGCTCAAATCGGACCTCTTCTTGCTCAAAGTGACTGTCCGATTATTCGGCTCCTCGAGTGGGTAGCCAAAACCGATTACCTAGCTCAGTCTAGGGTAATCCGCAGAGGGAGGTCCTGTGTAACCTCAGAACCTGAATGGGGGTGCCTGCGAGAAGTTTGGCACCGACAAGTACCGTGACGGCAACACACAAATTCCCCGAAGTTTCTTTCTTACAACGGGCGAACTGTTTCCTTTGTGGAACGAGCTCCACACACTCGACGTAGGTCCAAGGTCTTCTGCTTGACTCCAGGGAGAAGTTTCCCTTTTATTTCCCTCACGAGTAGAAATAGAGAGAGAGCACCGAATTTTGATAAAATCCGTATCGCTGCGTGAAAGACCTTTTCACCTGCTGCCAGACAGAGTAAACTTTTCACACCTTCGTTCCACGTCGCAGTTTACGCCGGCGCGAAAACTCGGACCTTCGTCGGCTAGCAGGTGTCTTTTAGCGGCAGAATTTCCCTGAACGGCCGTCCGCAAATTTGGTTGCCTCGAAGGCGCGAAAAGGGCGGAGGGAATTCGATGCGAAAGGCGAATTTGGAATCCGGGAGGGACACGCAGCTTGTGTCGGAGTATTTCTGCGTACACTAATGTACGTGGTATTTAGACTTCTACAAAGACCATGTAACCCATCTCAGTCTTTGTCCCATTTGGTCCCATCCTCGTCCATATTTTGCTTAGTCTCTTTTGTTTCCACCTTCATTTCCCTCGTTTGCTATAACTTTTCTCAATAGTCGACTATCATGTCTTTGTTCTTCAATCTTTGCATTGCCCCCCACTCAACCCCGCCCCCCGAATCCTGTTAGACCGATGCATTCATCAGTGCTTCTTGGAAGTCTTGAACTTCATGTAATATAACCTGACGTTATATTACTGTGTATGAGAAATCTTATGCTACTAGTATGGGTGGTTTCCACATAAATAATATAATGGGACCGTTTCTAAGTTGTAAAGTTCTTTCTCTTGTCCTCCTTACTTCTCTGATATCAAGGATGACCAATTGTGTCCTTCCTTAGCGTCACTTGGAAGTTTGCGAATGCTGGATGTATGTAGCTAGAGACATCAACCGTAGACACCCTGTTCCGTAAACATGGGTATACTTAATACCCTCTGCTGCCGAGTTCACCTGCCCCTTGCCATGGTAAGAGGCGCTCGTTCCCTTCTGAGTGAATGAGGACCTACACGTTGCCGTGGTAAGAGGCTCTCGTTGCTCCCCGGGTGAATGAGGACCTGCCCGTTGCGGGCGGGAAACTAGATACTAATAGTGGTCAGGGAATTATGAGAGGACATTATAGTACTGAAAGTAGAATGGACTTGGCAGATAACAGAAATAGGTTCCAAGGCGATAGAGGTGAGGTCATTCAAGTTTCAAGAGGTGCTTCAGGGATAGGGGGGTTAAATTGTTTCTATACAAATGCTCGTAGTCTTAGAAACAAGAAGGATGAGCTATTTAGTTATATTAGCAATGAGGATATAGATATATTATGCGTTACTGAATCATGGGTTAATGAAATAGAATTTAGTGACACTATAAGTGAATTTGATTTACAGGGCTATAATATGTACATTAGTCAAAGGACAGGTAGGATTGGTGGAGGAATAATTATCTATATAAAAAACAACATTGTTTCAAGTTTAAATACTTCAATAAAGCAGGATGGAGTTGAGTCACTTTGGATAGATATTAGGTTCAGTAAAAATAGAATGGTGCATTTGGGAGCTTTTTACAGGCCACCTGGGCAGACTGATGATATAGATGAACTAATGATAAGGGAAATAAGTAAGGGATGTGAAACAGATGCAGTTATTATTGGGGACTTCAACTTAAACTCTGTGGACTGGGAAAATATGATAGGTAGGGATAGAACAAGTGGCAGGTTCATAGAATGCTTTGAGGATAATTTTTTGAATCAATTTGTTAATGAGCCAACGAGGGGGGACAATATATTAGATTTAGTACTTTCTAACAGTGATCATTTAGTTCAAGAATTGACTGTTGGGGAAGCATTGGGAAATAGTGACCATCAGATAGTTCGTTTTAACTTGGGAATTGAGAAGGGTAAAATAACTGAGAATGCTGAAAAAGTTCCAAATTTTCATAAGGGAGATTATGTAAAACTTCGAAGCTTGCTAAATTTGGTAGACTGGGATATAGAATTCAGAGCTAAAAATGCTTATGGGATGTGGGATACTTTCAAGCATATAATAAATGTAGTCCAAGAACAATGTATCCCAATGAAGACCATTAGGAACAAAAGTAGGAAACCATTATGGTGGAATCAGGAGATAGCTAGAAAAATTTCAGAGAAGAAAAGGGCATATAAAAAATTACAGGTAGAAAATAATATTCAAAATTTAAGTGATTATAGAATGGCTAGGAATGAGTTAAATAAGATTATAAAGAAGAGCAAAAGGGTGTCAGAAATTAAATTAGCTCAGGATAGCAACAAAGATCCTAGAAAGTTCTTTAGTTACTATAAAATTAATAACAAGTGTGGCAGAGTTAAAATAGGACCTATCAAATATGAAGGGTTTGTGAGAGAAACTGATGAGGAAATAGTTGAGGTACTAAATGGTCATTTTGCATCAGTATTTACAAAAGAGAAACTAAATAGTCCTATGTATAGTACTCATAGGTCAGGAAAAGAGGTGTTTACTAACATTTGTGTGGATCGGAGGATGATAAAAGGACTAATAGGTGATTTAGATACTACCAAGGCCTCCGGCCCTGATAATATTCATTCTAGGATACTTAAAGAAGGGGTAGAAAGTATCTCAATAGCTCTGGACAAGTTATATACTAGGTCATTGGAATATGGAGAAATACCCGATGATTGGAAGAGAGCAAATGTAGTCCCCATTTTCAAGAAGGGTAGTAAAGAGGATCCAAATAACTTTAGACCGGTTAGCCTAACTCCTGTAGTCTGTAAAATTCTTGAGAAAATAGTTAAAAAAGGGATTTGCCAACATCTAGAGAGGGAGGGGTTAATCAGCGATGCTCAGCATGGGTTTAGATCAGGTAGATCATGTTTGACTAACTTACTAGACTTTCTGCAGTTTGTAACAGATCAAGTAGATAAGGGAGAGAATGTAGATATAATTTACTTAGATTTTAGTAAAGCATTTGATAAGGTACCACACAGGAGACTAGTTCATAAATTAAAAATGATTGGGATATGTGGGGGTGTTTCTAATTGGATAGCTGAGTGGCTGAAAGACAGGAAGCAAAGGGTAGTGCTAAATGGTGTAAAGTCAGAGTGGAGGGATGTTATCAGTGGGGTTCCTCAGGGATCAGTTCTCGGTCCATTATTATTTGTCATCTATATAAACGATCTTGGGGAGGCAGTTAATAATAAAGTGTCAATTTTTGCGGATGATACCAAATTAGCAGCTGTAGTTAAAGATATTGATGATAATTTTAAAGTGCAGGGGGACTTAAATAAATTGTTATCCTGGGCACATAAGTGGCAAATGACTTTCAACCTTGATAAGTGCAAAGTTATTAACATGGGAAAAGATAATAGAGAATTTAACTATGAAATGGATGGGCATTGGCTGAGCTCAGTAGAGGATGAGAAAGATCTAGGAGTAGTAATAGATAAGTCATTAAGGTTTTCTAAGCAGTGTATTGAAGCAAGAAATAGGGCAAATAGAGTGCTGGGTTTTATTAAGAGAAATGTCAGTTACAAAAGTAAGGAGGTTATTCTTAAACTCTATAACTCTTATGTTAGGCCACATCTAGAGTACTGTATACAGGCATGGTCCCCACATTTTAGACACGATATTAACCTTCTTGAGTCAGTGCAACGGAGGGCAACAAAGATTATTCCTTTCCTGAGGCACCTTGAATATGAAGATAGACTGAGGGTATTAAATATGTTCTCATTCGAAAGGAGGTGTGTGAGAGGGGATATGATTGAGCTGTTTAAAATTTTTTCCGGGATAGATAAATTGGATGTTAGCAAGTTTTTTGAGTTAGATGATGGAAATCGGACTAGAGGTCACCACTTGAAAATTAAAAAGCAAGGGTGTAGGTTGGATTTAAGAAAATATTTTTTCACCAATAGAGTGGTAGACTTCTGGAACAAATTGCCGCAGAGGGTAGTAGGTAGTCCAAATCTAAATGTATTTAAGAGTAGGTTGGATGAGTTTATGGGAAGGGAAGGTTGTGATAGTTCCTAAGTTTTGTATATATTAATATTGTTTGTATATATCTATAGCTGCATGATTTAGTTGTTGACAAGCCTTGATTGGTGATACACTTGTTTCTGGATGCAATCCTCTGGATGTAGTTTTCCTGGGAGTTTGGGTGCCTTGAAAAAGAGGCCGCTTGACTCGGATGACCTATGATGAGCCCTTGTGGCTTTTGTCATCCGTTATATTATATTGTGGGAGACTTTGATTTTGTCTTCCCCTGGTGATGGTGCTTTTTGTGGGTGGGTTTTGCAGAGTCGGATGACCTTTGATGGGCCCTTGTGGCTTTTGTCGTCCGTGTAATTATGTTATGTTTATGTTATGTTATGGTAAAAGGTTCGTCCGGCTTTGAGTGAGTGAGGATCGTGGCCTGCAATATATCTTCATGGAGGTATCGGGCCAGAGAACTTACCAAGTTGGAAAACTTCGAATGGGGGGGAGGGGGGCTTCCCGTGGTCCAAAGTGAACAACAGAATCGGAGATCAATACAGTCACTCCCCACCTGAGAACACATCCAGTGACTTTTGCAAAAATGATAATAATAACTATCTCTCTACAAGGGAATGTCAACTATAGTGCTGACATCTAGTTGATTACGTGCCTTTCCTGTCCCAACGTTCACAAGATGATGGTAACTGTCATCAATACAAACAACGCCTAAGAGGTCTAATGCTACTTCTTGACCTTAACTGGAACGTCTTAAACATCTCCATCTACCTTTCACCAATTCTCTCCCATTCCTCTATCTACCATAAGGACCTGACCACCGAGCGAATGGTGTCAGGAGAGAGGATTTGAAACCTCCATAAGCAACACTCTTTAGTGGTCTCAGGTCGCAAGAAACCCGGCGGGAGATGACGCAAAGATTGTAGGGAGCTGCCGTCACTCCGGCTGTACGTCTATTCTGAGGCATACGCCGGCTGCCGGTGTGCCAATCCGTTGAAGACTGATGATACTCGCGGTAAGAGGCGGAATGCCAGAAAGGTCCCCCGTCGTGGGGATTAAAGGGGTTGCTAAGGAAGCTTAGCTCAAAGTGCGAAAAATCACCACTGACGAGGAAAATCACTATTGTGATCCTCGAGGTTGAGTTCCTCAAGGACGAGGTTTACCATAATGTCAATAATAACCCCAAAGTCTGGCTCCCGCCTAAATGAGCGCGGGTGGAGGGTATCATCTAGCTCTTATCTCCCCCCCAAAAACAAGATTAAAATATGGTCTTCTCCCTCGAAAGAGGTTTTACGATGGATGATCCATAATATTCAGTCATTGCCTAAAGCTATAAGATTACTCTATTTTCCAATATAAGAAAATATAATAGAACTAAACAAACGTTGTAATAATTCTAGTATGTTTGTATCATAATTTCTAGGTGAAATCTAGAAAAATTCAGAGCCCAAACCAATTTTATTAATAAACCAATGTCTTCGCCACTTCCCTTCCGTACGAGGGGAGCTTGCGCTTCGCTACGAAAATTAAAAAGGAACTCTAAACTAAATTTCTCCCTTTCAAAATATCACGTTGCTAAAATATAGTTATAGAAGAAGATATATAAAAATCAATTTTATGAACTTCACCATTTGTAATTCTTTGTGTTAAAATATCCACAAAATTTCGATACTTATATTTATTTCTGAACTTCACCATTTTGTTTTTTGATATTATAAAAGAATTATTAGAAATAACTTTGATAGAAAAAACATAAGTCATAACCAAACTAAGATGAAATTATTATTCATATATCAAAAAATCCCCTTCTTAAATTATAGAGTTAGTGATGACGATGATGATGATGATGATGATGATGATGATACAGTTGATGCGCGCAGTCAATATTTACTATGATGTCGCTTGTTCTTCAGGTCTGCTTCAATTCGTTTTGGCATTCTGGAGGCAAAATTTGGAATGATATCTTGACTGATATCGATCCATCTTTGTTCAATAGACACCTGCCACTGCTCACAATTGGATGGCTTCTGTTTATCCACCGCCATTTTGATGATCGCCCACAAATTCTCTATTGAGTTCAAATCTGGCGAATTCTCGGGCCAAAGTCCAAAAGGTTCGATGTTATTTTCAGCCAAGAACTTTTTTTTATTGCTTTTCTTTTGAAAATACATTTTTGAAAAATACATTTATCATTCCCAAATTGATCCTGAACTGTTAGGAAAAGGTATTAATGAAGCACGTTTTGGTACCATTTTGAGTTCATGGAAGTATTCATGAGGAAAAATTCCCTTATATGAGAAGCAGCCCCAGACAGGGACAGTCCCGATTGCTTCACCGTGAAAGGTGAAGCAATCGGACTCGTCAAAGCATTTTACTTTTCTCCTCCTAACGAGAGATCTTCCACAAGCTCCAAACAAGCGGAAAGGACCTCCATCAGAGAATACCACTTTGCCCCAGTCTTCTTCAGTTCATTCTTTATATTTCCTACAAAAGTGGAGCCTATCTGGTAAAGTTCTTCTTGGTGAGATGAGATTTCTTCGCAGCTCTTCTCGACTAGAGATCTTTGTTGAAAAGGCTCCCCCTGAATGCTCACTGATACGTTCTTACCTATTTCTTTTCAATTGTGCGCAAGCTTGACACTATAGGCAATTCGATCCTTGAGTCGAGACTTTACGAGCTCGGCATTAATTTGAATCTCTCGGGCGCCCATAAGAATCCTTCACAAGAGCATAACCAGTCACTTTAAACTCATTGATGATCCTAAAGATGGTTCTCCTTGATGCACCATCTCCTGTCAATTCAGGCCATTTTAGTTGTTTCACGCATTTTTTTTTTAGAAAGAAACATTCTAGAATTGAAAAAGATTTAAACATTTATTTTTACCCCGAAACTATTACGAAATAGATTATGATTACACATCATTCATTTAACCCATAATTTTTCATCATTTCACCCTTTTGATCGAATAGCGAAGCTCCAGAGACGGAAACTCACGTCTTCCATGAACAGGACCAGAGCGCGATTTTGGATTTAGCGAAGGAATTCATTTTTTTCTTATTATTTTTGAAATGCTGACTATTTAATAAACCTTTAAATTTTAAAAACGAATGAATAAAAGAAAAAATATATATATTAGTCTCACAACCTTTGGTAATGACTGTAAAATATAACATGGTTTAGAAAAAAATAGATATACATTGAAGGACAACAAAAAGGTCAAATAATAAAGTGTTGGAATGGAATAAAAAAAGAGCTAAAATTAAATTTAGCTGCTTACAGTGAAGGTTTAGTTGCCTAAAGTGAAGGTTTAAAGAGTTTCTGATTACTGCTTTCGCGATAGATTGTTCTAGTGTTTGAGGTTGGTCAAGTCAACAGGGTTGAATTCTCGCGGTAGCGAGGCGTTCGGCCAGCCTTGCGTGATTGCCTCGATTTCTCAACAGCAACTGAGTTGTGTGAGTTGTTTGCGACTTGATGAGTGATGGCTCGAGTCGATGTGCCTGTTTATCTTGATATGAAGTGTTGCCCGTGGTTGTGAGAGTAAGACCCCCATTTTTATAGATAACTCTAGGGAAAGTGGCGTATTTATAGTATATATTAGCATTTCTATCCCTGTGGGGATTGATTGTCAATGTGAAGGTTTCCCTAGACTGTAGAGTCGATATTTGTGCGATTGACTGCAGATGGAACGACGGTTCGCCATTATCATAGGTTTGTTTGCCTGGCTGCCTTCGAATTTCTTTAGACTTCTTGGTCTGTTCTCACGAGACTCATTCATCACGTGGCTGCGGATTCCATGAGGATCTACTGCAGAGGCTCTAAACAGGGTTATTTGTGATTTCCACGCATAATTTAACAAATACGGTGTCATCTTGTTTTGGGACCTTCCCTGAAAAGGAGGGTGCGGCGGGTAAATAAAGAGCAAATTTTAGAAGGTTCCTATCCATTAGTCCCTGTGAAGAATCAAAGTTGTTCGGTCAGTATAAGGAGATTTCCAATTTGATTGGACACGGACTTTGATAGTGTATATTGCTGTACCCTGAATTAATGTGGTCGACCGCTTGCCGAGAGCAAAGTTGAGTGCTATTTAAGTACTTGATGGAACACTTGTGCGAGCAACACCACAACCGATGCCAAACTTTGTGAAATTTGAGATATACACTAGGGAAATTCTTCGATATAGCTCTGAATAATTATCCGGCTGACATGGAGTAGTCAATTTCGAACAGATTGAGAAGAGGGATGAGGGAGATCACGGACCCCAATCCGTCTCTTCTCGTCACGTTTGACCGAGACAGGTTCATTGAGTCGTTGTTCGTGAGTCGGTACACCTTACGCGTGAAAGAATTCATTCCGTTACCGTGGATGTGTTTCCATTACCAACCTCTCCTCTTTAGAGGTTAGGGAAAACTCTTGTCGTGGTCTGCGAGGTCAGGCACCTCGGATGGCTCTTGTGTCTGATAAAGGCACCCTCCGCCCGGCCTCTCAATTTCTACTTTTTTTGTTATTTTAGCGCACTTTTGATTATTCTAAATTACACTCTAGATGTGGGAGTATAGTCCTCAGCATCCAAATATCCAATACCCGATTGAGAGAGTCTGTCGGTTGACGGCAGGAAGTTGCCGCTCGCTTCACACCAGGCAAGATGCATGATTGGTTTGTACGCGCAAATCCAGTGGCCACCTTGTTATTAACAGCTCTCGTTTCATCTTCAGCCAAACTCAATGATGTTTATGCTAAAGATAGATGCCAAGTTACCTTAAAGCTTTCGATTTTAGAGCGAGAAATCTCCTTCGAATGTTCGGCGCATTTGGGGATGTGATGGCACTGATGATTCTGGCCAAGACACCAAAGTGGAGGGTATCACCATCGAACGTTTGTCACCACTCCTCCGTTCCCAACACTTTCACAACACTAGGAGTATTGCGTTCCTCTTCTCGAAGCACACTTCATGCAACACTTGACCCCTGTTTGTGCAAGAATGGCAAGAGGCGAGTCAGCTTTGGCGTCGTTTTACCCAGTATCATACTGAAGGGGCTCTTGCTGCACTGGTTTTATCATATGCTCAGTATAGATTGAACTTAGCCCACGATCCGGCCCGGAGGCTGTTTTGTGATTTCCAGCACCACGCAGAGTATCTTAAGGGCCATGGAAGCATCAGACTCTCTGAACCTTCCCGTTTGCACTATTCTCAATGTTAGATATTCTTCGGCTCGAGTTAACGAGGAGATTCTTCCATTGGGTCCCTTTGCACGTAAGGGTGGGGATAAATAAGCGTCCTGGCAAGTTAACCAGTTAACCTTACAAACTAAGCCGCCGAACCAGCGTTCTGCCCATCTTCATACTAACTGCTTAAGATAACATTCATGGATGACAAGAGCCAAAAGGACATATCAAACGACATGTGAGTCAATCCACACCCCGAGCATCCTTCCGTAAACTACATCCAAAAGTTAGAGTCCATCACATCACTTTGAAGTTATCACCTTTGAAGGCGCGTCAAAAACTCTACCATGCAATTAAAATATACAATGATATCAATATTAAAATATCTACAATTCATACGCCATGACAACAGTCAAAACACCTTCCCTCTCCATATTTTCGTCCAACCTGCCCTTGAAAACATTTAGATTTCTACTCTCTACTACCTTTTCTGGTAAATCATTCCAGGAATCTACCACTCTACACCCCTGTTTTTTTAATTTTCAAATGGTGACTCATAGTTCTTTTACTACCCTCCAACTCAAAGAACCTTCCATAATCCAACTTATCCATCCCAGAAACAAATTTTAAAAACTCAATAAAACACATTTCAAATGAGAACATATTTAAAAGTCCCAGTCTATCTACACACTCAAGGTGCCTCAGGAAAGGCACCTTTGCACCTATTATAGCAAGTTGATATCATGTCAAAAATCTGAGGACCATGTTTTTATAAAATGCTTAAGATGTGCCCTAACAGACAGGTTATAAAGTTTAACAATAACCTTACTTTTGTGACTAACATTTCCCTTAATGAAGCCCCACGCTCTATTTTCTTTATTTTTTGCTTCAATACACTGCTTAGAAACCTCAGTGACCTACTTATCTATTAATACTCCTAAGTCCTTTACATCCTATACTGATTTTAGCCGATGCCTATCCAGTTCATAGCTAAAGTCCCTATTATCTCTTCCAAGGTGTATAACTTTGCATTTTTGAAGGTTATAAGGTATCTGCTACTTATGTGCCCAACGAAATAACTTGTTTAAGTCATTGCATTTTTAAGTTACCCTCAACTTATTTTACACAAGCTACCAATTTGTTGTCATCTTCAAAAGTGACACTTTGCTATTAATTGCTTCCCCAAGGTCATTTATATAGATTCTGTTCCGTAAATATTGAAGGAAAATTATCATTATGTACCTCATGGAGCCCTTCATATTTAATCAACCCTATAGTATCCCTGCTAGATTTGCTATTGACTTTATAATAACTAAAGAATTTTCTTGAATTTTTATTGTTGTTCTGAGATAATTCATTTCTGATATCCTTTTTCGATCTTAATAATCTTAATGGGCTCATTCCTAATCGGCCTATAACACTGGGTTACAAAAAACCCCTTTGTAAGTCGTCTAAGTTTTTCAACTGATTTAGGACAATTTTGCACTGCTGAATCCGAAAATGACATTCCTTTCTTTCATTCAGGTCAAGTTTTTGTGCTAAGTTGATTTTTAAAAAGTACGTAAGATCTTATAACTAAATCGATTACATTTTTGTGACATTTTTGGTTGAATTTTGTTAATATTTCTCATTCAAATATGGGCACTTATTTGTTTAGGGGACACAAAGCAAAAATGGCTGGTGACGTCACCAGCCAGAAAGATCGACTGGTCACTGTAACTCCATAATAATATTCTGTGAAGCTGCTTCGCTTGGACTTGGTTCAGCGAATTTATAAACACATAAGAAATTTTTATCTTTTAAAATAATAAATTTTTGCTGCTATTTTACTTTTTATTTTCACTAAATCAGGTTCAATCAGTCCATTACATTTATTTTTAAAGTTAAGGTTAGGTTAGGTTATATAACCAAAAAATACCAAAATCGGGAGTTTTGTCTTTATAAGTATAAAGCGTTTTTATGCTATTCGTTCACACTCGTGGATCACATGGCTGTCTCACAGTCAGCAGCCACCCTGGTGACGTCACCAGCCATTTTTGGTTTGTCTTCCCTAAACAAAAAAGCGCCCAAATAGGTTTTTAAGCTTAAAACATCGTTTTCCATTACAATTTGTTAATTAAATGTTAAAAAAATGAATTAGTGTACATTGAATAGTATAGATTGATAAATGTGAGTACATGTAAATTGGATATTAGGTCACCATCTCTTTCATGTCCTGATGAAATGTCTCTACCCGCTCACCGCTCATTGATCCCAGATTCTCGGAAAACCGATCCATATGTGAAAATATGTAATGTATCTTGATGCTCATGTAGCATTAGAGGTGAAAAATTACATATATGTAGTTCATGGCCTTCTTGTTGCCAATAATGTTCTTCACGACCAGAACAAAAGCCTTCCACGCTTCCAGTACTACTTCGTTCATTGAGTTTTCAAACTCAAGGTTTATCGTGGTTCCCAAGTTTCATACCAAAATAAGCATGGTAAGCGCGCTTTATGAAACTTTTGACTGGATTTCTGTTAGGAACAACGGTGTATTCGCCGTAGATGTACCAGAATACGAGGGGGCGGTCAATAAGTTTTGCAATTCGAATATAAGGATACGAGATATGAGGAAAAGTGTTTTATTTTTTTTTTCAATATAACTACCCTCGACTTCAATGCACTTGTGCCACTTGTCCCTGAGGCTTCGAATTCCCGACAACCAGAAATCTGCCGACTGCTGTTCAATCCACTCCTGGACGGCGAGCTGGACATCTTCATCGTCCCCAAACCGGCGTCCACGCAGTGCAGCCTTGACCTGGCCGAATAAAAAGTAGTCGCTAGGGGCCAGATCTGGACTGTAGAGGGATGTTTGAGCTCCTCGAATCCGCACTCGCGTAGGGCAGCTTGTGCAACTCTGGTCTTGTGGACTTTGACGACGTTGAAGTCGATCATGGGGCGTGGGGTTTCTAAGGACCCAACGGGCAGAGACCTTGGTCATGGCCAAATTGTCGTGGATGATGTTGATAACACTTCCATATGATATTCCAAGTTATCGCTCGATTTCTTCGACCTTCACCCGTCGATTTTCGAGGATCATCCTCTCCACACGGGCCACATTGTCCTCGTTGGTCACGTCTGACGGGCGTCCTGGACGGGGATCATCTTCAAGGGACTCATGACCATGGCGGAACTCCCTATTCCAGCGAGCAATGGTTGCATAGGAAGGGGCGGTGTCGGTGTACACTGCAACCATGCGTTCATGGATCTCTTTTGCATTCTTGCCTTCCTTGGTCAAAAATTTGATCACTGCGCGGTGCTCAACTTTCTCCATTGTTGAAAAATTTGTGACTGACGATCTGCGATCAGCTACTGCTTCTTAAATAGACGAGGAAGGAGCGTGCGGCTGCAGGTCCTGACTTGTCATAACTTTTCCTAACACAAACAGCCATCCCCTTCCTCTGTTTTGCCCTACCGATTCACAAAACTTATTGACCGCCCCTCGTATGATCGGGCTTATTTTTGCAAAAGATCTTTTCGCAGAATCCATTTCATTCACCTGCAAAAGAAAAATACCAGTTAGTCAAACATTGCTCTATGTAAATTCTTCCGAATTCATTTATTTAAAGAAATAGAAAATATCTTTGCATCATATAAATAGAAAATACCCGAACATTGTAAAAAAAAAATCATGTGACGATAAATAAAAAAAAGTTGACCTGATTAAGCAAAAGCAATATAATTTTTGGATTCAGCACTTCAAAATTGTCCTAAATCAGGTAAAAAAATTAAACAATTAAGTTAGTGTTGACCAGTTTAATAATTTAGATTTAAAAAGTACGAGTACCTTTCATCTGCAATCTCCGGTATGCCCGTTTCCTCTCAGAATTTTTGATATCTATCTATCGATTCTACCATAATGGCTTCTTGTATTTCTTCCTAATGACTATCATTAAGATACACTACTCTTGGACTATATACTTAATAGATTCTTAAAAATATTTCCACATCTCATTTCTTACCGCTAAATTCTACATCCCAGTTAACCTGATTCAGCATGTTTTGAAGTTTATCATAAAGTCATCTATGAAAATTTGTAGCATTAGGAGTGAATTTTAGTGTCATACCTTTCCTTAATTCCTAAGTAGAAACGAATTATCTCATGATCACTACTTCTCAATGCTTCCCGGACAGTCAGTTCCTGAACCAGAGATCATGTCAGCACTTACGGAGGCGTGGACTGTTCGATAGGCTATTACATTAAACAAAAGAAGAAGACATATTGGCGATCAAGTTTTATGGGGAAAGTTCCATAAATATAGTGAAGTTTGGCGAAGTTAAAATTTATAAAAGGTAAAAGCCAAAAGAAAAAGACAAATTGGAGGGACAGGAGGAGTAGATACCGTAAGGGCGGGCAATTCTCTTTAAATTACCCTCCCTCATGAAGAAAAATACCCGCAAAAGGTCAGAGTGGAATCAAGTCCGAAGTTACTACCTAAAAACTTCCTACAGTTTTCAATACTTAAACACATTCCCCCCGCCCCCATACCCCCCAATTCTTTGTGCCTTTGTTTCTGTGGCTATAATTTTCAGGGAATTATCAAGCGACGAAATCTTTTTATTTGATAAAAATTTTCATTCGGGCGAAGTGACAACCAAATGACACAAACGCAATTGACAAAGTTTTACCCCAGTGCCGCCAGGCCGAAACTGCCACACGCAATGCATCATTTCCCTTAAATAAAAGATTCATCTGACGCACATGCGCGGCGATGGCAGTTGGCTACATACCATACCACGCACATGCACGTCTGATGGCAATGGACGTGTTAAATGCCATCTACTGGCCGTAGTATTTGAGCTGGAGAGGTGCGTTTTTGAAACCCCTTTTGTTTTTATATTCTTTATAATATTCCTCTTCTTTATAATCATTCTGTGTTTACTATTCACCTGAATTTAATTATTCCCATGGGATTACACAAGGATTTATGAGATGCCTATTTAGGGCTGCTACTTTTATTATAATCTGCACTATTTCTTCTTTTTCTTATTCTATCTGACTTATCCCCTTCCTTTACTCATTGATACAACACATCCTCGATGGATTTACACATGTTTTGATTCCTTCTCAATAATAAATCAATTTACTTTTTATCATTCAATTATGAATCAATCTACCTTTTCTCTTTCAATAATAAATCAATCTACTCTTTCTTTCAATAAATGCCTAAGTAATAAATTAAGTCTTCTTGGATGCGTAAAGCTGGAAGCTGGCGTGGCAGAGAATAAATGATACTCCGATCCGAGTGTAACGAAAATCTAAGACACGAGATTCATTCATCTTGCAGCGACGAGTCCAAATTCCTAAGTGAAATCGATACCTAAGAAACCGCTTCCATTCCACCGCCTTAATTTACTGCAAATTGACATTTTAATGTTTTTTATTACATCTCCGATCTTATCTTCTAATTTTATTTCGTCTTTCGAAACCCATTGAAGATGATTAGTAACACAGATCACCCAATTAAAATTGATATTTGTGCCACGCCATCGGCTCGGTCACCCTTTCGAGTTCGTACACGTGCATATACGCATTAAAATCCTCCCCCAATACACATGTAAATGCAAATATACACATGTAAATAAAAAACAAACAGATTTAAATGGGATTTCCTACAAAAAAATGTACCTTTCGAATTCGTGGGTGGGATTTAGCTTTTGGCACCCGTGCTTGTCTTATCTCTATGCGGAGAAAGATGGAATATGGCCCCGAAAAATGGAAATAGAAAAGAGTATGGATTGCTTTGGGATCCATCATTGATAAGTGCCGCCAGGTTACACGCAAGTTTCCACGAGCAAGCTGGTACAATCTGAACCCACAAAAGTGGAATTTAGAGCAGGTGCGACCGAGTCAAGTTTTATAGCCTTATAGAACGAAGCTTGGAAAAAGCCGGATTGTCTCTATTCACTCGTTTTTACTTAAGTTCGGCGCGGTCGCTCGAAAACCTTGAGACACTTCTAAGTTCCATATTTGGGGCACCAGAAATGTAAACGGAATTCACTCCAGAGAAATCTCGTCCTCAGGACGCCAATTCTTTTCCGAACAAAAAAACAAAAAACCAAAACTTTTTTTCTTCTTTTAAAGCCAGTAAATAGGTGAAGGTTTTCATTTTCCAAGAAGTTAGTTGTTTTTCCCCCAAATAAACCCTCCCTTCAGAAGTTGGTTGTTTTTCCCCCAAATGAACCCTCCCTTTATCTATTAAAATGACTGGAAGGTTTAAGTCTCTCGGACGTCTGTGGTACTTATCTTTTATCCAGCTGTATATAATATACAGGTAAATGCATATACAGTGCATACAAGCTAGTAGTCATTGGGTAGAAGCGTCCTACCTGGGGAGTTTTAACAATAAACTGGATAGATCTCTGGACCAGGATGCTAGGTGGGACTGAACTTGGGTTGGGACCAGGGGCTGCCTCGTATATGCTATTGATTAACCTTTTACTGACTCTTTCTTTTCTTATGTTTACCATTTAATGCTATAATTCGAAATGTTTATAAAAAACAACAAAAAGATTTTGGAAATTTAAGTACATTGCGCAGTGAAACCACAATTGCCAAACATTACTCAATCGTACAGAAAATTCATACTAATTTCTATTAAATTAGATACTCGTTTAATCACACATACCCCCTCCCCCCTACCCCACGGCATATACAGCCAAACATGACCACTTTTTACCTAAAGTTTTATTTTGCTGGTAAATTTGCTACTCCACTGTGAGAACGTGTTTCAGTTTGTAAGCGTTATTATTATTAAAATCATTTTGTGCTACTTAACCATTTTCCTTTGGTAGGGACCCCGTACCGGATAATAAACTCAACATAAAGATCAGTATGACAATCACTAGCAAACACGAGTATACCAGAAGTTGGTCCTCGTTGAGGGCGAGGATAACGTTATTACAGTATTTATCCACGAACCAACTAGCCTGAGAGCCATTTGTGGCTTGAGGGAGAGCTACCCGTTTCACGTCAGGGGAGTGTGGCTTGAAAACCCCTTCAGCGTGTTCCCTAGACGGAAGAGTGATGTGTTGTGTGTGTGAACGAAGTGGATATTAAAGAGATATCAGCGTTGTGATTGCCCATGTCTGTGATGACGTATGCGGATGGAGTGGCTTGCACGCCTAATGGCGGCAAGCTCGCAATGAGCGGCGTTGTGTCTGGTCTCACCGGGAATCGAACCCGGTCCCGAGGCGGGGAAATTAAAAGCCTTATCCACTTGGCTACGTGAGCTCAAATTTATTTGTGTCTCCGTGAGAGAGAGACAGACAGACGAATGAACAGACAGGCGGACAGACAGACGGACGGACAGCAAGACGGAAGAACGGACAAACAAGCGGATGGACAGTCAGAGGGACGGACAGACATACGGAGAGACGGGCAGACAGGCGGATGGACAGACGGAAGAACTGACAAACAGGCGGATGGACAGACAGACAGACGGAGAGACGGACAGACAGGCGGGTGGACAGACAGATGGACGGACAGACAAAATAAAACATGGAAGAAGATTCCTCACATTTTACACGAGAAAATTTATCTTTCTCCTTTTTCATTACACACATTCTGTATTTCCGACATTGGGAAGGTCAACTTAAGTGCAGTTTCTCATGGAGTACAAGTGAATGTGTAGCTGAAGTAATGAAAGGAAATATAGTCAGAATGTGTATGTGTATGTATGAATAAACGCTGAAAGGTTAGCGAAAAAGAGGTATGGTAGCGGAGAAATGTAAGAAGGTTGATCGGCGAGAATATGATGGATCGACTCTCTCCAAGACAATGTGTGAGAGTGATTTCACCTCAGTGGGGAGACGAATTTTAAGGAAACTCGTAGCATTATGGCGCGAGATGAATTGCTCACGACAGTTATCTCCACGACCAGTTGAGTGTAGGTGTACGAGTATATATATAGGAGGATATGGTTGCCAATTCTATCTACGCTTTCTTTTAACCGTCCTATAGCGATATATGCTTACACACATGACGGAACGTTATTCGCTGTTAAGACTTGACGTGCATACTTCTTTTTTTCGGTCCCGTAAAATTGACACGGGCGCTTAAGCTCCCTACATCGTTCCCCGCCGGCGGGCACCGTGCAATCGTGGACCTGGACTGCTCATAACCCTCGTCCCAACTATGCTAGTCAGTCGTCTGTGATGTGACATAATTGGGGGAATTGACGGAAGCTGGTTTGAGGAGTAGCCCACAGCAGAAATAAATTTCAGAGGCCCCCCGGGAAAAGGGATAGACTGCGAATCCCGTTGATTTAGCTTTTAGCTCTATCGATGGGGGCTTACCGCCCAAGATCATAGAGGGACAAGCAACCGTCTCTATGCTATGGAGGATGCAGTCGCGAATTTGAAAAAAACCCAAGGAGGCGGCACCCCCGGGTGAAGGAAGTTGATTTGGCCTTAATCCATCATCAAGTCAGCCATACTTCACCCCTTGGGAGGATCCCTTCCTTGGCCCATCCCTTCATCATCCATCACCCCATCAATTGCAGTACTGGTTCGCGGGGCGCGGGGCCGCATTACGGCGGAGTGACAAGTTTTTAAAAATATTTTTTACAGATTGAAGAAAACAAGGAAAAGGAAATAAGGAACGATCAAGAAGAAGGACCTACCCCCCAGGGGAATGGAGCACCAGACCAAGAAGGTCTCCTCGAGGGCCCTCCCCGGCCATGCAGTTCCGGCCAAAGCTCAGGTGTGCCTAGTTCTGTTCGAAGAACTTAAGGTTTCACTGATCCGACTGATCGACGTGAGCAACGGGTACATACCCTCTGCTCAGAAACCAATGACATGGACGAAATACTGTTCACCCGAGGAAAGGAAGCCCTAAAGAAGATCGGGCTTGAGGAAAGACCCCCCCTGCCTCCCCTGGTTGCGGCCAATAAGAGCGTCATCTGCCGTAAGATTGAAAACTGGATTGGCGAAAGAACAACAGATCAAGCAAGAGATTGAAGACCAAAACCCATGGGCGAAGATTAAGGAATTAATCAAATTTAATAACCACACCCATGTGTTTAAAATCACGTACCAGACCACCAAAATGGCACAGAAAACAAAAAGAGATGGGCTCCTAGCTTTCAGTATGAGGATCCCATCCAAGAACATCGAACAGGAAAAATTCCACAATATAGAAATGTGTTTTTCCTGTTACAAGCTGGAAAAGCATACGAGCCACTCCCTCCCCGACAAGGACAAGAAACTATGTTCTGAATGCGGCCCGGAGGGTCATAGGTTTAAAGACTGTGCCTCAAGGACCAAAGAGTGCTTAAATTTAAACGGTGACCACTGAACTTTGGCACTAAATTGCCCCAGAAGAAAAGGCGTAATAAAGAAGAAAGAAGAAGAAGCTCGAGTCCGTAGTGCCCAGAGCTACGCGACTGCTGCATCATGACTCAACCAAACCCAACCATAAATCAACCTACGATGCAACTCAACATGGAAGTGAGCTCGAAGATCCTCACATGTATCATTCACGCCCACATCACTAATTTGGGAAACCCAGGAAGATGAAAGTAAACTTAATTCACTACTACAAGCAAACAATCTACCAACAATTAAAGTACCCAAATCTCTGGACTCATTAAAAATACTCAATATAAGTACAGCCTCATCCGAACCACAAAAAGAAGTGCAGCAGGTAACTTCAGAGGAAGATTCAGATGTTACCCAAGAAGAGTCTTCAAGCGACTCAAAATCCGAAGAAGAAGAAAATGAGACAGAACAAAGAACAAGATCCCAGAGGGCCTCAGGAGTAAATCGAAGATTCCCAGGTCCCCAGAAAACAATTATCAAAGAGGAACAAGAGCATGGAATTAATCCAGGAAGAAACGGCTGAAAATCCATCCCCTGCTCCCTAAAAGGTTCCAAACAGAGACCCCAGACTAAAGAAGCGGTAGATTAGTTCTCATAATGCAAAGAGACAGCTTAAGAATCTTGAGTATCAACACCGACGCATGGACCACAAAACGAGTGCAATACGGTAACATTTTCCGAAAAATCGATGCTGATATAATACTTATTTCGGAACAAGGACTTAGCACGGATAGTGACATAATCAAGATATGGAACTATCACGTGCTGACAATGAACTATTCCCAAGAACGATACGACGGAGCAGCCATTGCGATTAAAATGGGAATAAAATCCAAGTAACTCAGGAACTTGGAAGAATCCTACCTCGCCATAGAGGTAGAAATGAGCCTGGAGAAGATGGTCGTTGCCATGGGATATCAACCCCCGAGACGCGACTATTTGCCTAACCACACCATTACGAATATACTCGGGCGAAGGGTCCCTACGATATTAATGGGGGACCTGAACGCACGATGTGCCGAGTCCGGGTATACTCGAACCAACGGTATAGGCAGATGCTTGAATACTCTCCTGGATAAGAACATCGTCCAGATACTGGGCCCCGACTTTCCGACCTTCATTACGGAAAGGAACGCCACCAAGCCGGACATCTGCTTGGCCAACTTTCTCTTACCCTTTACTTATCACATGAGCCCTGAAGTGATACATTGTAGCGACCATATAGGGATTAACTTTAATATCAACATTAACCCTATATTGGTACCATCACATACAGGGAAGAATTACGACAGGGCGAATTGGGATAATTACGAGCAGTTACTAAGAAATTACATCCCAGCGAACCTCGACGAAGCGACGCTCGAGGAAATAGACGAAGAAATGGAGAGGCTAAAGGTTCAGATGATCGAGGCTGACAGAGAGTCAATTCCCAAAACTGCATACAGAAGGATCTCTGCATACAAATGGACCGATCGTATGAAAGGTTTACACCGTGAGATGAAAGGATTATATCAAATGAGCATCACCACGGGTACATCCCGTCAGACAATAGACCGTATGAGAGAAATAAAGGAAGAACTAAAAATTCTAATTTACAAACAACAACAAGAGAAATGGAATGAAGCGATCGAAGAACTAGATAGCGAAGCAGTGCCGAAGGAATTCTGGGCGAAGATCAAGAGGATGAGAGGAATGCCCCAGAAGAAAAAGATGGAATTAGAAGACGACCAAGGTGAAATTAAATCAAAGGAGAATGAAATAGAGGAAATTCTCAGGCAACACTGGGAACAGATTTTCAGAATCAGTGAAGAAGAAAATGAAGACTTCAACATTGATTTTGAAAATCATATATAGACGATCCGAACGAAATCATTGAAAGGAGGCATCCTAACCACCAAGTAAACAGGGAAGGAGAAGAAGATAAAGTGATGCTAGAAGAATTAGAAAGCGCACTCTACTCCTTTAAAGAAAAAGCTCCAGGCCGGTCAGGTTTGACGAAGTTAAACTTCGTTAAAGCACCGAGATGCGTGCGGAAGGTTTACTCAACATCCTTAATGCCTGCCTGAGCGTAGACTACTTTCCCGACGCATACAAAACGGCAAAAATTATCTTTATTGCCAAACCTGGAAAGCTCCCGACGAGGAATGAGAGTTATCGCCCAATACCCCTTCTGGAAATTGGGATAAGCTCTTCGAGAAAATCCTGAACAGAAGACTCGTCGAGCACTTGGAGGAAAATTCACCCTACAACGAACAGCAATAAGGCTTCAGAAAGAAGAGAAGCACCGAGATGGCAATACATGTCATCACGGAGAAAATTGCTAAAGCGAAGAAAAACAGGAGCTATATCGACATAGAATGCAGGGACGTGTCAAAGGCGTTCGATAAAGTATGGCCAAGGGGGATGCAATACAAGATCCCCCAGCTGGATTTAAGCGCAAAGCTTGATAAAAATCCTCTGTGATTATGTCATAGAGAGGTCGGCCTACATCAGTATAGGGCGTACGGACGGTCCGACTTTTCATCTACAGGCAGGATTGCCTCAAGGCAGGTGCCTCAGTCCAACCTTATACTTCATATATACAGCCGACATCCCAGAGCCAAGCTACCTCACTAGCCTAAACATCCAGTTCGCCGATGACATAAGTCAACTCATAGATAGTGGATATAGAAACGCGCCTTTGCAAGCTTGAATGATTGCGGAGGAAATAAGAAAAGTCAACGAATACGAATCAAAATGGAAAATCTGAACTAATGACGACAAATTCAAGATCATCCCATTAGGAAGAAGGAAAACAGCAGATGTGAGAGTGGTGTATAAGCGTTATCCCTACAGAGCGAGTGCAATGTACTTAGGATGAAGGTCACTTCTACCGGATACAGGAAGCACGTCACAGAACGGATCCAGAAATCAAAATTGGCAGTCAGAACCCTCTATACTTTCAGAAACCTCAGCCCAAGGAATAAAAGGAAACTTTGTCTGGCGCTAGTCAGATCCACCATCATCTATCCCTCAGCATCTCTGTTCAGCGTCTCAGAAACAGCGAAAGAAAGATGAGGAGAATACAAAACAAGTGTATGTATATCATCACAAATATACGAAGGAGGGATAGGAGGAAGTAAGTGGATCTGCATAGAGCGGTGGACATCAAACCGCTCAATACAGTTTTAAAGGAAAGAGCATCATATATGAAAGAGAAAATTACAACGAATAACACCGAGGAAACTAGAGCATTCATTGTAGAAAACCAACGACGTGCAAGTCTTGCAAGATTCCCAAGCAGCGTCAGCAAGTTTGGAAATGCAATTGTCCCGTTTTTTGCTAAGGAAAAAACTACCGACCAAAACCGACGAAGAAAAGCAACTGATAACGACGCACCAAATCAATCTTACCTCAAAACAGAAGAAGCCAACAAATCTCTAATGATGACAAGGAAGAATCAAAATGAAGAAAATAAGTAAGTATGAAACACAAAACACAAATACAAACAACCAACGATGAAAATAACAAAAACATTTAAAAAAATAAAAATAAGACACACGTAAGAATCAATGCAGAAACAAAAAACAGATAAAAGGAACCTAAACAATCAAACTACACGTCAAGCAAACGAATCCAAAGGTTTGAACGCCTTTTAGAAATATATATATATATATATATATATATATATATATATATATATATATATATATATATATATATGCATACTTGTGTACATATATAAAAAACAACATTAATAAAACAAACAAAATAAACAAAGAAAGAGATTAGCTTGATCGCCAAGCAACTTTGCAGATCTTGCAACCCTAAGACTTCCTTATTTTCACCACTATTTCCAAACCCCACTATTCTTGTACACCACTATCAATCACACTCACATACTCACCACTTTCCTACAATACAATGCTTACACACATAATGGGAATGGAAGTAACAATGATGTTGGAGGTGACTATGATGAAAAGGAGGGAGACAAGGAGCTATCTGCAAAACTATTTATGGCAGGCAGGGGTCGAAGCGAGAATGAAGGTGTCCTAACTGAAAACAAACAGAGCTTGAATGTCATATCAGTATTAAGAACCCCTCAAAAGATGGAAACCCCTTCAGCAAAAGAGGGTTCGGATTAATGGGAGAGATTTAAACGTTTTGCTTACCTGCTTCAAATCCGGAAGAATTCAAGTCAACGATAACAGAATTTCAATTTCAGTGAAAAATGTATATTTTTCCAAGAGCAAAATAATGAAAAATGACTGAAAAAAAAATTGGTAGCCGAATATTAAAATCCGATTATGTTTAATTATGACGCAAGTTTTTGCTTCTGAATGTAGAGCGGAAAAGGATCAGTAAAACAAACTTAGGCTGTAGGCAAGGAAAGCTTAGATAAATATTCGTAATTAGAATATAACTAATTTACTAATGCATTTTACCCGATATAACAAATGGTCATTCTATTTACACCTTTTTATTTAAAATTTTGGTAAAATTAATAGCAAGTAGGTTGGCAAGACATAACATAAAAATAAAGGGTGTAAAAAGCCACAAGGGCCTATCAAAGTCATCCAAGTCAGAGCATCCCAAAACTCATCAAGCCTCTGCCATGATATAATGCCATCTTCTTAAGGTGTTTTGCCATTTTACGTTTTTAATTGATGGCAGAATTTAGTACTTGTTTACTTCTAAGACTTTTTCCTCATTTAATTGGAAGTTATATCTAGTTCCTGGCATTCATTGATTATTTCTCTGCTAATTATTTTATTTTTCTTTTAGATTTGTCCTTTGATGTCTGTCTTTTTAGATGATAATTCCATCTGTTTTAGTTAGATGGTTTCAATAGTACATTTTTTCTAAATTTAGATATGCTCTATAATGTTCTTCCAAGTAATTTTTAATAAGTTTATTGATCTCAGTATAATCGAATCGTTCTCTAACTGTTATTACCTCCCGCCTCCCTTATCTAAGAGGGTTTTTAAGTAATCACTTAAGCTGGTCAATGATGGTGCATTGAACGCCGGCTAAAGATAGTCATTTAATTCTAAATTGAATCAGAATTTCAATAAATTCCAATAAGTTCTTCCGGTAGTCTACTATCAATACAGGTGTGGAAAATGAAGAACACACGAATGTTAAAATTGTTTCAACCCTAATCCATTTAATGAGGGCAATTAGAAAAGATGGAAAACAAATTAGTTCAGTTGATGTCTCGATGGCAGTCTCGGAGAGGGTTAAATAATCAAGAATTTTTCAAACCAACAGCAGTTTCCGAGATTTTAATTGATGATATAACTTTCATCCAAGAAAGTTGAACAGTGGTTAGAAAAACAAATGGGGAGAGGATAGGATACGTAACAATGGGTTTAAGTTAGACAAGTTTAGTTTTAGGAAAAAAGATTGGTAGAAATTGGTTTACAAATCGAGGGGTAGGTGAATGGAATAGGGCCATAATAGTAAGGGCAACATATGAATATCTGCCAACTAAATCGTTACCAAACAATTTCTTCACCAATATGTTTGTAAAGGTGTGTAATAACATGTTTTAAAATGTTAAAACTTAACTCCTGTGGGAAACCCTGAAAAATCCTGCTCAAGTTAGGGTACCGATAAATGATTGTTGAAATATGGTTGTTGTTTTTTATCTGGCCTTAACTAAATTATGAGGGGTCAAATCAGGGTTTTTTCATGATTCTGAGTTGGTTGTTACCCTTTATATTTCACCACAAACACTCATTTGTGGAAAAATAAATTCTAAATATATCTTATAATCTACTTTGCAAGACATTGTATTCTAGCAATATGGATGAAGACAGCCACTATCCACTCTTCTTCACCACATCAAACCGCTCTTATGAAGTCCGAGAAATCCAAGAATCTCTCTCTGAAAGACAGAGGGGCTACCTGCTCTTCTGTCATTCCTTCACGGGGTGTGATACTGTTTCTGCAATCGCTGGCCATGGGAAAACAGCTCTACTTGACAGGTAATTAATAATATTACTAACCCTTCGACAAATAATAATAATAATAATTGTCACCATGGTGTATTTTTTCAGGTTTTGTCCCGGGGACATAGATGAGGACATGGCCATCTTCCTTGACACAGAAGCCACCAAGGAGGTAGTGATTCAGGCTGGTACTGCGATTTTCCAGTACATTTACCATGGACCAGATACTACATTGGGTGAAATTCGGTACAACATGTTCTCAAAGAAGGCGGCGGCAGGAGTGATCAAACCAGAGACTCTACCTCCAACAGAGGGTGCAGCTGCACAACATTCACTCCGTGCCTATCTGCAGACCCGGGACTGGATCCTTCTACAGAGCATGTCTCTGAACCCCTGTGACTATGGATGAAAATTGGGTATGCATGGGTATGAGCCAGTTCCAACACTAGACCCCATGGCTCCTGAGGATCTACTGAAGTTCACGAGCTGTAATTGTCATGGCGATTGCAGCAACCCGCGGTGCAGCTCCAAGAAGAATAGGGTCACGTGCATCTCGGACTGTGGAGTCTGTAAAGGCATTGCATACAGAAATGCATCATGATGTTTGTTGAGTCTGAAGAAAACATATAAAAAATGACTATTGAAGCTTCTGACATAAATGAAAAATGTGAATGTCATGTGAATGACAAATAATACTGTTTGTAAGCATGTGAACCTAAAACTACTTTGAATGTAAATATAGACGTGAGTGTGTCATTTTTCAAGAAAGTGTTTTGAAGAAATATAAATGCTAACAATTAACTCAGCATCATTCAAAAACCCTGATTTGACCCCTCATAATTTAGTTAAGACCAGATAAAAAAAACAACGATATTTCGTCAATCATTTATCGGTACCCTAACTTGAGCAGGATTTTTCAGGGTTTCCCACAGGAATTGAATTTCAACATTTTAAAACATGTTATTACACACCTTTACAAACATATTGGTGGAGAAATTGTTTGGTAACGATTTAGTTGGCAGATTTGTGAAAGATCTCATAAAATGCCCTTACTATAGTCATGTGAGGCAAGAGTCCGCCAAGGGCTGTCTCGTTTAGGCTATTGATTTAACTTTCGCTGTTTTTTTTTTATGTTCTTATAGTTGAAGATGGAAGCATAGAATAGAATAGAATAGAAGAAAAGGGGTGAGAGTATAAAAGGCTAATGCGTCCAGAGCTATCCCGCCCCATCTCCTCTCTTCTCGCCAACTGTCGGGGCCAGAAGTGAGGAGAAGTGACGAGAGAGCCTGGACTCCTCCTATTCCACCTTTCACAAGTCCATGCTCGGGTGAATCAATAAAGTCGTTTCTCTTAAAGCTTCTATTTGTAAATTATTTCTAAGAAATTGCTTTTATAATTTTTTTATCTAACGATGTAAAAAAAATCTTGACAGATTCCAAGAAATCTGCCGAACAAAGTTTTCTACAAAATAAATCTTGATTTAGAACTCTCTTAAAGACGGAATTTATATTAAAAAATGCATATACCTTTTACTTAAAGACTTAATAAAATCTTTATCTTTTATTTTAGTGTTATTGACCGTTACAGCTTAAAGGCCTGAACGGGAGAAGAAATAAGGACTCGAACGAGGCGGAGTTATCCAGCCGTTTAGGCATATGAGAGATCATCGCTTCTTGATAACCAAGATAATGCCATTTCTATTGGGTCTGGGCCGACAGCGGTGCATCGAAAGATTGTAAATGGTGAAACAAAGTGGCCAGGGATGATTTGCGATCTGATAATGTCCTTAAAAAGCAAAACCTCTGCTTACTGGAGAAAGTTGGGTGATGGTCGGGGGGGGCGTTCACTCAATATCCCAGTCAAGTTAGAACTTCCCAACTATTAAAAAAAAACCTTGTCTTTAGCAAATCCACTATCCATTCCAGCTCAGTCAAAATGAGAAATCAAGGCCTCTAAAAAGTGTACATATCGTTGGTAAGAATTGTACCTAACACCCATATTAGATAATAATAAAATGTTTATTATCTTGATATTTAAAATTACATCTAAACATTATGAGAAATAGTGGTACATATCTGCACCCATAGTAAACTCTAATATTCAACTAAATATCACTAATAAAGATTGCCTCTGTAAAAATAAAACCCGTTATATCGTTTAAAGATTAAATATAACGCTAGAACTGATGAATATTCTTTTCATTTGTAATATCTCTTGAGGCTTTTCACTGATTTCAAGTACTCCTATTAACATAACATAATTTTACGAATGGCAAAAGTCACTAGGCCTATCCAAGATCATCCGAGTTAATCAGCCAAAAGGATTAATTTGAAGTTCTACATATATTTCTTCTTCACTTTGATGGAAAATACAGGAAAGATATAATTTTAAATTAGGATTCATTTTTTTTTACAAAAATACTTCACCCTTGGTCAGCTTTATCATTTTTCATTTGTATATTAAGTTAATGGTAGGGTTTGGCAAGGAAACTTCATTCAGGGATAATGGCTCGTTAGGGATGAATTCAAATATATATTGCAACAAACAAAAAAAGTATAATGGATTTCATGGGTGACTACTCTTTCTCACATATTTGCTCCAGCGCGTATTTGTATAATTAGAGTAGAGAGTGTACGGTTCACTTGGAAATTTCTCTCTTGTCCTTAGCAGCTGCATTGAGGAAATTTCAGGAATGGTTTATAATCCTGAATCAACTTATGAACGCTTTCATTCTCTAATGCGGCTCTCTTTTCTACCGTTAGGCCTACCTGTACCTTTTGGTTTTCCTGGTATTTACCTCATCGTCTTCAGAAAATGTAAAATTAAGGTTAACGTTTATTATCCATGATTATTTATAAGCCTCGAAAGAGGCCAACACTAAGCCGGTCAAAATGCGAGATGTGAAAGCGAGACAAAAGTCTGTTCATGTGACCTTTTTTTCCATTATTCGGCAGATCGATAGGAAAAGTTCCCTGCCAATCCGAGCATTTCCCTAAACCAGCAATCTCCCCGTGACAATACAACTCTGACCTGACCCTTTTCGATGTGACCCGAAATGAAACGAGAAGCCGAAATTGAAAGCTGGGAAAAGAAGAAGATAAGCTATGGCCATTGATTCCGAATGGGCACAGAATACCCGGAATCTGATAGAACATTGAAGTGGGAGGGATTTGAGCACCCACGTCCTGGCTATTACCCCAAACCCCTTTCCCCCATAAAGACAAAACTTGGGTCAACAAGGGTCAGTGAGAAGGCCCAACGAATAAAAGCAAATATTGATGCGAATATCTAATGAAGGAATTGTGCAGATGGCGCTTTTCAGAATGTGAGAAAGGTCAACTCAATACGTTCACAGACAGAAACGAACTAAAAATATGGAAATTAATTTGAAAACGTGACGTCAGAAGAAATGGTTCGAGAATTGAGCTTCTTTTAGCACAGGTCCTCAGTCCTTGTGACAAAGCGATTCATTGGCGAGGTTTCTCGGTCTTAACCAGTGGAAATACCAAGCCTAGGTGGCTAGGCCTATCAGTGAGAGCGCCAAAGCTTGGGTCAAACTGCATCTAATCCATTCACAAACTGATCGATCAATAGACTGAAATGCATGAAAAAGGGTGGCCTGAAAGAATTCAGTTATATTTTTAGGAAGTTTAAATCTAGAAAGATTAGTTATGCTAAGAAATTAGATTTATTTCGTGGAATGTGTATTCTTCGACCCTTAGACGATCCTTTTCCTGGGGCAAATCGGGATTTACAATGAATTGTTGACGGGCTGTCACAATGGGGAGCGGGATTAGGGGTTAAAACTATAAAACTAAAGTATTAAATTCCCTTACAAAATTTAATTTGTGTAATAGGAACATATCTCCATTCTGAAAAGAATGAAGATGGAAATATTTGAAGAGAAACAATAAGGAAAAGAAATATCATAAAGTTCATTTACTGTCATTCCTAAATCCTGTACTGAAAAGTGCAAATATGAACTTGACTTGCTGTGTTGTATAAATCAAGCACTGTAACTTTACATGACTCCTGGATATGTCACATATGTGATTGTAGACCAAGTTTTGTTGGGTTACTTTATTTTACAGTATTTTCACATCCCCTATTCATAAGGCTTAAATCACAGTCTGATTTTTACCTTTTATCCCTATATAAATCTTGTTTCCAATGCCTGGAATATCACTAAATCACGGGCATTCTTTTCAGATGACATTAGTAAATTGGTAGGAAAATGCAAAAAATATATTGTAAGTACAGGCGGTTATTTTGAGCTTTCTGTCACTCGAGATTATGTTTATTTTTCTTGAATAAAGGTTCTTTATCATTGTATCTTATACTTATTTGCCCTCAACAAGATATGATCATTCCCACCTGTTTTGATTCATTACTACATCTCAAAAACTCATTCTCTTGACGCAGTCTCTGTTTGTAATGAAATAATTGATATGACTTAGTCTCGAGTGATGAGTCCCACAAGTTACAGATCAAAGGGTGATGGTCCAGTCCAGCTCCACCTTTCACACGACTTTGAAGGGAATGACAGAGATGAGTGTCCGGTGATGAAATGATAATAAATAAGCAGTCGAAGCAAATAGGAATAACGAAGAAGAAATATAAGGATGTTGAGCTAAGCTTAAGGGGGAGATACATATTGATAAAAAAAGGACATACTTTGTTTGCGCACTGGTTGGATATACTGATAGCACTGGTTAGGAGTTCTAGTTCCCAAGGTGCATTGCAAGTTGATTTTCTCGTTGGGTTGAAATGATTGTGTTGTATTTGTGCTAAAAACTGAGTTTCGTTCAGAATTAGACTTCAAAGATAAGACGATTAACACGACCAAACTTTAAAGTTCGCAGAATTTTTTCTTTTCTAAAAAAGCGCCATGTTAATTTATCACCCTTGGAATTAGTTCCCAAACCGTCGATCATCTTATAACTATAAAGACTTCATAAGAATGTTTTTAATGGCTTCCAAGCAGCTCTACGATTGGAAAAAAAAACAGTGCCCATAAAATTAAACTTTAAAATCGTTAAAAAATATTCTTAAAATATTTTTCACTAACTCTGTAATTTAAGAAGTGGATCTTTTTGAGTATTTGAATAATAATTTCATCTTAGTTTGGTTATGACATAGGTTTTTTTGATCAAAGTTATTTCTAATAATTCTTTTTTAATATCAAAAAACAAAATGGTGAAGTTCAGAAATAAATATAACGGCCGTATGCCAAAACAAAAAACTTTTTTAGGTATTTTACATTTTAGCCTTTTGAAATTTTTGAAAATGTTTTTTTTTGCTTAGTAGACAAGTAACTTTTCATGTTTTTGAGTTTAGGTTTATTCGAAACTTTTATTCGCAGGGCTGTTTTTTGTACGTTTCGAGCTTTTATCAAAGTTCTTTCTAAGAGTTCAGAAAAAATAAATATAATTATCGAATGATTTGGAATGAAAAACATACAAATCGTGAAGTTGAAAAAATGTATTAAAATTAGGGTTTTGGCGCCTTTTTACTATCATTTCGTATATAAAACAAATTTAGATGAAAAAAAGAGATCTGACGAAGGTTTTTCTATATATCAAACCGGGTGAAATGACTTAAAAAAAAGGTTTCAGGGTGTCTATGGTGAAAAAAGGGTTTGGAAAATTTTCAACTTTATATAAATCTTCAAGGGATAAATATAATATAATAAAAGGTGAAATAACTTTAAACATATGTTTCAGGGTATCTATGTTGAAAAAGGTGTTCAGGGTGTTAAAATAAAGAGTCTATAAAGGGGATTAAAAAAAGCGGTTTAGAATAGCAAATAGGCCGTAGTCAACACGCCGAAGGAGTGCCTGTGGAACTAAGTTCTTTAAGTAAGAAAGAATACGAAGTATGGCTTGTAAATTTATAAATAATTGTGAAACTACACTAAATCTGATAAAAGTACATTTCACATTTTTCTTAGCATACGGCCGTAAGTATCGAAATTTTGTGATTTTTTCAAAACCTAAAGAATTACAAATGGTGAAGTTCAGAAAATTTATTTTTATATATCTTCTTCTTCTATAACTCTATATTTTAGCAACATGATATTTTGAAAGGAGGGAAATTTAGTCATATGCTGCTGATTTTACATGTTTTTTCAAGTTTTCTATTTTCTTAATTATTGTTGTTTGTTGGATCATATTAATATTGATATAAAAAAATAATGCCCCTGCATTTATCTAATTTCCTAAAATTTCCGATGTCCGAAAACTTTTAGGCTGTATGTGGCCAGCATGGCTGTGCGTGAAGTTCATTGTATAGAAAACTTCTGAAGATAAAACCTCATAATTTGTTAGCCTTTTTGCATGCATCTATATAATGTTTTGAAAGTTTTAAGTCGTTTTTGATGGCCACTCATAAATTTTTTGTTTACTCTACGTAGCGCATTTAAATTTTTTATTTGAATTTTCTCTCGGTAAGAAACTAACTTTTCCTCCCATTTTCATATCATCAGCGAATTTAGAGATTGTGCAATAAAAGTGTATCGTTTACACTCTACATCATCATCATCATCATCACTAACTCTATAATTTAAGAACGGGATTTTTTGGAGTATTTGGATAATAATTTCATCTTAGTTTGGTTATGACTTAAGTATATTTTCAATTTTTATCAAGGTAATTTCTAAGAATTTCTTTAGAGTTTGAAAAAACGAAATAGTTTAGTTCAGAAAAAATAAATATGATTATCCAATGTTTTATAATGTTTAAAAAGAAAATGAATTGCAATTGGGGAAATTCAGAAAATTTATTAAAATTTAAGTAAGGCTGTTTTTTTATTTTATATATAACTATATTTTAGCAACGTGATTTTTTGAAATTATTAGAATTGGCAAAGTTCGGAAATTTATAAAAAATTAACCATGGCTGCTTTTTCAGATTTTAAATTTTAATCTTAGTAGCGAAGCCATTGACTGGTCGACCTATATTATAGATAAAAGTTGTGCGCTAGTAAAACTTCCTGTAGATCTCCACTCTAGATCAAAGGTGGGTAAACTGCGGCCCGGGCGGGTTTTTCATGAGGCTTGCGTTTCATTTCAGAATTCCTTCAAATATTGAAAATTAATTATTGAACATTTTGACCAAATCTCACCTAACGCGAATTTTGGAACGCCTTTTAAATTTTAATGGTTTGCATTCGCCAACAAACTCACTTCATATAAGCCTAGTTTTATATTTTCGGTCATTATTTAAGTTTGGCAATAATGCATATTGCTTCAATTATAATAAATTGTAAATTGTGCTTCGGGTTTCACGTTAAGCTGTAAGACTCCATTCTGACATAAGTCTGGAAACAGTTTAAAAGGGGTGGAAAAACTATGCAAAGAAAAATAACCCTTAGATATTAATTTGTATCTATGACTATGTCAGTATTTGCAAAAAATGCACGAAGGAAATTGCAATTAACTACATAAGCTTCAATGTGGCCCGCTGCTTAAAATTATTACCTATCCCTGTTCTAGATACTAACTTCTATAGCAATTCAATCCCTGTTTTCTCCCTCTCTACTTTTTACCCAAATATGCAACTTCCCACGGATATGTGAGCTTCGAGCTTTTTAATCAGTCGTTGATGTGGAACTTTAAGAATACAATTAGATCACGTCCACTGGTCGGCTTGCGTCGTTTTTTTTTAAATATTTTATGAACAAACTCGCATCTAGGGATAAATAAATTAATAAACGACTCGCACCACTGCTTTCAACGCGGACGCTGATGGTTAAATAATTTGCTTAATTTTTGTCCTCACAAATTATAACAACGTTTGACCAAGATATAGCTATAGATTAGTTTATCCTGAATTTAATAAAGCTTTTGACACCGTTCCACATAAAAGACTTTTGATGAAGCTAAAAGGACACGGAATAGGGGGAGCGTATTAAAATGAATTGAAGATTGGTTGGGAAAAGGTCGTGATAATTTATGAAGAAATTACAATATAGATGATCAAATTTTAATACACAAGGCAACGTGGAAAAGTATTTAGCTGTCTTAATCTCAAGTGATTGAAAATTCCGGAACAATGTACTGTAGACTAAAAAACGAACAAATATATTATAATGCTAGACATAGCTAGATATTTTTAGTTTAAATCAAAAGACATTCTGTCTTATATTAGGAGCTTGTAACACCTCATTTGGAGTATGCGATGCAATACTGGTCGGCGCATATGCGAAGGAACATTGCAGTAGTGAAATGCGTCCAGTGACAAGCGAGGAAGTTAGTTCCCTGAATTTAGAAATCATCATCGTCATCATCACTAACTTTATAATTTAAGAAGGGGATTTTTTGAGTATTTGAATAATAATTTCATCTTAGTTTGGTTATTGTATGTTTTTTTTTAGCAAAGTTATTTCTAATAATTCTTTTATAATATCAAAGAAAAAAATGGTGAAGTTCAGAAATAAATATAAGTATAATAATTTTAAAAAGGAACTCTAAACTAAATGTGCCCCCTTTCAAAATATCCCGTGCTAAAATATAGAGTTATAGAAAAAGAAGATATATAAAAATAAATTTTCTGAACTTCACCATTTGTAATTCTTTTGGTTTTAAAATTTCACAAAATTTCGATACTTATATTTATTTCTGAACTTCACCATTTTGTTTTATTGATATCATAAAAGAATGATTAGAAATAACTTTGCTAAAAAAAAACATACAATAACCAAACTAAGTTGAAATTATTATTCAAATACTCAAAAAAAATCCCTTCTTAAATTATAAAGTTAGTAAAAAAGTTAAAGCCGACGATAAGGAAAAAAAAAAATTAAAAGTTCATGAAAAAAGAGAAATTAGAATCGGTAGTAGTCTGCGATAGTTTGACCAAGAAACAATTGGAGCGAGGGAGAATTGGCAGAAGACTAGGTTGAAAGACGCGAAAAAACCATCACTGCTTAAACTGGCCGTCAAAAAGGCAGAAATCAGAGAGCGATTCTCTCATCTCATAATGCCACGATCATGAGGCTTCAATGGGCCATCGGACATGTAGATTAGGCAACATATATTTGTAAATTACCAATTTTATACAGATTTTATAAGTTTATTGTTTTAATTAAGGAACATAAGGAAAAAAAAGTATCAATCAAAGCGATTTAGTTTTGATGTTTTATAGCTAAAACTAATATTTTTTTACCATTATTTCCAGTTATCTTAATATGTACTTAAATTAAATTAATTTTGTTTCTGTAGAGATAAAGTGTGAGATAAAATAATGGAAAACTGCTATGGTGTACATGAAAAGGTTCTTACATATTGGAAGTGTAACACCATGTAAATTGGTAATGGTTTTTTTTCTTCTATTTTTCTTATGTGTTCTTCATGCATCATGCTATGTTATTAATGATTTGCATTTCTAGTTTTAGATGTGTCAATTTCTAAATGAAAATATTAATCGGTTTGCTGTATTTCTAAAGAGGTTAGATCGTTGAGGGACCGGTGAAGAGAAACCTTCGTGGCGGAAACGGGATTTATCGGATGTCTGGAGCCTTCTGCCCAAGAATGAGCCCTAACTGGACGAGAGGCTACAGCGCATGGCAGGCCATCTCTATGGAAGGCCAAATTGGCGTAGGGAAAATGATGGGTTGCTTTGACCTTCATAGGTCATGCATGGGGTGGGAGGGGCCGGTAGTTTTCCTTGGAGTTAAAACGCACCAACAGCAGTTTATACGACACAGGTTGATGTTGGAGTCTTGAAGTCTTTACGAGAAACAACGTCGAAGGTGGTGAGAGAAGGAAAACTCCAAGAACAATCTCATTAAGGAGCCTCCTTGGACGAGAATAGGAACTCGGATGAGCGGAACCACCCGTCATCAACGAGGCAGCGCCACACCACAGCATCAAAGGCGTCTCCAGAATCAAATGGGAATCTTTCCCAGACCATATCTACTGAAACCATTTGGTAAGAATTTTATCGACCCACAATTCGTGGTAGAACTACTATTTCAGAACTTTTTTAGTTGCGAGTTACTATGTCGGTCCGTAGACGGTCGGCTGGTAACCATTTGATTTTTCAATTAGTTTTGGGGGCAATAACGTCGTAACTATTCTGCCGATTCTAACGAAATTTGAAACCCTTATAGTTTTTTTTTTACATTCTCTTTCGAATGATATAATTGTCAAAGTCTCTTCAAGGTTAGTCCAGGAATTATTGAAATTCGTATGGTTATAAGGTCATAAACCAGAATAATTGAGAGCACGCGATTTACGTCTGTTGACCTTGTTTTTGGTCAGATGTGAACTTGGTGTGGCTGACCGATAATGCCACCAGGAAAAAAGAGGGATGTTATACATATACCCAAATGATTCTCCATTATCACTATTTTCAACCTTATTGCAGGTGTCTACGCGGAGAAGGTCCAGGGAACCATTTCATCCGTGTTGCTTGTCCCTAACGGTGAAGAGTGTGGTCGTAATTTTCTGGTTTGAAATGTATAGACAATCTTTTGGCTCTATCGACACTGCTTAGCAAGTTTTCTCCCAATAAATGTGAAAAATTTGGGGGATCGACTGCGTTCTAAAATATCAATAAGGACGTGCAATTTTGCAAGATACCATTGCACATGTACTATGCAGAAATGCTACAGATTAGTTTCTTGAACTCGGAGATGATATCAAAATTAGACCTTAGTCACCTTACTATCATTAAATTTGACTATTATTGAGCTCTTATGTTCGCATCTGCGGAACTAAATCAGAAACAGGTTACCTTCAGCATCGTTGAAGCGGAAATGATCTCGATGGAAGATCTTGAGTCGATTCCACGTCCAATCGGGGTATTGTTCCTGACTGCCAAAAGCGACCTTGCTCTATATTAAAATAAAGGATAAAATTCGTTATTTATCCACGCCATGTCTATTATCCCACCTATTACTCTGGAATATCTATGTTCAAACTATGTATCCTCCCCAACGGAAGTTAGAGAAAAAACCTGCGGGGGGTTATCAGCGGCCCCTAAAATAGTCAAATTGGGGTTTTTCGCAATGATTCGAATGGGTGATCGGGAAGGAACAAATGGCCCCGTCACAAGCCACATGGCACTCGGTGATGAATGGCCAAGGGGGAGAAAATGAGGAGAAAAAAAAGGAAGGTGACAAAGATTGTTATACGAAACCATGCCCAACTTCACATGACGGGTGTGACCCATTCCCACATTTGTAGAGCAAGGTTCCCCTTTTCTCCATCATCAAACCCCGCCTTCTCACAGCGTGCATCAACTCCACCAAACATTTGTATTATTTCACTCATTCCTTCATGCGCTATTAAAAAAAACAACCCCTTATTTATCCCCCCTCAACTAGACCTTTACAGGGTTCAGCCCCGAGGAATAGACCCCGAATTCGTCTCTTCACACCCCTTTCACTTGCACACTTACCATGCACAACACTATTTACTTGCACCTGAGTCGAGTCAGCTGCTTCTCTCTCATACACATTTATATAATCAACCTAGCTTTATACACAGTCCTTCAACCCTTTTCACACACCCACAATCACTCTCCTATATTCTCTCCACGAGCCAATTTTCATACACTCTTCTTCCATGCCAATACCACCTCAGAACTCCTTCAGTCAAACCCTTCTTCAGTTGTTCCACACTCCATTCTTCTCTCGCACACCAAAACCACCCTCAAGTTTTCCATTTTCACCACTCTCACTTGAGATCTTTCCTTCTCCTTCCATACTATTTTTCCCATACACCAACGTTGGCACCAGCATACTCTCACACAGCCTCCTGGAACACACCACGCTCACTAACACTCTAATCACCTCAGACATTTTCCAGCCATTTATAACTGAGCGGTCGCAACTTTCATCATCTGAACCACCACCATTACTTACAATGCATCCAAGATACAACTTCACACTCGTTCAAGGGTAATACTACGGAGTCCAATTTTACACTGTACTTCATCTCTCACCCAAGTACCATTACTCTTTTATGTATTTACTTTTAGCCCCCTCCTCTCACACACCCTGTCAAACACTTCGATCAACATTTCTAATTTCCTCTCACTCTCACACATTAACGCGACCTTATCAGCATATACCTAATGCTTCCCTAATTACACGTTCATAAGCTTTCACCCGATCATTGAATCTAGCACACATTTTCATCTCTTATTCCTCATTTTTTATAGTTATTTCAGCGTAAATCCTTTTTGCCCACATACCCACTATCTCCTATAACCCCTTCCCTTTGTTCAATTCCTGTTATTCCTCTTAGACCCTCATTAATTTTTTTTCTTACACCTGACATACCCTCAAAAGACTTATTTCACAAAAGTTCTTACAATCATCTTTACCTCCTTTACCCTTATACAACAATACCATCACAACATTATTCCAGTCCTTAGGCACTCTTCCAATATAAAATGCCTTGCGACACAGCCGCCGTATCTATTTCACGCCGGCGATCTAAATGCAAGATGTGCAGCGGCTGAATATACCTCTTACAACAATGCAGGTAGAAACATCGAGACATTGCTCCACAGACAGATTATGACGATAATCGGACCAGACTTCCACACTTACATAACTAGGACGACACCTACAAAACCAGATATAGTTTTAACTAGTATCAGGTTCCCTTTCAAACATTGAACCGGACCTTATTATTCCGAGTGATCACCAGGATATTAAAATTATAGTAGCAGTGAACCCCATCCAAATACCGATCCCAGAACGCAAAAGCTACAAGTGAGCGAACTGGGAAAATTACAGGACCCACCACTCAAATTACATCCCCGCTTCGTTGCATAAAGCAAATATAGAACAAATAGATGAGGAGCTGGATAAACTTACTAATTACCTAATTGAAGCCGATCTAAATAGCATTCTCCGTATTAAATATAAAACTCTCCCAGTTCCCCCCTTGACCCCTCCCATGAGAGCCCTGGCCAAAGAATATAGGGACTTGTCCAATGTAGTAGCATTGATAGGCCCCAACTACAATGCCCACAGAAGACTAAGAGGAATTAAAGACGAGTTACAGACACTACTATGGGACAGACTTATAGACAGGCTTGAAATAGAAAAGGACACACACACTATTTGACAGACAGTAAAACGTCCAAAAGGAAAACCGCCACGTACAAAATTCACAATCAAACACAACAATTACGGAGACGGACGAGATTGAAGAAAATTATCTCAGAAGAAAATGACAATTACGACCTCGAATTTGAAGCAGACTTAATGCAACGGTTAAACACACAAATACATAAAACTTCTACTCATCATTATGTGTGGCAGGAAAGATTAATGGAGGACTATGGCAGGAAAATAACTGCCCTAGAACTCTCCGTTACTCTAAAATCCTTTCGTCAAAGAGCACCGGGATACACGGGGCTGACCCGCGAGAATAATATCTAGGCCCCTTCTAACATTTGTAGTGGCCTACTTAGCATCATGAACGCCGCTCTGAACACAGGCTATTTTCCCGACCAGTGGAAATGGGCTAAAATTATATTTATTCCTAAAACGGGGAAACTCCCAGGCAGCCCCACCAGCTTTCGACTGATATCCCTCTTTAGAATTTACCGGCAAAGTCTTTGAGAAGATATTGGCTAACAGAGTCAACTCTTTTCTTGATGAGGCCAACTTGCATAACGAGCAGCAACGCGGCTTCAGAAGGAAAAGAGGAACTGACACGGCCCTAGCCGTTGTCACCGAAAAGCTCGCTAAGATCAAGGCAGACAAAAGGCATGCCGACCTGGTGCTCCGCCATGCAAAAAAGCTTTTGACAAAGTTTGGGAAAGAGGCCTGCGATATAAGATCCTGTAAATAGGCCTCAACCCCATACTTGAGAGGATATTATGGGACTACATAATGGAAAGGAGAGCATACATACAAATCATGGAACATACGAGTACCGAATTCGAACTCGAAGCAGGGGTCTTTCAAGGGGGCTGCATCAGTCCCCTACTATACAACATTTACCCAACCTACCACAACCACTCTCCGAGGGTTCGATCTACGTTCAGTTTGCTGACGATATATCGCGAATTTGTAGCGCCGCTATGTTCACAGGGAATTTATGGCGACAAACACGCCTAGGGATATAGCTAACATCAACTCCTTCGATAGGAGATGGAAAATATCAACCAACGCCCCCAAATTCAAAATAATTCCCATGTTTCGTAAGACCTCTAATGATATACATGTAGACGGGGAGCGAATCCCTTACTGCACGGAAGGGACGTTACCCGAGTCATATCGAGCGTACAATCGCGAATAGCATTCGCTCGAGGCTCCTGCACTCCCCGTGACGCTGAACTCGATCGCTGAGACCTACACTGCGAAGCTACAAAGAATCCAGAACAAAACGGTGCTTATCATCACAAACATCCGAAGGAGAGAACACAAAAGACAGACGGAGCTCCACCACCCTGTTAGATTATCTCCAATCAACGTGGCACTCCACGAGAGAGCAAAGAGGATCTGACAAGCCATTGGCACACACCTGTAGCCCGAGTTCTCTCGTACACACTTAGACCTCGAGGTCGCTCGACAAATAAGACCATTTAAAAGCAGCGAGGTACTGACAGACGGCGACGTGACTCCAAAATATACGTGACAAAGACGACAAACTACAAACAAATGACCAACGTAGTGTTCAAGTTTCTTTAGTAATTAATTATCCTTATAATGTAACCAAAATTTTCGAACTTGTCAACTCGAAACAAGTCAATTTAGCACTCACTCAAACTTTTCAAAAACCTATAGCGCTCCCCCCCCCCCTAAGGCTTGAATGCCTCCAAATTTGACTTTAATCAAATTAACCAGTTTAATTTAATTATAAACTATAAATTTTATAGTTTATATAAAAAAAACACACAAACAAACAAGTCAAAAACAAGTTGAAACTTCCAGTAAGCCAGAGCTACCCTTTCACCAGGGAACATTTTATTCTGTCTCTCACACCACTACTATTCTTTAACTCCACCCAATTTCACCACTTTACTCTCTCACTAATATAAGTCTCTATCTATACTTTTCACCAACTTTTTAAGTCCAAACCATATTTATTCCATAAAGTAATCACAACCACTTTTTAACATCTCAGCGAGTAGATTATCTATTTCAGTTGCCTTCCCATTTTTCAGAACTCTTCCATACCCTGATACAGCACCCTGGTTTACACTCACCAGGCCAATCATATTCTCGTTCGTGTCATCATCCTTACCAACATTATACAACTCGCCAAAGTACTCTTGCCATCAACCTTTGACCTCATTACTCACAAGTACCCTGTCATTTTAGTCCTTGGATATAGGTAATTCAGAGCCATTCTTCTCCTGGTTCCTCATCCTTCTCGCTTCTTTCTATATAAAATAGCTTCATTTTCCCATTGCGATCCTCATTCATCTTCAATTCCTTCTATATAAAATAGCTTCATTTTCCCATTGCGATCCTCATTCATCTTCACTCCTTCTATATAAAATAGCTTCATTTTCCCAAAAGCTTCCCCTATGCTTCACTTTTCTGTCTAATCATTTTCCTTCTCATCTCCTTGTATGCATTGAACCGTATCTCCCTAACATCCTCATCGACACCTTTCTACCACTATCTTCTAATTTTCCCACATTTGATCTATTACCATGCTTGCACCTATTTCCCCTCTTCTACTTTCAAACATTTCTCTCTAATTCATTAACCGTTCCATTCTGATTATCCCTTCTTTTCCACTTTCCTCACGTCTTTTCATCCATCCACAAAACAAATTTAACCTTACACAGCACAAATATTTGCCTAGATGGTGCCATACTCATACCTCTTACAGCTTCCACATCAGTTACACCCGGCAGTATATTCTTTCTTATTAGGCAGAGATCATTCATACCCTTATCTTCGCCATTTCCTTTTCTCAATCCATGTGTATTTATGTAGATCCTTGTGCTGAAAGAATGTATGCTACACACATTTCTTTCAACACAAAACCATGCCACAAATTCACCATTCTCTCTGGGTGTACAAAAACTTCTAGTTATTCCCTCTTTCATGCTTTCACCCTCCATTCATCTCACCTACAACCTCTATCCATTCTCCAATTCCATCCACCACTTGTCCTAGGACATTCTCGAACCTCTCTTTCTCAGCTTCACTTCTATCATTACAGGCTACATACACTACAACCACGCACAATTTCACCCTTGCATAACGCAACTTCACCCTCATATTTTCTAGCATACTCATTCATACTCAACCACCGTACCATGCTACTCCTCACTCAAAAGTACCGCCACACTCTTCTTTTTTTTTACTCCTAAGACCTAATCTACACTTCGATTGCATTATATTCACTCCACCACACATACACTTTATTCCCTTGCATGTTTGTCTCACATGAGGCAAGCATCTACAGTCTCCCTGTTTTAAATACATTGATTACAGCTCATTTCGTCTCCACATCATATACCCCTCATCTTCCACACACACACTTCGTTCACACATTGACACGGATTAACCGAGATGGATGGGCGGGGCCCGCGACAGCCCCGCCCATTACCGATATCGCGTAGGGCACTGACATTACAAAAGGTTTCAGAGAGGCGGGAGACTCAAGGGCAGTCTTCCTACAGCCAAAATATTATTATTTTCTTCACTAGAAAGTGAAAACTAACGTGAGATCTGCATCAGGAAGATCTTGAATGGAGGTAAAGAAAGTGGCGAAGTTGGTAGAAGTGAAAACGATCGTAAGAGAAAATAAAAAAAGGGGAACAACTTGAGGTGCTCGAGCATGGGGTTTGCGAAACTCTACTGGTGCTGCCGAACTTCTGAGGTTTAGGAAACCCCACCAATCAAGGCGGGGTGCTGAGTTTGACGCATGCGCCTGGGCAGTTTCTTCCAAGTACTTCATTACGCGCATGGCCAATCACGACACCGCTGTCTCTTCTCCCGCCTTTTTTTTCGCATACACAACGCATCACTCTTCCTTCCTAGAATCTACGAAAATGTTGCCAATCCACACTCTCCTAATGACCAACGGGTGACCCTCCCTTGGGCCACCGCGGGTCCCTTACTTGCTGGGTTGTCAAAACACAGTAATACTCCTCTTCCTGCAACACTACTACCACACACTTCCCAAACGAAGAGAGTGGCCCCTGGTGCCCTAGGGCGTGCCAGTAATTGTCATTCTGATCTTTATGTTGGTGCGTGAAAATAAAATAAGCCAACGAAGACATAACCACTAAAATAGGAAAGAATGAAGGGATGGGTAGAAAAGAAAGAAAATAAACTGAAAAAAGGATAAAGTTCCACAGCAAAGGTTTGAGTGTAAAAAGGGTTGAGTGAAGTAAAAAAAAAGATAAAGAGTTAATAAAAACAGGATAAGAACAAAACGAATGAAGAGTGATAGTAAGAAAGATGTAGAGAGACACCTAAAAGGATAAAGAATGGCAACACAAAGGATCAAGAATAACAGCAAAAGAAAGGGTAAGAGTGATAACAAAAAAGGATAAAGAAGAACAAAAAGCGCTTAAAGAGGGACAATGAAAATTATAGTGACATTAAATTGTGGCGGTTGAAGTGGATGGAAGAGAGAGAGAGAGAGAGAGAGAGAGAGAGAGAGAGAGAGAGAGAGAGAGAGAGAGATAGAGAGAGAGAGAGAGAGAGAGAGAGAGTTTTGTAACAGTTGTTTACAACAGTAAGAACACCCATGCCGAGATAGAGAAAATGATAAATGTACATTAAAAAAGCCCCCCCAGTAATGAAGCCGCATCGGTGCCCTCACTCAGATAAGCAGAAGACGGACCTGGTTCTTCCCTATCCCGTCTCTTCTCCACAATTCTCGAATAAATTGATTGAGTTTTGGAAAACTGACTAAATTTGGTAAGTAATTCTACTCCAAACGCACCACTTGCCCTACCCAGGGAATGTATGCCCAAAATGTCCATCCTAAAATCTCCAGGGAAAGGCATAGACAAATGTTCATAAATTCTTATAAATCCAAACAAAAGTGGACGAAAACAATACATATTTTGTTTGGGCGCTTGATCCAATCAGCCATTGCGAGGAGCCTACTTGTGAATCACCTTGGCGGAGAGTTAGTTGCCTCCTGGGCAGCTGCTGCCTTTCTCTCGCCCGTTGCAGACCAAAACTGGAGCAGTTTTTGTGATAGGAAAAAAATACCAGAGACAACCACTCGTTGAAGGAAAATTAGGTATAAAATGGACAAATGGAAAGGAAGGCGGAGCATAATGTCTCGCTTTAGGCACTTCTGGACGAAAAAGTTGTCGAATACATTCCAAAATTAACATCACTGACAGGTTCCAAACAAACCGCGAAGGTCTCAGCAGAATTTTTTGTCCAATTAAAGATTTCGTTTCTTGCGATCGCCGCAAGAAACGACGATCTTTAAAGTTAGCGACTCATTGCCGGTGAATTCCGACTATAAAGTTAACCCTGGTGCGCGAATTTGTCAAAAATTGCCGCAGAGAACAGTTAAATCAAGAACTTCCTCATCCTCGCAAGAAGGAGCAACAGTTCTGTATTCGCTACATAGAGTATGAATATTTCTCTCTCTCTCTCTCTCTCTCTCTCTCTCTCTCTCTCTCTCTCTCTCTCTCTCTCTCTCTCTATATATATATATATATATATATATATATATATATATATATATATATATATATATATATATATATATATATATATAACAAACCGCAAGAAACAGAAAACGGGTATATTTTTCTTCGGAAATATTATTTCTGTCTTCCGCGTAGCAAGTGGCCTAAGAGATGATTTAATTGACATCAAATCGGTTGCTCGCTGCCTCAGTGTGCACGGTTCGAATCCCTGTACGGAATTTTTGCGAATTTGGAAATTAGGAAATAATATTTCCGAAGAAAATTTTCCCCGTTCTCTGTTTCTCGCGGTTTGTTGGATTCCTTTTCATCATTCCTTCGCGCTCATCACACACACATATATATATATATATATATATATATATATATATATATATATATATATATATATATATATATATATATATATATATATATATATATATATATATATATATACATATATATATATATATATATATATATATATATATATATATATATATATATATATATATATATATATATATATATATATATATATATATATATATTAATAAAAAAAAACTTGCAAAGGAATAGACTTTCTATCTCAAAAGGTTATGAGAGGCAAAAACTTGTATTTAGAAGATCGGCGAACATCGGAAAAAATATGCCATCCACTGCTGGTTGATGCAAATGTTGATGCCATTCTTTTGACAGAAAACAAAATATGAGGGAAAAATTTCCCCAAAGGCCCAATTTCAGTACCTTATGGAACTCGCCGGCTGGGGGTCATGAAAATACTGTCATTAATTAACCATAGTGATCAAATTGCAGTAAACATCTTCCAAAATGCCTTTGTTAAGAGTACTCACAAACGACTTTTCAATAATTTTCCCCCTGGTACACTTATTTAGGACCTCAACAATCTTTATTTTTTACTGGTGTTTTCAGTCAACTACTGAAAGAAAGTCATCGGTGTCGGAGTTTACATCGAATGGACCCTTTGACCATCGACGTTGACAATGTTGCTGGGTGTACGATTCTTCTGTCAATCGATTAAGGTCACTTTGTGATCGCATAAGTATTGTACTGGCAACAACAAACTAAAGTTTGCTTATTTGATTTATGTGTAATGTGAGTGAACCCAAAGGGCCATGGCCACTCATAGCAAACCAAAGTGGGTACGTGGTAAGGATCAGCATCCCAGAATACCCGAGGGCACCTTATTTTAAGGGATACTCCTCATGACAGGACAGAGAGGGACGTAACATAGTTGGCCTTTGTAGTGGCCATAAGAACTTAGTTTTTTGATGTTTGTAAACCTAGTGATTAGTTGTTAACATAGTTTGTTGGATTCTTCACGACTTCAGCACCTTCCAGTTTCACATAAAGTGAGGTCAGCCCATGTCAATACTACAAAACTACCCCCTTCATGTCCTATTAAACACAAGACCACCCATCATTTTGTCCACCTGCGGATTTTCATAGAGATGGGGTCCTATGTATCCCATCTGGCCTAGTCAGTGCTCATTCCTGGGCAGAAGGCTCTGTCAGGGCCCCCTGACAAACCCCCTCCATACACACCTATCATAAACCATACTCTCCACTTCCTCCTCGGGGAGCCCTACCTATTTCACACATTAGCAACTTTTTCACACCCTGAGATTCACTCTCTTATATTCTCTTCGCGAGCCTATTTCCATTCACTCTTACATGCCTCAGAACTCTTTCAGTCCCACCCTTCTTCACGTTTTAAACCTCTCTTCTCCAGTTGTTCCACACTCCATCCTTCTTTCGCACACCAAACACCCGCCCTGAAGTTGTTCATTTTCACCACTCTCACTCAATATCTTTCCTTCTCCTTCCATACTCTTTCTACCATACATCAACGTTGGCACCAGCATACTCTCACACAGCTTCCTGGCACATTCCACACTCACTAACGCACCCAATTCTCATTTACTCTCCCTTTCAGTGGAAGCTCCTTTGATGCAAGGTTGCAAAAGTAAGTTTTGTAGTTTATTTCTACAAGGATTTATGTAGCAAATTAAACAAGGCACTTTGGTATTGTTTTTTTGTCTCTTAAGTGCCCCATCCCTTGGTCATATTATTGCTGTGTTGTTTAAATATATTCAACTTCCTTTATCTCCTACAGACTTCATTTTAGGATAACAACAGATTCGGAAGACACTATACTTTAATATTCGATGGCAATAAAGCAAAGCGATAGTGAGTAGACCTAAGTCATGTTGTTTTTTATAATCCTGAAATGGTTCGACAATGGTCGAATGGAAAACTTTTTACCTGTTTTTTACAGTTGTTACAGTTGCTGTGTGTAGTTATAAGCTCCTGGATTTAATATAGGCCTACAGTTTAACGGGGGATTCAAACGACGGTTCACAATTACGTTTGCTTTCCGTTATAATATCGACTCGACTTAAAGGGTATCCCTATCCAACAACTAGTTCGAGGAAAGTTCCTGTGCGAGGGAATATTTTTAAATTGATCCTTGACATTTTTCCTCATCTAAAATAGCCATCAATCCTAGTGTTCTTTTCGAAATGGCTCCTAAAAACCTCTAAAGACAGTTACTTTAAAAGGTTAAATACTAGATAAGTAAGCTCTTCATAAGTGAACGTAGTATATTGTGTCAATTTCGACTCCTTAAAATTACAACACCGAACCCAATGCCTTTGTTGCATCATCGCGAACTTCTTTCATTGACAAAAATGTGATTACTTGAATGTTCGAAAGTGGAATCGTTTAATGGCCTACTTCTCCACCCACGGGATTGGCAACAACTGAATAAGGGGTTCGCCATTAAAGGGGGCGTTATTACCTCAAGAACAATTTTATAGTTAGGAGAAAATAACAGAAACACCCCTGTTCGCTAAATTCCAGTGGTCATGTTTGTGTCATGAGAATAACGCCATGAATTTACTCACGGAGCTCAAATTTAATTCGCTCGCTTATTTTACTAGAAATTAAAGCGCAATAGCAACGAGATCGAATGGCGCAGAAAATAAAGAGATATCTGTAAAGGAGTTAAGGTGAATAAAGCGAAAATAGTGGAAGATATAGCGCCTCATATCCTGAAGGAATTGGGGCCGGGAGGGTGAACTGGGGTCGGGGAGACGGATCGGACGGCGAAGACAATCGAATCTTCAGGTCAAAAGACGCAAGGAAAAATTCGGTGATCGCAATAAGATCTCACCAATGGCTTAGGGAATAAAAGGCAAATGGAAGTTTAGGATTGTAATGAGATCTAAAATAGCCACAATATTAATGCCCGCATAACGTCGTGTCTAAGGGAGTCATAACGGATCAACCGTGCGGATCCAATCAGATGGCAGAGAGCTGCAATCATATGTCCTGGCTCTGAGAATCAAGCCACTCGGATCTAGCGTCCGCCATGATTGCACTTGATTGTTGAGCCTATAATCATCAATCAAAGGGTTAAAATATTTAATTAAAAAAGAGGAACTGTGTAACAAGGGCTGTTCACTAACGGGAGACAGAATTAAGGAAATGAATAAAAAGGAATGGCTTAAATAAAAACATTACTGAAAATGGCTAAACACTACCTCAAAACATCTTGTCAGCCTTAAATAATATGACCTGAAGTGAAAATAATTTCGTTGGTTGTACTGGTTTATCCTTTTATTATTAAAATAATCCTTAGGGAAGAGGGGCCTACCTGTACAGCACCTTTATTCTTTGCTTTGGGTTGGAGTCTAATCGATCCTTGAATGTAATTTTCCTCAAAATCTTTGAATCTTGTAAGTTTGCAGCTGCGTTCAGCCATCACGAGGTATCTCTGGGTATCCTTATGTATTTCTATAAAAATGTATCAAAATTCATGTTTTAGTGACCTTAAACGTGGTATTCACTCCATTTTTTTTATTCTCATCCCAAGTTTTAGTCGCGTGCGAGTCAGGTCGCGACTGACTTTACATCTCACTATCTCGGTCGGTCGGTCGGTCCCTGTTTTCCTTTTTTGTTTTGTTTTTGTAATAACACTGTAACTATTCGGCCGATTCTAACAAATTTGAAACCCTTATGTTCTTTAACATTCTCTTTCAAATGCTATAAATGCCAAAGTCCTCCCAAGGTTAGCCAGGGAATTATTTGGTTTTGGGTATAACATCATAACTATTCGGCCAATTCTAACAAAATTCGAAACATTATGTTGTTTTACATTATCTTCCAAATGATATAATTTTCAAAGTCCTCCCATGGTTAGCCAGGAAATTATTTTGTTTTGGTTATAACATCATAACTTTTCGGCCGATACTCTGCTAGACTAAACTAGGCTATAATATGCTATACTCTGCTAGGCAAGCCTAGAATAGGCTATGCTATGCTAGGATATTATAGGCTAGGCAATACTATGCTAAGCTATGCTAAGATATAATGTACAAGGGTAAAATATACTATGCTAATTTAGGATATAATATGCTATGCTATGATAGATATATAGTACATATGTTAGGATAGACAATAATAAGCTATGCTTGACTTGGGTATAATAGTATAGTATAGGCTATACATGTCTAGGATAGTTAATGCTAGGCTATACATGTCTAGGATAGTTAATGCTAGGCTATGCTATGCTATGCTAGGCTAATCTATACTAGGTTAGGCAGGGCATGAAAGGCTATACTAGGCTAGGCTACGCTATGGTATGCTAGGTTAGGATATGATATACTAAGCTATGCTAGGTTAGGCTATGATATACTAAGCTATGTTACATTAACCAAGTCTTTGCTATACCAGGCTAGGATAAGCGAGGCTTTGCTAGGGTAGGCTAGGTTATGCATGCTATGCAACCCTAGGCTAAGATCTAATAGTCTAGTCTAGGGTAAGATAAGAAAAGCTATGACTTACTATAATAGGCATGTTAGTATATGCTAGAATATGCTAACTAGGCTAGGATAGGATATAATATACTAGGCTAAGCTAGACTATACCAAGATAGGTTATACTAGACTAGGGTAAGCTAAGCTAGGCTAGGTAATACTCTGCTAGGCAGGCTAGGCTATACTTTGATAAGCCAGTCTAGGCTAGTCTAGAATACACTGTCATAGGCTCATGTATACTATACAAAGATAGGTTATTCTAATATATACTATGCTAGGCCATATATGCATGTCTATACTAGACTACAGTATACTAGGCTACTCTAGGGTATACTATGCTATTCTAGACCATTCTATGCTATGATATACTAGGCTGTGCTATACAAGGGTATGCTATGTAAGGCTATGCTGGACTATACTACGCTAGACTAGGCTAGATTATAGTGTACTATGCTAAGCTAGCATAGGCTAGGGTAGGCTAGGCTAGACTATGGTTGGGTGCGCTATAACAAAATATACCATGCTAGAATAGGATAGAATATACTATGCTAAGCTAGAATATACTATCCTAGACTAGTTTATACTAGGTTAGGTAATACTATGCTTATACTATGCTAAGTTAGATTAGGGTAAAATAGGCTATAGTAGGTAGGTTATACTATGCTAGGATTTGCAAGCCTAGGCTAGCCTAGGCTATACAAGGATAGGCTAGACAATACTATGTTAAACTATTCTAAACTATACTAGGTTAGGCTATGCTATACTATACTATGATAAGCTATACTATGGTAAACTTTACTATCCTATATATGCTAGTCTGTACTAGGCTATGCCGGCTAAACTATACTATGTAAGGCTAGGCTATACTATGCTAGCTACGCTAGAATATGGTCTGGTAAGTTCTACTATTATAGGGAATCATAGGTTAGACTTGGTTATACTAAGCTAGGCTAGGCTAGACTAGGCTATCCGATGTTCAGCTAGGCTATACTATGATAGGCTATGCTATGACATAATCTACTCTGTTATACTATGCTATACTATGCTAGGCTAGGGTAGGCTAGGCAGGATTTACCATGTTAGGCAATCTAGGCTAGTCTATACTATGCTAGGCTATGCTATCAAATGTTATTCTATTGTAGACAATACTAGGATATGCTATGCTAAGAGATACTATACTACATATACTATATTATACTTTACTATACTATATTTTCTATGCTATGCTATACTATAATATGTTATGCTATAATATACTATGCCATGTTATACTATGCTATATGATAAGTACCACTATGCAATAATATGCTGTTATATTATGCTATAATGTGCTATGCTATACTATTCTATACTTTGCAATTGGGGTGTGATAATTTTTTCGCCTTTCCGAAACTATAAATGAGGTGTGACAAAAAGTTAAGGTCCGTCATTTTAATTAAAAAATATATATTTTAATATAATTTAGTTCCGCTTTTTAATAAACTTTTAGAGAGTTGTGACTTTTTAGTCGCGGGCGGCTTTACATCTCACTATGTCGGTCGGTGCACGTTTTGCTTTTTTTTTAATAACATTGTAACAATTCAGCCAATCCTAACGAAATTTTAAACCCTTATGTTGTTTTAAATTCTCATTCGAATGATACAACTGACAAAGTCCTTCCATGTTAGCCTGGAAATTATATTGTTATGGCAATAACATCATAAATATTCGGCAGATTCTAACGAAATCTGAAACCCTTGAGGTGTTTACATTCTCGTTCGAATGATATAATTTCCAAAGTCCTTCCCACGTTAGCCAGTGAATTACTTTCGTTTGGCAATAATATCATAACTATTCCGACCATTCTAACGAAATTTGAAAACTTTATGTTGTTTTACATTATATTTAGAATGATATAATTGCCAAAGTCCTCCCAAGGTTAGCCAGTGATTTATTTTGTTTTGGCAATAACATCATAACTATTCGGCTGATTCTAACAAAATTTGAACCCATTATGTTGTTTTACATTCTATTTCGGATGCTATAATTGCTAAGGTCCTCCTAAGGTTAGCCCGGGGATTAGCATTTCTTTGGCAATAACATCATAACTATTCGGCTGATTCTAACGAAATTTGAAACTCTTATATTGTTTTACATTCATTTTCAAATAATATAATTGCTAAAGTCACCCGAGGTTAGCCAGGGAATTAGTTTTTGGGGGGAATGACATCATAACTATTTGGCCGATTCTAACGAAATTTTGAAACCCTTAAGGTGTTTATATTCTCTTTCGAATGATAGAATTTCCAAGGTCCCCCCAAGGTTGCTCCGGAAATTATTGAAAGTTTTCAAAGATGTAAGGACATAATCAGAATAAGTGAGGGCATGCGTTTTTTGGTCACCAGACCTTGTTTCTTCTCAATCTAGTTTAGTGGGTTTGAATGGATCCGATGGGTAGTAGCGATTTTCCTCACTGAAACTCAAGCTTTGATTCCTGAATAAACATCTCCAGAAGCATAAAAACTGATTTTAAAATCGATATTATCATTATGCAGTGGAAAGGGGATTAATTGAGATGTGCAATAGACTCCCTTATTAGATTCACTCCTAAAATAGTCCACATTAAATGAACAAACCTTTTATACACTCGGATTACAGGGTGTAAGATACGAGAGCAAACCAAGGGATCATTGCTTGGCTAGTTTCTGTATATCCAGTGCGAGACCAGTCGCTCACCAAAACTAGAATCATTTCCTTAAATTGGGGAATCACTCAGAGAATATTTTAGGTAATGCAATTTAAAGGAAGGCTAAAAAAGTAATTGAGTACAGGGGTTTTTATCTACGATCTGCACTTTATAAGACATCATATTTCTCAGTTTAGATAGGGGTACAATGACAATACAAAATTTGTTATCGGTAATAACTGGATACAGTGATATTCACTGTTACTTTAAGTCCCCAAACAGAAATGACTTCAACTTTGCATATAACAAAAAAACCGACTGTTTACTCTCAGAAGTCTGCCGAGAGGGAGAATCAGTCATACATCTTGAATGATCTATTTAATACGATTCTGTCACGTAGGTTTCAATTTTATATAATTATATTTATTAATGAGGCTTTTTTTATCGTGTATGCAACGTGTGATGGTGTTAAACAGCAAGGATTACTCTAGGTGAGTACAAATGTATATAGGGTGTCCATAAAGTCTGGAGGCAGAAAATATCCTAATGGTCTGTCACCTCGTCGACTTCTTTTTCTATGGTAAGCTAAAGGAGAAGGTATAATCAATGTAATGAAGATACGAGATTTCCCGGGAAACGAATCACAATTGAATGTGGTCAAATTGACTGAAATTTAGAATTAATGCAGACCTCTGGTTATCATGACCAGCGCTCTACCGACTGAACTAATGGGACCAACAGCATCGTCAACATATGGATGATATATGTTGAATCTTCAAAGTGAACACACCCCTTCTTTCTACGACCAAAAAATATCGGCCCGTTGTGGTTACTGTGGATAGGGGTGGGTTAGCAAGCTTGCGTGTAACAAACTGGACTTTTATCATGTTCTTCTCCCCGCAAGTGGGTGGATAGTATACCATATGTGGCCATGGTACAAGTGAGACTTGGAGAATTAATTGCGTGCCCTCCCGCCCTCGAAATCCGCAGGTGAATTTACGGCTATATATCTCGCACTGCATAAATTTCTACTCCCTCCATTCTCCTTATCACTGGTCTTTCTTGGGCTACCTGCGGAACGCCTCCCCACCTTCTCGACGTTAGGGAGCAGTGGGCTTTCCTGTAGCTAAGTGGGCTTCTCCCCCCTTCCTTTCTCTCTACTGTCTTTCTGATTTTCTTTCCTTCTTCACACTGGTTATAAGCAGGGCGTGTGTTTGTTTTATGGTGTCGCGAGAGTGTCGCTGATCAGCTTCACCGTTCTATGATGGTTGCGTGCCCCTCCTCTCTGGGCCTTTGTAATAACTCGGAGTACAAATTCTTTACTTTTGGCGGTTAGACCTCGTTGCTTCCGACTGAAGCGCCTTACGGGGCGTGTGCTGCTATAAGAATATGGGAAAAATAAAAGTTGTGACTTAGAAAATAGTAAAAGAGCTGGTTTTGAACATAAAACCTCTCAACAACCCCTCTTTCCGCCTCCCACAGCCCCCGCCATCGTGCAGCAACCAATCATATTCCCTTCCGGCTTGTCCCATGCTCTCACTCAATGTACCCCCTCCTCTTTACAAACCACTTTCCCGGATTTTCTTTCCGGGCTCCCAGTTTCTTTCTCGCTCCTACACCCTAGCCCAAAGTCTCGCGACATAAATGGTACTTCCACAGTGCAGACACTGACAGTAACCCGAAGTCTTTCTGAGTAGCAATCAACAGACTGAAAGGGACCAGCCAAACACACGACTCAGCCGCAATATCGCACGAAGGCATTTATGCAACCTCCCCAATAGGGAAGTAGAGCCTCTTTCTCGGAGTCTGGAGAAATCTTTTTAGAATCTCAGCCGAAGAAGAGGAAAATTTTGATTTAGCCTTCGAGGATCAGGTTCTCGAATACCTGGAGAGGAGGAAGGACATAACCATGCCTCATGATACTGTGAACCTCCACCGTCTTCAGGGAAACTCGCAGGAAGGTAACCCCATCACCAGTGCAGAATTGCGCGAGGCCATTTCCTCGTTTCGACCGAAAGCCCCAGGCCTCAGTCAGATTACCACCAGGCACTTGAAAGAGGCATCGGAGAGACTTCGGATTAGACTGCTGAAACTACTCAACGCGTATCTGGCAATGGGATACTTCCAGGATCGTCTGAAACCGTCTAAAATGATATTCATTCCGACGCCGGGCAAACCACCAAACCAGGCCATGAACTACATGCACATCTCACTGCTAGAGACGGCTGGGAAGGTTTTTGAGAAGATTCTCAACAGCAGGCTATCGGCTGAACGAGGAACAACGTGGATTCAGGAAGCACCCAGGCACGGAGACAGCCATAGCCCACATGCTGCAGCACGCAGCAGTAGGGTGTGCCAGGGGGGGGGAGGGGCTGGATCGACGTCTTTTTGCAGAGACGTTAAGAAGGCCTTCGACAAAGTCTGGATCGACGGCCTGACGTACAAGATATCGCGACTGAGGCTTACGCCCCACTTCGAAAAAAATCCTCTGTAGCTACTTGACCAATAGGTAAGCCGTTATAGCCTTCGAGAAGCATAGAGGAAAAGCCTTTGAACTCCTGTCCGGTGTTCCCCAAGGGAGATGCCTAAGCCCCACTCTCTTCACTATCTACATGAGGGATATACCAAAACATCTTGATCCAACAACTTTGAACATACAATATGCGGACGATGTCACCCAGGTTGGGGTGAAAAGAACAAAATCCACAAGGATGATGGCTAGAGCCACGGCCGCTGAGGCCGAAAGGATCTTCAGAATTCAAAGACGCTGGAAAATGGAGACACCGAACCACCCCCCTCAACTTGGAAGACACCGAAATTGACTACTCGCTGAATGTGTCTGTGCTCGGATTCAGACTTGCCAACACTGACACTAGCGCACACATCAGCACACGAATAGGGATTGCAAGTACCGAATTAGACAAACTAGCAAGATTTAAATACCTTAACCAACGTAATGAGAAAAAGCTTTACACCACTTTGATTAGGTCCAAACTGGTGTATCTTGCCATACCGCTAAATACTGCTTCGAAGAAGGATACAATAAGACTCCAGAGAGTGCAGAATCGAAGTATTAGATATATCACCAACACAAAGTGGTATGACTTCCGGACCTCGAGGAGCCTTCATGAAGAAATAGGACTGGAACCAATAAAAATCTATCTCAACAAAAGAGGAAGCGATATATGGTCAAAACTGGAAGACATTCTCCCACTGGAGGCCCTAACAGCCCTTGAACCTGAGAGAGAAATAGGTGTCTTCAAACGATACCTCCCCAACACCAGAAAACCGGAACCAGCACCTATATACTGCTGACCAAATCGAAAGAGAAAAAAATATCAAGGTAAAACAACAAAATAAAAGAACAACAAATCCTAGATAATAAAAAATAATAATAAAATAACAAAAAAAATATAATAATGAATAAATAAAAAGAAAGATATAAAATAAATAAATAAAACAATAAACAAAAAAAGAAAAGATCCCGCAATGGGACATTAAAATAGTAACATCAAAGGAAATAATAAAGATCCAGCAGTGGGACAGGGAAATCAAACAAGGGAGAAGGCCCGAACACCTGGCAAAATCTATATCTACTCCTTCCTTCATCCTCTAGGTATTTTTGCCCAAACTGGCTTTGTCCACGGAGTAAGCAAACTTCTAAAAGAGAGAAATACAAAAGAAGATACTGGTACTAGATATTTCTAGATCACTTTTTACCCTTTCTCATTTTTCACACCAAAATCAGCGGAGGATCGAGCTTGAGGAGTTTACGCTAATCCAGATGTTATTCCGCTGCTACAAAATGGAGCAGCACTCCACTAGGGAGTGGCAGAAAAAGGATGAAACGTGCTCCAGATGCAGTGAGAAAGGGTATGGCTTGAAGAGCTGCACAAGAACTCAGAAATGCGCCAACTGTGGGCAGGGCCAAAATGTACTGTCCACGGCCTTCCCAGTAAAAAAGGATATCCTCAAACATAAACAAGCCACCGAGAGAGATGAGAAGAAAAGGAGGAAAATAACCTCCTAAACCCAACCTCCACCCACGCAAGCTGTCACGAGGAAATACCCAAAACTTGAGAACGAGGTCTCCACCAAGATACCTGCATCTTGTATACACACGTAAGAAACTTGACTCACCCGAGAACGTTCAAGAGAAAACTGAATATGATGCTTAAAAAGAACACCCTGAGTAAGATGTGATTTCCGGAGAACCCTTCCTCAGGAGATCCCCTCCAACTTCATTTCTCTCCGAAGACAACTGAAAGGTAGGAACTCTCCCAGAAGAAGCGAAGAGGAAAACTGAGGTCAGTCTGGTACCTAACAAGAGACTCGACCTCAGAATCGAAGCAAAAAGGAAAGGTAAGAAAAGGACAAAACAGCTATTGAGGCACCTCAAATGGCCACACAGCAGTAACAAAGTGAAATCACAACCTCCTCAGAGTCGGACACTGAGAGCGCCCAGAATAAAGCTCCAAGAACGACCGATGGCACAAAACAGAAAACGGCAAGGCGAAGAAAGTCCGAATACAGGTTTTTCCCTGAAGACCAAACTCTCATAGAAGAGACCAGAAGAATAAAACCCCCTAAATACAAATGGGCATTCACGGAGTCGGGAAATGAATCAACGATAGCGGAAGCGCTATACGCATGAAAAGTACGTCTCAATTACGAGTCCTGTAAGGCGATCCCGACCTCAGCATAAAAGAAAATCAAGAACGGGAAGGTCAGCACGTACAGGGAGTAAGCAGAACACACTAAACTAGACACCCAACATGGAGAACACCAACAAACCCCTAAAGATACTGACACCGAACACGAATAGATTGTCGGGGAAAACGACTGCATATGACAAAATATTCAAGAGGGCTGACCCCAAAAATATTCTTATCTCTGACCACGGTGTCAACACGGTAAACAGCCGAATGAAAATACCGAATGGCCACATACTCGTGAAGAATTCCTCTCAAGGCAGATTCGATGGTGCCGCAATTGCCATCAGTAGGAACCTAACCTTCAAAAGGTTACTCAGCTGGACGAGTCTTCATAGCCATCGAAATTCCGACCCTGGTTGGAGGACTCAAAGTTGTAGCAGCGTACCGACTCCCGCCCCGACCATATTTGCCTATTAACAGCCTGCTAATACTAACTGGGCACGACAGAGCCGCCTTCATTAGAAACGAACTTAACGCCGGAGTCAGGGCCTCAGAATATACCAGCTCAAATAAGAGAAGCAGAAACCTGGAGCTTGTCATGGACAGGGGGAGACTCAAAAAGTAGACTGGAGGTGATGCTGAGAATGGCTGTTAGTTTATAGCAGCAAAACGCAACTTTGGTCCACTGTCCAAACCCATAAGCCTATCTGACTTCTTAAGACAGTTGCTCGGGTTGTTGCTGTTATGGATGGAAATAAAAAGAGGGATCACTTGAACTTATTGCTTCCCAGTTCAAGGAGAGAGCAGTATGTTAAATATATTTGTGATGGGAAGCAATATATTAAATTGTTAGTTTTTTGTGCATCTATGGGCAGCGAGGTCATGTTATTTGTTTGTGCAAATGTAACCAATTTGTTGGTGCGTGCTCGGTAATTATAAAGGGGTGTAATGAAGAGTCCTCGTTGCTGTTGCCCTGCTCAAAATCACCCGTCTAGAGAAGTGTACGTGAGAAGGTTCCGATAGAGTTGACTCGACAGGTAACGAGGACCTTAAGTAGCGGGCCTACTTTATGTCCCTGTTGAATTGGTTATGACTCCTTATACTCCTTATAGTTTCTCACGAAAGATTATGCGTTAGGTTTGGCTTACCGAAGGTATCTTCGTGATCTGGATAAGAAAAAGACTTTGAAAGGACGCGGCAAAAGAAAATAACTTTATTCTCAAATTGACCCACTAAAATGGCAAGCGGAAACGTCTCGAGTTATTTGCGGTCATTGAGTAGGATTCTTTTACGCAAAGTATCGAGTCAAAAGGCAGCGAGATTTAGGCAAGTTAACAGGGCTTCGTAACGCTACTAAGGGACTGATTGATTCTCTGATTAGCCGATTAAGATTGACTGATCTTAACTACTGAATTTTTTACTTAATGATCGAATGAATTAATTACCGAATTGAATGTCTGTATATATATATATATATATATATATATATATATATATATATATATATCCCTCTCTCTCTCTCTCTCTCTCTCTCTCTCTCTATATATATATATATATATATATATATATATATATATATATATATATATATATATATATATATATATTGTGTGTGTGCCGTCTCTAAGGGACGTGACCTTAACTTGTCCGTGGGGCAGACCCAGTGATCTAATTTGTTCATTATTTTCACCCCTTAGGCGGAGTTTCAACAGCTATGTGTACCTGTTGTACCTACATATTTCCCATGTCTCAAATTTATCTTAATTATAAGTAATCATTTGTCTCTTACAGTTCTTTGTGAAAATTTGCTGGCCAAAGCCTGTATTAGTTCAGTTTGCCTGTTGTCTCCTGTTGTGACCTTTTTGCTGATAATTATTCTCAGCACGCGTACGTTTGTGTGTGCGAGACTCATATTTTTTCAGGTGGTGACCTTTGATAGCTGTTTCCAGCGTGCGTATTTCATGTGTTTCCGCTTGACTCAGACGACCCGCTTGCTTTGTATCTATTTGATAGATGTACAATTTGATATATATATTTCGTTTCTTTTTCTAATTCTCTTTGGTTCTTTATTTATTGCACGAGGCATATTATTTCCTTAATTTACACAAATAGCCCTATTAAATCCTGCAATTTGGATGCCACAAGCCTACCTATTTTATAACATGAGCCCCACACATCTACTAACGTTAGAGAATGTGAAGAGTGTTAAAATAACACAGGTTAAGTTACAGGTTATATGTTCTTGATGAGTCGTTTCCAAAGATTTCGTGTCACTCAGAATAGAGTCTTTGCATATCACTTTCGGTCTTCCTTTTCTTTGGGTCCCTCCCCTCTTCCCATATATTCACCTTGTAAATTAAATTATGTAGTTTGTCTATCGAAATCTAACAAATTCCTTTACCTCACGTGCAATTGAATGCACGTAAAACTATAAAACAGTTTTTTTAAACCGTTGCGATCGAATGTACCTTATATGATACACGTCTAAAATGTAAGTAAATCTCAAAAATAATTATTAAATTCAGTATTATACTTTAGCTGACGTCCAAAAACTTCAATCCATAATTTTCTGATGTGTGGAAAAAAATCGGATCATAGTTAGCGCTCAATCTTTTATGAGATGATGTGTAAGTAAACCAGAGGAAGGAATTCAGGTTAGCCCCCCACCCCTCTCCCCCAATTTTATCCTGGATCTGCCACTGCTGAGTGCGAAATTGCTGTAAGATATTTTCGCTCTCTTGGTGTCTTTAATAAATTTATTCATATAGTTTGCTTTCAAAACTTCTGTAGCAATATTTCTTAGCATTCAATACATAAAGTTAGGTGACAGGAAGTAACCAGACACCTTCGCACTGTATTGAGCACAGTTTAGCTTACCATTGTAAGATTTCACGTATCCCCCCCGGGGGGGGGGGGACAATGACCTCGTGTACTGCGAGGGAGAAAGTGAAGGTTAAAATAGTCAATTGATGTAGTTCTATTTAGAGCTGGTAGGTTGGTCTATTGGCGTGGTTGAGGAGCGTCCCTAGGGTTCCGATGTATTATGAAGGTGGCAACTCGTTGCTATAGTAAACATACCCCATCAGTGCATGCATTACATTACATACATTACATTTCTGCATACCTTACTATACAGCTGTATCATATAAGCTCATGTGTTGTTTGATTGTACAATTAAGAGATGTACTATGTAGTACACCATAACATTTCAGATTTTCTGGTAGTTTATTGTATTTTTCAGTCTTCCCGTAATATTAGTATGACTTTCAGTTGCATACTCTATCTCACCTCCAGTCACGCCGACCTTGCTTTGACTGAGAGCTCTCACTCATAACGAGCTCATATCTCGACTCCGAAGTAAATTCATTATAGCATCAAATAAAAATATCTTCAGATCGATATTTTTTTTAGTTTTCCTTTATACCTCAACAGTAACCTTTGGTCCTACTAGGTGTAGTGGGAATGTATGAAAGCTATGAAACCTCAGGAATCGCCTCGCACATCTATATCCTATTAAGGACATGGTCACCCAGTAGTCATTCCAAGCGATCCTGTACACTAAGTTCATCTCGTTTATTCAGAATAAATCCATCTGCATAAGAAGCTTCAAGCACGTTCCATCACAATTCTCCCACTCACACACCTATTATACAGTGGTCCCTCAATCATTTTCCTCCTTTAATAGTCACTAATTAACACAATTAATCCAACCTTCTACACACTTGAGGTCTTTGCCGGTCCCGAGTTTCGTTAAGTCAGTTTTCCTTCATGCCTCTTTCATGTTCATACCACCTCCGAACATTTTCAATCACAACCTTATACACACATCTCCCACCATACCTCTTACCCATTCGTCCCATTCATACCTCATTCTATCTACCATTCTCATACTCACTGCCTCTCTCAAAATGTCCATTTGCACCTCTCGTACTCTTGAACTTCCCTTCTCCTTCCATATTATAATCTCACTCCCATACAATAAGGTTGGCACCGCCATAATCTTGAAGGCCGATTCCGCACTCAGATTCTCAGCATTCACTAACGTTCTGGTCGCCCATGACACTTTCATAACATGTAATAATTTGTGGTCTCAATTTGATACATACTAGATACTTAAGACATCGCATTTTCTCAATAGATACACTAAGGACCAGCATATCACAACCTCCAATCTTTACACCCAAACACCATTACTTATTTCCTGCATTTAATCTTTGTCTCCTCACCACACAGACCCTCTTAAAAGCTTCATTCAACATTTTGGGGGCAACTTACCCTCAGGAATGGGTTAGATCTTTAGGTGATTGAGGAGGCTGGCGAATGGGTTTAATTTTGAAATGATTGAGAAGGCTGACGAATGGGCTGAATTTTGAGGTAATTGCGAAAGCTGATAAATCAATTGAATTTTGAATTGATTGAGAAGACGGAAGAACGGTTGGCTATTGAGGTGATTGAGAAGACTAACGAATGGGTTGGGTATTGAATTGATTGGGAAGGCTGGCGAAGGGGTTGAACTTTGTGGTGAAGGAGAAAGTTGACATATGAGTTTAATTTTAAGGGGATTGAGAAGGCTGGCGAATGGATTTAATTTTGAGGTGATTGAGAAGGCTAACGAATGGGTTGAACTTTGGAGTGATTGAGAAGGCTGAAGAATGGGTTGAATTTTGAGGTGATTGCGAAAGCTGATGAATGAATTAAATTGAGAAGACTGACAGACGATTTGGCTATTGAGGTGAATGAGAAGGCTGGCGAATGGGTTGAACTTTAGGATGAATGAGAAGGTTGACGAATGGGTTGAATGTTTTAAGATAATTGAATTTTCAATCGGTTTTCCCGGATCAAAGAGAGAGTTATCGGACTTTGCCCAAGCTATCTATCCACTTAGTCTATATGTACAACCGATTTAAACTACAGGGTGAGACAAAAGTTACTTTACCTTTATATTATTTTATTAATAAATTTATATTTAACTGAAGCAAAAGTTTGTATTTCATTGTGCAAATATATGCATCTGAACTTTATTATTTTATTAATTTCATTAAAAAATGTTTAGAAAGAGTGCAAGCGAGCACGGCTTTCACTTTGGAAGAGTGAAATGATTAAGAGAGCTCCCACCACCCGCTCCGCTTCTGGTCTCTCGCGCTACAAGTAGTATCCTCTAAGGCTACTGTATATATCCTCATACACATAGAAGGGCCAAAAGGAAGAGAACATATTTCCGCATTCTTTATTCTTGGAGGGAATATGGACTCGTTGGTTAAACCAGTAACCTTTTTTACCCGCTTTTATTTTCCCTAACAAAAAAGATTACAAAATTTTGGTCAAAATTTACGACTTGGAGAAGAAGAGAATATTGGGGGCAAACACTCGGACCATTGAATTTAAAGTCCGGCTTCTGATTGCAACATGATATAAATTAATTGTAAACAAAAACTCAGCTCTTAATTAAAAGAAAAAAAAGACATTAATATATTTGGATTTTAAAGCATCGGTGAATTTATTTCCTACACCCGCATATTTGTAATTTAAGCCCCCCTCCCCCTCTCTCCCTTAAACGATTGTTTTTTCAAATCACCCCCAAAATGTAGGAAGAAATGTTAAAATAAGGCATCTTACCTTTTATTAACTGAGGAGAAAAGAAATCGGAATTTCTAGACCACACCTAATCATCATTCATTGGTTAATAATAATTATAAAATAATTTTTTTTTGGGGGGGGAGAAGAAATCGATTGTCATGGAGCAATTGACCGCGGGTGTACATAATCTGCGAAGCTGAACTGTTTTAAAAAAAAGTGCTTGCAACACTTTCTCCCAGTTATTCATACAATTTACTTTGATGATTGTAAGGCTGACAACGGATATTTGCAAGTGTAATCCTAAGTTCACCCATGGATTTGTACTGTGTTGAATGAGGTCGTGGATGATTGGTTTTCAATCAGTACGAATGTGTAAAATCTCTTACAGGGTTCTTCATTGTAGCAGTATTGAAAGCAGTTACTAGTTGGTCAACATGTGCTAGGTCAGAGGTAATTGATTCATAATTTCATCTTAAACGTTTTTTCATGATTTTTGTCAATTCCTCATACATGGTTTTGGATAAGTAGCTATCATTTACTTGTTCATTTTAACATTTTTCTAAATACTCATAAGTTAAATGGGCTCCATGAAGTTTCCATTATTTGGTAAGCCCCATTTCTCCTCATGGCTTCTAAATGCCTAATCTCTTTCTAACAGCTATAGCTCTTTTCAGCCTTAAAATACAAATGTTCTCACCTGTCTTTAAAAAGTGTCTGTTCCACCGTATTTTTATTTTAACCTTTTATTTTCCAAAACACTCTTGTCCTCTTTTGCCCCATGCTGTCTTCGTGGTTCTTCAGTTCTAATGCCTAAGCTGCCGAGAGACAGCAATCGAGGCCTAAACCTTTTGGGTTCAAGTCAAGGAAACTCCTTCAAGAGTTCGATGTAACTCTCGGAACGGTGACTTAGATGATTCTGCTCAAGATGCCACCCTGGAGAATGGTGCATTTGAACGTTTGATCCCATGTCTCTGTTCCCAAGGTTCCACAGCACCGAGAGCATCGCGTTTATGTTTATTGGAGCATCAATCTTGTGTACACAGATATCTCCCTCTTTTTAAAGCCGGTGGGGCTCTTCCAGGCGTTGCGTTTGTCTCCACAGCCATACCTGTAGCAATATACAGCCTGATACAAGATATTCCTCGCCCTACCAAGTTAAGAGATTCTTTTGTAATCTATAACAGCCCACAGAGCGCGCTGATAGCCAGTGGAATCTCCACATCCCTTTATTCGTAGTATCCGTGACGCTATGACCGCTACGAATCGGGAAGACGTCGAGATTGCCTTATGTCTGGTTTCTGGACAGCCTGGACCGCTCTCCAATTAGGGGGCCAGTCTGTCTGCACTGACTGAGAAACATGGCTTGCATTTCGCTCTTTCGCACACTGCCAACATGGCAGAGATCAGGTTAACCTTTAGGGATACATGGAAAACCAGATGTAAGACAACGCGCGAGAAGTTATAGTTGCGTGCCACTGCACACCGACCCTTCCTCAAATTCTCGAAGGTACCAAGTCGGTTTCTATCGTCTCCGAATCGGACACACATGTAGGTGCACAGGACCATGTGATCCAAGCGCTCCCACGAACCTGTTTGTGAAGACTCCTTGATCCCCCTAACCCTGCGCCTCTTTTTGGTTGAATGTCCTATTCAGGGATGGGCAGGGGTGCGTGGTACCTGTGCCAATATCGTCACAGGGGGGTGAGGCTGGGGTTCCTCCACAGCGAAGTGTGGTATGATAGAATTTGAGGAGGATTTGGACCTCCTCCATGCGATTTAAAATGTGTTCAATTATTGGTGACTTGCTCTGGTCCCTAAGAAGGACATTTTTCAAGCGCAATAGCATCGAGGCTGTCTCACGCAGAAAGTTTGAAAGGAGAAATCTGTAAAGAAAGTTGTGAAGATGATAGAGGTTTGAGATCACTCCAGGCCCCAAACATTGGGGGCTGGAGGGCTTCCAGACCTCTATATACCAGCTATCATCCCTTGCGGGGACGTGAGAGAATAAATGAGGAAAAACAAATTTGTGTGGCACCAGACCAGACGAATTGGTAAAATTGGTAGAATGTTGACATTTTAAAACCCACGACCTCAACAGGGGTTAAGAGGGAGGATTGACCCCTTCCCAACCCCAAGCAGGGATGAATGGAGGAAAACCGATCGACGACTAGCCTGCGAAATCAGCCACTGGTCATGAATATTGATGAGAAGAGGCTTGAAAAGAAAATGGTGAAAGAGGAACAAAATGAACATGAATAGAAAGAATAATTTTAGGAGTTCATCTGGCGACCTCCTACTTGGGCATAAGTCGCCCTACTCACGACAACCTAGTACTAGGCTACTTTAAATTAACAATATGCAAAAAAACAATAATAAAAAAGGAAAAAAGCAACAAGCAGGAAGCAAGCTCGGCGTCGGGGGGAATCCTGCCTTCCCCCAGCGCAGGAACGTGCAACCTACAAAAAACAACAACAAAACAATTAAGTAAAGTGGAAGAGGCCAGCCTCCTCCAAAAAGTCATAAAGTCCACAAGTCAGTGTGCACGAACTCGTCCCGAGTACAAGGGACAAGCGGTAGCGTATGCTAAGATCACCCAGACTGCGAGATTCAACAAGGATCTGCCGAACAGTCTAGGGGACAACACAATCATCACAATATGGCGCAGAAAAGCGCTCCACCAAATGGCAGTGCGTTCCACGAGTGTGTCCAATTCGGAGAAGGCAGAAAGCAACATGAAGCCGCCGCGGCATTGTGGGGTAGGTCCATGGGAACAGTCGTAGCGCAAAGGTAAGCAACTTTAAGTTCCCTCCGACCGTCTCCCATCTTCTTTACCAAGCAGTCCGAAGAGCTGTCCGTATTCCTGCCATGTAGTCTGTGTGAGGAAGAGCGAAACGCTGGTCCGGTCGCAGAATCCTCATCGGCGCGCTCATTCCCCGCAATTCCTACATGTCCAGGAACCCAGCAGAAGACAATCTCGACATCCGCCCGGCTCGGCAAAACCATGAGGTCACGGATATCGTAAACCAAAGGATGCAGAGATTCCAATGCCCCGAGAGCACTCAGGCCGCTTTGTGAGTCGCTATAGATCACAATCCGGTCTCCGAACAAGGCACGTCGCATTATCTCCCGTACCGAGTGGTGTATTGCAACCAGCTTGGCCGTGAAGATGGACGCAACCCCTGGCATAATCCCGCTGACTTCAAACAAGAGGGGATATGGCGTGGAAACCGACTCCCTCTTGGAATTTGGAGTCATCAGTATACACTGGCACGGCTCCAGCGTGACACGAAGTGTGCTCCAAAAAGGCCGAACGCAATACTCCCGGTGCTGTAGAAGCTTTGGGAACAGAGGCATGGCAATAAATAGGCAGGATCGTCACCAGCCCGAGAGCTATACTTAGCCCTGGAAAGAGTTTCCTGGCCCTAAATCCGAAGGGCTTAGGGTATAACTGGCATCTCTCGGCGTCATAGGCACCTTCGAGATCAGCTGCAAATGCAGTGAGAGCTGTTGGTGACTGAGGGAGGCACCGGGCTCGCGTGTACAGGAGAATAATGCACTGTACATGGCGCAGAACAAGTGGCATCTATCCATCATCGACAAGTAAGCTTCCAATGGGGCAAGTGCGGAAGGCACTGGTCACCAGGCCAAGGCCGGTGTGGTAGATCGAGTCCACCTTCGGCAATACACGCTCGGCTGCGGATGCATAACATTCGCATCCGTAGTCGAGCATCGAACGAACAAAGGATCGATAAAAAAGTAAGGCAGTAGCTCTATCAGTGCCCCATGCGCTGAAGGTCACGGAGCGAAGAATATACATGGCGCGGGTGCAAGAGACCTTAAGGCTGTGAATATGAGACTACCAGGTGAGGCATCGGTCAAAACCAAGACCACGGAAACGGTGCGAGTCCACCACTTCCAGGCGCACCCTATTTAGAAACGAGTCTGGCTCAGGGTGAAGCCGTGGATGGTGGCAGAAGTGCACCCCCTTATTCTTGGCCAACCAAAACTGAAACCTGTGCGCTTCCGCATAGCGAGAGATGCGGTTCAATGCCTGTTGGAGTCGACGCTCCAGAGTTGGCATCTGGGGCGCGCCAAAAAAGATCGAAAGGTTGCCCTCGTAGAGTGTAGCGAGAACATCTTCCGGCAGCACTGAGGTGATGCCGTTGATGCTCAGGGCAAAGAGTGTGACACTGAGGACACTTCCCTGCGGGACACCCTCTTCCTGCTCCTTTGGGCCGGAGAGGGCTCCCCCCACCCGTACGCGGAATCGACGATCTCGCAAAAATTCAGATAAAAAGTTTTGGAGGCGTCCCCTCGCCTCCATCGTGTGGAGAGTCTCCATGATACCGTATCACCATGCGGTATTATAGGCCTTCTCCAGGTCTAAATACACTGTGGCGTAGTGCTGTCTACTAAAGAAGTCCTCGCATACAGCATTTCTCTCCCTCTATCACAGTCCCGACCGACCTTGCGAATTGTGCTTTAAAAGCTTATTTATTCGTAGCCGAGTAAGCTAAGGCTCTGTTTAATTGAGATCAAAGCTGTTGCTCTCTGCCTCAATGTGCTCGGTTTGAATCCCACCCCAGTCCGGAATTTTCAAATTAGGAAATAACTTTTTCCGAAGTAAAAATTATCCTTTCTTTCTGTTTCTTTCGCGGATACACAAACATATTCTTATCACGCGCCTTACATTTCGTGATTATACCCATGTATATATATATATATATATATATATATATGTATATATATATATATATAAAATCATCATCATCATTAACTCTATAATTTAAGAATGGGAATTTTTTGAGTATTTGAATAATAATTTTATCTTAGTTTGGTTATGACATGTTTTATTATCAAAGTTATTTATAATAATTCTTTTATAATATAAAAAAATGGAATGGTGAAGTTCAGAAATAAATATAAGTCTCGAAATTTTGTTTATTTTTGTTTACCTAAAGAATTACAAATGGTGAAGTTTAGAAAATAAATTTTTATATATCTTCTATAACTATATTTTAGCAACGTGATATTTTAAGAGGGGGAAAATTTAGTTTAGTTTAAAATGATTATAATTGGCGAAGTTCAGAAAATTTATAAAAATTTTCCACAGGTAAAGTGGCGAAGTCATTGCCTGGTGTATGTATATTATTTATGCATATTATTTTTCACTGTATTTTTCTTCCTAAAACTATTGTCTCCATGCGAATATATATTAAATAACTTGGCTTCACGGGAGACAGTGTCGTAGCTAAGGAGGAAGGGAAAGGGGGAGACGATGGCGCACAAATTTAAAAGTTACCCCGGGCCCCCATAGCAGGGGGCCTCAAACGAGTCTCCCATCCTTAATCTTCTCCAGTATCTTGACTGCCATAGCCTTTCTCTGCTCCTCGTCTGAGGCTGTAAGGGTCTTCTTCGTCTGTATTCTGTATGGGTAAGCCTTTACAACCGTTACTAGCACTCTCCTGCAAGTCTCACGGGATATACCGAGGGGCTGACTTCGCTCAACTGACTCTCTCACGCTCTCGACCAACTCAACTGTACTTTTCCTGGGGCGTCCTGAATAGTTTGGACGGTTGTCACTGGCTGCATTGTGGTTCTCCACTGTCCAATAGTTCTCGAAGTGGTCCATCCAGTCCTGAATTCTGCTTTTGGAGGGGGCTTTTTCACATTCGAACTGCTGCACGAAGGTGTCCTGCACTTTCTTGAACGAGCCTGTCTTGTAGTAATGTTTGACGCAGTATATTCTTTGCTGGAGCTCCCATTGAGATCTAGTTGTATTCACAGGCGTTGCTTATGCCATGTCCTGCAAAGTAAGGGTGATTAGTGAATGAATGAAGGATATTTCACAAAAGGTGTGTGCAGGCCCGTTTCTTGGGGTATAAAAAGTGACTTAAAATGTAATTTTTGTGATGTCGTTGCTACAGGCTTTGTTTTATAATCAGTCTAAATCAGGAGTTTCAAATTTATGTCTCTCTGTATTCTTTGGGTAGTTGCATAGCTCCATGTATTCGTAGAATCAAATGTACTGGACAATAGTGATTTAAATGACATTATAGATGATTTTGCTGCACAGAAAGCACGACGTGCAGCGATATAAATTTTAAATGTAATATCTTGATTTCACATTTTGTATTTTATTTCTTGTCATTATACATAAATATCCTGTATTAAATCGTCTTAATAATTACTTTTATTGTTGCTGTATCAGACTTATGGGGTGTTTCAATATGAATTTTGACTAGTATATTTGTTCAATACGTAATATCTCGGTTTCACATTTTGTAGTTTATTTTTTAAATAAGTATTCCCTATTAAAGTGTCTTACTTATTTTTATTGTTTATTTGAAACACTATCAGACATACCAGAGTGAACAAAAATATTGCAGAAGTTGTTTTCATGTCATTCATGATATCAAACATTCGTATGTTGGGGACCCCCAAAGGAGATAATGCCCCCGTGCCTGCACTTCTACGACAAATTACAAGTTAAAGACAGTGACGAGAACAAAATTTAAATTTCCTTATGGCCCAAAGTTTAAGGTAAAAGAAGTAGGTCTGAAAAGGTAGATAATTATTGCAGGGCTAAGGTGTTAAATAAGTAAAAATAAGGGTTAAACATTTTTTAACTTTACATTACAAAGTTAGATTGAAGATATCTCTCACCATTCTATCTAACTTTGGGAAAGTGGTAAGTGATGCGAAACTTGCACAACCTAGTAAAGAACCTTATGAATAGATCATTAAGTGTATACATTCATAATGGTCCGAAGATGGTTGGCGTGCACGACGTCGGACTGCAGCCGAGGCCGAAGCGGAGGTTGAAGCCGGGAACAGCAAAGCGGAGACGGAAGCAGAAGCCGAGCCTCAAATCAATCAAGACTCCTCTGCCCCCCACAAGGGGGGGCCACTATCACCTTTTTTTTGGTGCTGTGTCCCGTGGACCCGGTCACGTGGGTAGCGGCTCTGCTCCTCCTCCGGGGAGACGTGGAGACCAACCCGGGCCCCACAACATCGACATGTACACTATGCAATAAACACATCACAAAAAGACAAACACCCATAATGTGCAACAACACCACAACACACCGGGTACATCTCAAATGCACAAATACTAAAATCAAACAATACACAAAACACTTGATGTACCCAAAACACCAAGCACCACACCCATCAACGCCCACCCAACCACAACCAACAAACTCACAACACACACGCCCACAAACATCACAAACCCTTAGACAATCAAAGAAACGAAACACACACAACGAGCATCTAAAAATACTACAAATAAGCATAAATGGACTGAACAAGAAAACGACAGAACTCAAGCACCTCACAAAAAAACATGAAATAGATATAATCACCATCCAAGAACCTAAACTCACGGAAAAACAGAAAACCCCTCAAATCACAAACTACACATCAATCAGAACCGACGGAAAACACAAAGAGGGAGGAGGCCTCATCACATACATAAAAAAACATCACTTATACACAGACCCCCTCCCAAACAACATAAACACAAAAAAAACTGAAGCACAAATCAACAAAATCTATCTAAACAAAACTAGGTACTTACGCCTCACAAACCTCTACATCCCACCCAGAGACACCACGAAACCCAACCACCCAAATGAAGATGCAGACATAACAAACTTCCTCACCCACGCAACCACTCTCACGAACTCTATAATCACAGGGAAGATCAACGCCCACTCAGAACTTTGGAACACACCCACAGAAGACCACAGAGGAGAACTCATCGCTGACGTCGTCCAAAACTCAAATCACATAACCTTAAACACAAATACACCTACTCGCATACCCATACACCCCAACCAACAATCCACTTCACCAGACATCACTTCAACAAACACCCTACACAGACACCTCACATGGAACACGATACACGCTCTCTCCTCTGACCATCTCCCCATCTTAATCACATTAAACACAAAAAAAACTTCAGGCTACAAAAAAAACTCAAAACATACACAAATTATCACAAGGCAAACTGGTTAAAATACACAAAAGAAATTGAACAAGTACTCTCCAACATCCAACTCCCCAAAGATGCACACACAGCAAACAAAATACTAACTAACACTATCTTACAAGCAGACAAACATAACATCCCACGTGGGAAAATACACAACACAAAAAACTACTCCCTGAACCAATTAGAAACCTCATAGCACTACGGAACAACACTAGAAAACAAGAACCATCAGACCCCAACATTATAGAACAAAACAAAAAAATAGATCGCGCCATACAAGAACACAAGCAAGAATTATGGAAACATCACCTAGACCAGCAATGGGACCACAAAACAAACGCACACAAACTCTGGAAAACCATTGCTGGACTCAGAAACAAAAAACTAACACAGCCACAAAACAACACCATCACCTTCGGAAACAAAGAAACCACAACACTCATACAAAAAGCAGAACACTTCAACAAACAATTCACAAATACAACCATACACCAAACGAAAAAGGAAAACAGGAAAATAGACAGACTTACAAAAAACCTCCCCAAACCACAATTCACAACTACAACAGAACAGACCATCCAGAGCCATAAAACAATCAAGTGACAACAACTCTACCGGCCCCGATGACATAAACATCAAACACCTAGGTCAAAACGCCGTAAACCTCCTCACGCACACTTACAACCTCGCCAGAAACACAAACAGCATACATAAACACTGGAGAGTAGCAAGAATAGTTGCAATACCCAAGCCAAACAAAGACATAAGCAAAGGAGACTCCTACAGACCAATAGCGCTGCTTTCCCCCATAGCCAAAACACTAGAAAAAATCACCCTACACTACATCACATTCAACATCCCAAACACACCAAACCAACATGGGTTCAAACCCATGCACTCAACCACCACATCATTACACACAATAAACAACATACTCACAAATGGATTCAGCAAGAAAGTTCCACCACATAGAACTATAGCAGTCGCCCTTGACATGTCCAAAGCATTCGACACAGTAGACCTACACAAACTAATCAACAAGATCCACAAACTCACCATACCCACCACCCTCATCAAGTGCGTAGCAAACTACATCAAGGGACGACTCCAATACATCCAAATACAAAACACAAAATCTAAACAAAGACACATAAAATCCAGAGTTCTCCAAGGAGAAGTACATTTCCCAGCACTTTTCAACATCTACACCTCAGATATACCAACTCCCCCGCAAACAGTAAAGATTGTCACCTACGCAGACGACATCACAATACTCTCATCGCTCAGCAAATCAGAAGCCGCTGCACAAGAGATACAACCTTACTTTAACAAAATACACACATGGAAAATAGAAAACTCACTAAAGCTAAAGCCACCAAAACAATAACCACTCTCTTCACACCAGACCCTGCAGAATACAACACAACCCTAAATCTAAACATAAAAAACATACCAGTACCGACCACAAAAGAATTCAAGATCCTTGGCCTCACTTTTGACCCCAAACTCACATACTCAAAACACATACAAAACACACTAGTCAAGGCCACGAAAACACTCAAAGTCATCAAGGCACTCTCAACTACACACTGGGGGAAAACCAAGGAAACGCTCATTAACACATACAAGACAATCACAAGACCAGTACTAGAATACGCCAACACAATCTGGTCTCCAATCATTTCAGAAACAAACACCAAAAAACTACAGACAATAAAAAACACAGCCCTCCGCACTGCCACAGGATGCACTCTTGACGCAAACATCCAACATCTACACGACGAGACGAACATCATACTAATCAAAAATCACCTAAAACTACATGCATCACAACTAAGGCAGAAAACACAACATCCAAATCATCCCCTCGAGCACATCGCCTGACCTCCTCCCAATCAGACCATTTTCGATAACAACAACAACTATACCACCAACTTAGACACATACCATAACACAACAACAGAAGACACAATTAAGCAAAACAAGAAAACAATCCACTCTCAGATCATACAACAATACTTGACAAACAGAATCCACAACAAAATATTAAGTGCACCACCTCCAACCATACACAACTCAGAACAAGCACTCACAAAGCAGATCACAAGAACACTAGCACAGACACGAACAAACAAATCACCCTTCTTGATGTCATACATGCACAAAATATCTCCCATCACCCATACAACACCAAACTGCCCCCAATGCTTAACACAGATACACGACACCACACATGTCTTCAACTGCCCACAGATACACACAGACCTGGGCCCAGTGGATCTCTGGGAGAGACCCCTGGAGACGGCGGGTCTGCTCCTGCGATGGTCCGGGGAGCTGGGATAGGGCCTGGAATAAGTGTGAGGGTTCCCGACCCACTGTTGGGCTGGGGACGGGGTCGCCACCACTACCACCACCACCATACATTCATGATCTTTTCTATAGATCTAATTTATATACTACAGGGTGTCCACAAAGTCTGGGTACACAGGAATTTTAATATTTTATTTATTTATGTTATTTTAACATAAATAACATAAATAAATAAAATATTAAAATTCCTGTGTACCCAGACTATGTGGACACACTGTATAATTCAAATATAAACAGAATCTAATAGTATTTGTCGAAATTCCATAGGTTGGCATCTATACTCAAAAGAGTAAATTCGTTACCTATTACTTAACGGAAATTACCGTTACTTTTATTGAATAAAGTAAAAAAAAAAAAAATCGCCGACTTTTCTTAGAGAGAAGAGAGAAATAAAAAAAAACTTTAAAAACCATTACAAACTAGAACTTATCAGAATCACTCTTTCTTTTCTTTGACGTATTGCATTTGGCGAAGGCCATGTCCATCAGCTTGGTACACTTCTTCCAGATATCATCCAACCAGACCACTAGAGTCTAGACCTTAGACTTCCGTTTGAACTTGATCGACTTGTGGTTGCTGGTATGCTTCTGTGAGTGGTTTTTGACCTGTACTAATTCTTCTTCATTACCCTCCACCTCGCCGGTGTTGCTCCTGCTGCCGGCGTTTTCGGGCCACTCCTTCACGGTCTTTATCACGTTGCTAACCTGACTGTCATTGTGCTGGTCGAGGAATAGCAGAGAAAACACACACAGGTTGGAAGGGGATAGACATCTGGCAATTATAATCTCTATATAGGGACCCAAACCTCCTTGTCGATCCCCTACAACATCGCGTCCACTAGCAGTTCGCCGTATTGAAGTGTTCGATCCTTCGTCTCCCTCATCTTCATTCAGGTGATTACTAGAGTAAGTAGAATTCCCCAAAGAAACACTTGGTTCTCTCTCTGTAGGACGTTTAAGACCTAGCTGTACTTATCTGGAAGAAGACGTTGGCCTCGCTGAATTTCCGAAGCTTCAGCTGCGTCATGTTCGGCGTTGACCACGTCCTTTCGCAAAGAAGTCTTTCAGGAGTTTAACGGAGTCGTACGTAGAGGCGGCAATCACCAAACTCACCTTCATCTCCTGGATGGCGTCTGCCTTTTCCATGACTATCCTGTACTCGAACCTGAGGACTGACTGAGACCTTGCCACCATAGTCGCTACCAAGTTAAAGGGGCAGGGAGGTGGCTCATTCGTTTGGACGGGTATCCATGGCCAACATCGGATGAATACCAACGAGGGTCACGACATCAGTGGCGACATACAGAGCCCCTTTCCCCCTTCGCACAATGGTACCTCTGCCTCCTGGCCCTCGACGATGGAGCCGTCGTTATCATCAGTAAGCTCCAGCCCGGAGGGCGTAATGGTGGTTTTCAGGAAGTTTTGTGGGTGACTTAAAACTAAGAAGCGGAAACCAACAAGGGCATCTATAGCAGACAGTTTGTAAAGGGAGAACTTGAAAGAAAGTGGTGAAGATGGATGAAGTGAGCGTGTGTGAAAAATATATAGCTGCAAACTCCCCTGCAAGCAAAGGGGTCCTCTTGCCGAGACCTCTCGTGGACAAAGTCTGAATTGAACCATAGCTACTCCCATGAGGGGGTGTCAGGTGTAGCATGGACCAAAATGCTGCAGCTGACAGCTCGAGGATTGCTTTCCCTCCAAACAGAACGCCCGTAGGGGGAATTTCGAATTTTTTCATCCTCAACCAATTTCTCACAATTTGGGGTTGGCGCTTATCAACGCTATTACTGGCATGATTGAATTGTGTCCGCGAAAGCCCCGCTCATCTCTGCCTTTACGCAGTACGTTCACAAGATGAATACTTTCAGGTTTAGAGCTTCCTAGGCCAGCCTCCACTATCCGGGATTAGTCGCCTTTTACCAGAGCACCGACAGACGGTAGGGGCGGATTATTTCGACCAATACTAAACTTTTTAAGGACTAAAACACTCTGCAGGCATCGCCTAATTCACCTCCCTCCCCAATGCGCCACTTTGTGAAGTCCTTATCACACGAAGGAGCGAAGAGAATTGAGAGAATATATGAATCCCTTCCCCCTACGATTGAAATTGCCATCGAGGAAGAAGTTTAGTAGGGATTGGCGAGGGCGAAAAAAAGAAGCTCTTCTTGAATTAAATTAAGCCGGAGTAGACTGGAGGATGACCGATTGGAGAGAGAACGTCGAGTCCGCTGATCTCAGCAACACTCGAAGTCAGGCGTTTGGAGCTTGCTACCATTACAATGACTTCTACACCACACATCGAGTCCAACCTCCATCTCCCGAGTCCTTCTTCTATCCTCCGAGTCCTCCTTCCATCTTCCAAGTACTTCTCCTATCTTCCGAATACTTTTTCCATCCTCCGAGTCCTTCCTCCATCTTCTGAATCCCAACAAGTGTTTCCTTCATCCTCCGAGTCCTTTTTCCAGCCTCCGAGTCCATCGTCCGTCTTCCGCCTCCGTTTTCCATCTTCCGAATCCTCTTTCCATCCTCCAAGTCCTTCCTTCATCTTGTGAGTCTTTCTTCCATTCTCCGTGTCCTTTTTTATCCCCTCAGTCCTCCTCCCATCTTCCGAGTCCTTCTTCCATCTTCTGTATCCTTTTTCCATCCTTCCGAGTCCTTTTTCCATCATCCGAGTTCTTCTTCCATCTTCCGCGTCCTTCTTGCATCCTCCGAGTCCTTCTTCCATCTTTCGATTCCTTCTTCCATCTTCCGAGTCTTTCTTCCATCAACCGAGTCCTTTTTCCATCCTCCTAGTCCCTTTTTTCCATCTTCAGAGTCCTTCTTACATCTTCAGAGTCCTTTTTCCATTTCCCGTGTCCCTCTTTCATCCTCTGAGTCCTTCCATCCTCCGAGTTCTTTTTTTCATCCTCCGAGTCATTCCATCTTCCGAGTCCTTCTTCAATCTTCTGTGTCCTTTTTTCGTACTCTGGGTACTTCTTCCATCTTCCGAATCATTCCTCTATCTTCCGAGTCCTTTTTACATCATCCTATGCCTTCTTCCATTTCCGAGTCCTTTTTCCATCCTCCGAATTATTTTTCTATCCTCCGCGTTCTTCTTTCATCTTCCGAGTCCTTCTTCCATCTTCCGAGTCTTTTTTCCATCCTCCGAGCCCTTTTTCCATCTTCCTAATCCTTTTCCATCTTTCGAATCCTTTTTCCATCTTCCGAGTCCTTCTTCCATCTTCCGAGTCACTTTTCCATCTTCCGGGTCCCTCTTTCATCCTCCGAAGTCTTTTTCCATCCTCCGAGTCCTTCTTTCATCTTCCCTGTCTGAATTTCCATCCTCCGAGTACTTCTTCCATCTTCCGAGTCCTTTTATCCTCCTCCGAGTCCTTCTTCCATCTTCCAAGTCCTTCTTCCCTCTTCCGAGTCCTTTTTCCATCATCTAAATCCTCCTTCCATCTTTCGAGTCCTTCTTCCATCCCCCGATTTCTTTTTTCCTCCTCCGAGTCCTTTATACATGTTTCTAGTCCTCCTTCCATCCTCCGAGTCCTTCTTGGTATGGCGGAGGTTTGTTTACGTCTAGTCCTTGTCCTATCTTTACCTCTCCCCAGAGAAATCATAAGAGACGCTGGAAGTGAGGAGAGGATGTTGATGTAATGTGAATGCGGATTTAATTATTTTCTTTAATAAAATCTATATTTCCTGAATTATATTTTGATATAAAGATATGATGCAATTTATCTGATATTTTGTCGGAGTTTTTATAAGGCTAATTGGCAGAGTCAGGTTTGTGCAGTATCCTGGAGTGAATAACTCAGGGATTAGAATGAATGGAAAAGGATTTTTGCACAGAAATAATAATATGTTGCAAATGGAAATAGAAAAAGAACATTACAGGGCGCTCCTTAGTTAGATACCTTAAATTTATTGTGGGTAGATAAAAGTTTCAATTGTATATTAAGCAGGTGTTTACATAAATGTAAGAAAAACAATTGGTAAGGGTTATTTAAAATTATCTTACTTTTCATTAATAAACCTTAACTACGGTAGAATTTAATAACACGTTAACAAGTAGCCACTTAAATTCCATACCAAAGAACCATCAGCTATCTCCATTTATTGACATTGGCAAAAATTGGCATTAGGTAAATATGTGCACAACTCGTGATTTATGCAAATATATATTAATATTCGTTTGTGAAATTTGAGTGACTGACAAATAATATAAAGTAAGTGCTCAATTTTCGACAGCAATACGGATAACGTTTCATCTCAACCAAGTACTCCAACTCTTCAGGATGAGATGAAGTATTAGAAGTATTACAACCAGAGAAAATGGGTGTAATACAATTTGAATAATCTTATCCGAGTTATCTTCGGCTAAAGTATTTTCCTACAACTTTAATTATAAAGATATAATACATATATCTCCAAGATATCTGAATAAAAATGGTTCATTTCCTCAAGTGAGTTAAAGTTTATATATATATATTTTATTGGGTTTATCTCCTTCTCTTCATTTAATGAGCAAGGCTTTTGAAGAGATAATTAAAAAAATAGAATAAGAAAATGTTCAAGCCTTTGAAAAGGTTCATTAAAAGAGAAATATCTCTACCTTCAATTAGTTATAGAAAAAAAAACACAAACTCGGCGTTGATAAATACTTGAAAAAATATTAATTAATTAGTACGGAGAGAAATCAGGTAAGGCAACAAATTTGAAGGTAACGAAAGATTGACTGGTTTTGAGTGGCGCAACTACTAGGTTATTGCCACTAACGAAAGATGTGTTTGCAAATCAGTTCCACCATGATACTCAAATCCATATCAAAACGACTTGATTTCAATTCAATCTTTCTAGGTTAGTAATAAGCCTCTTTATCCCGAAGCGTAAATAGCACTGACCTTTTCTTCTCTCAAGAACAATAATATGGTGCGATCAAATATGGACAGAACCTCGCCATTCGTTATACTTTATATCAACATTCGTTTACCATGTGGCAAAATATGACCTCTTAAATAAAAGAAGAAAAAAAAATAGCATAGCTCCGGGTGGTGAGTTCTTGTTTGTACCCGGCAGAGCATTGGGTCCACTGCTTGTGAAAGTTAATATGAATGGCGACACAGCGATGGAATTTGAGAAAAGCAGTGGAAAATTGTTCAGGAATGAATGACCTTTTCGGCATTGCAGTATTACAAACGAACAAAGATCCTTATCTCTTAAGTTAGTCGTGAGAAGGTTAGAACGAAAGATTGAGCCACGAATTAATTGGCATCTAATTATGACACCTGCGAAAAGGTTTTAATCAACTATCTCTGCTCTTATTAATCAGTACAAAAAACTAATTTCTCAGCTAAGGTGTTAGGAACTAGTGCTTCATGTAGTTAGAAGTGAATTTTAAAGGACTAGGAATTAGCGGTCGTTTATCCATCTGTTTACAGCAATTAATAGGTACACACAGTAAGGAAATTCTCTCTTACACGAAGCATAATTGCAGAGAAAGCTTATAATAACTCTTTGTCCCATAAGAGGGTGTTAGTGAAGCTTGGGCAACCACGTTGCAGCTGACATCTGTAGGATTCCAATCCCCTCCCAGCCATGTACGTCTGTATCTGTGGCTGTATGTCTTCTAAACAGTTGCCCTTTATTTATTTTAACCACTTTACAGATATATTTATATCCACATCGTGCGAGCAATGCCCTCGTTTGTTTTCGCTTTATTTTGTATACAAATGCAAATTTTGCCATCCATTTGTATTGTCTGCTGCATATCTCAGTGGGATATTTACAAATTTAGCAGAGATCCGAACAACAGGTGTGTACAATAACTGGCAGCCGCAGTCATCCTTATTAAAATCCTAGCCCCATCCTGCGACTAACCGAAACCATTGCGCCTTAACTTTGAGGATAGGCCACAGCCCTAACCAGACCTGCTTACCATCTTGGGATCTTCCCTCGAAAGAAATAGCGTTCATATTTCAGCTTGAAAACGTTCCTCGAAAATCGGAAGAAAGTTGGATACAAACGGATAATTAATTATTATTATATTCGGCTAAAATAGGAATGGTTCGCCGCCTCCATAGTGCATCGGGAACGGCTGGGGGACGCTCTTCACTCAGGCCAACCAAGTGGTTGTATCTAATGGACAGATCTACCAGCCTCCCTCTCCAGTGTCGAGGAGACCAACCATTGGTCTTTTGTTTACAGTTGCTTGTGGTGGGTGAAAGGCGTCTCACAACCCTGTCCGATGTACTAAGAAAGTGAATCATTGCTATTGCAAACAACAATTCATAACTACGTCATTGCAGTTAGATTTAAATTATTATTATATATCATGAACAAATAAACTGATCTCTATGGTTTCAAGATATAAAAACAAACGTCGAAATTGTGCAATTAGTGTCTTAAAAACAATTGTGATCTGCAAGTTCGGCCAAATATGAACAAAAAATATCGATCTGTCGACAATGGCTTCTCGCAATCTCCTGCCTACATAAAAAGTTAATATAACAGCTGATATAAAATGAGCTAAGAATAGACTGCACAAAAAGAGGATGTTATACAATCAAACCCCGCAAAAATTAGTCTGATGGGTTAGTTCGCAATAACAACTCTTGATACTAGAAGCCTAAATCAAACATGAAGCCTACTGAATCAAGATTTTTTTAAAAAATTATGTTTTTACTGGTATTTAGTGGATTGGCAGATAGCGGGTGCCCTTCATATAGACATAAAGATCATCGATGATCAAAATGAGACGGAGAAATTTAGTAGGGGACGAAGCAGCCTTGATTGCGTCAAGAATTAGGTCCATGTACAATCGCGAAAGTGCTTACGGACATGTTTATTCTCTTATGTGGAAATGTATCCACAGTTTTGGCTTTAGAGGATTTGAAAATAGAAATAATGGAAATGTAGTGTGTAATAATTTATTTTTTCTCTTAATAAACATTTCTAGAATCACACAAACTTACAGATTACAATTAAATCCGCTTCATTTATGTATCCAGAAGGTGAAACGACAAACAAATACAGGCGGGGGCAAAAGTTTTCGGATATCTGAAATGTTCTTTTTATTTCTTGGGTGTATCTATGAATATGTTGGTGTAGGTTGCAGGCATGTGTCCAATATATCTGTGAAGCGAAATAAAAGTACAACCTTCCTTATAACCTTTTTTGAAATATCTAAAATGGCGATACTATTGAAATGCATGAAATCCTGGTACATCAGTGCATATGTGGTATATTACAGTCAAAATGTCTTCATATAACACATCATATTTTTGATTAATATGATATTACATGTCGACAGGATCTAATAATGATATAATCAATACGAAAACAATTAATATACCGAGGAGGAAAGAAGTCTGATACGCAAGCTGCATGAGGAGTGTGTCTCGCTGTCGATAAATCGCTCAGTGGATCAGACTCCGGTGTTGCAGAAGAGTTAAAGAGGATTTGAGAAAGTGAGAACATACAAGATCGCCCTCCCTCTGGACAACCTAAGGTCAATACGCAACATGATGACGACAGGTTTCTGGCTCACATGGGCCTTCGGGATCGTAAGAAAATTGCAGTCCATCTGCAACATGAATGAACAGAGAGGGCCAGGTTGATACCTCCGTGACAACAGTCCATCGCAGAGTGCTTCCACAAGGTCTGAAGTCATGTAAAGCCCACCAGAAAGAAGTCGCTGATCAAACTTCAGCTGAAGCGGCATCGACTGGCTTGTGCACATGTCTCAGCCACTGGACCATGTATTAGTGGGGACCTGTCTTATGGTCCTATGTACGAGTCTACGATCAAGTTGTTCTCAGCTCCGAGCAACGTTAGAGTCCGCAGGATAGGAGACCCAGGATACCAGAGAAAGAGAGAGTAAATAGTGCCAATGGTAAAGCATGACACCCTCTGTAATGGTATGGGGCTGGATTTCGAATTCATGGGTGAGTGGTCTCACCTTTTGGGATGGCACCGTGAATGCAGAGAAGTACCAACCTGTCCTGAGAGATTACATGCTGCACTCAGCTCAAGACTAAGGAATGTGATTTTCCAGCAGACCAATGCCCCATGTCATAAGTCTGCGTCCACCATACACTGGTTCCGGGAAAACAATATCACGGTGATGGAGTGGCCACCTCAGTTTACGGATATGAAGTCACTCGAAAACATCCTAAACGAGGCCGTGTGACGTCGTCAGCCAACATCCAATGTGCAACTGAAGGCATCACCGAGAAGTGTGCCAGCATCGCATCCTTCAGGCATCCTTCGTGGACAGCATGGCTCGAAGAATTAATGCTCGCATCACAGCCGAGGGTCTCTGGACACACTACTGAGCTTCCTGTATCAGGTCGATGCTGTTGCACTTTTCGCCGATCTTTATCTGCCTATATGATGCTGATGTTAAATGTTTTGGCAAATTTTGTATTTTGTTAATTTTTGTCGATTGTTTAGAGCATATATAACATTGCTATTTAGTTATACTTATTTCACTGTTATATTCCTATTGATATGCAAATATAAAACTTTACGATCCTGCATTTTCTTAAATTAAAATTTTGGAAAGAAATAGACAAGGCTTCAGTTTGCAGTTCGTTCATTTGTCCTGAAATTTTTGGGTGAGGGTTTAGCGACATCTTAAGAGAATATAAGGTGTTATGGTTTCCTACATACGAGGGGCGGTCAATAAGTTTTGCGAATCGGTAGGGCAAAACAAAGGAAGGGGGATGGATGTTTGTGGGGGTGTTAGAACAAGTCAGGACCTGCAGCCGCACGCTCCTGCCTCGTCTATTTAATATATTTAAGAAGCAGTAGCTGATCGCAGATCGTCAGTCACAAATTTTTAAACATTGGAGAAGGTTGAGCACCGCGCACTGATCAAATTTTTGACCAAGGAAGGCAAGAATGCAAAAGAGATCCATGAACGCATGGTTGCTGTGTACACCGACACTGCCCCTTCCTATGCAACCATTGCTCGCCCGTCAGACGTGACCAACGAGGACAATCTGGCCCGTGTGGAGAGGATGATCCTCGAAAATCGACGGGTGAAGGTCGAATAAATCGAGCGAGAACTTGGAATATCACATAGAAGTGTTATCAACATCATCCACGACAATTTGGCCATGACCAAGGTCTCTGCCCGTTGGGTCCGTAGAAACCTCACGCCCCATGATCGACTTCAACGTCGTCCAAGTCCACAAGGCCAGAGTTGCACAAGCTGCCCTGCGCGAGTGCGGATTCGAGGAGCTCAACCATCCCCCCCTACAGTCCAGATCTGGCCCCTAGCGACTACTTTTTATTCCGCCAGCTCAAGACTGCACTGCGTGGACGCCGGTTTGGGGACAATGAAGATGTCCAGCTCGCCGTCCAGGAGTGGATTGAACAGCAGTCGGGAAATTTCTGGTTGTTGGGAATTCGAAGCCTCAGGGACAAGTGGCGCAAGTGCATTGAAATCAAGGGTAGTTATATTGAAAAATAATAAAACACTTTTCCTCATATCTCGTTTCCTTATATCCGAATTGCAAAATTTATTAACCGCCCCCTCGTAGGTCATACATATATATGCAAGAAAGAAAAGAGGTAGTGCTAAATTTACTGAAAGGTTTGAGGGAGAGATTTGTTTAATCTCGGTCGGTCTTGACGTTGTGAGTTTATGTGTACCGATTTGAAAAATGTAGTTCATACAGTATAATACTGTTTATACAATAGACAGTATACTGTTTATACAATAGATAGTATACTGTTTATACAATAGATAGTTTCTGTATAAGTTAATTTATTTTTTATATTGAGGTCGGCTGGGATTTGTTTATTAGTATCTTTTCCTAATTTATGGTGTTCATTACAAGACTTGTATACGATTGTAAAGTTCTCTGAGAAGTCATATCCATACCTATCTAGTTCGTATTGTGGATTTAGTAGAGGTGGTCATTGATTTGCTTGGTATGTGGCGATGCTGATGAGTGCGAGTTTTTAAAAAGTTGTTGTTAGAATGGAGTTATGTCACTGGCGGAGTGGTATAAGGCTTTGTTCTAATCCTCTATTATTTGTAATTCAACTCAATGTCATAGACGACCCCCAGTTGGTTGCTGCTTAAAATATTTAAGATGAAAAGGTATTATGACTCGCTCGGTCACCCCTTTGACACACTTTGTGGCATTTTAAAGAGCCCCTTACAACATACAACCCCTCATTCCAAATTAGTCCCATTCTTTGAGCGACTATAATACAGGCTGGTTTTGAGGGGCGGATGATGCTCTATTGTAACTGTTGATTCACTTTTCTTTCGAAAATATTTATTTCCCTAATTATAAATCACACTTTTATATAAAAGTATATTGTATTTATCTTATATTTAGTTGTACTTTTTAAGGATAATTAAAAGAGCAACGAGTTATTGTTGTTATTACGAGCTTGAGAGTGATCTCAAATTAACCTGCCTAGAGAAATTGTTACAATTTTATACAAATTTTATTTTATAAAACGTATTAACATTCAGATAAATGGGCCATTAATTTTGTTTCAAAATTAATATTCGATCACCATGGAAATAGATTCTTGCATTTTTCATGACTTAGATTTATTTTCAATCCCATTTCAAATAGAATGAGGAATCGTAAATGACTTTATTTTTTAAAGATTTAATAGCAGTTAAGTTTAATTATAGTATTTATAAAATTTATGGTAAACATAATCATATATCTCTACATTTTTTCTTTAAAATCTAAGTGGATCAAATTACAGGCTAGAATTGCTTTAAAAACTGCATTCCGCACCGCCACACTTCTTAGGATTGCAAAGAGATATTGTAAATTGTGAATGAAATTCGACTTAGGTGAATTATCTGGCCATTACGTTCTCGAGGAGGCACCGCAGGACACGGCGGTGCTCGTCCATGGCAATGGACAGGTCCTCCTTTCCTGGAGGCGAAAGAGCTTTTGACTATGGCAACGGATAGGTATTTATTGCCCGGAGGAGAACTAGCTTCTGAACATAACAACGGAAAGGTCCTCATTGCCTGGAGGCGAAAGAGCCTCTGACCATTGTAACCGAGAGGTCCTAATTTCCCGGAGGGGAAAGAGCTTTTACTCATAGCCACAGACAGGCCCCCATTCCAACGAAGGGAACGAACGCCTCTGACCATGGCAACGGGCAGGTTCTCATTCACCCGGAGGGGACCGAGCACCTCTGACCATGGCAACGAGCAGGTCCTCATTCACCCGGAAGAGAATAGGCGCCTCTTACCATGGCAACGGACAGGTCCATATTCTCAGGAGAGGAAAGAACGCCTCGGAGCATGGCAACGGGTAGGTAAGCTCGGGAGCAGAGGGTATTAAGTATACCCGTGTTTGCGGAACAGGGTGTCTGCGGTTGATTATTCTAGTTACATACATTCAAAATTTGGACACACTCCCGAGAGACGCTAAGCTCCACGCGAACTTGAAGTGGAAATTAAAAGGACAAGATGAAACCTGCCTGGCCTCAGAGAAGTGAGGAGGAAAGGAGAAGGAACTTTACAACTTAAAAATGCTCCCATTCTATTATTTAGATGGAACCACAAAAATACTAGTAGCGTAGGATTCCTCATGCATAGTAATATAAAGTCATATAACTAGTAATTAAAATAGGTATTCTTTTTACTTTTCCCTGTATGCGGACCAGGTAAAATGCGCATACATCCTTCCGGTGTCTGTAAGAAAAGGCGACTATGCTTGATATGGACCGTTAGCCTGCTAAGCCTCTCCGCCATACAAGTTAATCCGCCTCTCTGTGTGAATGAACCCTGTGGGTGTATGGAATGTGAGAGGTATATGTGAGTTGGGAAAGAGAGGAGTTGTAGTATTTCTAGATGTTTGCTCGATGTGAGACAAACATGAAAGGAGATGAAGAATTTGTGTCGGGTGGAGTGAATGGAGTGCGACCAAGGTGACAGGAGAAATGAGGGTGTATAAAATTATATAGGCGAAGTCAAGATTTGTAAAGGTGAATTTACACGTGGCTGTAGTCTATGGATCCTGTAATGTGAGAAGTGGAGTTGAGAAAGAGGTTCTGGAATGACTTGGGACGAGTGTAGATGGAATTGAGAACGGGTATCGGTCGATAGTTGGAGGTGATGTGAATAAACGAAGAGGTAAGAGGATGGAAGATGTGATGACCAACTTTTGATACACCGGGAGAGAGGGTGGTAGGGCTTTGTGCTGAAAGAGACCTATATATAGCAAACACATTCTTTCAGCAAAAGGATGTGCAGAAAGAGACATGGGTTGGGTAAAGGTGAGGGTAAGAAGTTAAGGGTATGATTGATCTGTGTTTAGTAAGAAAACTATCCTGCGGGAAGCTGCAAAAGGAGTGTAGGGTGGCACTATCTGATCACATGATTGCGTTGTAGGAGGTTAGAATGGATGGTGAATCCGAGAGAAAGAGGAAGAGTAAGTATAGCAAGGGAGTGAAAGTAAGAAGTGCAAGCCCTGTGTGGGTGGTCTAGGACCTCAAAGAAAAAGTAAAAGAGTAAATGGGTGAATGAGTATTTCTTCTATCGAAAACCAACTTGGGGCATCTCCTGCAGAAAGTTTGTAAGGTGAGATCTGTATCGAGAGTGAAGATGGAGGGAGTGAAATGATATGGAAGATATATAAATGGAGAGCCTCCTGCAAGAATTGGAGTAACGCAGCCACGCAAACCACCAGATGTCAGCTTTAGCGTGGCTGCATATGTGAATGCGAATGAGACAGATAAATGTGGAGTGAGGTGGATGAAGAATGGTGGGTGGGGGTGAGTCCAATCTACGTGTGTTGGTATATGCCGATAACTTGGTGTGGGTGGCTGAGAGTGAGAGGAATTTGGACATGTTGATCAAAGATTTTGGCAGTGTATGTGTGATAGAGGTCTAAAAGTGAATACAGAAAAGGAATAAGATAATGTTATATGGGAGTGCTGGTGAGGTGGGGTGTAATATTCGAGTGTGTGGTAGATGTATTGTCGTTGACGTAGATGATGAATAGTAGTGGTCCCAGGACAGAACCTTGAGGCACTCCGCTAGTAACGGGCACCCACTCAGAAGCCTGTCCATTCAGCAACACCCGTTGCCGTCTGCCACTTAGCCAGTTCTCGATCCAGCCGGCTACTTTTCCATCTATGACCAGCGCTCGCACTTTCCGGAGAAGGCGGCGGTGTGGTACCTTATCAAAGGCTTTCTGAAAGTCTAAGTAGACCATATCCACCGCCTTGTTCCGATCGTGCTCACTGAAGACGAAGTGGAAGAATTCCACAAGGTTCGTCAGGCATGACCGTTGCCTTCGGAAGCCGTGCTGGGAACTCCTCAGTAGCAGGTTTGACTCTAAATGCGACGTCATTTTGTCCACCATGATGCTTTCCATAAGTTTACCGACCATCGAAGTCAGACTGATAAGTCGGTAGTTCGACGGTTGTAAGTATGGGTGTGACTGAAAGAAATCTGAGATAGTGTGGCATGGAAAAAGGATGGGTGGAAAGAAACGTGCTCCGTTTTTAAATTAAAGCGAAAACCATCAAGGTTACAACCTTGAAGGAGAGATATGTAAAAAGAGTAGTGAATATAAAAGTGTGGAAGATATATACCGCAGATTCACCTGCGAATGTTGGGCCCGGGAGGGCGTGCGTCCAGCCTTACAGATGTCAGCTGTAGCATGGTCACCTATGCTACACTAGAAACTACCTTATGGGGTTAAGAAAAGAATATGCGAGAGTGATTGTCAAGTTTTGGGGTTGGGTTGAAAGACCGCGTAAATGGTGTCTTGAGTGTGTGGATGAATATTTGATAGAGAAAAGGCCGACCGAGGGGCAAGGTAATGTTGTGTATGCTAGATTTGCATGGGTGGTGTGTTTAGGTGAAGGATGGTTGGGGCTTTCTGTCTAAGGACGAACCCTCCTGATTGACTGAACGAGACGATACAAGTGATCAAATCTGCTGCGCCTTTAGCGTCTCACTCAGATGAGGAAGATGACTTCAATGCAACACTCATCAGTGCAACATAAACAATGAAATGTTCAGTTCAACATGATTGTGTCGGGTTTCATTGCAGCAAAGATTGGGGAAATCAGATGAGATAATCAATCAAGCTGAAACTTCATATTAGGGGAGGAAAATGAACATGGAGACAGGTTAGTAGAATGTGCAGAAAGAGCATACCTTCTTCACATTATGAATCCCTTCATCGAAAAAAGACAAACCAGATATGAATCAAACGGGAAAGAAAATGAAATCGATCAGCAAAATTTTATTTAAGATTTAATTTACTTATCTTTTGTCATTTCTTCTAGCAATGTCTCTTGTCCATTTCTACTTAAGAACTTATATTATAACTTATCAGTTATCAGCTCTTTCGATGAGTCTATCGACCACCGATAATCAAGAGCAAAATATCTCTATGACAAGAAAGAGCTAAACTCATGACAAATTCGACTCGTAGAAGAGTTTATATTACTTAATAAAAAACATAAAAAATACTGTTTTGGGAATAGCTCGCATGGGCCATAAAAGAAATTCTTAGATAAGAACATAAACACGGGTAAAAGATAAATATAGTGGAAAAATATAAGTTCTTAAGTAGAAATGGACAGGACACATTGCTAGAAGAAATGACAAAAGATGGGTAAATTAAATCATAAATAAAACCCCTTCAAACTTGAATAACTCAGTAAAATGTAATTGGATATAAATGAAAATAAGTATACAACAACTTATATGTATTCCTTATTATTTCTAAAAATTTCAACAATATAACTATAATAGTATTGCTACAATTAAAAAAAATATTATAGTCGCTCAAACATTTGCTTCCTGAATCAAGCAAACGTTCGATATTTGTGCGTACGAAATACGAAGCTGCATTCCTAGGCTATTAGGCTATAATTAGCCTTATTTTGTTTTTTCTCTCTCTTTCAGTCATCATTTCAAACTTTAAACTTATAATTTGTGTTAAGTTTAAATTATAAAATTATAATAGAAGCATCTTTTAAAGAAAAAGGTGCGAATGGAAATAGCATTTTGTGAGTTTCCAGATAGAAATTCGACTCGGGGAAGTGTTTATTACTTAATTAAGAAAAATAAAAGCTACTAGTTTGATAGGTCGAAGGAAAGGTAGTGGCGGTCGTAATAAAATGGGGAGGACAGAGAATAAAATTATTGAAGTAGAAGAACTTCTTTCATCTCAGGAGGAAAAACCCGCAACTCATCTACCCCAAAGGAAGATCTCCAGTGAATTAGGTATTTAACGTTATTTCGGGCAACGGATTTTAAAACGACAAAATTAAAAGCTTATAAAAGAATGCGCATTTCCTGTCGTGATATTAATGTAAGGCAACGTAGAAAAACACGTTGTAAGTTGCTCTACGATCGCTATTCATCTCAAGATACATGAAATTTTGTGTTTACCGACGAAAAAGATTTGACTTTGGAAGTGCCAACAGATAGTCAAAACAAGATCTGCTGACCAAAAAGTCGCCTGCTCTCACTTATTCTGATTTAGGACCTTACGACCTTCAAAACTTTCAATAATTCTAGGACTAAACTTGGGAGGACATTGGCGATTCTATCATTCGAAAGAGAATGTAAAACAACATAGGGTTTCAAAATTCGTTAGAAGCTAACCTAAAATAGAATAGCCTAGCTGTGACGGGCCTAAATTAGCCTAGCTTAGTATAATCTAGCTAGCCTAGTATAACCTAGCATAGTATAGCCTACTTTATCCTACCTTAGCCTAGCCTAGCTCATCGTATCCTAGTATAGCCTAGCCCATCGTATCCTAGTATAGTCTAGCTTATCGTATCCTAGTATATCCTAACTTAGTAGACCCTAGTCTAACCTAGCATATTATAGCATTACCTAGCTTAGCCTAGCCTAGTATACCTTTGCCTAGCGTAGCATTGCCTAGTGTAGCCTAGCTTACTATAGCCTAGCCTAGCCTAACCATGTATGTCTTAGCATTGCATACCAGAGCCTAGCCTAGTGTCGCCTATAGTAGCCTAGCATAGTATAGCCAAGCTAGAATAGGCTACTATAGCCTAGCCAATATATCCTTGCATACGATAGCCTAGCCTAGCATACTATAAGCTAGCTTGTTATAGCCTATCCTAGCATAACCACACCTAACATAATAGAGCCAAGCGTATCATATTATGGCCTAGACTAGTATAGCATACCATACCCTAGACTAGAATAACCTTGCATAGCTTAGCCTATTGAACCGTATGTATGTGAGAGTATGCAGGTGAGGGGATAGACAGGGTGTGTGAATAGATAGCGGAAAGTAGACCAGTGGTGAAAAGAGAAAGAAGTGTGGTAGGGTGCAAAGTGATGCTAGAGCCTGGTGATCAGACTTATCGCTTTCAAATTTTTATGTATTGTAGTTCCGTTGTTGTTTATTATTTGCTTATACATATATATATATATATATATATATATATATATATATATATATATATATATATATATATATATATATATATATATATATATATATATATATATATATATATATATATATATATATATATATATATATATATATATTTATACATGTATATATAATATATATAATTTTGCGTTCAAGCCATTTGTCTTCATTGCTAATATATTTGGTTATGCTGTGCGCGTTAGCTGTTGTTTTTGTAAGTCGTTAATATAACTTACTGTGTTTGTATTAGTATCTTTGTTTCTTTGTAATTTTGTCGTGTATAATGTTTCTTCCTGTTGTCTTGCTCGGTGAATATCATCTTCTTGTGTGTGTTTCCTTCTTCGGTAGTTTTTCATAGTTGGTTGATTTTGTCAACATCGGTGAGTTTTGTCGAATTCGGTTGATTTCATGGTTGGTATTTTTAGTCTTGTTCTGGGGTAAATTTGACTCATCTAGCGTAGAACGGTACTTCTGCTCCGCCAGCTAAAATCCCAGCGGAGCTTGGAAATCTGGCGCGACATACTGCTCTTCTGTTTTGGTCAATCATTTGTACGATATCCTCGTCCAATACACGATTGACCTTTTCCAGCATATTCCTTGTCCGTTCTTCGATGACAACGTTAATGGGCGTTAACCCCGCCTCCCGGGGCAGCTCTTCTTGGGATCTTCTTTCCATTCTGCGTGTACCTGTGATTAGGTACACGCATTTATTCTGCACCACTTGTAGTCTCCTCTTCTGTGTCTTTGAGACACAGGAGAGGGCGGAAGCGGGGTATAACAACGTTGATCTAACTAGTGCAGTATAGATCTTCTTTTTGTTGCTTTGACGAAGATTTCTGAACCTGTACAGAGTCTTGACTGCAGCAGTGGCCTTGGTGATTCGTTCTTGGACGTGCTTTGCGTACCCGGTTGAGGTGAACTTCATGCCGAGTACGTTGCATTCATTGGTGTAGGGATATCGTCTATCCCCCACCCTGACGTCATCAAGTAGTCTCCTGCCTATGGGGACTACTTTGAACTTATCCTGGTTGGTACGGATTTTCCACCGGGCCTCGTAGGTGTTCAGGTTTTCGATTTCTGTAGCTGTCATGCGAGCTTGCCAAGGAGCATTCCTCCATGGACAAGTGATTATCTGGGTGAAATCATCGGCGAATTGTAAGTTGAGGCAAATGGGGTTTACAGGGACTGGGACATCCGCGGTGAAAATCAAGTAGAGAGTGGGAGACAGGCACCCCCCTTGCGGGAGGCCCGCATTGAGCGGAAACTTTGGCCCGTCCGTGCACCCTAAACTGATGTACGCCGCTTAGCCTATTATAGCTTTGGCTAGCTATCCTATCGTAGCCTAACATAGTATACCTATCATAGCAGAGCATAGCCTTCCCTAGCCTATTATACTTTAGCCTACACTAGCACAGCATAGTATAGCCCTGTCTAGCCTAGTATAGCTTAGCCTAGCTTAGCCTAGCCTAGCCTAGCATAGTATAACTTACCCTAGCATTAACTATCCTAGACAAGTATAGGCTATACTATCCTATTATACCCTAGGCAAGCATAGCTTAGTATTGTCTAGCTTAACATAGTACATGCTATCATAGCATAGCATTTTATAGCCTAAATCAGCATAGTATATCTTACCCTTGTACATTACATCTTAGCATAGTATAGCCTAGCCTATAATACCCTAGCATAGCTTATTCTAGGCTTGCCTAGCAGAGTATAGCATATTATAGCCTAGTCTAGTCTAGCAGAGTATCGGCTGAATAGTTATGATGTTATGGCCCAAATAAAATAATTCCAGGGCTAACCTTGGGGGGACTTTGGAAATTGTATCATTCGAAATAAAATGTAAAACAACATAAAGCTTTCAAATTTCATTAGAATCGGCCTAATAGTTACAATGTTAGTACAAAAAAATTAAAAAACGGGGACCTACCGACCGACATATGAGATGTAGAGTCGCTCGCGACTAGACTCGCACGCGACTAATAATAGTTTATGGCTCATGAATCTTCAAGATTTTGCAAAAAACAACAACAAAAACCAATGGTTTCTGTGTGTCATGGAATAGTAAAACGAGGACCCATTTTATCGATTCACAAAAATTCAAAGTTAATTAAGGAAGTTATATCGAACTATTATCTATCGGCTGCTTCCTGATTGTCATCAGTTCTATCCTAAAGGAGACTCCGTTTTCCAGCAAGAGGATGCGTCCTTTCATCCGAGCAAAACAACACAGAAGTTTTTAGAAGAAAATTGTCCTCACTTTATCAAAAAGGATGAATGGCCTCCTCAATCGCCTGATACTCACCCTAGGGACTAATCAATGTGGAATTTACTTCAAGCAAAAGTTTACAGAAATAAAAAAAATAGATTTAGTTAATCTGAACTTAAGGAAAAGTTCTTCTTGCATGGGATAGCACAACGCCATCTGATATCAGAAAATGGATTTCTTCCTTTAAAACGCGATTAAGGGCTCTATCAGACCAAGAAGGTGGACACATTGATCATTTATTTCAATAAAGCTATATTTATTTTGCTATTTTAGACGTCATCTTTTGTCAGCAGCAATCGGCAAGCAAATTTTTGAGTGACTATGTTATTTTTTTTAATTGTAACAATACTATTATAGATATATTGTAAACTTCAGAGCTAATAAAGAATCCATATGTTATTGTATAAAATTTTTCATTTATAGCCAATTATATTTGATTGAGTTATTCAACTTTGAATTTAGTGAAGTTTCGCACACACAGATATATATATATATATATATATATATATATATATATATATATATATATATATATATATATATATATATATATATATATATATATATTAGTGTAGTTGGGTAGCAGCTGTCTTTCTTGAATGCAAATTTTGTTGAAGACCATTGTGTATTTTGCCTTAGTTAATTTCCTTTGGCAACTTTCTCTTCTTCTAACTATCTTTTTTATTCCATCTTGTAGATGGTGGATCACTTGTCCAGTATTCATCTCTTTTATAAATGAATGTGTTTGGTAAGAACCAAACTAAAATTGCTAAGCTTTCGATCTTATTCGATCATCTTCGGAGCGTTTTCAAATGTTTTTGCCTCCTTTACCCATGTAATGAGTGGAGTGAGGATCTGGCAGAATGTGAAAGAATTAATGATAAATAATAGTTAAGAAAAGAAAATTGGTGTGGAAGATGAGATGATAGATTGTGGGTGAATAGAGTTTGTAGGGTTTGCCCTTGTAGTGAGGGCTACGCTTTTCATTCATTTAGATTTCTTTTTCTTTGTCCATGACCTTCAATCCTGTAACTTGTATTTTTGTGTGAACCTTATTTTGTGTTTTAACGCTTTCGAGCTTTTCTTTTATACTTATTTTGCAACCTTTTTTTTCTTCTAAGTTTTGAAATATATTTTTTGTTTAAATTATAAAAGTTATTCTATTTGTTTATTTATTTACACTTTCATATATATATATATATATATTTTTTTGAATTATTAAAATTATTCTATTTATTTATTTAATTAATTTACTCATTCTTATATATATATATATACTTTTTCTTTTTTTTTAATATATATGTCTCCTTAATCTACTTATTTTAAGAGAGATAAAAAAAATAAAAGTAATACTATATGTAGTTATACAAGAATCTAATTCTACTATATATATATATATATATATATATATATATATATATATATATATATATATATATATATATATATATATATATATATATATGATGAAAATTAATGCAATATCGCAAGAAAAGATGAGGAATTAAACCACATTCTCCGAAGACAATTTAATTCAGAACAGTTTCGGTGTATCTCACACCCTTTTTCAACTGACACTGGGCAGAAAATATAAGAGAAGTGCATATAAGCATAACACAAGGTCAGGTCGTGAAAGATCCCCTCTTTTTTCCCCCAATACCCTACTTGTGGCTAATCTGGGGGGGAAGTTAGGCCTAAACATATTGAAGGGCTGAAATTTTACTATTTTGTTTATTTGCTTTCTTATTACAGGATTAAAAGAAAATTGACCCTCAGATAGATTTAAATTAGGAACTGACGATATCAAGCTTGTAGAATCGAGCCTCTTTCTGGTCACTATATCCCTTTTGACCGCTGGGATTTTTAGACCCTCCGTTAGTTTGGGTGCCGTTTCATTCGGGATCCTCTCCTTTAGCCAAAGTTTGTGTCGCCAGTTTGATTGGTGTCAAGGCGACTCTTCAGTGGAGTTCTTTTTGGGATATTTGATCTCGCTTTCTGTGTTTATTTACGTAGCGAGACGCCTTGTTCTGGACTCTTTGTAGGCGCTTCAAGCGAGTCCTACTTAGGGTTTGGTCCACCACCGCGGGGTATATGAGCGTTGGACGAATATGTATAAGATATAACTTCCTGATGTTGTTAGAGCTCATATTTCTAAATCTGTGAAGTTTAATGAGTTCTAACTTCGCATGAATTTCCCGCGTTATGAAGTGATGGCTGTACCCGGTGGAGGTGATGTTGAACCCCAAAACACTCCCTTCTGTTTTTCTGCGGCCGAGGGCGAGGATCTTGAACTTTTGGCTATTCGTGCGGATCTTCCACTTCTTCTCGTACTCATTTACGTTGCTGATTTCATTTGCAGTCTGTTGAGCCTGGGCCTTGCGATTCCTGTATGTACCAGGGATCACCTGGGTTATATGGTCCGTGAACTGGAGATAGAATGAGTCCTTCTGTATCGGAGTTGGTAAATCTATTGTGTCGATTAGATAAATGAGGGGGCTAAGACAACTTTCCTGTGGGACTCCAGCCTTGAGGAGGAACTCTGGTCCTTGGTGACCCTTAATCATGATTCTGACGCGCCGTTCCATGACTAAGTCGCAGATAATGCGCTCCAGGATCGAGTCTAGCTGAAGGTTCAGTATTTTATATTAAAGGCCCCTCAGCTAGACCTTGTTGAAGGATTTTTGAACGTCCATTATTACGATGTTAATGTACTTTCCCTCCACTCGGCACTTGGTGATTTTCTCGGTTAGGAGAGTGAGTGCGGTATATGTTCCACGTTTTTTTCCGGAACCCATGTTGTTGTGAGTTGTGGGCCCCCTTCTCATCAAGTTGTTTCTGAAGCCTGTTGGCTAGGATCTTTTCCAGAATCTTGCCGATGATTTCCAAGATGGAGATGGGCCTGTAGTCCATCGGTTGTTCTGGCAACTTTTTCCCTTTTGGTATAAAGATGACTTTTGCCACCTTGTATCCATCAGGGAAGTAACCAGTGTTCAGTGCCGCGTTCATTACATTCGTAATGTCTTGTAGCAGGCGTGGGGGAGCATTTAGCAGATGGTTTTTGGTAATCCCTGTTCAGCCAGGGGCTTTCTGCTTATAATAATAATAATAATAATAATAATAATAATAATAATAATAATAATAATAATAAGTCTTTTGTAATGCGCTCTTCAAGGCCTGAGGCCTTCCCAGAGCGCACGTTGTGCTGAGATGAGAATGGTAATTCAATGGAAATGCAAGAAGGGGAGAAGGCAATTCTGAAAAGATGCGTTTTCAGGAGACACTTAAATGTGGTAAGAGAGGGAGAAGACCTGATTTCAGCAGGAAGAGTATTCCACAACTTAGGGGCACAGATTGAAAAGAAACAGCCCCCCATTGAGCAGAGGGATGAACGAGGAATATTCAAAAGAGGTGCATGTGATGACCGAAGGCCCCGAGGGACATGGCGTGGCGAGAGGGCAGAAGAGAGTAAGACGGGGCCTTATTGTTTAGGGCCTTAAATGTGAAGAGAAGTATCTTGAAGTGAGTACGGGATCTGACAGGGAGCCAATGCAGTTCATGCAGCAAGGGTTTCGAGGGAGAGAAGCGAGGGGGTGACGGAATAGAAGCCGAGCGGCATAGTTCTGTACAAGTTGAAGGGGGCGGAGAGAGGAGGATGGCAGATTCACAAGCAGAGAGTTACAGTAGTCAAGGCGTGATGTGATGAAGGCATGAACAGCAGTCTCAAGACTTCGGCGATCAAAGTAAGAGCGAATGCGAGAGAATTTATGAAGGAAACATAGAGAGGATTTGCTGACATTGCGGATATAAGGCTTAAAGGAGAGATGCTCATCAAAAACAACACCCAAATTCCTAACGCAGTCAGAGAAAATGATAGTATTACCGCCCAGAGTAAGCGAGGGAAAGAGAGATTTAGATTTTTTGACAAGAGCAGTGGTGCCGACGAGGAGGACCTCAATTTTGGAGTGATTAAGCCTGAGGAAGTTGGTAGAGAGCCAGTCAGAAATGGAGGAGTAGGCAGCCAGGAGGTCAGTGATAGAGTAGGCAAGAGACGTAAGGGATGGGGAAACGAAAATTTGGGTGTTATCAGCATAGAGGTGGAATGATAGACCGAGATTACGGAGAAGGGAACTAAGAGGGAGAAGGTAGATACGAAATAGTAGAGGACCAAGGATAGAGCCTTGTGGCACTCCAAAGCGAATGGGGGTAGAGTCGGATGAAACGCCGTCAATCACAACGGATTTGGTACGAGACGAGAGGTAAGAGCGGAACCAGTCAAGCACGGTGCCTGATATGCGGAGGAAAGAGTGGAGACGATCAAGTAGGACGGTATGGTCAATAATATCGAAGGCAGGGAAGAGGTCGAGTAGAACGAGGATGGAGACACAACCCCTGTCCGCGGCTCTTCGTAAACAATCGGACACATCGAGGAGGGCAGTTTCTGTGGAGTGACCTGACTTGAAACCAGATTGATAAAGGATTTTAACGTGCTCGAGAACTCCTCAGCAGTGATCGAACGTCCGTGGCCCGCCATTCTCCTCTATTCGGAAACGTGTGGGTGGGGATGCGTGCGATGGATTCTGGTATTGAGTTCGTGAATAACCTGGTGTTTGAATTCTAGATCGAAATCCTCGTTCTCCTCCTGGGGGATGGAGAATACATTTCACCAGTACCTTCTGAACCTTCTTTCTAGTCTCTCCGGTTCTTCAATGAGTTCTCCATTTTCTTCCAGCCTTATTTTTCCTTCGGGGGCATACTTCACAGCTTTTTTAACTCTTACCAGGATTTGGAGGGGGTTCTGCTCTGTGTTGAGTCTCTCGATAATTCTACCCCATATGGCCCGTTGTTGTACGTTGATCTGGTCTTTAAGTTCCTCTCTGAGTTTTCGGAGTCTTCTGGTGTTATTTCTGTTTGGGCCAAATTGCCTAACCTTCTTTATGTTCTTAGGCAATATCTCGCATCTTCTCGGTCCAATTGGGTTGCGGATGGCTTTTGTGCGTGATGTACGGAATGCACTTTTCGTCCGCTTCCATTATCAGGAGTGTTATGCGGTTAATCTCCTCATCTATCTCTTCCAGGATAGCTTCGCTTAGGTCGGTTGGTTCAAAGCTGTTGAGCATTCGCTTGTATAGCTCCCAGTTTGCTTTTGCAAAGCTCTTCCTGGGTGGGATAGGAATCATGATGGGTGTGAGGGAGATTGTGGTCATGATGGAGATATGGTCGCTTGGAACCGTAGGGCCAGGCATACTGACCAGATTGAAATGGAAGTTGGTACTTGTTAATATAATGTCCGGGGCTGCCGTTGATCTTTCCGTGATGTAGGTCGGAAATTCCGTTCCGGCTCTCTCGCGCCTGTCCCGGTCAATGATGAGCTTCAGATTCCTGCCACTTTCGTTAGTTCTGTTGTAGCCCGAGGCCCTCAGACTAGCAATGAGGTCGCCCCCTATGAATACGTTCCTGCGGTGAGCAGTTAGTGTTAGAAGATTGTTGATGGGTAGATATCGACAGTGAAGAGGCTGGTATGCAGCTGCAATCGTGAGTTCCCCAACAAGTGTAGGGATTTCGACAGCTACGAAAGACTCATCAAGCTCTGGGAGCCTTTTGAAGGTGATGTTCCTTCTAATGGCGATTGCAGCACCGTCAAATCTATCTTGACTGGTGTTCTTTGCCAGGACGTGGTAATTCGGGATTTTCATCCGTATGTTATTAGTGTCGACACCGAATATGTTGCCATATTCATTCGCTTTCCCCAACCATCCGTTTGTGCTTAGTGTTAAAATTTTCAAGGTGTTGTTTATGTTCTCCATGTTTTGTGTCTACTTTTAGAGTGTGCTACTTATTCCTTGTGCTTGCGTATCTTTCCGTTCTTGATCTTCTTAAATTTCATCGCTGGGATCGTAAAAAGGGAGGCGTCGTCGAGTAACACTTTACCTGAGTAGAGTGCTACCGCAACTTCAGTTTCGTCTTCTGATTCTGTAATCGTCCATTTTAGCATTCGGTTTTTGATGCCTTTTGTGATGTCCGCTGGGTATATATCTTCAGGGAGGGGGTTCTTGTCCGAAGCGTAGACCTTCAGACCCAGTTCCCTAGCGTCGTACTTGTGTTTATTTCTCTTGCTTTTTTTTTTCTTTCAATGTTGTCCTCTCTTGTGGGTACGCTCAGGGTACTGTCACTGTCCAAGTCTGCGTCGGTCGTCGTTTGACGTTCCCTTCTTTGTGGTACGTTTGTGGCAGCTTTCCTCGCCTTTTCTTTCCTTTCTTTTCTAGCTACAATTCTGGGGTCGGTCCTCCTGGGGGTTCCTGATTTTCTTGTTCTTGGTCCTTGTGTTGTGAGACCGTTGTTTCAGCTGGGTGGGTAGACGCTGCTGCAATAACGCCTTTATTTACCTTTGGGGAGAATTGTAGTTTGTAGGACATCTCCTGAGAGAGGGTTCTCTGGGAACCACATCTCACTCAGATTGTTTTTCTTTAGCATCAGGTTGAGCTCACTAGAGAACGTACCCGGATTCGTAAGATTTTTTTACGTGCGCATAAAGGATGCAGGTGAGAATCTTCGTCGATTCCTCGTTCTCCAGTTTGATATATGTCTTAGTCGGGGCTTGTGTAGGGTGGGACGTTTTTGCTGCTTGCGCATACGAAGTAGTCCTCCTCCTCTGTTCTTCTTCTTTCTTTGCGGCCTGTTTCCTCCTAATTATGTTTCTTTTCATAGGACAAGCCATGGCTAGTGCTCTATGGCTCTGCCCGCAGTTTACGCACTTCTCTGTCTTCATACAGTTTTTCCAGCCGTGGCCTCTTTCACTGCACTTGGAGCATGTCTCCTCTACTTCTTGACAATCCTTTGTGGAATGTTGCTCTATCTTTTAGCAGCGGAAACACATCTGCACTGGCGTGAACTCCTCGCGCTTGATCTGGTCCCCGCTGATTTTCGCCATCTCCGTCTCCTTAAAGATCACCTTGAATACATGGGTGTATTCTTGGTTCTCCCTTCAGTTTCGGAACTTGATGATTTCCGATACTTTTGCCCAGCTCTGGTTGGCCTCATTTTCTCCGCTAGTTCTTCCTTCGTGCGATCACCTATCCAGGGATCGAGGCGACGGCAAATCACGCTGCGGTGGGCCTGTATTTGGGGTAGTACTGCGGGCTGGAGGTTTATCTCCTGGAGAACACGAAGGCCATCTTCCTTACTGATTGTCTCGATATCCTTTTTTTTAAGGGGTATTTATTCCACCTTGGTTAAACGTAACTTTAGAGGAAATGAGCCACTCACTGTGAGTGGAAAATTTTGAGGAGAACTCCGTGCTAAAATTCACTTATGAATTGAGCACGGGCAATAAACTTCCTTTCTTGGACGTTGAGGTTCATAACATCAATGGCAACTATATCCCTAAAGTACATAGGAAAAGTACGGACCTGGGAATATGCCTCAATGCAAAGAGTGAATGCTCTGAAAGGTACAAAATAAGCGTAATCGGCTCATACATCCGCCGAGCTTATAAATGCTGCTCTACGTGGGAACTTTTCCACCAAGAGATTGCACGAGTAAAGCAAATACTCGTGAATAATGTTTTCTCAAACAGCATGGTTGACAAGCAACTCCAATCATTTTTAAATAACCATTACAAACATGCGGATAAAACTGAAAGTAATCATGGAGAAGTCAACAACATCAAAGTGTATTACAGAAACCAGATGTCCACGGCCTATAAAATAGATGAAAAAAACATCAAAGAGATTATTAACCGTAACATCAAAGTTAAAAATCAAACGGATAAAATGCAACTCATCATCCATTATAAAACAACAAAACTAGCAATCTTCAGATGAAAAATAATATCTGCCCAAACTCCTCAAATCTCAAGTCAACCAACATAGTTTATGAGTTCATTTGCCCCGATAAAGACTGTAAGCTTTATAAAACTCTAAATATATTGGCATGACAACTACTACACTTTCGAGACGGTTGACTATGCATCTACAAAGCGGAGGGCCTAAGAACCATATGGAGAGTGTACATAATATTAACCTAACGAGAGATATTCTCGTTGATAAGACCATTATTAAAAGAAAAGAGGTTAATAAAGCGAGGATTAATATCTTAGAAGCCATATTAATAAATGAAGATAAGCCGGCAATCAACAGTCAAGCGACAAGCTGGAATCGAACATTAAAACTATTTTAAAAATCCTACTCACAGGAGTGGCTCATTTCCTCTAACGTTACGTTTAACCAAGGGGAATAAATACCCCTTAAAAATCGTTTTCTTTCACTTTCTTCCAGATCCTCACTCCACTCATTACATCAGTAAAGGAGGCAAGAACATTTCAAAACGCTCCGATGATGATCGAATAAGTTCGAAAGCTTAGCAATTTAGTTTGGTTCTTACCAAACACATTCATTTAAAAAAGAGATGAATACTGGACAAGTAATCCACCATCTACAAGATGGAATAAAAAAAATAGTTAGAAGAAGAGAAAGTTGCCAAAGGAAATTAACTAAGGCAAAATACACAATGGTCTTCAGCAAAATTTGCATATATATATATTTACACTTCCAAAGTCGCATTTCGGGAAAAGTTGGACGAAAAAAATATTCCTAAAAAAATTAAAAGTATATTTATTTGCTAAAAACATATGATAAAAATATACTAAAATGATACAGTATACGTATGTCAAAATAAAAAAAATTATAAAAGTAACAATACGCATCAAGTCGTTCATTTGTTTTCATGACATTTGTTTTTAACGATTACACGCACTGTGTAATCGTTCCTTTTTGTGCTCGCATTCAGTTCATTTGTGCTTTGCAACTGTGTGATTTATTAGTGTTGTTTATTCGTGATGGCTCCTAAGCATAAATTAAATGTATTCTCCGTCGGAGAGAAGTTGGAAAAGATTGAAAAAAAGTGTTCTTTATGCACAGCTAACTCTTGAATATGGTGTCCCTAAGCAGACTCTCAGTGAGGACAAACGAAACAAAAGTAAAATAAAATCTTATGCGTCTACTGTGAGTGAGACTATGGTGTGAGAAGGCAGAACATCATGAGGAAATTTATAAAGTTTGGTCCGGAACCGAAGTTAGAAGAAGCAGTGATCAAATGCTATCAACAACATATGAGCACAGGTGTTGGAGCGTGTAGTGTCGATATAAAGGATGTTGCGGTAGGTTTGGCCAAGCAAATGAACATTAAAAAGTTTCGAGCTTCAGATGGTTGGTTATGGCGATTCAAGAAGCGATTTGGACTACAAAATGCTCGTAAGGGAGGTGATCAGCTCGTGCCCCTATGGAAGAGATCGAGGAATTTTGCAAAACTGTAAATAGCATTTTGGATTCAGAGAACCTTTTGCTTTCTCAAGTCCACAATTTGGTCGAAGCCCGCTCTATTTGGCGTGCTTTGCTTGAGAACACTCAAGTTAATGCTCGTGTTAGGAAGGCTAAGGGGCAAAAACTTGATAAGTCTAGAATATCTATCCTGTGTATGGCGAATGAAGATGGGAGCCATCGCCTTACTCTTCTTGTTGTTGGTAAATCAGCTAAGCCGAGATGACTTAAGGAAAATTTATTCTTTTTTTCGGCCAAAAATGCAAACACCGGACAACATCCCCAAAACTACTCCTCAATAACCCAAGCCATCAATCTCATCCTCTTATGTGCCTCCACCTCCTTTGTCAACCGACTTTGATTCAGGATGAAGGTAAATAAATAAGTGCTATTTTTTTGTTTCCTCTTTTATGTTTTGAGTTGTCAGTGAGTGAGCATTTGGTGCTGTTTTTTAAGCTAATACATAAGAACTTTCGGGGAAAGTCGAATTTTCGAAAAGTTGGACGGGCTTTTCCCCTTAATTGTCCGACTGTCGAGGTTTTAGTATATGTATATATATATATATATATATATATATATATATATATATATATATATATATATATATATATATATATATATATATATAAATATATATAACGCCAGTTTAACACATTTGGACACCATTTGAAGCATATGTGCTACATCAGTAATTGAGATAGTTAGTTCTTCCATATATAATTAGACACGGACTTATGTAAGTGATAAGGCATTCGGCGATGCACTCCGCTCTGCCTATGATATATACATATATGGTGTGCTATTAGATCCTGGTTATTAGTACAATTATTAAGTGAAAACCAAGATGGATCCGCTGACAAAATTTTGAAGAGGTTTGTAGCGAATATAGAGAGGTGAAGGGAAGCAAAAAATGGGTAGAGTGCCAAGAACGTGTTCCTTAAGAAGGAGATCATGTGGTGCGCTAAAGATCTAGGGGTGGGGGAAGAGCGGCCTAACTCTTCTGCACCTATCCAGTTCAGCAACAGGAGCAAGTCTCCTGACGGAGATTGAGGCAATTAAAATCGGGGGAGAGGAGATAAAATCAGATCATTTACGCCTTGGGCACACCATATGGAAAACGGGTTCTGAATACCCATCGTAACCAAAAACAAAAACAGTCTAATGTGCGATAAAATATTCCTCAAATGATGAAAGACGTCAAAATCTTTGGTCAGAGACGTCTTCATCCTACAGCGAGTGATTAATCCTTTTGTTTATGAATATTGTCTACTTCCATTAATATACGGTTGTATAGACCCTGTTATGAGACGAGTTAAACCAATTAAGAATTAAGGGTGTGTATTGTAGACTGTGTATTGTAAGCATGGAAGTATCTACCATAGCTCTAGGCTGGGAGGAAGTCAGTAAAAAGATAGCCATCCCTACTTTATTCAATGAGTAAAAGATTGCCAAAAATGGCGAGAAAAACATCAGAGTTATCTAGTTGATGGCACGTTCGAAGCTATGCCATCAACTAGATAACTCTGATATTTTCCTCACCGTTATATGGTACGTAATCATATAGCGATGTTTCGAGAAACTGGCGGTGTTATGGATCCAGGACTAATAAGTCTCTAAAGACTGAAGCAGCTGTCATGAGAAGTTAAAGTGGCAAAGAATACAAAATATGATATTTTGAAAAAGAACTTACATTTCTATCTGTGCAGTCTGTCGTATATCACTTTAAAGACAGACCACTAAAAATGTGTTTGACACTGCAGGTTGTTTAGGACCTACTATTTAAAGAAAATGAGGACATTATGCACGTGAATTTCTTTTCAGATGAAGCATGGTTTCACCTGCCCAGGTAAGTCAACAGTCAAAACACTGGTCTGTTGAGTTTTGAAAATCCCTATGAATTAAAGGAAGTGCTTCTTCACGCCCATAAGGTCGGTGTTTGATGTGTCTGTCATTCGTCGTACGCAAACTATTGAGTCTATTTTATTAAGTGAAACCATTAACTCAAAACGATACCGGAGACAAATTATCTAATCATTCATCACCCAACTCACGGAACGTGAACTCCACGAAGAATGGTTCTAGTAAGATAGTGCAACTGTTCACACTGCTCGGGCATCACTAGAGCTTCTGGAGAACTTCAGAAATCGCATCATCTCTTGGGGACTGTAGCTTGTCAGGCCACTGGATCTGACACCATCTGGCTTTTTTTCTATGTAGAAAGCTTTAGGAGAAGTTATAGAGAGGTAATCCGAATACACTTGAGGAGATACAGGCTGTTATAACGACCGACATCCAACAAACCATACCACATACAGGGAGAGGAAAGGTTTTTGCCGACATGCAGAGGTGTGTTCAGGCATGTCTGGAGGTCGATGAAGGGCATTTCCAAAATATATTTTTAGTGCACAGTGACTTTTTGGCCACCCTGTATAATTATTTAGCGATTTGGAAAGAAAGTTTTCTGCAATTAGCAAGAAAACTCAAGTTGGTCGTTTGACTTGAACAGTGCACGGATCCAAAACTATATATACAACGACTGAAGTGAAGAAATGGCATGTAAATTCTAAAGTTAATGTTTTGAAGTGACCATCAGCAAACCCAGACCTAAACTCCATAGAAAATTTGTATATAGAATTAAAAGAGCGCGTCTACCAAAGAAATGAATATGGACAACAGTGCCGAATTTAGGTATAAGCTAAATAAGCTACAGCTTAGAGCCACACAGTCTGCGAGGGCGTCAAGATTTGCAAACTGTAAAAATTTTAGTATCCAATTTTCATTTTGGGGATTTAAAAAAGATATTAATGTAAACTGTACAGAAAAGTGAAAAGTATACATGACACGACAAGCATAACTAAAATTTTAATAAATAAAATAGTTGTTGTAATTCCTCCATTCGCTCAACTCTATCATATATCGACGCCGATATATATGTTAACAACATTGAAGATCGGGAATAATCGATAAATATATTCTTATTAAAATTATTTGCGTTTTACTTTAAATGCCTCGTTATTTAATAATTAAAAGGGATATGTTTTCAACTTTTGTGAGAGCCTCTGCTGTAAATTCGTAATTTGTTTACAGAAGCCTCAAATCTTGTATAGCTTAGAGCAGGGGCGTGCAACCTTTCCCAGTGTGTGTGTCAAATAGGCCAAATCTTTAATAAAATATTCCTTACGTACCGATACATTACAATGGGCAATTACTTAAACGTTTTACTTGACTAAAACACACAAAAGAATATAAAATTAAAGGCAATTGTTTTAATGATTTTTCATATCTTATGAATGATGCAGAAAATCACAGAGAAAAGAAGAAGTTATTTTACAAACAAGACCACATATTATACTATAATTTAAGAAGGGGAATGTTTTGAGTATTTGAATAATAATTTCATCTTAGTTTGGTTATGACTTATGTTTTTTTATCAAAGTTCAGAAATAAATATAAGTATCGAAATTTTGTGAATTTTTTAAAACCCAAAGAATTACAAATAGTAAAGTTCAGAAAATTTATTTTTATATATCTTCTATAACTATATTTTAGCAACGTGATATTTTGAAAGGGGGAAAATTTAGTCTAGACTTCCTTTTTAAAATTATTATAATTGGCGAAATTCAGTAAATTAATACAAATTTAACCATGGCTACTTTTTTTTAGATTTTAAATTTTAATCTTAGTAGCGAAGCCATTACCTGGTATTATATTAAACAAAAATGAATCTTTAGCCTTTTTAGCAGAAAAAAAATCCCAACTAGACAAAGAAAAATTGTGGAACTTTTATAAATTTACCATCAATGAGAATTCTACTGATGCATCACTTGATGGCAGATAATTATAACAGGTGGTAACAGCATGCGGTTGCCACATAAAAGAAGTTGGAGATACATTTATTTAGTTTTTTTTTAAGGTGGGCATTTGGCTTAGCGTGCCGATAAGAAATCGTGGGCGTGCCACGTTTGGCACGCCTGCCCAAGAGTAGCCTAGGCTTGGCATTGAGTCTCATCAAGTCTTAATCCGGCACTGATGGGCAAAGTTGCAAGCAAGAATGGAGCAAAATTTCTAGCGAAAACTGCTGCGATTTAATATGAAGAAAAGTGTGACCATCGTTCACCAGTTTTGAGTGGTAGCAAATTTCACGTATTTAATCTTAAAAAAAGGCCATTTCTCTCAAGCCCATCATCTGGGCTTCGAGGAGGCAGCTTGATACTGGCATTTCGTCGACATCGTTTGTCTATTTACTGCGGTTATTAAATCTTCATTGAACGGGGCCTACCTTTTACATCACTTAATAAAGGAATGTTTTTGTTAAAGAGTCAAGTATCTATTTTGCCTAACCTTTGTTCTGTGTTCAATTTTGTTACGTTGCTCAAATCAATTCTTTGGCGGAGGCGGAACAGTAGATTGTCCTTGGAATGAGAAAGAAACAATTATTATATCGCTGAAATTATTCAAATATCATCAGTATCATCATCAACCCTTTTTCCACAAAGTGTGGATGGAGTGCATCAATACCACGATAAAAACTACTTTCTGGCCTATACAACACAAAGCAACGCGTCTGGGGAAAGGGTTTTAAACATGCCTCTTCACAAACACTCAACACAATACTACCACTTGTTCCTCAGTTGGTTCTCACTCTCAGACACACACTCATTCACACAAAACAAGCCACCTTTTATACTATCTTCCAGCCCTTCTCAACCTGACACCATACGAGTATATTTTCCTAGCAAGAAAAACTTTCCATCCATTCTTCTTACATGCCAATTCCACCTCAAAACTTTCTCACCCTCAGCCTCTTTCATAACCTTCTTCACACTATAAACAATTCTTACACAATCGTTTCACACTCCATCTACCCTCCGCACACCAACCAACCCTCTTAATCAATTCATTTGCATTGCTCACACTACATCTATCTGCTTCCATACCATAGTCTCCCTTACACACCGCAACATACACTCATGTAGCTTTTTAGCATATTATTCCACACTCAACCTCTTAATATTTGGCATCGCAAATATGACTTTATTACCATTCAAAACATTGCGGTCTAGTTGAAGTTTGGTTAGGTTAGGTTATATTATCTTAGGATACTTTAGGTTTGGTTAGATTAGGTAAGGTTGTGGTAGTTTCGAGCTTGTTTAAACTAGTATTGGTTGGTTTGGGGTTAGTTTATGATATGTTTGGTTTGGCTCGGGTAGATTAAGCTCGTTTAATTTTCAGTTCGTGTAGAAAATGAGGAGAAAGACTTTAAGAAGAAAGACAGAAGAAGGAAAAATCATGAAAATAAAGACAAAGATCGCAACAGCAAACCCCCTAAATACAGAGGCCGGGGGGGGGATGTCCCTTGACCCCCTAGTTCGTGCTCGAGATGCTCAAAAGGGAGAACTTAAGTCAGGTCGAAGGGGGTTGTCTTCGAGGTTGCGATTTTAGGGGGCGAGGGGCGAAATGATTCCTTGCCGAGCCCCTCTCTCCTCGTCCTGGGGCCAAACCACCCGCATAGGCGGCCAGTTAGGTCTCGCCCCACGGTCAGGAATTAAAGGAGAGCGTCTTGGAATCGCCCAGGGTATTTTGAGTAGAGGTTTGGATCTCGAGGCCCCGCGGCCACTTGTCGAAAGCGACCCGCAAAAAAGGCGAAAGCGGCCAAGAAAAGAAGCGTCGGAGGGATAGATAAATAGATAGATAGACAGATATATAGATAGATAGTGTAAGGCAGAGAGTGTAAGAAAATAGAAGCAAATATAACTAGACACACAGATAAACTGACAAACATACAAACAAACAGAAATACAAAAATAAAAAGACAAAAAGAAATACGGAGACATTCAAACAAACACTAATAGACAGACAAACAAATAGGCAGACAAATATTGATGCAGAGAGTGTGTACACTAATAGACAGACAAATATTGATTCAGAGAGTGTGTACACTAATAGACAGACAACTATTGATTCAGAGAGTGTGTACACTAATAGACAGACAACTATTGATTCAGAGAGTGTGTACACTAATAGACAGACAACTATTGATTCAGAGAGTGTGTACACTAATAGACAGACAACTATTGATCCAGAGAGTGTGTACACTAATAGACAGACAACTATTGATTCAGAGAGTGTGTACACTAATAGACAGACAACTATTGATTCAGAGAGTGTGTACACTAATAGACAGACAACTATTGATTCAGAGAGTGTGTACACTAATAGACAGACAACTATTGATTCAGAGAGTGTGTACACTAATAGACAGACAACTATTGATTCAGAGAGTGTGTACACTAATAGACAGACAACTATTGATTCAGAGAGTGTGTACACATATCTATAAGGAGGAAAGGAGGACTCGGATTGCTGTTTAGGAATTGGCGGAAAATGTGTTCTAATTCCTCGACGAAATGGGCTAGCAAAGAGTTACAAGGACTCGAGGCAATCCTCAAAGGCCTTGTAACCCACTCGAGGAGATTTCCCTCGTTATTACTTTTTTTTTGCAAATGGCCAAGTAATGACCACGCCTTGTTTTTATATAAAACTAAAAAGTGAAAATTAACGAAGGCAACTGCGCCAGAAAGTTTAGAAGGGGAGATCTGTAAAGAAAGTGGTGAAGTTGGAGGAGGTGAAAATATGGGGAAGATATAAATCCGCAGTATATGCTAGTGAGCGTTGGGGACTGGAGGGCACGGAATCCTCTACATGTTAGATACATCAGGGGAGGTGTTAAACTTTTTATTTTATTTTACTCGGGTATAGTCAACCCTTATTTTTTACTTACGATTTGCATACTCCCCCCCAAAAAAAACCCCTTAAATATCATAAGCAAACTTTGCACTCCTACTGCGCCGTGTCCAAAATTCAGGAGAGCAAATATGGCATCTTTCTAAAAGTTTGGTGTTTTTTTTTAATTCAGTATAATTCACACATTTCAAACAAATAAAATGTATTTATTATTTTAGAAATAAATTTATTATTTATTTTCAAATTCTCATTTTCTCTATTGCAAACTCCTCCGATCGGATAATGAAATTCACATAAAGATAAGAATGACGATCGCTAGATAAGGGAAAGCTCCGCGTTTGGAAAATGCGAACATAAATCGGCAGTTTCCTCTCGGGGAGGGGGGGTATGTCTATGCAAAGTGTTTTGGGACTCGATGCACCACCTAATGACGGTTGCCCCCTTGTAGCGCTGATTTTCTGTGTGTGTGTGTGTGTGTGTGTGTGTGTGTGTGTGTCAGCGCTCGCCAGTAATCGAACTCAATACTTGGGCATGGACATCGAGTACCTTGCATCCCGCTTTTCTGCCCCCAGGAGAGCGAGTGCACCGATAAAACACGTTTCGCGCAATGCCTCCCTCCGAATGCAACTGTCCCATGTGGACAATTGCTTTTCTTCTTTTCTACGAGACATTTTTTTAGCATTTATTTTGCACATTTCTCCTTAAACCTTAGCACCTTGTACAGCCACTCTCTACACCACATTAAGAACCTTGTAGGTGATGCGTCTGAATTGGCGGGACGCAATGAACGTGTTCTCGTCTCTAAGCGAGTTTGGATCTTTTTGAGCCCTAAATTACATGGATCGTTTACTCCCTTATGCTTAATTACCAATTAACGATTAGTGTAAGTGTGTGTGTGTGTATGTGTGTATTTTGTAGGGTACAAAGCAAGTAGGGTAAAGATAGAACGGATTAAAAGTGGTGAAATGAGAAGGTAGTGTAGGAGATTTGCAAAAGCATGCAAGGCGCCTGGTGATCAATCAGGCTTATCGCTCCCATCCCTCATTCTTAATAATTTCCTTTTATTTATTGCGTTTTTCGTTCATCTCTCTGTCCTTCCTTTTATTCCTTCGTCACTAGGTATGCCTTCGTTGGTTGCACTAAATACGTTTTTTTTAAAAGGTCAAACTTGTAAATAATTATTAAACGGACAAATTTTACAAGGATTAAATAGAGGATGTCAAACTGGAAACAGGAGGGGTAAGAAAGAAGGAGACATCGCTTTGGTATGAGCGTAGTTAAGCGAAATAGGGTATAGTTTGTCGCCGAATGAAGTCCTGGTTTGGGTGGACAGTTGAATACATCACCCCATCTGTTTAGAAAGACGGGGGGGGGGAAAGACCATCAGAGCGCTCCCTCACTTACCAGGTGAAGACTAGTGGTTCTGTAGCCATCCATATCGAGGGATTCTATAGATAAATCTGGTCGAGTAGTGAAATAGAGATGAATACCTAATAAATCCAAAACTCCAACTTGACAACTCATCTTATCGATAAAATTGTTTGGATTGTTGATTGAAATTTAAATACTTCCATGAGGAAATTTGGTTACGTGAAGAAAAAAGAATCCGTGGTGAAGGGGCTTATCCGAAGGATCTTAATTTTCTGGGTAATTTCGATAATATTGTGAACAAGTTCCATGCGAGTTTGGCACTTAAAAGGCATAAACCAAGCAAAAACTCCTTCCATTTACTTAATTGCTTCCAAATGTAAGAACGCATTCTCCCCCAAACAGCATAAACTTCCTTTATTGTTTGATCCAATTCTAAATATTCCGCCCAAACTTAAAAAAAAACAAGGATTTCATTTTTCTTGTTCGATTTGTTGAACTTTCGAGATTTACTTGCAAGAGTTCATCTTGACGAACTACGACCACTGAATTACCTCCGCATTGCACATTATTTTTATTAACATTGTCATGTAACAAAGTAACCAAATTATTTTCGTGATGTTTTCTTCATGTGTTACTTCTATTACCACGCACATAAAGATACGGTCTCACACACACACACACATCTATAAAAAGGAACTCTCATAAATGTCAAAGCTTGATAAGGAAAAGAAAGGTTTCAGCGGTGAGCAAACATATTAGGAAATATAACTAACTTTTTAGATGCTAAAGTTACCTTTTAAAAGGGTCATTTTTTTTTAGCATTAAATTAAACATTCATTCGCTTATGATTATATTCGTGTTTTTAACGCATCTAAGTCGCACGAATGTACGTTAATCCCTAAAGTTAATTATTAAAACTCACTTTGGTAATTAGGATAGGAGTAACTAAATAAATAGACATTTTAGGAAAGGATTAAAAGAGGAAACAAAACTAAACGTTGTGAATTTATTCGTATTTATCTTCCTTCGGTTTCGCGTTACTGTTCGATAAGTTCGTTGCGAAGGTTACATTTCAGGAAAAAAGGGCCAAAAAAAGGTTTAAAATGTTAGATGTGGTCCAAACAAGGTGGAAAGTCAGAAAAGTGTGTGTGTGTGTGTGTGTATGAGTGTGAAAAAATGGCCAAATAAAATAATAAGTGAATGTAAATGGAAATCCTAGTATAATAAAAAAAAAATGAGACGATTGAAAGATGGACAAAATGTACTCGGAATGGAGAAGACGCCAGAAGGGCTGGATTGCGGGGGGGAGGGAGCTACACTGGATGAAGGAGGGTAAAGGAAGGAGCAAAAATTGGCTGGTTGGGGTTGCATTGAATTACCCGAGGCGGGAACAGCAACGGACGGCGGGTGGCAATCAGGAGTGCAGAAGAACCGGTTCTAGATTTCCGCAGCCGTCGCGAAAGGTCAAAGCAGAAAAAGTGGTCTAAACGAAAGATCTGGAGCGCCTTCTCGACTCGCAACTTCTCTTACGCTGAGCCGAGTCGGGCGTAGACAGTCCTGTTTGTCGCTCTCGCAGCGCCCCCGAGGGCCTGGCTATGCTAGGGGGGCGGGAGTGTTGCCTCCGTTTTTTGCGATCCCACTCAAATCCTGCAGTGACTATGCATGTATGTGCATACGCGCCCACGCGCGAGGGAATGCATCAGATGAGTACCTCTGTATATAGAGGAAAATCGACATAGTCATTCTTTTCCTCCTAAATGCGATTCAAGAGGTGAAAGCGAGATATGTGTGGGAAAGACAGACACCGATTTGGAAGATGGTCTCGTTTTACGCCCTAACATTAGCAATTCACCCTTGTGAATTCAAAATGTGGACAGAAACATTCCCGCTTTTCTGCTTCTCCCCTACTTCGTCTAAATACTGCGATACTTTCGCGTCTCCTTTGAACACACCCCATCGGGAGGAGAGGCCCACTTAAATGACCTCTATAACATTGCCCTAAGGGGCATTTCTCTTGTCAATGCCACTAAATACACCAATTATATCTTAAGAGATAAGTAAGTGCGGGTATTAGAGGCTTTAAAGAAGGAAGGCCTGCAACTCCTTTCAAGACACAAATGCAACGTTGCAACATTCATTATTGCCGACTTTCCTTCATTCGGGTTGGTAAGAAAAAAACACAATAGCCAAACCAGTCCCATATTTTAGATTAACATTGCTCGCGGCTTTCTTCCAGGATTTGCCTTTTATATTTCCCCCTATTTTCTTTTTTCTTCAGGTCCCTCCGGCAGTTCCAGATCTCCACCCCGTCGTTCTCTGTGATCCAGTTGAACAAAAAGGGAGATCCGAACGGCGCCGAACGTACAAGAACAATGATTGGGTCTATTCGATAATACTAATTGGTGTCTTTCTTTAGGAACAAACAGTGTTTTGTGAGGGGGTGGGGTGTTTTTTTGGGGTTAGCAAATTTTGAAGTTAGAAAGCTCTTAGTTCCTGAATTATAGATGTATGAAAGCAGTTCTGAAATGCGATTGTGTATATGGCATTTGATTACCAAATGAGCGATACTTTAGTTAATATAGAAGATTTTTTAAATGCCTAACATGTGGATTATTAGTACACAATTTTGCGACTGGTGTCAACCGTTTTAGTTCAAATAATGTCTTTATATGTTTTACTTCTGATCGTTGGTGATTTTAACTTATTTAAAATAATAGTCTGGCTTTAATTCATTATTACGTCATCTATTTATGTAGAAGACTGCATCATTAACTTTTGAATTTCATTCATTTTGTTAATTAATCTTCAAGGTAAGACCTAATTATAATTAGGAGAGGGAAGATTATAGTTGTTTTTGAGTTTTGTTTGGAGGCATGAAGTGTACATATCGTAATATCGATATTATTATATATTATAATTGCATGATTCAACATTGTGACAAGCCTTGAGTGGTGATTTGTGAGTGTATTTGAGCCACAATCGTGTGGCTGCAAGTTTTAGAAGGATTTTGAGAGCATCGTACAATGGTTAATCGATTGACTTGGAAATAGTTTTGGGGGGACCCTAGTAACTTTTGTTATTTGTGGAGTAATGTAATATTAGGGACAAATTTAAAATAGTTTATTGCAATTATCCTAACCACTATTGGGTGTTGAACCCATCTGCTGTGTGAATTGAGAATATGTAGGTGTAACACGCTCAACGCTAATATCCACAAGACAGCTTAGGAGAAAATCATATCAGAGTATAACACTAACAAAAAAATATCACGTCGTATATATGAATTTAACTGCCTAAAATGGAGAGATAATTGCTGCCTGGCTCAGGATTTTAAGTTCGCCGGACAGGTTCAAGATTTGCTCGCCGCCACGTAGCCAGGGCGACCAGCCTTAGACGTGCTTCTAACCTCAGCGGCCATTTGAACTCTTTCTTTCCCGACCTTTAGAACCTTCTCCAGGTTCCACAAGCCATTGACTCGTCACTTGACTTATCTCTGAACTCTAGTATTCCTAGAAGCACGAATCATCCCACGTATGCCGCATATTTTTAACTATTTTAATCTTGAAATCCATCGCACAAATATCATATTTGAAGTTTAAAAGGACGATTCGGGCCTCATTCAGTACTAGGTTCTATTATAGCGTTATCGTCGTTGAATGTTAAGACATTAAGTGAGGTGTGGGTCGCATATATGGTACTTAAGTGGTTTTATTCTCTTTGCGTTGTGAGCCATCATGATTAACAAGTTAATAAAAAATGATAGGTTTGTTTTTTCTTAAACACCGTTCCGCGCTCTTTTTAAGGTCTATTTCTCAGTGGGGACCCATGGTTTAATGTGAGATTCGAACCATGGATATCGACAGCGTATGGCATTCACCATAACTCCGACCAAAAAAGGGGGCTCCATCCAGCGAATTGCTACATTCAAAGAGGGTTAAACCTTGCTGTAATTGGTAGCGACTTTTACACTCGGCAAAGCCATAAACAACCCTAACGAGTTTAAAATAATATGTTAAACCGACCTTGTAAAGGCTGTGAGCGTTTAACCGCTCTTGTCCTTTATATGAAATTAATACAAAAGCAACATTTAGAGGTTATTAGAGCACTTGTTACAAGGAGTAATACGTGCAGATGGAAATTTATTACAATAGGGGTGAAAAAAATTACTATTTCATAATTAATTGTGTAAAAAATTAGAATTGAAAGTATTTAATAGCATTCAGTTGTCTTAGTGTGAAAGAATCGTCAAAGTATAGAGGGAAGATTTCTAGAGAAGGAAAGCATACGTTTTAGTTCTTGACTAGCCTTGATTGGTGATACCCTTGTTTCTGGACCCAATCCTCTGGATGTAGTTTTCCTGGGAGTTTGGGTGCCTTAAAAAAGAGGCCGTTTTGACTCGGATGACCTATGATGGGCCCTTGTGGCTTTTGCCATCTGTTATATTATATTGTGGGGGACTTTGATTTTGTCTTTCCTGGCGATGGTGCTTTTTCTGTGTGGGTTTTGATGAATGCGAATGACCTTTGATAGGCCCTTGTGGCTTTTCTCATCCGTGAAATTATTTTATGTTATGTTAAGGTAAGGACTTTAGACCCAGTTATTCTCATTAATGGAGTTTTTAATTTGCGATCATTCTTAGCATTTCAAATAAACATTAAATGATATTTCGTTAAATATCGTTTCTTTTACTATCGAAGGAAAGTGAGGAGTTTATTTTACCGTATTTACTTAATGTAAGGTTTTTTTTTATTTTGGTAACAATGTTGGATATTAACAGACCAAAGATTAGAGACTATTATCTGAAAGTTATAGAAAATGCGAATTAATCAAGTTATTCTAAATGCCAAATTGAATGTTAAAAAAATAAGTTGCTTCGACTCGTTACTAAAACTAATAGCTTAATTACCCCTTACTCTCGTTTCTCTTGATCTCCCATCCCCTCGAAGCTCTCTACCTCCCCTTCTACAAATCTAAATTCTGACGCGAAACGAATAATTTTTTTTCCATCATTTTAACTTTTCCTTCATTCTACGTCATTTCCACAAATTGTATCTTATCGTCATCGATATCGGATGTGTTAAATTCAAGATAAATGATCATTTCAGGCACTTGCCTCTCACTGTTGAGAGGGACCCTTTCTCAAAAGCTACCATGTAGGCCAAATGCAGGTTGCTAGCTAGCCAACGCAAGTTGGTAGCTAGAGGCCGTCAGCGAAAGTAGTCGACTTAGTCAAGATTGGAATTTTTTTCCCCTGTCTGGAAATCGAACCCGGAACTTTTGGGTTTAAATTCGAAGATTATTTTTACGATTCGACATTAGCTTACAAGTAACTTGAATAGCTTACAATTAGTTTACAAATATCTTACAAACATTTTGTAAACAACTTACAACTAGCTCACAAATACCTTACAACCAGGTTACAAACACTTTACAATCAGCTTGCAAACCCCTTACATACACTTTTAAACAACCAGTTTACAAAAACTTTATAATCAGCTAACAAAAACCTTACAGCCATTTTACAAACACATTGTCATTATCATCATCATCACTAACTCTATAATTTAAGAAGGGAATTTTTTTTTAGTATTTGAATAATAATTTAATCTTAGTTTGGTTATGACATGTTTATTTTATCAAGGTTATCATCATCATCATTATCATCATCATCATCATCATCATCATCATAATCACTAACTCTATAATTTAAGAAGAGAATTATTTTTTTAATATTTGAATAATAATTACATCTTAGTTTGGTTATGACATGTTTATTTTATCAAGATCATCATCATCATTATCATCATTATCATCATCATCATCACTAACTTTATAATTTACGAAGGCAATTTTTTTTAGTATTTGAATAATAATTTCATCTTAGTTTGATTATGACTTAGGTTTTTTTTATCAAAGTTATTTCTAATAATTCTGCACCAATGAATTACAAATGGTGAAGTTCAGAAAATTTATTTTTATATATCTTCTATAACTATATTTTAACAACGTGATATTTCGAAGGGGGGAAATTTAGTTTAGAGTTCCTTTTTAAAATTATTATAATTGGCGAAGTTCAGAAAATTTATAAAAATTTAACCATGGCTGCTTTTTTTTTAGATTTTAAATTTTAATCTTAGTAGCGAAGCGCAAGCTCCCCACGTAGGGAGGAGTGGCGAAGCCATTGCCTGGTATCTTTAAAATAGCTTACAAACACCGTACAACAAGGTTACAGACACCTAGCAATCAACTTAAAATAAACCTACAACCAGCTTACAAACACCTTATATACACGTTGTAAACAACCTATAAACATAATCCAAACAATTTCCAACCAGTTTATACATGGTTTAAAAACACCTTGTAATTAGATGATAAAAACTTACAACCATCTTAAAAAGACATTTTTAAAAATAACTTACAAACTCCGTGCAAGATTCTTACAACCAGCTTAAAAACACCTAGCAACTAAATCACACACATCTTATAACCGCCTTAACATCTTGCAACGAACTCACAAACACCTTGCAACGAACTCACAAACACCTTAGAACCGCCTTAAAAACATCTTACACCGAAGTCACAACGACCTTACAACCGCCTTAAAACACCTTGCAACGAACTCATAGACACTATACAGCTGCCTTAAAACACTTTACAACGAAGTCGCAAACACCTTACAGCCGCCTTAAAATCGCCTTACAACGAACTCACAAATACCTTAAAACGTCTTAAGATACTTCGCAACGATCTCACAAACACTTTACAAGCGCCTTAAAAACACCTTGCAATTAAATCACAAACACCTTTCAACGAACTGATAAACATCTTACAACGAACTCACAAACAGCCTACAACCGCTTACAATACTTTACAATGAACTCACAAACACTTAAAACCGTCTTAAGATGCATTGCAACGAACTCACAAACAGCTAACAACCGCCTTAAAGTATCTTAAAATAAGTTCATAAACACATTAACACTGCATTAAAACACCTTGCAACAGAACACAAAAATAATACAAATTCATCGCAAGGAACTCACAAACCACATACAAACATTTGCACAAAGTTATAAACCCATTACAAAGAACTCACATACCCATTACAAACACATTTTCAGCATTTTGAAACGAACTCACAAACACTTTTTAATCACCTTGCAATGTAATCACAAACCCCTTGCAACAAACTAACACCTTGCAATGAACTCACAAATACCTTACTTACACATTACAAATGACTCACAAACACATTTCAAACGAACAAACAAACACCTTGTAACTAACTAACAAACACTTTGCTATCACCTTGCAACTAAATCACAAACACTTTTTAATTAACTCCAAACATTTCCAACCACCTTGCATGAATTCACAAACAACTCGCAAAGAAATCATAAACAATTTACAAACACCCTTCAAAGAACTCTCAAACATCTGGCAAAGAACGCAAAAACACCTTAAAATTAACTCACAAATACTTTACAAACAGCTTGTAAAGAACTAGCAAACACCTTACAAAGAACTCACAAACACCTTGTAACTAACTAACAAACACTTTGCTATCACCTTGCAACTAAATCACAAACACTTTTTAATTAACTCCAAACATTTCCAACCACCTTGCATGAATTCACAAACAACTCGCAAAGAAATCATAAACAATTTACAAACACCCTTCAAAGAACTCTCAAACATCTGGCAAAGAACGCAAAAACACCTTAAAATTAACTCACAAATACTTTACAAACAGCTTGTAAAGAACTAGCAAACACCTTACAAAGAACTCACAAACACCTTGAAAAATCACGAACATTTTGCAATTAACTAACAAACAGTCTGTAAAGAACTCACAAATACCTTGCAAGTAACACACAAACACTCTACAATGACTCCCAAACACTTTAAAAACACCTTGCAAAGAACTCACGACTCTGCAAAGAACTCTCTAACACTTTGCAACGAACTCAAAAACACCTTGCAATGAACTTACAAACACTTTACAAACACCCTGCAATGAGCGTACTAACGATATGCAATAAATCACAAACACTTTATAAACACATTGCAAATAACTCACAAACACCTTGCATCTAACTTACAAACACCTTGCAAAAATCACGATCACCTTACAACTAAGGCACAAACAGTATGCAATGACTCACAAACACTTTGCAAAGAACTCATAAACAGCTTGTAAAGAACTCACAAATACCTTGCAAGAAACACACAAACACTTTACAAACACCTTGCAAAGAACTCTCTAACACTTTGCAAAAAAACTCACAAACACCTTGCAATGAACGTATTAACGTCATGCAATGAATCACAAACCTTTTACAAACACATTGCAAAAAACTCTCAAACACCTTGCAAAGAACTCACAAACACCTTGCAAAGAACTCACAAACACCTTACAAATACCGCACAAACACCTTGAAAATACCGCACAAACACCTTGCAAAGAAGTCACAAACACCTTGCAAACACCGCACAAATACCTTGCAAAGAAGTCACAAACACCTTGCAAATACCACGCCAACACCTCGCAAAGAACTCACAAACACCTTGCAAATACCGCACCAACACCTCGCAAAGAACTCACAAACACCTTGCAAATACCACACAAACACCTTTCGAAGAACTCACAAACATCCGACATCAATTTAAAAACTGTTTGGAAACAATCGACGCATTGGCCCCGCGAGTTCCGTCGCTTCAGTTCTTTGGCAGATTCTTTTTCGTTCCCAATTTTCGAACAAAGAAAAGAAAGGCAACTGGAATAATCAACACGGGCATTTTCATCTTTTATCCTCCTAATCTTTTACACTTAAAATTAAGAGGAGAAAACCAATGAGGGCATCTCCGCCACAAGTTTACAAAAGGAAATTTGTAAAGAAAGTGAAAACGGGTGAAGTGAAGTGTATGGAAGATATATAAATGCAGATCTTCCTATATACTTTGGGGCCCGGGAGGGAACGCATCTGTGGCCACTTAGACCGGGGGAGTGGGGGGGGGGGCACGTACTACTCCAGATGTCAGGTGCAGCATGGTTGAGTATGCTACACCTGACACCCCCTTGCGAGAGGAAGAAAAAGATAGTGATCATCTTAGCTTGAGAAGTGATTATCTTTACTAGTGGTCATTGCGAGTACAAAATTTTACTAGCTTAAAGTTAAGGTTAGGTTAAGGGGTTATTAAGTTAGCGTGTAATGTTATGTTAGGGGTTAGATTAGGTCAGCGATTTAGTTTAAGTTAGGTTAGGTTAGCTTAATAGAGTTAGGTTAGATAAAGGATAGTCAAGTTAGGTTAGGTTAGGAAGTTAGTTTAGGTTAGAGTGTTATGTTAGGTTATTTTAGGTGTTAGGTTAAGTTAAGGAAGTTAGGTTAGATTTGGGCAGTCAGGTCCAGTTAGGTAAAAAACTAAACAACCTAATTCCCTGAAGACACTTACCAAAAATAATTAAAATAAATACAAAGTAAACTACCCAAAAACATTCACATTTAGAGATTGATTATAATTGTCTTTCCTTGATCAATTTAGTGAGGCGTGTTTACTGGTGGTCGGTTGGTTATCTTTAGTTGATTCTATTTTTATTCTATTTATTCCCCTTTTTCTTCATCTGACTCAAGTATTTGATAGTTGTTTTTAATATAATTTTTCACTTATTTAAATGATTTTCAATTTTATTTCTTCATTTCTCTTTATCGAAATATGTAGTCCAAATTTTGGTTTCAAAAGATACTTTGAGTTCTGAAACGGGGGTTCTATTTTGCCCCGGCTTATTTTCTCTTTATTAAACCGAATTCCCCTTTCAGTGACTTTTCCATACTTGATAACATACCTTCAAATTTGTGCATCTCAAAGACACAAAATCCTTCTTTTACAATCACTTCTTCACTCGCTTTCATATTTTTGAACCTATTCCATCACACTCGGAAAAATTAAATACACAAACCTCAATCAAAATTAAATAACTCCACTTGAAACAATTCGGCCCCCAACCCTCAACCCTCAGCATAAAAATCATTTTTTTTAGTTTAATTTATGGTAGCAACGATATTATTGGATCTCAAAGACCTTCCAAAGTTGAACTTTGCATTTTGGCTTCTTACTGTTATAATAAGAGCAATCGTAAGATCGCAGTGGGGAAGGACTTAGAGCTATCATATTCCCCGAAAATGCATTCATTGGGTGCATACCTACCCAGACTTGATGGCTTTTTGTTTTTCTTACGTAGCTTTTAGTGTAATCACATTGACAAACAGGCGGGGGGAGGGGGGCAGTAACGAGACGAGAAACCGACGAGACAGGCAAACAGAATGGAGTAAACAGCGAGCATCGCCCGAGTGAATAAATCAAGACGGACGGCTCAATAGAGCCAAAACCTTAAGATGTCAGACAGTTAATGATTTCTTCATAGCTGGGCGCGACTTTAATTTTCTCAGGTGTGACTTTGCCGCCGGATCTGGTGCGATTGCAACAATGCGACTCTATTTTTGCCCCCCCCCCCCCATCCGTGCGCGACTTGCGACTTTGCGACTGCGAGTTTTTTCCCGGTGCGACTCCGCTAAATTACAAAGTAAACTTTAGCGCGATAACAGAAACATGCTTTTATAAGGCAGAAAAAACACATATTTATTATATATTTTTTAGTTAAAACACAGCCTAAACTAATATCTACAGGTCATCCTCCTCCTCCATGTCCTACTAGCCCAGCTTCTCCTCCAAGAGTTCCATGTTCCCTTTGAGGAACACAAGCTCCTCAAAGTTGACCACATCACATCCAGGGAAGACCCCTTGGCCCTGAGGACGTCCCCGGCCGTGCTGAATAGCCTCTCCACAGCTGCAGAGCTGGCTCTGGTCGCCAGCCTTCCCTGTCTCCTTTATCCTCCACGGTCAGAGTCTCAGGTACAAAAAAATGCATGTGGCTATCCCTGTTACTGCTCTCACTTATCATAGGAGTGCTGCTCCTGAAGCTACTACTGGCTGCACTGTCGCCAGAAAAACTCCTGCTCCTATCCCCGCTCCTTGTCACAAACTTATCCATGTCTATTTCTCAGTTTTTCCAATCTGTAAAAGAACAAAAACTTTACAAGAATTTTCAATAACTAATAATAAATTAAGCTACAATAAAAGCTACAAGAAGAAATTCGCACGATGAACGCCACAAGGAATAACACGTTCTCAAACGTTTTTAACTTGTCGACAGGTTTAAAACTTGGTTCACACCTGAAAAGTGTATGTAATTTTACTACTTTATAATAAAAGTCAGAGTCACCAACTATTTTTGGGTACGTTTAAGTAGTTTCATGTAACGTCAGTCTCATATAATGTGAAGAATTTAATTTATCGTAAAAAGAAAGTTAAAAAATCAGCTAAAAATAAAGTTAGCTGTTACCAACTCAAATTTGACATTTTTAGCCAAATTGGGCTTTAAAACTGGCTTAAAACAGCCGCGGCAATTTCTTTCAAAAAAGTTGTCTTTGTTCCTGTTCAAAGTCGCGGCAAAAGTCGCGGAAAATTGGCGGTGTGACTTTGCTTAGTCCGACTTTTTCAAAACGTTTGCGACTTTCGACTTTGCGTCTTCGAAATTCATAGTGCAGAAAGTCGCAAAGTCGCAACTCGTTACCACAACGCCCAGCTCTGGATTTCTGAGTATGGGGGCAGATTGGTAGAGTTACTCGGCAGGGGGTGAACTGAAATAAAACGGAGGGAGACCCCACCACCTTCCTACACTTCCTAGTATTTGAGAGTGATGTCTTTTGCTGTAGTAATCCTTCCATGATCTTTTTCACTTCTATTTATTCCTTTCTATGCTTTTTTTTGTTCTATCTTCCTTCCATTATTCTTCTACGGTTAGATCGACTAGATTAGGAATGAGAGAAAGCATCAAACCCTCCTAACCCTTTAAAAAACAGTCGAATGCACTAATACCTATTTATAACTCAACCTTTCTCCACATAAAGCCTCATTAAACTATAAAAAAAACTTTTATCCTAAGGGTAAAATTTCGTGTGCATTTTGGCGAAGGCCCTTTGAATGTTACTTGCTGGCTTCATTAGATCTGACTATGTTCCAAAACCATCCACAACTGAGGAAAATACATGTATTATTCAGGTGCTGCCCGCCTCTTTCACTGGTGTAGTAGTACAAGTAATTCATTCTTTATATTATTTTAGTTTGTGGCAATGAGTGAACGCCATTGCGATTCTTGGAAGGCTATATAACAAATAAGAGTCCTAGGGAAGACAAGTGTGTTCAGCCCAGTTGCATCGCCGCGAGCTCAGAAATTAAACTCGTGGGAAAGGTCTGGCTCCATATTGGTAACTTTGAGGGAAGAATGGATAAAGGCGTTCACACGCACACCTCAAAAATGTGTTTGTGTACACACATAAGAACAAAAAATGGCTTCAAGTAGAGCAGAAAACAGTCGCCGATTGATCGCTTTAAATTTAATGCGCAGGAAGGTTGGACCCCGAATTGCAACAAATCTTGCCTACCCACTTTTTCCTTCCCAGTCTTATCAGGTGTAGAGGCATTGCGGAAGATTTGGAGATCTAGGGCTCAGTGGGGGCTACTGGGAGGGGGCTACCGAGCAGGTAATTTACCCCACTATGGTCATATCAGTGGGAGAATGTGAGGACTTATGGCGTACCCGTCCTTCCAGCTCCAAATTGGCATTGTGCCACAATTTATAGCAGGAAAAAAATGGGAAGCGTTCTATTTTTATATATCTACTGCCAGTTGAGTCGCCATCCTGCTTAACTTATGGGTAATACTGTCTACTTCATCTCCCTCATGTTCTTTTAAGTATAATCTAATACCCTAGATTTTGTTGAAGGAATCTATCTAAATCCATGGCTTGCAATGAGCCTGCATCTCAGAGGTGAATCCAATTTTTGCCAATAAAGAAATTGCTTCCCAATTCCTTCTTTTAGCCTTTAAGTTAAAACGTAAGCAAAAAATGAAGGTAGCTCTCGCATATTCAGAATTTGTATGGGCTCCTAAATGTTAATAATTACTGAAAGGCAAATTTCTAATAAGAACATTTCAGCAACTGAATGCAACATTAGCCGAGCTCAGAACGTCGAAATTGTGATAACATCTATCGAGTTTTTCCTCAAGGAAACTTTCAGATGTTGTTTTCGGCTATCATTTATTCTATTTTTTTTTTGTTTTAATTATATTTAGTTGCCTTCTGGGATGACGTAGGCAAGGCTTTTTTTCTGTATTGTCTTATCTTGCAGGTGTGTTAGCCATTTCGATAATTTATGTATGTCTCTTTAATTAGAAAAAGAAAGGTTTCTCGTGTAAGCAACGACAATTTTTTCACTCAGTGACGAACGAAAAAGAGGAAGGACAGACAGATAAAGAAAATTAGAGACAAAACGACGAGAAATAGTGAAATACAAAACAGAACTTTTAATACTGCTTGTTGGTGAGTTTTTGAGTCAATTCTTATGGGCACATGATACACTCATGTGTAATTCGGACACAACTGACCGGGAAGAGTAAGTTGTGTAAAAATCGAAGGGGGTATTCTAGAATGAGCGGAGCGACACCCCCTCCTAACCCCAGTTTCTCCGGAAGTCTCAAACTAGATTGAAACTACCTGCTCTTTATTCCTTCTAGATATTTCCATGTATCCCTTTATTCGGCCATTTCTTTACAAGTCTCTTCCTCTCTTTCGCAGGTCTATCGCCGACCAGCTTTCGTCCACTCGTCCCCGATCAGGCCCTGAGTGAGAGGGGGGGGAGGGGGTCACTCCTCACTCATGTCTCCGGTTGGAGTGATATTTTTTAACATGTCTGTATTCTCTCCTCCTTTAATCCTTATCCTGACCCCCTCCTTTATTTTGCTCATCTTTTATTTTACGCACCTGCAAAGGGATGTAAGGTGTAGCATGGACTGCTGCAGCTGACATCTGAAGAATTGTCTGCTATTGTGTGCCCAATGCCCCTATTCTGGTATCAATACCTGCCATGGGATCTGCAGTGATATATCTACCACAAATTTTCACTTCCCCTATCTTCACCAATTTCTCTGCAGATATCTCGATACAAGCTCTCGATAGGAGATGCCTTTGTTGGTTTTCGCGTCTTTGTTTCCAGTAACGACAACAATCAAGGCTATTGGAGGATTTCAGTTCGTAATTATAAGTTCAGATGATCCGTATTACGACGTTGTTTCTCCTCCATTGACTAAGAGAACTATCGATCCGGGATCCAGTATCTTCTCCTTCATTGACCAAGGAACTGTTGATCCTTGATCCAACATCTCCTCCATTGACCAAGGAACTGTTGATCCTGGATCCAACATCTGCCTTTCCTTCCCTTGTCTCCACCTCTCCGTAATTCACCTCAAAGAGCCCTTTCATCATTTTTGTCTTCTGCCCCCTCCCCCCATACTCTCCCTTACGGTATGCCCACAGAGCACAGGCGAACATTGCGAGAGGCGATTTTTGTCTGTTCGTATTTGAGGAACTGAGACGGATGCAGCTTCCTTCGCCTACACCCTTTGCTACCTACTCACTCTTACAGCGACCTTCTGGAATCTGACAGTGAAACCCAGACCCACCATATCCGCGGTGGTAACAAAATCAATTTACACAAAGTTCAAGATCTTTTACTTCCCCTCAGATGCTCCAGTATCTTCCCCACTTCATCCCTGCCGATTTTTCTGGGGGTTTTCTCCTATGCTCGTTCATAACATATCATTATTTTGAAAAGTGTTTATTGATGTGTTTGAACTACAAATCCTGACAGAGAATTCCAAGTTGAGACAATTTTATAAGTGAAAAAGTTTCACAAGATATTCTGGATGTTTGGAAAATATTTTTACTTAGAAAATCGTCTCAACATGGAACTGTTTCAGGATTTGTTTACATTTGTGAGTGGTTTTTAATGTTTTGTTTGGATGGGGTGCTCATTTTCTGTGGGGTTGGGGGAGCAGAGGTGGGCACTAAATACATTTAAAGTATTTAAAAACTAAATATTAAATACATGAGAAAAATGTATGAGATACTAAATACATTAAATTTATTTAGATACATTTTTAAATACATTTCAAATACATGATATGTATATAATGCCAATCGATAAGAGCCATCGGTATCACAACCAAAAAATATCCATTAAAATGAAATTGTATATTATAATTACTAATATAGGAGTTGATGATAATTGGACTTAGGTACTACAAGAAAAATAGAAGGTTCCATAGAATGAAATTGCAATTAGCTATTTATATCAGCATTACATTAAAGTAATATCAGTTGCTGAAATGTTTCGTCAGATAAAGAACTTCGTTTTGGAGATAAGCTTAATCCTCCTAAAGAGAAGAGCCGTTCCACAGGAGCTGACGACGGAAGGGTGGTGTTGTATTTAATAAATAACTGTTTTATGTTTGGATATTTATCTAAACTTTGAAGTATTTTATTTGAATCCTGAAGGTAACTGAACAATTCTAAATCTGTGGTTAATCGTGTTTGAGTGGGTTTCGTAAATCCAAAACAATCGCCACTGTCCGATACACCACTGGGATGATTCAGCTTCGGGTCCTCTGTTAAATTCTCAATCACTTGAATCATAATAGTTTTTAAACAGAATCTTGGGGGCTTGAACTATCTCATGAAATACTGATATCTAACTAGCGGAGTTTGAAGAATGGATGGCTTGTTGATGAAAAGAATGGCATCTGTAATGCTGGCTTCCTTTTCCGAGGTCAAATAAGATTGCTAGCGCTTTCCAAAGCCCTTAGTGACTGCACTTAGAAGAGGTTGGCAAAATTTCAGAGAACGTGACTGAATGTTCTTCAGCCTTTTCTCTAGTGTGAGTAAGGTAGGGAGCAATTCTCCATAAAAACAGTTTTGTTCTCCCTGTAGGCGATCAATTGCCACTGCAGTAGGAGCCAAAACTGAGACATACTCACAAGAAATTCGATTTTGTCACTTCTGAACACTCGAAGTTCAAGGGACGTAATGAGTTGATGTAATTTGTCCTTGTGTTTTAAAAGGAATGACAATGCATCAAACAGAGAGTTCCACCTTGTAATGCAAGGCACCTTTAATGAGCCGTTGATAACAGTTTTGATAATCTCTGCTGATTTTGGACGACCGCTTTTGTTTTATAATGCTGAGCATTTCCTGGATTCCGTCTTCTGAATCTGTGGACACATTTGTAGCAGTGACTGCAAATTCCTTAAACGCTTTAACAAAAGTAGAGCCGTTATCAGTGACGGTGCTCGTGATTTTCTGCAGGGGGATACCGTATTCATTGATGATATTCTCCATATGTTTAGCAATCTTGATGTAGTTATGTTCTCCTTTGAAGCGCAGCATGCCAATACTCCACTGTGACGGGTAAGAGCAGCTTCCTTCCTCAAGCTGAAAAAAAATGAATAACAGTCCAATGTTTGTCTCATAAACGCTTCCATAAATTTTACATATTAATATAATAGAGATAAATTACACCAACAAATAGGTGTGCTTTCAGCCAAGAGCTAATAACTCCCTAACTGTAAAGACACTTTCAATTTTATATTTCATAAAAAGCAAAATCTTAACATACCCAATGAACTGTAACGCCCAAAAAACTACGGCGACGAGTTGACCAAATATCTGCAGTAAGACATAAGTAAGAGGTTCTGTCTAGTTCATTCTTCAGTAAAGCTCTTGTCACTTTCTCTTCTTTTATAAGATTTCAGCCTAGCGTCCACCTTGAAATGACGTCAACTGAAGAATTTAGACCTGTGGTAGTGGAATGCGTGATTATTGTGAGTGAAATTGATTTTCACAGCAAAATGAGAATATATGGTATGCATATAAAATTATATATATATATATATATATATATATATATATATATATATATATATATATATATATATATATATATATATATATATATATAGATATATATATATATATATATATATATATATATATATATATATATATATATATATATATAATGTAGCTATATAGGACTGGTACATTAATTCATAAATATATTATTAGTCCTTCATATTTAGAATTACATAGTAAAATATTGACTTTCAGTATTGTTAGGAATATATACATTATCAAGCTTTATTTCCTACATTTTTGACGGGCGGACATGCTAGTTTTGACATAATGATATACAGGTATTGCTACTATAACGAAATACATCGTTATAGGAATTCATCTAATAACTACATATAATCGATCAATAATTGTACTAATTACTCCTGAAATTTATTTAGTCAATAATATCTTCAAATAAATGATAGCGCGCTTTAAGAACATATGTATGTGGATTCTCAGGAAATTATTGCAATATATTAACCTTCCTTTATTTAACTTCGTTATATAGCTTACCTAGTGACCAATGATCCGAACGCTTTAGTATTCGGGCGTTATAACCTGTACTACAAATACTATAATTGTAAACAACATTTGTAACTTAGAACTCACCTTTAATTAATCTCACAAAAGCTGGTTGCTCCATGGTTGATAGGGGATGCACACCTTGTATGATAAAATTTGCAATCAGCTTATCAACAACAGATTGTTTGACCTTAATATTCACTGCAAAACACTCCGGTAATGTCTTTACTTTAACACCGCTGCATGAAGGACCATCGTCTAATACTGAATATTTTCTTTTCGAATCGTTTCTTTGAGATGCCACGTAATTATCCGCTTTTTGCACCAAAGCAGTATGCTTTCTCTGTTGATAAATGTACATGATCAAATAAATAAAGGACATTTGTTTCAAATTGCCATAATTCACGTGAAATTCAATCAGCATATACTATAAATAAAGGTGTTATAAAAGGAAGCAGGTGGGTTCGTACTGGTAAACCTAGGCTACTTAACATTATCGTTAGCTACTAGCCATTTTGCCATTTTTTTAAAAATAAGAAATAGTGAAACTTGTCAATTCAATTAAGTACGAGTATCATATAATTAGCTTTAATAAATTCTTATCTTCAAATGAATGCGTAGATTGGAAGTAGCATTACTCGAAGCAGAGATTTCGCCATTGCATGATGTACATACACACTTCACTTTTTTCCGTCAGAAGACTTCACTCTAAACAATTTACCATCTAGTAAAGGATCACTATAATTACATGATTCTTTATCTTCCTCGACTTTATTATTGTATAATCTCTCCATTTCACACTCTTTTGAAGAAGCTGAAGTTGCCATGTAGCAGTTGAAATAACGTTCAGCGCTCTCACTATACAACCGAACACATCTGTGACCATCTGTTAACTGAATTTGAACTGATAACAACAAGGAGTAACAACAAGGAAAGAAGGTACCCTAGGAGACCTTACGGTCCATTCAAAGAGGGTACCATTGGACTTGCAATCGAGCGGGCACAAGGCTGCTCAATTGTTTTGCGTCCCTAAACGGCCACTTTTCAAGACCTTGTCTAGTCTTGACTTGAACTGGTCAACAGATTCACTGTTGACAACTTCCACTGGAAGTGCGTTCCACTTACCGCAGATACTGTAGGTTCAAAAATTTCCACACAGATTGCGGTTGTAACGCTTCAGTTCAAGTTTGAAGCCGTGATTGCGCGTTCTGTTCTCACTCAGTGTGAAAATATCCCGGTAGTCAACATTGTCGAACCCTCTAAGTATTTTGAAAACTTCGATGAGCTGACCACGCAGTCTACGGGTTTCCAGCGAGAACAGATCTAATTCCCTTAGTCTATCCTCATAACTTTTATGTCGGATAGAGGGAATCAGCTTGGTTGCCCTGGCTTGTACGCGTTCCAATCTCGCGATGTCCTTTCGCAATGAAGGACTCCAAAATTGTACGGCATACTCCAGGTGCGGTCGGACAAGTGAGTTGTACAGGCACAGTAGAATCTCCTGGTTCCGATAACCAAACTGGCGCTTAATATAGCCTAGCATCCTTTGGGCCTTTTTCTCTGCCTCAATGCACTGTTTCGAGAACTTGAGGTCACTAGTGATTGTTACACCCAAGTCCTTCTCAGTGTCGGTGGATTCCATAGCAGTGCCCTTAAGGATATACTGAGATTGGGGGTTTCTGTGGCCGATATGCATCACTTTGCATTTGCCCACGTTAAAAGGCATTTGCCACGTGTCCGACCACTCCCCAATCTTCCCAAGATCTTCCTGCAGGCGGGCAGTATTTCCATCTTTTGCAACGTTCATACCAAGCTTGGTATCATAGGAAAATTTGGAAATCTTCGCAACCATGTCAACGTCCATGTCGTTGACGTAGATGATGAATAGTAGTGGTCCCAGGACAGAACCTTGAGGCACCCCGCTAGTAACGGGCACCCACTCAGAACACTGTCCATTTACCACCACCCGTTGCCGTCTGCCACTTAGCCAGTTCTCGATCCAGCCGGCTACCTTTCCGTCTATGTCAAGCGCTCGCACTTTCCGGAGAAGGCGGCGGTGTGGTACCTTATCAAAGGCTTTCTGAAAGTCTAGGTAGACCACATCCACCGCCTTGTCCCGATCATGCTCACTGAAAACGAATTGGAAGAATTCTACAAGGTTCGTCAGGCATGACCGTTGCCTTCGGGAGCCGTGCTGGGAACTCCTCAGTAGCAGGTTTGACTCTAAATACGACGTCACTTTGTCCACCATGATGCTTTCCATGAGTTTACCGACTATCGAAGTCAGACTGATAGGTCGGTAGTTCGACGGTTGGTTACGGTTTCCTTTCTTGAAGATAGGAGTCACCTCCGCCTCACGCCAGTCTCTAGGAACGCATTTGGTCCGGATTGACATGTTAAAGATAGCGCACAGATGTCGTGATACTTCATCGCACACTTCCTTCAACACTTTAGGTAGAAACCCGTCCGGTCCAGGGGACTTATTCGTCTTTAGGTCAGCGATCTTTTTCTTTATTTCTCCTTCGGTGAAGTCCATTGCCTCCAGCTTTTCCCCCGAGTAGGAATCCGTCGGCTGGGGAATGGGACCACACTCTTCAGTAAACACTGAAGAGAAGTAGTCGTTGAGGAGGTTAGCATTTTCTGCATCTGAATGCTTTAATGTCCCCTCCTCATTCCTCAAAGGGCCAATCGTTCGACGGATTGGTTTACGGCTGTTCACATATCCAAAAAACTCCTTGGGATTCTCTTTACAGAGTCTCGCCACTCGGAGTTCCTCAGACCGCTTAGCCGCCCTTATGCTGGACTTCACTTTCCTGGCTAGCCTCCGGTATTCGTCAAAGTCACCCGAGATCTTCGATTGCCGGTACACATTTCTCCTCTCCCTAAGCAGTTGCCCGATTTCTCGATTAAACCACTTTGGTTGAACAGAAGACCGACGGGGGCATTTCAGAGGGATAAAACGCGATTGAAGACTCATGAATGTGGTTTTGAAACTGTTCCAAGAGTCTTCAACAGCATCGCACTCTTCTAGCCTCGCGTCAGTCAGTCCCGCGCGTAGACCTGCAAAGTCTGCTCTTCTTAAATCCAGTTTCCTTGATTTACTAATTGCAAGCTCTGCCTTGGGGACTTTGACTACAAATCTAATTAGTCGTTGGTCACTGCCACCGAGCTCTTCGCCAACAGAGAGGTCCTCAACGATGTCATCCTCAGAGGTGAAGACCAAGTCGAGGATATTGTCTCCTCTCGTTGGCTCTCTCACCCATTGAGTGAGGAACTCGTTGTTCGTGAACTCCAGGAGTAGTGCGTTCTCGCCACAGGGTTCTCTGGTTTCCCAGTCAACTTGTGTGTTGAAATCACCCATGACGATACACACTCTGTCTTCGAAAAGTTCTCCTAGTAGCTGGTACAGATCTCTGTCCTTTTCAACGAGTTGGGCAGGAGGTCTATAAAGCACCAGGGTCCTGTATTTGGCAGGACCTATCTCTAGGTCAACACCTAGTAGTTCATGGTCGGATACGATGTTGCAATCCGTCGAGTTGAGAGTATCCTTGACATACAACATCACACCGCCACCCTCTCTGTCTGGCCTATCTTTCAAGAAGAGCTGGGAACCGGGAATCGTGAATTCGCCTTCAAAGTCTTGGTTTGAGGTTTTTATCCACGATTCTGTTATGGCTACCATTTCGGGTTCTTCCGTCGCTACGAGGCCACGGAGCTCAGGAAACTTGTTCCTGATTGACCTCGCATTGAACAGAAGAACTTTCAGGGAGTCCCCGACTGTAGGACTCCCTACGCTCTTTCGTTTCCCGGCTTGTTTGTTGGCGAGGCACCCCTTTTTGCGACCTCTGAGAAGGTCGTTCCTGGAGTGACACGGGCATACTGGCGTACGTCAGCCATCACTCTGGGCTGGATACTCCTTTCAGTCCTCTCTACGACGTCCTGGATCATGTTCGACAGAAAGGCCTTTCCTTTAAAGGAAAGATGTACCCCATCCCTTTGGTAGAGATCATTTCTACCATAAAAGGTGCGGTACAGGTCCACAAAAAAGACCCCCTCTGCCGTACACAAATCTGCCAGGCGCCGGTTTAAAGACACATTCATCGAGTGAGCGGTCCGTGTTGGACCTCTCCTCGGGAGCATCCCGACTACCACGCGCTTGCGGGTTTTCAGCCCACAGTCGTCCACGGCACCCATGACCGTGTGGAGGATTTTATCTGTAGGGCCTACCCTACCTCCTCTCAGGTAGAGGTCGTTTCCACTGACCATCAGAGCAACGACTGAGCTCTCAGAAATCTGTGATTTCTCAGCCTCTACTCTGATTTGGTGGTTACCACATCCTGGTAGGCAGCTTACCTTAACGCTTGTGCGAAGGCGGGCCGCTAGCAGGGGCTGCAGGTCCCGTGCCTGAGAATCGCCCACAAGGATGACCCTGGCACATTTGCCTGCTGAGCTCGGATTCTTTATTTTCTGAGGCAAGCTCTCCGATTCCTCTCTCTTCCCCATCATTGTCTTTTCAAGCTTTTCTTTTTTCTTCTTCCTCTTATTCTTCTTCTTCTTCTCTATCATCTTTTCCCCCTTGTCATCCTTTTCATTAACTTCTTCTACCTTTTCTTCTTCTATTTCTCTCTCTTCCTCTTTCTTCTTTCCCTTTTTCGTCTTTTTTTTCTTTTTCCCTTTTGGTGTCGCTGCCACATTCGGGCACGGGCTCTCTGCAGAGGTGGTGTTTGCCACAGGACTCGAGAGATCGTTTAATTTCTCTTCGAGCCTGCGGATCCGGTGGGAGTGCTCCTCCTTGAGCCTCTCGATTTTCTGTTCGAGGTCTGTAGTTCTTTCCCTGTAGTAGGCGACTACTTCCTCCACTTCCTTCTTTAAAATGCAAGTGATGCAAGCAATCTTCCATCACTGGCTCACGCAGTCAACCGTTTGTGTCATACAAGTTGCGACAAGCTAAAACATGCATTACACGTTCTTACTAGCTATATAAACTTATTATCAATAAAGTATTTGCAAAAAAATATTTAAATACATGATTTCAAATATATTTACAAATACAATTTTAAATACATAAATGTATTTAAATACTGCCTAACTCTAGTGTGTGGTCATATTTGTGTAATCGAATGGGAGATGTGAGAAATATAATTAGCAGAAGATGAAAATATTGAAAAGAAAAAACACTGAGAATTATTGATAGTGCAGGAGTAATAGAGATTTTCCTATCTTCACTGAACCACTGACTGCCTCTGTTCGCATCAATAATTTCAGTCCTACCTAGCATCCTTCCTTCATTAATCTATCTAGTCTATTCTTCAAACTCCCCAGGGAGGAGGTTTAAATTACATGACTACTGAACCAATTCCTTTCTTGTACCACTCGATTTGTAAACCAATCCTTACCATTCTCTTTTATAAAACTAAACTTGTTCAGCTTAAACCCATTGTTACGTGTCCCATCCTATTCCTCCCGCAAAAATAAGAACCTCACGTATGTCTTCCCTATCATCTTTTACCCACATGAAGACTTCACTCAAGTCCCCTCGAACTCTTCTCCTTTCTAACAGGTGCAGATTTAGTCTCCTAAGCTTTTCACCATAAGGTAAGCTCCTCAACCCTTCCATCATCTTAGTCATCCTTCTTTGTACTGACTCAAGCAAACCAACATCTATCCTATAATACGCTGATCAAAATTCCACCACATACTCAAGATGAGGCATTACTATTACCATGTACAGTTTCAGAATGACATCAGCACTCCTATTTCTCACACTCTTTCCAATAGACTTTAATACCTTGTTAGATTTATTCCTTAACACGAACCATCGTTTTCTAGATCGCCAGTCAAAACTTACGAGGATACACCTCTTTTTTGCATTCTGACCTTCCTAAAACTCTTCCATTCAATTTATAATTATTCAACCGATTACTCCTACCTATACTAAGTATACCACACTTGCTTATATTAAATTCCATTTGCCACTTCTCCGCCCATTGAGATATTTTGGTCAATTCATCTTCCGACTTTTTATTTGAACATATAATTATTGAAAGAAAGTGGCCCCACAAGAATAGTGGTTTAGGGTTGAAGACAAAGTTTGGTTCAATGGAACGACCAGTGTAGATATGTTTATATTCAGAAATAGTCAGCGTATGATCTTTGTTCAAATAACAAATCTAGTCTTTGTTGGAGAACTGTCTAAAGGAGAAGGCCGACAATTTAGATGATATCTTTAGAAGGACTTAAGTGTAACAATCACTAGTGACCTCAAGTTGTCAAAACAGTGCATTGAGGCGGAGAAAAAGGTCCAAAGGATGCTAGGCTATATAAAGCGCCAGTTTGGATATCGGAACAAGGACAGTGTACTGTGTTTGTACAACTCAATGGTCCGACCGCACCTATAGTATGCCGTACAATTTTGGAGTCCTTCATTTCGAAAGGACATCGCGAGATTGGAACGCGTACAAGCCAGGGCAACCAAACTGATTCCCTGTATCAGACATAAAAGTTATGAAGATAGATTAAGGGAATTAGATCTGTTCTCGTTGGAAACCCGTAGACTGCGTGGTCAGCTCATCGAAGTTTTCAAAATACTTCAAGGTTCGACAATGTTGACTACGGGAATATTTCCACACTTGTTGAGAGTAGAACAAGAAATCATGGCTTTAAACTTGAACTAAAGCGTTACAACCGCGATCTGTGTGGAAAGTCTTTCACGTACAGTATCTGCGGTAGTTGGAACGCACTTCCATTGGAAGTTGTCAACAGTGAATCTGTTGACCAGTTCAAGTCAAGACTAGACAGGGTCTTGAAAAGTGGCCGTGAAAGGACGTAAAGCATTTGAGCAGAGATGTGCCCGCTTGACTGCTAGTCGAAAGGTACCCTCATTGAATGGACCGTAAGGTCTTCTAGGGTACCTTCTTTCCTTGTTGTTACTCCTTGTTGTAATGAAACATTAATTTAGTAAAATTAGGACCGTTGGCATTTAAGTGTCGTGAAGTCAAACACCGAATACAGGGCGATATATCAATGTCGTGGTGTGACATTATATTATATCTATGGAGAAGGGACTAATAACTTAAAGGCGAACCGACAAAGGGGCGGAACGCCACGAGTTTCGACGCGCGGAGCAGCGAGAATAGAATGCAAAACGAGGTCAGGTAAAATTTGGGCAATGGCACAGCTCAAGGTTATTTAAAGAGTCATGTACAAAAAATATAATTTTATTTACATAAAATAAGAGAATCAATGGGCAAAATTATATTGGTAAATGAGGACGGAATTGCAGAGTTATGCATCAGACTCTCAAGTTATAAATTAATGCGTTAAAGAAGGAGACTATTCCAATGGGAAGGACTAACTCAAATCGGCAGCTGAAGGGGGAAGAGGGGTTAGCTTACGGAGGATTCCGGGTGAGACGTCAGGGTAAGATTTCACGGATGTCTTTTGCAGGTAATAAACGTGAGGGCAAGGGCATTCGGAGCTTCTGAGCTGGAAGTTGACGTGATGACGGTTCTCCAAGGGTGGGGGGTGGGGTAACGTTCGGTCCAGGGGAGAGTATTTCGGCCACCCGAAGACGAGGAGGGAGCGAGGATGGCTTTTACAGGAGTTGATGAGTAGAGTCGGAAAATATCTTACTGGCTGGGCTAATTCCAACGACACGAAAAGTTCAGCCGTCACTTTGCTTCGTTGTTAAGCACCTGACTTGGAACTAGGAGGAATACTTCTTGTATTCTGGCGAGACTCCTCAACTCTGTATCTCCTACCTGGAAGACAAGCCCTATATATCCGAGGCTCCCCCCGCAGGGGTGGGGGAAACATGGGGTGTTTGGCCAGTGCTACTCTCGAATGGCCTCGAACCTTCACCTTCAGGCGATTCTAACCTGCGAAAAGGTGGTCCGGGGTGGACGCGGTTCGAGGCTAACGCTTCTGGATGGGGGGGGGGAGGCTTGCCAATTTAAGTCTAACCAAATTCTAGAATTTTCTTTAACGCATGGACGTCACTTCCTTGCTGGAAAATAAATTCAACGTGGAATTCCCCCACAATCAAGATGGATTCAAAATTGTCTCAGCAAAAGAAGGCAAACAGTAGTCATAAATGGCAAGCCGTCTAAATGGCTCGATGTAACTAGTGGAGTTTTCCATGGCTCAGTTCTCTTACTAATTTACATTAACGAGATTGGTGAAGGTCCGACCTTCGCAATATCAAAGTATATGGATGATACGAAAATCTCCAATGATGTTTACTCACATAGGTAAGTAGAAGATATGCACTATAATTTAGATAAGATATCATGTTGGGCTCAAACTTGGTGAATGTGCTTAAACGCGGATAAAATGCAAAGTGCTCCACATAGGAAAACAAAATAAAAAAGAGCACCTTATTCACTGAATTAAATTCGATTGGAAAGCTTAGACAGTAAAACAGATTTAGAATTAACTGTATCGAGAATCTAAATCACAGTCAACAATGCCCGAAAGTTGACAAGAAGGCGAACAAAATAATTGGTTTGGTTAATTTGGGGATTATGCCACCCCTCGAATTTTTGGATAATTAATATATATATATATATATATATATATATATATATATATATATATATATATATATATATATATTTTTTTTTTTCAGACCTTCAGGAAGTTCATGATTTTGGTTGAGAAGCTTGTATGGTTGTTCAAGACTTTAATTCTGTATTTGATCATTTAAATCATTTAGCCCTCATATATAAGTCAAAGCTATTGAATATAGATGGTTTCTTTCTTAATATTTGAATAGAAATCTTAACTGGTAGAACTCAATAGGTGATGGTTGATTAACAGTTTGGTTATAATATTAGGTTGGAAAAAAGTTCCCACACAACCTTTCTTTAAAACGTTTATGTATTAATAGATGTATGTAAACAGCACCAGAGAGCGTATTCCAATGCCTTATGGCAGGGATAAGTCACTTAGAGTATTGATTAATTATTTATGTCTTAAGTTTGGGAAAGTAACACTTTATCAGCAGCAACTTGCCTAGTGTTACGTACAGGACGAGAGAAGTCAGACAAATATGTATGCAAATGATAATAAAAAATATATATATACTTTATACAACATACACGATGCCATCCATCTTTTTTTTCAATTTGGAATAAAAAACCTAATAGGACACAAGTTTTTATCCACAGAAGAACAGAGTCTGGTCCACAATACTACGAGTATTTACAAGGAAGAAGAAAAACAAGGTCAAGACTAAGTTGCGTGTTCTCAATTATTTTAATAATTCTGTGAAAAAAGATTTAATTAACCGAGGTATTATCAATTAACAAACATATCATTTGACCTAACGACCTTCAAAACTTTCAAAAACTCATTGAAATGTAAAATGGTTATCCTCCGACGGGCGGACCGACATAGTAAGTTATAGAGACGCGACTAAAAATTGAAGCGGTTTAAAAGTTAACCCAGGAATTTTGAATGGGTTGCAGGTATCCGACACAGTATTTGCAATATGCAATTTTAGATGTTGCGGATATAGTGCCATTGACCTACTAATGATAAAGCTTTGAGTTTAGAGGTATTTAACTTTATACCGCACAGATTACACCACTCATGTGTAAGATCTCCATTCAGAGACACAGCAACAGAAAACCTGAAATTTGTGGATGGTATATCAGCAAATAATGTGACAACATCAGCATATGCAACCAGCTTGTTCTCTAAGTCTAGCTACATGCCATTTATATAAACAATAAAAAGCTTTGGTCCATGGAAACTATCATGAGGGGCACCAAAGATAGCATTTCTAATAGGTTGGAAACAAAGTTCTCCCACAATTTATATTCACAATGATTTACAACGAAACAACGCAGCAAAAGAAATATCAATGAACAATGTAGTCACCGTTATTTTCGAGCACCTGCTTCCAACGATGGGATAAATTATAAATGCCTTTGTTGTAAAATTCAACTGGTTTGTAATCAAAGATGTCTCTGAATGCAGTTTTCAGTTCTTCGTCATTTGCGAACGTTTTGCCATTTAAGAGGTTCCTCAGTGCCCGGAATAGATGGAAGTTTGTTGGCGCCAGGTCCTACGAGTACGGTGGATGAGGGAGAACTTCCTACCCCAGCTCCAGAAGTTTTTCACGTGTATGGTTTGCAACGTGTGGTTGGCCATTATCATGAAGAAACATGACATCGTCAATTCTGGTCGTTTCTGCGCAATTGTCTCTGCCACCTGTTGCAGTTGTTGACTCTATAATGGAGCGTCTATAGACTGATTGCTTACTAACATTTCCCAGTAAATCACTCCCTTAACTTCCCACCAGACACAAATCATAAGTTTCTTTTGATGTCGGTCGGCCTTTGCCGGATGTTGTGTAAGTGCACCTTTGTGTGTCCAGCTTCTTTTGCGTGCCATGTTCGAGTGTAGATACCATTTTTCCTCTGGCGGTAACCATTTTGATCAGCCAATCGTAACGACGTTTCTTGGACAGTGGTGTCAAGCAGGCGTCTATGCAACGCTAACGGTCGAAGTCGGTCAGTTTACGTGGAATGAATACGTCCAGTTTGCTGACTTTGCCCATTTCCTCTAAATCATGCAAAATAGCTGTATGGTTGACGCTAAAATTTCCAGCCAGTTCGCGTTATGTCAAATGTGGATCAGCTTTGACACAGGCGCACAAACGGTCATTGCAAAGAAGTGAGGGTCGACCACTTCTTGGCTGATCTTAGAGATCGATTTGGCCACGCTGAAACATCTTAAACAAATCGTAGTCTGCGCGACGACTTATTGTGTTTTCTCCAAATTCTTTGGTTGATACGACGTTGCGATTGGGCAGCGTTTAGGCCGGACTTGTAATCATACAGTAAAAAAGGACGTTGCCCTTCACGAGAAAGTCATTTGATGGGTGATTTTTTAAACTTTTGATATCATTTAGGGTGTCCCACTAATCACTGTATTGTGTCCTAGGCTTTCCTAATCCTCTCTTAAAAGTGCATAGTGACCTTGTCTACCTAGGCTATAAGTTACTGTATACTTTCAAACTAGATTTAGAAAGACTAGGCCACCACACATTAACTAGTCGCACATCCTATATAAATCTATAAATAAATAAACTTTAAAAAAAGGTCGTGCGAGAACTTTATTTCCAACCTAATATTTAAATTTTCAAGATTCGGTAAGGTACTCTGTGAGGCTGAAATATGTGCCCTGCTTAGAGTAACCCGAAACAGAGCTGGAGATGAGACTTGTGTCAGAGTATTGAACTTTAAACTAGTGGAATTGCTTCCAGACTCGGAAACGTTGGGTGTAGATGAGATTTCTCGATATGATTGCGGCCGAATAAATCCAAAATTCTTTGTTCCTTCAAACTTTGCTCCTTTAGCTTCTGATCATTCCTATGTTAGATTATAATATGAGAAATAAGGATATATTTTAAAACTCAAACATCTTTATTAGCTAGAAGGGTAATTTTTGTAAAAAAATACAATAAAGTGTAGATTTACCTTCTTTTAAGCTTCAAACTTTTTCATGAGGGGGAAGTTGTTAGCAAAATATTTTGAACCGGTAGATATCCCCCCTTCACTATTTCGTCTAACTGCCCTTCTTTCATGTCTAGCATTCTTTGCTTCCCTATTCTTGACGTGTCTGTCTATCTCTTTTCTGTGAGAAGACTTGCGGTTTCTCGTTTGCGATGACCCTAGGAAGATCCTTAACGAGGGTCAGAGATCTGAGAGAAAGAAAGGAAGATACACCCCGCCTTTTCCTTCAATGGAAAGAGAGAAACAACAGACACCTGGGCGACCCTTTTTGTCTGCGCTAATGGAGGTGCGAAATTATGAGAAGCCGCCATCACAGGAAGCTGCGACAAGTTTGAGAGCCCAGAAGGTTCCATCTGAAGTCGGACAAAGTTCGCCTCGCCGACTTAGGAACATTTCCGCGCTCACGTTAAAAGGCCGAGATTATTCTCGTCTGTCCATGGGTGTGACGCTAGAACCCTTCACTTCGGACGGAGGGGGGGAAAATCCCATCCGACCGTTATTAATCCTCCGGTGCCAGAGTTGAAATTCAGTATCCGCCGTCTGCACTTTCCCGTTCGTACCCGCTATTCGCGTCCCGTTGGACTCTGCACAATTCTCCAGAACCCCTCAAGCTCCCGGTATTCTCGTTAATTCACGTGAGTCTACCTCGACCCGCTTCCTCCCGCTCCTCAAACGCAGCGCGCTCAGTATCGATTCGTATTACTCGAAATCAAGATTTAAGTTCACCCCGTAATAGTCATTGTCAAGAGACTATTGTTTAAACTTTGCGCCAAGGCAAGGATTACTCCCTCGGGGCAGATCTTCGAGGTAACGACAATGCGCAACTCTCCTGTGCAAGGTGTCTCTCTATGCCCTCTCCCCAGTATAAAGCCTTCACCATCGGCTTAGTATACGTTCAAGGTCATTCGAGCGTCCCTCAGGCAATATTGTTCGTTTGTTTGTACGGTAACCGTCCTCACCCCCCCACCTTCTCTTAGCTACTGAAACCCATGTACATCTAAGGTGTGCATAGATCGGTTTAAAACTCCTTTTAATCTTGTAAAATAATATTAATTTGTATATTAGTAAAGTTATTTTTGTACCCGTTTTTCTGTTATCCCGGAACCTCCAATATAGTCGACTGTGGCCAACCTACATTTAGTAATTTGCACTCTGCGTATATTATAAATCTACCACGCACTCGTAAACGCAGAAAGGGTTAACTTGACCCTATTCTACGACAACGAGGTTACGACTTCCCTCCCCTCCCTACTTTGGATTGTGTTATAGTAGATGTACATTTTAGGAGCGTGGGATCAGGAGGAAATTTCTCTTGATCTCCTCCATCCCTCTGGTGAGGTTGGGAAGGGTATGCTTAATCAGTTACAATTTTCAAAGGCAGAGCGTCAAGAGACACCACCATCGCAAGTGTACGCGTGTGTTTTGAGGAGCAAAATCTTTCACGCAGAGGAAAGAAACCGTGGTATCCGTCTTCTTTTACAATCTCATTTCACCTTTTCCATTCAACCTCTCTCCTCTTAAGTATAAAAGTAATTTAGTGTTTGTGAATGAACGGTAAGTTAATGTCGGTTCTTTAAGGGAATTAGGTAAGTGCTTAGTTTCATTTTTTTGGTGGTGTAACCTTGTATTATTAAATAATTTGCGTTACAAGAAACTTTGTTTTCCTTGCAGGTTCTGTCAAATTAATCAAATCTGTTATTTTTTAATTCATTCTTATTATCAAAATTTAGCACTTTATTTTCAAATATTCAATTCATCTTTCATCTCTTTCTACAACTAACGAGATAATTTGGAACTCAACTCATCTCAAGCCATCTCTGGGAAGGCATTTAACTTTTCGAAAAATATCAATGAGAGTTTGTTGCCTACCCTAAAGCCCGTTATTGACCACGAAGGACGAGACTCCTTACACCGGACAAGGTCGATAGTAACAATTCTTATACCTTTGCTGGGGACTCGAGGTAATATTGTCAACATTCATTGATTGTTTGTACATTAGAGCCAACATTCAAGACTACGAACGCATTCGAAAAGATTTTGAGAAAAGAGATTATGGCGAGTTGGTAGTGAGATCGTGGGACTGGTGCCTGACTTGATCTCCAGGAATGGGTTCGTAGGGACATAAGGCTGTCGTTAAATGGGGCCAAGAATATTTGGAAGTCTCCATGAGGAAGCAGGAACAAACGGGAGATATATTGTCTTCTCAGCCTTAAATGGTTGCGTGGTGCTGTCATCCTATGACGTAAATATCGGGCGTTCTTGAAGGAGAGAACATACACTACTAAAAACAAGCACCACCAAGTCAAGAAAGGGAGGAATAGTGATTAACCAACGTGGAGAAAAGACAAAAAAGGACACAATCAAAATCAAACCATGAATCTAATCGACAATTAAGAACATTTTAGGAAGAAAAGTTGTCTTCAAGTCCACAACAGTTCTGATATACTCCTCACATTTTTCAGCAGAGAGGGGAGATTAGCAAACGGATTGTTAGTTAATCAGTGGCAGGCATACAGACACAAAAACCTGACAGCATCAGAGACACACAATGTATGTACTTTTCGATAGAAATGGAGCAGTTTCCTTTTGGGGGTTCAGGTTGACAGTTCAATGAAAATATCGCAATTCAGGTCACGAAACCTACGTTTTCCTTCTAAGACACCAGCCATAAATTCCCCACAGTATGCAAATCAGTTCAGTAAACTTAAAGTAAGTGCAATTTGATAAAATGTTCCATAAAACCCTACGCCTTTACATTAGTGGGAGTTTTGTGTAGAGATGGCAAAAAACATCCTACCTCATTCAAATGCCATAATCCTACGACGTCATAAACGGAAACAAATCACCCCCATTACTCTGCACTGTTTTCCCTAAATGTAGATTTGCTGTTATACTTCATCTTTACACCTTTACATTCGCTTCTATTTGGAAGTGAAATCGGACGGAGCTCGCTTACTCCAGGTGGAAGTTAATTAGTGTTCTCCTAAATGGCCAGAGGAAAAATTGTCTGGTTATAAGATGGTCCGTTCTTCGTTACCCCTACTGGACATATGCACACACACATATCTCTTTATTTGTTGTGTTAGTGAAGCAACGTACCTCCGTTTGTGGGGAGAGTTTTGACTTACATATATTTACAAACGCATTGCTTTGCACGTTTTGAATGGGTTATAGTATTCAACCTTTATATGTACCATATATTCAGCAACCATTATTTTTCAATTCCACCATTAGATGAAAGGATGAATAAGAATTTTCATCGAATTTTACTATGAAACTCTTATATTCCGCTTCATAAAAACAAGGAGTTGAATACTTTAATCGTAAGGCAAATATGAAAATGAATAGTATACTCCATTCGCTAAATATGTACGAACATCGAATCAGAAAAGAATTGATGCTGATAAAATCTAAATAATGATAAAAAAAACACACCTTTCCTCGCAAACCAATAAAAAATATAAGGTTCAAAGGACAATGCATATCTTTGCGCTTCTGTTACTATCTTATAATATACATATTTTGTGGTATTAAAAAACCCTAAGAGACGAATTTAAGCTGAAAATCATTGCACAAGGAATTAAATATAATTTGCGGCTTTATTCCTTTAAGCCGGAGTAACCGCTAGAGAGGTCATCAAAGTAGAGGCAATCAGGAATTCCATCCTCATAGACAGGTTTCATAGGGTGATTGCATTTGGGATAAATAAAAAGAAGAAAAATGCACAAACGATAAAGAGAAGAGAAAAATAAAGAAAAAATGCGCCTCGGGCATGTTATGGGATATGGCTAAGAGACAAAACCTGCTCAAACGACTTTTCAGGCCATGTTGGGGCATTCTAGGAATTAGTTCAATCACCTGGACTTTCCAGATGCTTCTTGGTCATATGTGGCGCGCATTTCCCAATGAATATATATATTCTTAATCTTCAACTTTGAGGTGCATTCATGGAGGGTTTTTTTTTAATGATTTATATGGGAAGGAAAAACGAAGCCAATTATCTGAATTACACCAGATGATATGAAAGCGAGTCAACTTACATCACCGATCGATTGACAGGGGGCATTTTTAGTCGCGGGTGACTCTATATCTCATTTCGGTCGATCGTTCGGTCCGTCGATCCCCGTTTCGCTTTTTCTTGGTTTGGCTATAACATTGTAACTATTCGGCCGATTCTAACAAAATTTGAAACCCTTATGTTGTTTTAAATTCTCTTTCGAATGATATGATTGCTACGATCTTCCCAAGGTTAGTCCGGCAATTGTTAAAGGTTTTGAAGGTCGTAAAGTCATTAATCAGAATAAGTGAGAGCACGCACGCGACTTTGGTCAGAAGACTTTTTTTTATCTATGTCCATAATTTGGAAAACATTAAATAATATGGGGAGGGGGAAAACCCCCTATTCGCCCAGAGTTGGGACTTTCCACCCGAAGAAACAATAAGATTAGCAGAATTTTCTGGTTCCTGCTCTCTAGGGTTTGGTGTATTTCGAGACCGTTCTCAATAATGCCATCTTCTGTTGACTCTGATGGCACTTGACGTATGATCCGAATGATACACATGTTTTACCTTCACCTTTGAGATGTGGTCACTGCTAACCAGCCTCGTGCCTGAATCGCAACTTCTGCATCGGTCCTAGGGTATCGCCCCCCCCCCCCCTCCCATCACACCCGAGTGTACGTGTATGTATGAGTGTGGGAGCGTGTGGGCACCTCCCCGCCCGACTCGGGTGGGGCATAAACTCGCGCGCGCACTGGAAAGCCGGTCGGGGCTGTGACCTTTCTAGGCGCGTCCCTGGAAGCGCCGCTGCCCCTCCTCCGAGGCTCCGGGCAGCTCTGAAGAAGGGAATGCAGGCGAGCGCGGAGCCCTTTTTGCCCCCGCACGTTTTTTTTACTTCGGGGGCGGGGGGGGGTGGGGTGATCTTGTTTTAAGTATAGTATTGGTGCGTCGGGTGGGAGGGAGGGGGGAGAGGAGAAGGAATGGAGGAGAACAACTTTTTTGATGATGAGGGAGAGCGAATGAGGCGGGGCAGCGAACTGACACCGCTCAGCTCAACTGGAGCAACCGAAGGAGAAAATTCCCTATCAGAGAGAGGGGGGAGGAGAAAGGGAGAGAGAGAGAGAGAGAGATAAAGACAGGGAGGAGGAGGAGAGGGGGAGAGAGAGAGAGAGAAAAGCAGAAAGAGGACTCAGAAAGAAGAGTAAAGGGAGGACAGTGGCTGAATGATGTTGATGAACAGGAAAAATTTTTAGCATTTAAAGAATTCGAGCGTTTGCTGACGACCACCTTCGAACGACGGACATTCCCTCATCGGGTAGTGGAGGGCTTTGAGGTCGTGCAATTACCGATATATATATATATATATATATATATATATATATATATATATATATATATATATAATTGAGCTACATTACAAAGTACATCGTCATCATAAGGATTGCGAAATTACTCTTGCAATTTCCCTGAGATTTCGAAAAAATGGAAATTACAGAATAAAACATTAAAAAATAAGCGCCGCAAATAAATGTAATAGAAGTATTTGTGAGTAAAAGAGGAATGAGGTAAAAATATGGACAATGTCTTAAAAAAACGTAGATTAAGAGCTTAAAAGGAGGAAGATGGCTGGTGGAAGAGTGCAGATGAGTGCGGTAAAAAGAAGAGGCACTAATGTGGAAAGACTGGTTGTGCACTACAGCCTAAGGGGCCAAGCCACACAATTTAGGGTTGGAGAGAGAAAGAGAGTGAGAGAAAGATATTTTTTTATTTCTTACTTAAAACTAAAAGCGAAAACTCTCGAGGGCATCCCCGACAGAAAATTCGAAAAAAAAGGAGAGTGAAAATTTGCCGAAAATATATGTCTGCAACTCCATTTGCAAGCGTTGGCATGCATTCCTCCAGATGTGAGCTGCAGCATGATTGCTGCTTCTACGCTTAACACCTCCTCCGAGCGAAGACTGAAAGAGAGAGAAAAACCACTCCAAAGATACAAAATTCACCTTTGCCATCACACACAAGTCATCCAATTTCTGATCAAAAGGATGTTTTAACTCTGAAAAATGGTTAATCTTTTCCAAATTCAACGCACCTGTCGAATCCCTCCCCCCCCTCTCCTTAAAAATCCACAAACTTCTAAGTTTTATTAATATGCTAAAAGGCTAACTTAACCCTTAATGGTAGAACCCTCACGTTTATGATCTATGGAAACTAAATCGAACACCAAAGGTTTGGGGCATAAAAATGACAGATTTGGCCAAGTAGCGAATGAGAAAAACTATAGTTTCGAATAGTTTTAATATCAAGAAATAGGTACGTAGCTCATCTCCACTTATTACATCGTTATGAGTTATGGTCTCTACGCCGATCGGGACAGGCTACTGGTCACGATTTGCAGAAGCGAAAAGAAATTGCGGGAGATTGCAAGAGACAAAGAAGGAGATGATTGTAGGATTCGGACAGTAAAAATTATCTGAATAAGATGGAAGATAAAATAGCCGGAAAATCGCTAGACCGCTAACTTTATGACGGCCAACAGATAAGGTCCTGCGTGATTACACGATTCATGATTACTACGGGGGATTTCAGAAATCAGATGGGCTTTGTAATTTGTAATTTGAGAGGTTGTTAGGGTAGCTGGAAAGATGTAGAGAGAGCCATTAAAAATGGAAATTTCTGTTATTTTAAATTATATATTCGTAATATAATTTAATGGGAAAATGAGCAAATATCGTAAGAAATCAGAGCAAATTGGCCAAATATATCTATCTAGGATCATCTCCATTTACGGAATATTAAACATTTTAAGAAAAAAACAAAGATTTATAAGGAGGTGTCATTGTATTCTTTAATTAAGGGGCCTACCATATGTGAGTAAGTCATAGTATGTTGTTCATTTTCTTTGAATTCTAGATTCGATGTATATGACTTTACATTTTAACCACATTAAATTTGATCTACCATTTAAGTGAACATTTGACCAACTCGATTACATTGGATTTGACGTTAAATCCATTGGCAACATAATTTGCCCTCATATTTCAACATCGTACTCCACAAATCAATTTTGATATCAATTACATATATGAGAAAGAGAAATGTTCCGTTAAGAGAAACCTGAGGCACACCGCTAATTACATTCTAATACCATACCATATGTTACACGTGGTTGTTTTCGTTCCATTAATAATGCTTTAGGCACTGCAGTAGATATTCAGCTGTACCATTTATTACACGTGGTTGTTTTCATTCACTTAATCATGTTTAAGCCACTTCACTAGATGATCCTGGATATCATTTATTACACGCGATTGTTTTCTTTGACTCAATCATGTTTTAAACCACTTCAGTAATGTATTGGCAGATCCAATTTATTACACAGGTTGTTTTCGCTCCATTAATCATATTTTCTTACACTCCACGAGATGCTCCGTGATACCATTTATGAACGTGGTTGTTTTCACTCACTTAAGCATGTTTTAAGCCACTTCAGTAGGTATTGCCAGGTACCATTGATTGCGCGTCGTTGTTTCCCATTCACCTTAATCATGCTTTAAGCAATTTTACTAGGATTTCCCACATACAATTTATTACATATTGTTGTTTTCATCCACTTAATCCTGTGTCAAGACATCTCAATAGATGCTCTCCAAAACCATTTACTACATGTAGGGAATATCACTCGTTTATTCATATTTTTTGACATTTCACTAGATACTCCTGGATACCATTTGTGAAATATAGTTGTGTTTAATCAATTAATCATGTTTTAAATCACGTAACTAGATGCGTTCTCACATCATTTTTATACGTTGTTGTTGTTGTGTTCGTTCCATTAATCGTGTTTTATGCCACTTCACTGAATGTTCTCGAATATCATTTATTATACGTGGTTGTTTTGGTTCACTAAATCATATTTTAAGACATCACTAAATGCGGCCGTATACAATTTATTACACGTAGTTGTTTTCGTTCACTTAATCATACGATTGATTACACATGGTTGTTTTTGTTCATTCTTGTCTTCTCCAAAGCCACTTTAGTAGATGCTCACTTATATTTATTACACGCATTTTTTTTTCTCTCATTCATGTTGTAAGCCACTTAAATAAATGCCTCATGATACCACTTATTGCACTTGGCTGTTTTCTTGCTCGTAACCATATTTCTCTTAATCATTTTTTTAGCTAATTCAATAAATGTTCCCGATGCAGTTTGATATTCAGGGTTGTTTCTCATAATAACAATTTAAGACACATCATTATATTCTCAAGAATACTATTAATTATACGTGTCTTAATTCTTTCTCTTATTTTAAGTTATTTACTAGATTCTCTCAGATACAATTTATTACACGGGGCTGTATTATTTTTTTAAACTTATTTCAAGTTAATTCAATCTCTTATTTTGTGCCACTTCACCTACTGTTCCTGGATGCAATATATTACAAGTTGCTGTTTTTTTTCTTTTATTTTGAGCCACTTCACTAAATGCTCCCAGATACAATATATTACAAGTTGCTGTATTTTTTTCTTTTATTTTGAGCCCCTTCACTAAATGCTCCCAGATACAATATATTATAAGTTGCTGTATTTTTTTCTTTTATTTTGAGCCACTTCACTAAATGCTCCCAGATACAATATATTACAAGTTGCTGTATTTTTTTCTTTTATTTTGAGCCCCTTCACTAAATGCTCCCAGATACAATATATTACAAGTTGCTGTATTTTTTTCTTTTATTTTGAGCCACTTCACTAAATGCTCCCAGATACAATATATTACACGTTGCTGTATTTTTTTCTTTTATTTTGAGCCACTTCACTAAATGCTCCCAGATACAATATATTACAAGTTGCTGTATTTTTTTCTTTTATTTTGAGCCACTTCACTAAATGCTCCCACATACAATATGTTACAAGTTGCTGTATTTTTTTCTTTTATTTTGAGCCACTTCACTAAATGCTCCCAGATACAATATATTATACGTTGCTATTTTTTTTTTCTTTTATTTTGAGTCGCTTCACTAAATGCTCCCATATACAATATATTACAAGTTGCTGTATTTTTTTCTTTTATTTTGAGCCACTTCACTAAATGCTCCCACATACAATATGTTACAAGTTGCTGTATTTTTTTCTTTTATTTTGAGCCACTTCACTAAATGCTCCCAGATACAATATATTACACGTTGCTGTATTTTTTCCTCTTTTATTTTGAGAATCTTCCCTAGATGCTTCTCAATACACTTCATTGCACGTGGAAGTATTCTTTCTTTCATTTTGAGAATAGATTTGATACCCCTTGAAATCGAAAGGAAAGAATGAATAGGGAAAGAATGAAGGAGGTGAAAGAAAGAGTTGAATCAAAGATCCATGTATTTTTAAGGTGAAAATGAATAGAATGATCGGTAGCGAGGAAAGAGACAAACCAAAGTTCGTGTTGCAATTCAGTGGCGATTATCTTAATTTAACACTATTATCAATTACCAAGGGTCCCTTTCATTATGATATGCTCCCCAGATCGGTGAATGAAATTCACATAAAGAAAAGAATGACAATCATCTTTAAGCCCCAGGACACTAAGGGCCAGTACTCGTTTAGGAGGGACCCTCCCAACAGCCGAAAGTGGAAGCCTTTCCTACCACCAGAGAGAGCCACTCGTCCCGCGTTAGTGAAATGGGAACTGATAACTATTTCGGCCGACTTCGTAGGTGGAAGAGTGATGTGTTGAAGAGTTACGAATATCCAATTAAGCCCCCCCCTTCAAGAGTATAAATAATCCAAATGAAATAGAAAGGTCCGTAAGGTGGTTGGTAGGTTCAAGAGTTGCGAGCACATTTATTCAATTCTCCTAACCTCACCCTTTTCTGTACAGACCTCTTTAAATCTGATAATAATAATAATAATAATAATAATTATGATATAGGTCAGGAATAATGCCGTCTCCCAGCAAATGGCGTAAAAGAGATTAAGCCCGGATAAATGCTGCTGGCATGGGAACCCGCGTGCCCGAATGCCTGGTTCTTAAAACCTCGCTGATAATAGCGTTGATGTGCACCAACCCAACCTTGTTGGAAATCGGTTGAAGAATGACGACGGGATTGACCCTATTGCGAGGCGAAGCGAATCGCGAGCGGAGGTGACGCGGTCGCTGTGAGATGATCCGCGCCTAACCACTAATCATTGCGCGATGATAAATGAGATGTTAACAGCTTCTTTTATTCCCCACTAATCATTGCGTGATGATAAATGAGATGTTAACAGCTTCTTTTATTCCCCACCAATCATTGCACCCATCATTACAATCACCACCAATCGGTGAGGCCATTTTCACTGCATGACTGACTAAGGGACGAAGAGGAGAAATAGTGAAAAGAAAGGGGTGAGGATCTTTCCAAAAAAGGTTCGTAAGAAGAGAACAGAGACTCAAAAATACGAATATGAATGCATTTGTGGGGTGTCTTCCCCAATTGACGGTATATGAGGTTTCTGATGAAACTAACATAAAAATCAGGATGACAATCACCGGTAAGGCCGAGGACGAGGGTATGCGAATGAATCTTAAAGGAGGGAGCTCTCGTGGTCTAGTGTATAGGGTACTAGAGCCTCTCCCCCTCTTCTAGCAGGGTACTCTGGTTCGATCTCCGCCGAGGACACAAAATTTTCCCGTGCCGTAGGGAACTCTCACCAATCACTGCGCAGTCCTAATCTCGCGCATACGTTATCATGCACATAACAATTATGACATAGTTTTCCTCTCTTTCCTCTTTCACGCTCACACAACATCATTCTTTCGCCTCTCGGAATCTGCCCAAAGGAGTTTCAATCCGCACTCCCTTTACGAACAGGTGGCTCTTCCTTGGGCCACAGGAAGGTTGCAAACGCTCGCTGGTTGGTGGAAAATACTAGGACACACTGTCGTTCTTCCTGCCCCTTCCTCTCCAACGTGGGCTGGCTCCTTGTATTCGAATCATTTTGTTCTGTCGCGTCCACCGTTACTGGTACCAGGACAAGCTATTCACGGTGATGAAGTGGCCACCTCCGTCTCCGGATTTAAATCTCCTGGTAAACCTGCGGCAGGACATGAAAAAGGCCGTAAGACGTCGTCAGCTAGCCTCCAATAAGCGAGTGAAGGCAGTCATCACCGAAGAGGGCACCAGCATCGCCATCCCTCCTTTGTCGAACCCTCGAGAAGATCATGGCTCGAAGAATAAAAGCTCTCATCACTGTCAAGGGATTCTCGATACGCTACTGAGCTTCTTTCATCAGTTTTGTATTGCTGTAATTTTCATAGAGCTTCGTCGGTTTGTGGTTGCTGATGTTAAATGTTTTGGCAAATTTTGTATTTTGTAAAAAAAAAATTCGTGCTTACGGCATTAATAATCTTTTGCTACTTATTCTTCCTTATTTCACTGTTATATTCATATTAATATACAAATAAAACCTTTATCACACTTGAGTGATCTAATTTCCTAAAATTTGCGATGTTCGAAAACTTTGGGCCACCGCTGTACTCGAAGACTCGATTCTTGGGAGTAAATAGTGTATTCAAACAATAAATTACCAATCACCAACAAATATTTGGTCGATAAATCGAAAGTCAAAGGTGAAAAAAATCGCCTCTGATTTTGTAATAAATCGCCAATAAACTGTCAAAGTTCCTCATTAAATTGTCAATAAATCGTCAATAAATTGCAAATCCATCGCCAATAAATTGTCAAAAAATCATCAGTGAATTGTCTACTTAGCAATGAAGAATTGTCAATAGACCGTCAGTAAATTGTTAATAAAATCAATAGATTGTGTCCTCAACAATAAATAGTGTTCCTTAGGTCATGTGTAGTATGGGCCAACATGCTGCAGCTGACAGGAATAATTGCGTGCCCTCCGGCCCAATGTCTGTAGGAGGATCTGCGGTTATACATCTCTCTCCACATTTTCACGACTTCCATCACCAGTTTTTTCACAGTTATAGCTGGGAGATAACAGTTTAATCATGGTAGCCACCCTCAGCCTCCACACCGGCCTTAAGACGGCTCTGGAACCTGGCTCATGCATTCCTCACTGTACCCCTGGGAAGATCTTCGAACAACTCCTTGATCTTGGCCACCAGCTCGTCTTTGGGGTTGCAAGCAGAGTGGTTGTTGTCCTTCCCAACCGCGCCCCACGCATAGTAATCCATTGGATTGCAATCGGGAGAGCTAGGATAGAAAGGGGGGCTGGTAAGTCATAGAAATTCTCCAACAACCACATAGCCGTCCCAATTGTGCCTAAGACCCTGCTCAAAGATGTGGGGCGTCATCAAGTCACCCTGACTGGAGACAAACACAAAGTCTGTCACACTTAGGGTGAACTAGGTCTTCATGATACATGGAACGTCACATGGATTGTAAGCGAGCCACCTGTTGTTTTGGGTGTTGTGCAACGAGTCCTGGCAGAAGTTCTTTTCGTCTTAGAAGAACGAGATCGTCCCTTGATTAACATGATGTTTCAGCTTGTTCGGGAGCTTCTTTGACTTCATCAAGCGGTTCTCCTTGGCCATAGGTGTCAGAATTTGTTCTTTGCCCCTGTAGTATGAATGGTAGCAAAGGGTCCTCATTCAGGGCCAGCTTCGTGGTGTTGACTCAGACACCCATCTCTCTCGCCAAAGCCCAGATTCCCTTGCTCGGGTCTTTCATCCCCTTGTCCTGCAGTTGTTGGATGAATTCCGGCGTGCGGACTCAGTCAGAACGCCTGCCGTGTTCCTTTCTGCTGACCACGACTTCGTAGTCTCAGCTGCAACTGCCCGTGCCACGTCTTACAGCTTTCACACTGTTAACAAAACATTGATCAGCAGTTATGATGTCGGCATTTTGATATCCAGCACGAATCATCATGATAGAAGTAACTTTTTAATATTCAGTTGATTTCTAGTCTTCCATGTTAGGTAACTTTTTTTCAACTAAAACTTTACTCTTTATGCTCTCCAACACCGTTGACTTTTCCTCCATACGTCAACCTGTTCCTGAAAAAAAAGACATTTAAACTCCGGATAATCTAAAATTTTAATTCACTGCTAACATATTCGATACCCTCGGGCCCTTTGGAGTGACTGTGAACCTCTCGTAAATAGGGTGTTATCAGGAGACCATCAGCTAATAAATATTCCTCTAGTTCCAACAAGAGAAAAGGGTTGGTGAACCAATCCAAATGTTCCAGTTAATGACGAAGTCATTATTCAGGTGAATAAATAGTTACAATGGTTTGAATGTGTGGCTACAATTTGAGTGATAAAGACCGTGCTAATGATTGCGTTGATGAGCTGATATTATCCTCACTTGATGAATTCGTTCAGAAGCTCTTTCATACATAGATTCAACATATTCTGTGTAGATGGAGATAGATTCAACTCCGATTAGTGAATTATGATTGGTGATGAATAGCCATTAAGGACCTGCCTTCTACACGAACGTAACATAGGGGCAGATAAATGACGTTCTGCGTCCTCCAAGTCCGTTACCTTAAGTATCTTGGATTATGTACGTCCACACACTTTCACAGCTTTCTAATTTTATCACGTTTACTTAAATCCCCACAAGCCTTCTTGCGAAGATTTCCTCGTTGCCTTTCATTTTTAGTCGTCTGGTCGCGATTCTATGCATAAGTTACTATGTTGATCAACCAGTTGGATGGGAAACCATTCTACTTTTCGGTGAATTTGGAGCAATAACATCGTAGCTATTCGGCCGATTCTAACGAAATTTGAAACCCTAATGTTGTTTTACATTCCCTCTAGGATTATATAATAGCCAAGGTCCTCTCAAGGTTAGTCCGGGAATTATTAAAAGAAAACAAACTATGGGTCGGATTGCCCCACTTGTAAAATGTTATGAAGGTCAGAGGATAAAACGGTTTGTTAATTGATAAAATGTTGGCTAATTCATTTTTTTTAAATTATTGAAATGATTGAGAGCACGCGACTTAAGTCTGTTGACCTTGTTCTCAAATAAATACAAAGTAATGGTGTGTAATTCTCACTCTACCAGAATGCCAACCATTGGTTTCATTCCTCAACCACACAATAACAATCTGTGCGTCTCAAGAACGCAGAGGGAAAAAGCATTCGAGGATGTTTCTCGTCAGTGAAGAATGTAACAATGATAAAGTTAACTGCAATGTACACAGTGATGGCATGCAGAAAGTTACTGTATCCAATAATGCTGTTAAATTGATCTATTGGGTAGAATCAATCGCTTGGTGTGGCGAGGAGGGTCCTCCAGGGAGCCCCATGCGGTGTTATGGTAGGGGACTCGTTGCTATAGAAACCGCATCCATTGTTTACATTGCTTCCTTCCTAACTTTAAGACCTTGGATCGTCCGCTCTCCAAACATTATTAACGAAAGAAAAATTAAATAAATAATTTTTTTTATAATAAATACAAAAAATAAATACATTTTTTAGAATAAATAAAAATTAAATAAGTACATTTTTAGAATAAATAAAATGAAATAAATACATTTTTATAATAAATAAAAATGAAATAAATATTTTTTATAATAAATAAAAATTAAATAAATATTTTATAATAAATAAAAATTAAATAAATATTTTTTAGAATAAATAAAAATTTTATAAATATTTTTTATAATAAATAAAATTAAATAAATACATTTTTAAAATAAATAAAAATTAAATAAATATTTTAAGAATAAATAAAAATTAAATAAATACATTTTTATAATAAATAAAAGTTAAATAAATACATTTTTATAATAAATAAAAATTAAATAAATAAAAATTAAATAAATATTTTTATAATAAATAAAAATTAAATAAATATTTTTAGAATAAATAAAAATGAAATAAATACATTTTTTAGAATAAATAAAAATTAAATAATTAAATTTTTATGATAAATATAAATGATATAATTCCATTTTTTATAATAAATAAAAATTAAATAAAGAAAATAAATAATAAACCTGGAAATCTGTTTGCAATGAAGTCTAGCTCCTCAACCTTTTCCCCACAGTTTAAACTTACCCATTCCCTCAATGCGACCTTCATAAAGGCCGCACTTGGAATAGCAATTTCATTTTCCTGCGTGTAATCTTTAATAACAGGGGCGTTTAATGAAGTACAAAAAATATAAAGTTGAGAACTTCCCCCTTTATCCCGGGCAAAGATAGGGGAGGGGGGCATTAGAAGATATTATAAAGGGGTGGGTACGGAATGAGGTGCCCCAGTCAGGAGGATAATATTACTCGGACCATCTTTTTCTTAGATGGAATTAGCGCCACTTAATCGGGGAAAGTGCACTGAATGGGGAAATAATAAAGTTGAAACAGAAACAAAAGAAAATTGAGAGAATAAAGAAGGAACAAGGAAAGGATAGAGGATGATGGGGATTTATCCTCCCTAAACTTTGCGAACGGAAGGGCGAGTGACAAAGACCGAACAAATTTCCCATAACGAACACAGAAATCCCAAGTACGAACTAACCCTGCCCCTTGGCGTTGATTAACTCGGCCATAAGTTTTGGGGGCACGGCGTGGCAAGATAATTCCTGTCGTAGCCTCGGTATAAACAAACGCACAGGAACTGCCTTACACAAATCTCGGTTTGAAGCTGAGTTCAGGGAAACGAGGTCAACCTTGCGGAATAACACAGGACTCGGACTATTAAATTAAGAGATATTTCCTTGGCCTAGCGAACAACGTGTTGGACTACCAACGTCAAGGTACCAGGTACAATCCCAGTGAGAACGGACACCAAACTTTAGCGTACGTTTTGAAATTGCCGCCTATTGGGGGAGGCGCTGAGCCGGCGAACGGTTACAGGCAGCTCCATTCACACACGTCACCAAACACATACCCAATCATCCCCGCTCCCCTTCTCTCTTCACACACAACATATCACTCTTCCATCTGGAACATCTCGAGCCCATATTCACACACCTTTGGCATAGAAGGGAGGGGAAAATCTCTCATAGGTCACGAAGGGTTCTCTGGTTGGTGTCAAAACACATTACTACCACTGAACCTTCCCAACCCTCAACGAGGACCCACTCATAGTGCTCTTAGGCATGCCTACGATTGTCAGTCTGATCTTTATGTGAATTTCAGTATCCGGTAGGTAGATGTCTTCCACGCTTCATAAGAGACGGGTAGCGTAATTAACTAATTAAATCTAAATTGAGGCCACTGGCGTGACCAACGACGGCATTTGAACTCACTGGAAAGAGAATGGTTGGGTAGACAGACGAAAGTATAAGGTAGATAAAAGACCTGAAATTCACAGAATGAGAGCTGTAGGTAAATAAGGTAGAGAGGTGGATATATATATTTAGTAGATATAATGGATAGTAGATATGTGGGTGAATAGGGGGATCCATACGTGAAGAGAGTAGATGTGGGTAGGTATGGCCGATATATTGTTAAAAAGTGTAGATATATGGGTATAGAGGGTGGCTAGATACAGTAGAGAGATTTGGTAGATATGTGGGTAGAATTGTAGCTAGATTAGGTAGATATGTAGGTAGGTAGGGTGGCTAGATACAGTAGATAGATTTGGTCGATATGTGGCTAGATATGGTGGAGAGATACAGTAGATATATTTGGTAGACATGTGGGTAGAAAGGGTAGCTATATAGAGTAGATAGATTTGGTCTATATGTGGATAGATAGGGTGGCTAGATATACTAGATAGATTTGGGAGGTAGGTGGGTTGATAGATTTGGTCGATATGTCCATAGATATGGTGGCTAGATAGAGTAGATAGGTTTGGTAGATGAATTAGTAGATAGGGTGGCTAGATGTAGTAGATAGATTCGGTCGATATGGTGGCTAGATACAGTATATAAATTGGTAGATAGGGTGGCTAGATATACTAGCTAGATTTGGGAGGTAGGTAGGTAGATATATTTGGTCGATATATGGGTAGATATTGTGGCTAGATACAGTAGATAGGTTTGGTAGATATAGGACTAGATGTAGTAGATAGATTCGATAGATATATTGTTAGATAGCATAAATAAGGCTGATATGTGGGTAAATGGGAAGATTGAAAGCTAAATAAGGTATGTATGTGGGTAGATATAGAAGAGGGGTGGCTAAACAGGTAGATCAAGTGGATAAAAAGTAAATAGGGTGCATAAATAGGTAGATAGGGAAGGTAGATTGATGGGTTAGTTAGATAATTTCACCTCATGTCCTTTTTCAGTCCTGGGCAAGGTTCCCCGACCATTTAGTGAGTGAAATTCACATAAAGATTAGAATGACAATCGCTGACAAGCCCTGATCACCAGGGCCCAGTCCTTGTTGGACAAAAAGGTACAGGAAAAGTAATAATATTGTGTTTTGTCATCTACCAGTGCGTAAAAAAACCATCGTGGCCCAAGGAAGCGCCACCCGTTTCGAGTCAACGGAGTGTGGGTTGTTGTGCTTGGTTACGTGTGTGGTGACATACAAGACGGAGAAGTGCGCGCGCATGTCTCAGACTCGACGCACCGCCTGCGAGCGGTAACCTCTTGGAGCGAGGAAACCTTTTGGCTCGCCGGGGATCGAACGCGGTACCAATACGTGCAAATCTAACCCCTTATCAACAAGACTAAGGTCTCTGTGTGTGTGCATCTGTGTGTGAATATATAGGGAGACAAAACCAGTTAATAAAGAATGTTATAACCGTGTACGCAAGAGATCCAGTTAAATTCCTACACACCGATGGATGTATACTTTAGCATAGGTATACAGACTTAAATGGTTCATTGATCTTGAAGGTTTATACTAATATACTTGTGGAACAAAGAAAACGAAGGGGGTGCATATTTGAGAGGGGCGGGGGAGGCTGTCCTCGCCAGCCAGAAGTCCAGTTCTCTCGTGTTTTCGCTTCGTTGAGGATCAGGAACAAAGAAAAAGCCCTCTATATGACTGCTTTGGGCTTAGATATAGTAAACGTTTATTGCATAAATATACACTCGAAATTGGTACCTTGCTTTGTTTACATCCCTATAATATTAATTAAAAAGAATAAATGAATACAGTTAAATATATATATATATATATATATATATATATATATATATATATATATATATATATATATATATATATATATATATATATATATATATATATATATATATATATATATAAGCCTTCAGTCGCTTATAAAGAAGTGACAAGAACCTTTAGATTTAAACAGTGCCGTTATTTCGGTTCTCCTTTTGGTCGACGACCATGGACACCGCCGGTCTTTATTTCCTGGAGCAGATTTTCGTTCGGATTGATGTCATTTGGATATATTGATTTAATTATTTTCAAGTTTTTCATTTGGTTTCTAGCGATATGGTTTGGGGTGTTGGTATATTGAAATACCCACCTGGATTTCAACTTAAGGGTTGTGGGTTACGGGATGATGGTTTTGGCTAACATCAAGGCACATGGCTCTATCCATCGTTCTCTCGGATACTTGAAGTCGTCCTGTACTATAGTAAGAGAAACTCCATATTATATTACAACCACTATATTTAACGGTCGGAACTTCTTTCTTTGGTTTGTCTTCCTCCAAACGTAATGGTAGGAATTGAGGACAAATAGCTCGAGCTTGTCTATTGATATCAAAGAACAATATTCTAATAGCTATCTGGCTAGTAAAAATCCCTTTTAGTAAACCCGAGACGCGTCTCCGCGTGTGGTCTTTCTCAAGGACAACACTTACCTATCTCAATCTTTAAGGTTGCAACCCGTGCTGGTGGAGCGAGTGGGAAGTATAACAGTTGTTTACGCTGCTTCATGATCTTGTACTAACTCCTTGCGAGAATTCATTTACGAAACTGGAATAGACACAAAAGTCGCTCAACAACCTCAAAATCCCGGGTGTGGTTCTAAGACCATTAACTATACTGTTTACGATCAGGTTCCGAGAATAGGAGGTACTGTACACTTAAATTGCCCGTCAGAAAGATTGAAATTAGGAATTTCTCCTATTAGTATCGACAATTTTTCTTTTACGGAAATCTTTACAATTGTATATTATTTGGGACTTTGAATAATCTATTTGGTGGTTGAAATTGTTAATTGGTTAAAAATACTGGATGTAGTACTACCTCGCTTGACGTCACCTTTACGTTCATATATTCGTTTTTTTTTAATGTCTTCCCAGTCTCTCCTATATAGAACGAAGGAAAGTCAGTGGATTAACACGGGATTACATATATACCTGCCTCATTTGACTGATCCATGAGCTTATTCGAAGGGAAAGATTTGTGGATAGAATAAGGGTTTTAAACGTCGCTCGACCTGGAGAAATAACTTTATTTACTCCTTTGAGGAGGGGAGAAAATGGGAGGGATAAACAATTCGAGGTATAAACACTGTTTTTATCCTTGGGTCGGTAGTATGTAGATTTATCTTTAGATAAGCTCTCATTGATGGCGTGGAGGGGATAATTTAATTCAATGAATCTCCATGTTGTATATGTAATCTCATCTTCTAACAAGCAAGGATCACAGATTATAAATGCTCTCAAGAACATACCTGTTGCAACGGTTTTTTTTAATGCCTAACATCATGATGTGAAAAAAATGAATGTAATAGTTAGAATGGGTCGGTTTACGGTGCACAGTGAAGCTAATTTAGTCAATGACTCTTACAATTTTAACATCGAGAAAGACTATACAATTATATTTTTCCCAATCTACTTTAAAATTGATGGTGGGATGGAGGTCGTTAATATTTTTAAGGAAATTGTCGAATGAATTTAAATTTTTGGTAGGCCAAATCGATATGACATCATCTACATACCTATACCATACAAAAATGAATGTGAAATAACAGAAGGGAATAAATTAACTTCAAAATGTTCCATAAAAAGGTTACATAATATGGGCGGTAAGGGATTGTCCATGCTAAGACCATGTTTTTGACGGAAGAAACCCATTTCACTGATGAATACAACATTGTCAGTAACACATAGTTTGACAAGATTTATAATTTTATTTTTGCCTAGTGGGAGGTTTAATATCGGAGTGTCTAATCCGAGGGCTTCATTAACTGGGATATTGGTGAACAGGCTATATATATAAATATCAAAGCTAACTAAACGACTACCTTCTATGTTGATTTTTCTAACTTTTTCAATAAAATCAGAGAATGGATTATGTGTGAAGGAGAGGTCAATCCAACAGCGTCAACGAGAAGGCAGGCTAACCACTTCGAGAGTTTGTATGAATGAGTCAATACACGATATAATAGGAAGAAATGTCGTTAACTTTTGTGGGTTTTCGGCACACCATACATACGGAGCAGTGATGGGTTGGTAGGTTTAAAACGATGTAGAAGGTCTGGATTGCATGGTTTAAGCAATTTTGTGGGAGTCTTGTTGAAGATCTCAGTTGCATTATTAAATAGGTTTGAAGATGTTTGTATCATTGACTAAATCCTGTAATTTTCCCTATAAGAATTTTTGTTAACAGAACAATTTGGTTAGATTTATCGGATTTTGTTATCATAATATTTTTGTTAAGAATTAACTAATTTAAGGGCAGTCATAAGGCGCCTAGGTGAGATGAGGCTTCTTTGCAGGCCTTCTCGACTTGAGACCTCGGTCTCCGCCTTGTGTATGCGCTGAAGTGTTCACACCTGTTTCTTTCCAATCGTGAACAAAGCTTGGCACTGGAAGCAAAACCAACCCAATCGTTCAGCTGGGACTTTACTGGAACACTGCAATGTTGGCGTTCATGGGAAAATTTTAAGCAGACCTTTAACAACTATCTCGTTGCATTCCAGTCCCCTTTAGTGTAGAGCAACAATGGTTGCTCGATTTTCTTTGGAGAGAACCATTTCGGGAATTGAAAAATATTAAAAAACTCATTTAAAAAATAGATTACGAAATAGATTATAATTATATATCATCATTCGTTTAACCCATATTTGGGTTAAATGGATAGGAAAGCTCCAAGGAGTGAAACTCACCTCCTACAGGAAGAGGACCAGATAACGATTTGGGATTTAGAGGGGAATGCAATTTTTCTTATCTTTGAATTACTGACTCTTTAATAAACCTGCAATAACTAGAATATTGCAATAATTATTCCTATCACGTAAATTCAAAAAACGAATATCTATATATATATATATATATATATATATATAGCTCAGGATACATGTTGAAGGAAACAAAGTCTGCTGACCAAAACGTCGCGTGCACTCACTTATTCTGATTTATGACCTTACGACTTTTAAAACATTCAATAATTCCCGGACTAACCTTGGGATGAGCTTGGCAATTCTATTATTTGAAAGACATGTATTTTTACCCCGGTAAAGGAGGTATCACATCGAGTAAAGTAAATTTGATTAAGGCATAGCATGAGTTAATAAATACAGACTAATAAAAATTATAAGTTAATATAAATTTAAACATGATTAGAATAAAAGTTACGTTATGGTTCTGCTATCTAAGACTGTTGTAGCATTAGGGAATATCGATGTGTCTGTTAATGCAAGACTCGTTGGAGAACTAGGCTTCGAGAACGCTCTGCTTTTCTTGTTCGCTGATCGTGTGAATATTCTTGTTTTTGCCACTTCATTCGGTGTTGCTGGTTTCTTTGTTTGGCGTGACGCAATTGCTGAGAGTGGATTGTCTCTCCTAACGGCTCTCTGGTGTTCCATTATTCTTGTCCGTAGTCGCTTTCCCGGGGTCCGCTGTTGGCCTCCTCACTGCTCACTTCTCTGAAGAAGGGGCCTAGCTTGGGTCTGAAAGCTCAGAAATAAACCATCGAAAGCTCAGTCATGCTTATTTTTTCCTTTAACATCATATATATATATATATATATATATATATATATATATATATATATATATATATATATCTTATATACCAGATAGACGACATCTTGTCGGCATGGCCCATACACAATAACAATTTAATTAATTTTCATCTACCTGAATTCGTTATACCCATCGATGAAATTCAAAGTAGAATGGGAACAGAATAATTCTCTACCTTTCTAGACGTAAATATCCACTGTTTAAATAATCATATCCATGCTTAGTCTATCGAAAACCTACAAATTCAGATGCTTACATACATTTTTATCACTACATGACAAATCCGTTAAGATATCTATTATTTCTTCCCTCTTTCTCCGAGCCTATAGAACGTGCGACCCAATCTTCCTTCAGGATGAAATTAACCATCTTATCGGCAATTTCATTGAACTAAAATACCCAATTCACTTCATAAATAGATACAATTCGAAAGCACAAAAAAAACCCTTAGGGGGGGGGCACCAAAACCTGAGAAAACGGAGGTTATACAAACCATCTATAAAAAAATCCACGTGGTGCTGATCAGGCTCCTTGACACTCCCAACGGTTATGCAACCATTTGTAGCACAATGGGGGACGTCGAGAGGCTGGTCTCCGACGAGGCTCAAGCTCATCTCAAGAAGATTGGGCTTGAAGCAAGTGTACCACAGGAAATCCTGGCCCAACGAACCATCATTCTAACGAAGCTGGACCCAATCTTCACAGAAAATTCCTGTGAAGAAATTAAAAAAGAACTCGAAGCGAAACAAGAGTGGGCTTGCATCACAGCAGTGCACAAATTCGGAAAAGGAAACGGCGTGGTGAAAATAGTATTCACTACCATCGATATGGCAAACAGAGCCAAAAACGACGGGCTGCTCGGCTTCTACCTGAAGGTCAGCCCGGAACAGATCCTAAAGGAAGAATACATTCAAATCGACTGCTGCTTCAAATGCTATGCAGTCGAAAAACACGCCACAAAAGATTGCACAATTGCCGACCCTGCATGCTCCAACTGCGCCAAAACCGGACACGGTTGGAAAGAGTGCAGGGAAAGGGTGCAAAAATGCGTAAATTGTGGGGGTGACCACAGGGCCCTGGCCATGAGGTGCCCAATCCGTAAAGAAGCCATCCGCAAAAAAAGAGATAGGCTGAGAGAAGAAAAAGAAGAGAGGAAAAAATCCACGTACGCGGATACGGCAGCAAAGAATACCACGTCGGCACGAACGAACGCAATGAAGTTGGTCATGCCTAAGGAAGGGCAAGAAGTCATGGCCATGGTCATGGTTGCCCACCTGGCAAACATAACAAACCCCGGTACCTTCTCATCCCACCTCAACCTTCTTCTGGAGAAGAATGGTTGCAATAAAAGGGTTTGGTTACCCGAAAACCCAGACTCGGCGGGCCTTTTTAATCTCGAGTTCATCGAAGAAGAAAAAAAGGCCCCCTCAAGTAATGGGGTAAAGGAAACCGAAAAAGAAGAAGAAGGGAAAATACAAACGCCTTCGGAAGGAGAAGAGGAGAAAGAAGGCGCAAAGAAGAAAAATAAGAAGTCACCAGAAAAAACACCGCAGAAGCCACAATCTACTTCGGACGAGGAAGAAGAGGACGACGAAAGGCACGGAGGGTTTCCCCTCACCGAGAAAAAGGAAATCCTCGAATGAGGTCTCTTTTTCGACGGGAAAGACGTGGGACTACGTGTCTTCGGCTCCCCCCTGTCCCCGGCCCCCAAAGACGACCTGGAACTACTCATCATCGGCCTAGCCACGGGTGAATACAAATGGGCGTACGAGGGACCATACTCTAGGAAAGAAGTGTCGGCCCTACTCCTAAAATCCCTAGTATACATCAACCCTAGAGACGTGCATAACGTTAACATGACGACATTCAAAGCTATACGGAGTGGACAAAAAACATCGCAAATTAAATAGTGAATAAGGAAAAGTGAGCAATTTATGTAAATAATAATAGTGAATCATATTTAGTGAAACAAATCTAATTTATTAAAAATTAATATAGTGAAAATAGTAAAGTAAATAAAATAAGTACAAATAAAGCAAAAAGTAATGAACAATTATAGTGCAACTAAACTAATTTAGCGAAAATAAATCTAATGAAAATAATTTAGTAAATAAAATAAGCAAAAATGATAATTTTATACAGTGATAATAAATCAAATTTTAGTGTTAATCGATTTAATGTAAAATTAAATAAGCGAAATACAACAAACAGACTTACAAAGCATTAAAAGCTATCGTAAATTTAATGTGTAGTAAATATAAAGTAAAATATAATAAACTAACAAATTAAATTAATTATAACGTGTATAATAACAGTAATTTTAAGAATTTATAGTAAATTATCCATAATCTATCTATAAGTATGTAAATTGTAGTTAACTTGAAAATTCAATTGATAATGATTTCCATGTCTCCGGGAAGCTATCATTTCCTACTTCTACTCAGTGCTTTTACCTCCTCTGCTAAATCTATTTTCACCACTATTTTCTATCAGTCTAACTACATATAATGTATGTAATTACCCCTTTTTGTATTTATAACTTAATAAACCTTTGACCTTTGACCACAAAAAAAACTTCTATGCCATCTCCACACCACGAAGGGACGATTTAAAAAAAAATTATTAAAATTATTATTTTAGTGGGGCCTTGGCCCCCCTAAAATCATATGCGAACGGAAATAACATAAATATTACATTCAAATATTCTAATACCATTGGAAAATCTTTGACTAGACTATGTCGAATCAATCTCGAAGCTGGAGTATACAGCATACCATGGTATAATTGCAAATTAACATACATCGGCGAGTCGGGCCACTTTAATAAGAGGATGAAAGAACATTTAGCTGATATCAGAAGCTGTACGAGCTCTTCAAGTCTTTTTACGCACATGCAAAAGCACGATCATAGAATTGATTTTAACTATGCAAAAATCATATATAAATCAAACAATTATATTGAGAGGAGAATTGCGGAATCCATCATCATCAAGAAAGTTGATAATTTCAATTTATCTGAAGGGCAATACAAATTTAACAAATATATATTAAATAAAGTCGCCAATCGTATTTATAAACCCCTGAATGCAATGGGTCTCGGAGATTAGCAACTCTCCAAATTGTTTCCGGTTCCATTTCATTTTGTTTAGCATGTCATTCGCGCCAGATTCACTCGAGTTTTTCCCAGATAGTTTCCTGCTGTTTCATTTTGTTTAGGATGTGTCTTACCTTATATATATATATATATATATATATATATATATATATATATATATATATATATATATATATATATATATATATATATATATTGTGTTCCTTGCCTAGTTTCTTCATTATTAGTTGAAAATGGCATCTTGCCGAAACTAGTCCGATTGTTATAAATAAAATCTTGATTCAAATATTGTGATTTGCCATTATCTTTCACTGATAAAACATCACGCTAATGTGATATCTTCCATTATATATATACCGGGTGTCCCAGAAAAAAGTTAACCGTACTTTGAATTAGCATAACTCTAAAACTATTGGAAATTTTTTGATCCTGCGAAAGGTGTTTTATTTAACATCTATTTATCTGCCGATTCTGGGAATCTCATTAAATTCCCTTTTATGATATTGATACACTAATGGATTTAGTGGAGGCTATCAAAAATATGTTTGTGCCTGGAAGTAAAATAATGAAACGAAGCCTAGGAAGGCTAGGCCACTGTGCATTTTCAAGAGAAGCGTAGGGAGCCTAGGTAGCCTAGGTCACTGTGCGATTCTTCAAGCAAAGCTTAGGCCATTTTGCAGTGGTTTTTCAGCCACGCTGTTCTATGGTCTCTTCATTATTGCTTACTAAGCAAATCAAGGCGTTTCTGTGTAAAAGTTTACTTCCATAGAACCTTTTTAATCATGCAGTTAACAAAAGATCAACGCGTATTTGTAGTCACAAACTTTATTAAGACTGGCAGTATTAAACAAGTACAATATTCATTTGAACAACGTTTTCCAGGTAGGCACCTACCAAGCAAGCCCACAATTTGGAGAAATGTTCGCAAATACTAACATGAGGGAATATGTTTAAATCTAAATATAGGTCGTTCGGGTCGTATGAGAACCATAAGAACAACAGAAAATATCGAAAATGTTCAGATGACACTTCTTCAAAATCCACATGTATCAGTCAGAAAGAATGGGTTACAATTGTCAAAGTCATCATTTAACCGCATTATTAAACATGACTTAAAATGGCATCCCTATAAGATGCATGCAAGACACCAGCTTCTTGAAACTGATTTTCCTCGTCGTAGACAATTTGTCGAATGGCTTCTGCATAAACCTGCTCGTTTCTTGGAAAACATTTTGATTGGAAACGAGGCAGCCTTTTTCATGAATGGAAAGGTAGATAGCCATAACATTCGGCAATATTAGCCGCGGAATCAGCATTCAACTTTGACACACGTATTGGTCAGCAGAAAGTGTCTCTGTGGATGGAATATGCGGGAATGGCTATCTTATCGGTCCATTGTTTTACGAGAATAACTTGAATGGTGCTGCCTACCTGAGCATGATCAACGAAAGGATCTTCTCAGAACTCCGCCAGATTTACGGCAATCAATTCAATAGACTTTGGGGGATTCAGGACAGCGCACCAGCTCATAGACAGCTTGCTGTAAGAACAAAACTAAGAGAAACGTTTGACAACCCCATGCAATTGAATGGCCCCCAAGATCCTCTGACCTAACACCGTGTGATTTTTTTCTTATGGGGATATCTAAAGAATTAAGTGTATTCTACTCCACCACAAAGCATCAACCAGTTAAGAGATAGTATCACACGTGAAGTCAATAGACTTAAGGAAAATCACAAGTTAATCAAAAAAGTTGTTCAATCAATCAAAGAAATGGAGGACATGTGGACGGAAACGGTGCTTATAAAATGAAAAAAATAATTTTATTACCCATATGAAGAGGTGTTTTTGTTAAAAATGGATTTAAATATATTTGTTGATTATAAACTTCGAAGTTTCATTATTATATTTCCTTGCGCAAACATAATTTTGATAGCCTTCACTAAACCCATTAGTGTATCAATATCGTAAAAGGGAATTTAATGAAATTTCTAGAATCGACAGATAAATAGTTGGTAAATTTGATTTGTTTTGCAGAACTCAAAAATCTCTAATAGGTTTTGAGTTATACTAATTTTAAGTACGGTTAACTTTTTTCTGGGACACCTTATATATATATATATATATATATATATATATATATATATATATATATATATATATATATATATATATATATATATATATATATATATATATATATATATATATATATAAAAAATGAATTTCTTTATATTTATCAGTGTAGCCCCATAAGATGACCAATATGGTCGAAAGGTACCTCGGGCCAATAATAAATAAATTCTGAATATTGGAACCCTTATTCATTACCTTTCGCAAGGCGAAAAAAGTAGAATAAGAAAATTAGAAAAGCAAAGAAAAAAGTTAATTAAAGCTTAGCTGGACCTGATCTTTAATAAAACATGCATAAAAGAGAAATTCCTACCTATATATATATATATATATATGAGAGAGATGGAGATCAAATTCCGGGAAAAGTTTTATTTCGATGTTTCGCTGTAGACCATTTTTCTTCATGGAACTGAAGTTTGTTTGTTTTTATATTTAATGTAGAAAGACGATGAAAAAGTGAGGGACCCCCTCCTTGCTTACGTGGATAGAGAGACAGGGGAAGAAGGGGAAAGTGGTAAAACTAAAAGGTGGAGGTAGAAAGTGTGCCATAGGATTTGGCCATCTCAAGAAAGAAATTATTGCTGAAACAGCAAAATAATAATAAGGTGCAAAAAAAGTAAATGTCGTAAAGAGCTACAGTAAATAATAGATAATAAATAATTTATAATAATAAATAATAAATATAATCAAGTCTATGTCACTATACTGATCACTGATCTTTTATGTTACACTAACTAGTTGGTATTAAGGCATAACGAGTATTTTGGTTAGAATCAGAGTTACTCGTATATATTAAATTATAATGATTGGCGAACGACTTGGCAGCAGGGCTACCTGTAGATGCCCGGCTTGGGCACTGAACTTGCTGCAGTCATATACGACGTGTATCTCCCCCAGTCCTGTAGTCTGAATAATTCGTCTACATTACCTAGTAGGAGAGTTGCCTCCAAGCTGCCCCAGACTGCGGTGTTTCGTGAATGCAGGAAGACATTCGCTGTCTCTATCCCGGTTCTTCTGTGAAGCTTCCTTGTGTTGTGGATGAAGCGTAGGGCTTGATTTTTCACCCCTTGCATTTGAATCATCCTGATTCTCGAGAGTGCATTCAATAGAACTGCTGGGTACAGCAGTTTCGTTCTCACTAGGGAAGTGTATAGTTTCTTTTTGTTTGTTTTCTGCATTTAGGTTTCGAAATCGGTATAGTTTGGTGAGTTCAAGTTTCGCAACTTGAACCTTTGAGTATATATCGTTTCCTGTGTCGTGCTTGGAGATACTGAAGCTTAGGATACTCGCGTATCGAGAATAGTCTTCTATCGTTTTTTTAGTCGTATGGACTCCGTCTTCTGTCTGCCCATCGCGACTGAGGGGAATTTGGTCCTGTTCGCCATCGACATCACTCTTCCAGATCTGGTTTGGTGAGTCACAACCTGGGTGAAGTTGTGCACATATTATATGTTGATGGTTCGTGGTAGCAGCGGTTTCGGAATGTCCCTGGTGTAGACAGTAAAGAGAGTGGGACTCAGACACCCTCCGTGGGCGACTCCGGATAGCAAGTCAAACGTGGCAAGTCAAACTCTAACTAACGAGAGCATTCGGAGCTAAACATCGTTTCGAATAAGTTCTCTGGAGAGATCATTAAACTTTCCAAATCAATTGGCGTTATGCAGTGATTATGATGACAGATGGGAGACCAGTCTGTCATTTAGGATCTTTTCGAATACTTTCTCAATTATCTCGAAGAGGGATATCGGCCTTTGGTTCATCACTTGGTCTTTAGGCTTCCCAGGATTGGCAATAAAGATCATTTGAGATGTCTTCAGGCCGTCTGATAAGTATCCTGCCGCTAGTGCCACATTGAAAAAAATCAACAGTCTGGGTTTTAACCTAACCGGGACCTCTTTCAAGTGTCTTGTTATTATTAAGCATAGGCTTGGAGCATTTTGCTTAAAGCTTGAGATTGCAGTGTCTAGCTCTTCTTGGGTGATCACCATGCTTTTCGGGGCACACTTCTGCAACCTGTGCGGTTTGCAGTTCTTTAAGAGGTGAATTACCTGTAGTGGCTCTCTCAATGTGCTCCATAACTCTGTCCTCAAAACCAAAATCGAAATTTTCCTCCTCTTCTTTAGAGAAGCGAAAACAGTCACTCCAGAATTCTCTAAAAAGCTCAACTTTTTGTGGAGTTCTGGCGTGTTTGTAAAAGTGCACTATGGGGGAGTCAGCCTCCGATGTTGGTCGCCCTCTCACTTTGCTGATAACGTTCTATAAGCTTTTGAGGTTGTCTTTAACATCCAGGTTATGGATCCTACGCTCTCCCTTGTCTCTGATGTCCCGCAACAGCGTGGCATTCATTTGTTGTCTGAGCTGCTGGACTAGTGCTAAGTCCATCGGGCTGGCGTACCCAGCTGTCCGGACGCGGTCGTAAATCAGCTGGAATTGCTCCTGCAGGATCCTCTCTTGAGATGGGCGTGCCGAGATCAAGATGTTGTGCCTTGTGATCGGGATTATGTTACCTGCGATGAATAAGCTGTCAAATATACATGACATCTCTTCATCGATTACCTCTTGTGTGACAGCATAAATGTCGGGAATTTTCTCTGGGAAATAGCTTTTGTAGGCCTCTCAGTCTTCAGCCGCAAAGTTCTTTCTTGATGGTAATGGGGTGGGTATGGCTGCGGATACCACCGTGATGACTATAAGAATATGATCACTGGGGGTGTGGGGGCTAGGCTGCACAAAGTGTTGGAAGGAGAACTTGGGATCCGTAAGCACGATGTCCGGCCTAGTGGCAGTCTCTGGGTACACGAACGTCGTGTAGCTGGTGCAATCCTCTCAGCTGTGTCTCTACGCAGGGGTAACTCAAGGTTCTTCCCTCAACCCAACACTTAAGCGTAACCAACTATTCTCAATCTAGGGTTGGGGTTCCCAGCGAATAGGACGGGGTGCTCCTTCCTAACCAGGATGAACAGGTCGTGGATTGGCAGGTACATTGTCCTTGGAGGATGCCACCCCGAACCTACTTCAATGTTCCCCATGTACGGTTTGAGAGTGAAGGACTGTAATGAATCGTCAATCTCTTTCCTCTTCACATATTGTAGTCATAACCGCAGTTCAATTGCCGCTCCGTCATATGTATTGTCAGTCAGGTTCCTTGGTGGGACGTTGAATCCGAAGATTTTGATGGGATCATCGTCTTTTAGTCCAGTTTCGGAAAAAAAGGAGGATATCAGGGTCAGTTTCTTTGTAGATTTTGAACACCTGGTGTATATGGTTGGCCCAACCTTGCATATTATCTCCTAGTAGGAAACTTCTGGTACTTATGTGGGCCATAAGGCTTGCCGGAGCATGGATTTGTTATAGACTCAGCTCAAAAATTTGAGTGACGAGTCGTGCAGCTTTACCCTTTTTTCTAACAGGGCAGAGTTAACTCCCTTTTCATCTGTTGAAGATTCAAAGTGCCACTTGAAGTACCATTTGCGGATACCCGTAGTAATTTCCTCGGTGCTGAAGGTCCTAGGTTAGAAGGTATTTTTATTCACTGCAATGAACAGATTGATTTGTCTGGCATCGAGTGCATAGGACTTGGAAGTCTGCTTGTTTGTTTTGTTTCTTCAATTTTCATCGGATTCGTCTTTGGGTGGGCCTGCTTCGTGGAGGGCCTAACGGCGGTCATATCTTCATCCTCGGTTATAGCCACTTTTTCTGTACTGTCTGCTTCGCCATTTGGGGTGGGAGCTACACCCCACACGGCAAGAACTTTGTCAGAAAGACGGTTGACGTGGAACTTTAAGAGTTCCATGCCATTTGCCTCCATCATTTTGGTGAGTTCCGTGTTGAAGGATCCAGGGAACTCGTATTGAAGATATTGGCGTGTAGAATGTACGCCTCAATTTTCTGGGGTTTGAGTCGCATAGTAGGAGGATTATTTTGGAATGAGGTTGGGGCTGGCTGCAAGCCGGCCTCGATGTGGTACTAGCTGCACTCGCATATGTGCGGATTGTGGAAGCTCTGTCTCCAGTCTTCTTACGGCTCAGGTGTTCTCTGGCTACACAGCACTGCATATTCACGGTTATGTGTGGCCCCGAGCAGTTTAGACACTCTTTTACTTGCGAGACCCAACGGATCCACGAGGATCCTTCTTGTTGTCCGCATTCTGATCACAGAATCTTCTTTTTTTTCGGGGCAGTTTTGTGTGAGGTGAGCATCTATTTTATAGCAAAAGAAGCATATCAGAACATAGTAGTGCTTCTCTTACGAGATTTGCTTAGAGGCAATGGCCATCCTGAAAAGCCTCAGCCTGTTCATCTTTGCCTTTTCCGCCTTCCTTATATCTTCAAAGATCACCTTGAACACATGCGTTAAGTCGCGAAATTTGACGACCTCCGCATCTTTGACACACACACAAATGGTTCCTCTAGATCTCTGCTTCTATTTCCTCTCCAGGTATGTCTCCCATCCAAGAGACAATCTGCGTGCAAACCACCACCTTTCTTGCGGTGACTGAAAGGGTGAGGGGAGTTTCGGCTCGAGTCCCATTTAGGCTAGTAGATCCGAGGCTTTTTTTGGAAGTTAGCTTCTCTAGATCCGAATGCTCATGGCTGCGTATCCATGACTTAATTCGGTAAGCCTCTTTATCCCGATGTCTAGTTGTCCAAATATGACCTCAAACACCTGGGACTTAGAGAGACGTTATCCTTGGTCTGGCGCAGCGAGTACCGTAGGCCCGGCGGTTCCTGTGTGACGCTCATTGCTCCTTCGTCATCCGAGTCTCATCAGAGTAGGCCTGGAGGTGTCTTCACACTGCCCACTTCCTCACCCACGGCCAAGGGCGACGCAGGAAGAATCTCCAATCAGTCGCCCTCTAGACGTTTTTGGCACAGCGAGGTCGATCGCTTCTATACTGAGTCCAGAGGAAGTCGACAGATACCCTCTTTTCAAGCAGGGTAGGGTCAGGAATTATCTCCAATTAGCCCACTCACGCTCGTTTCTGCCACTGTTGGGAGCATCCGCTTCCATTCAGTGACAAACGGTTTGGTATTGGGGCACCGAAGCACAACAGAATGCACCAGGGGGAGGAGTCCAATCACAGGGTCTGCGGGGGGGCAGAAATTTCGGGGGAGAAATTTCGATTTCGCGTTGAAGTGCATTCTGGGTGGTGGGGGTGAGAGCTTTTCCCTTTGCATAACGAAAGTCCTAGCCACCGGGGACCAGATAGACGTTAGAGCAAATGCCCAGAAATTGACGACTCCGTCGACGAAAATCTGTGTTACAAAAAATTACCTCGTGCCTGTTGTCGAATAACACAGGAGATAAGTAATGGGACCAGATGTTCCAGTAACGACTAAAAAATTAAAAATTGCCATCAACTCATTCAAGTAGACAACGCCAGGTCTCTCTGGTATCACCAGACCGCCCTAACGGAGGACAGTATAATAAACGCTCTCAAGAACATCTACAGAGCGTGCTTAAACATCGAGTACTTCCCAGACTACTACAAACTTGCCAAAATGATATTCGTTCCGACAAAAGGCCAAACATTCCATTTGCTCACCAAATACATGACTATCTCTCTTTTAAACATCATAGAAAAAATCTTCGAAAGAACCTTGAACGCAAAGACTGATAGAATATATTGAAGAAAATAACTTAATCAACGAATACCAGTTCGGATTCGGTAAAGAAAGAGACACCAAACGCATTTGGCATCATCAGTGAGAAGATAGCCAAGGTTAAATCCGAGAACAAGTACCTTAAACTTGTAAAAAGAGATGTATAAAAAGCCTTTGACAAAGTTTGGATCAAAGGCATGTAACATAAGATCTTTAATCTTACAGATAGAAGAGCTTATGTGCTAATCAACAAATACGAAGGAAACGAGTTCAAACTAGAAACACAAATCTCCCAGGGAGCCTGCCTCATTCTCACGCTGTACTCCATCTATGATGCAAACCTGCGTCCACTAAGAATAGCTAAATGTCTTTAAACAAGGCCGGATTACCCATAGGGCCAAATCGGCCATGGCCCCGTGCCTCGAACCCCGCGTTTTAGGGGGTCTCACCGCACATTTTAAATTACCTGGTAATTTACTGCTAACTATTAAAATGATTAGAGACCGGATGTTTAGCTTTCCAATTAAAAATTAATTTTTCAACTATTTGGAATGAATAAAATCATTTTAACGTGTTTTTTTTCATTTGAACAGTATTTGGACAGTAAGTTGTTTTTTTATTGGTTAGTTGATAGTAAATTATCAATTAATTTACCGGAGTTTTCATTTAAGAATTTTGCACATGTTAAATTTGGGGCACGTAGAATTTCATTTGGGCATGTAGAATTAGGAAATGAAACTATATATGTGTTAAACTGTACAAATAGTTTGGAGGCAAGAGGTCATTAGAGTCGCGGGGAAACCCACGAAAATACAAAAATATCAAAGGTGACCACCTGGACAAATACGAGGATCGCACGCAAACAAACATACGCGTGTTGGAAACATTTATCAGCATCTGAACAAATATAGGCTCCGACAGAGACCTGCAACAAGCAAAACGCTAACTCTATGGGAAATATGTAGGCACAACAGGTACACAGAGCTGTCGGAAACACCGCCCAAGGGGTGTAACTAACGAACAAAGTAGATGACTGGGTCCGCCCCACGAACAAGTCAAGGTCACGCTCCTTAGAGACGAAACATATATACATATATATATATATATATATATATATATATATATATATATATATATATATATATATATATATATATATATATAAAGACAGACTCTCAACATTCAACAAAATCATTATACCTTATTCATTAACTCAATTCATTCCCTTATTAGCGTTACAGAATCCGTTTTCTCGCCCTAGTGCTGCCGCCTTTAGTCTCGATACTCCGCGTAAAACAGAAAGCATACACATTGACCGCAAATAACTCGAGACTGTTGGTACAATTTGATACGTTGCTTGCTGAGCACCTTTCAGGTTTTGGAAGTCCTGGACGAGGCAATGTTTCTTACCTGTCATCCACCACTTGTAATGAATTCCTTGTGTTCATAGCAAAGAAAGTTCTCACAAAAATAGTTTCTGATGTGAAAGCAGCTAAATATTTTGCCATTAATGTAAATTCAATCCCTGATATATCACATGTGGATCAGTTGACATTCATTATTCGGTTTGTGGACTCCAGTGGAAAACCTCTAGAACGGTTCTTAAAATTCATTCTTCTGACAGTTCATGATGATGAGACACTGGCTGATGTGGTAACGGACTGTCGTGGTCAGTGCTATAACAAAGCAAAGTAACATGTCTGGCAAATATCATGGACTACAAACCCGAATCAAACAGGTCAACCCTCAGGTTGATTTTGTGCCCTGCTCAGCACATTCATTAAATCTTGTTGGATCATTTGCTTCAGAGTGCTGTATCAATGCAATTTCATTCTTTAGATTCTTGCAAACATTATTCAACTTCTTCTCTACTTCCACTCACCGATGGTGTATTTTGAAATCAACCATTCATGGCGATGTCATAAAGTTACTATTAACGACAAGATGGTCGGCCCGGTTTGATGCAGCAAAGGCTTTGAAAGCTAACTCTGTTGAAATACGCTCAGCCTTGATTCAGTTGGCAATAGATAAGGACTGAACAACAACTAACAGATTGGAGGCATCAAATCTGGTGTAAAAAATGGAGAATTTTCAAACTGCACTTATTTGTGTAATCTGGGAGTGTATTCTGGGTCGATTAAATGCCACAAGCAAGAGTCTCCAGAAAATTGAAACTGACCTAGGAACATGTACACGTCTTTATGAAAACCTGTTGTAGTTTGTCAGTTATATGCGCAATAATGAAACATTTGAGAAGTTTGAAGAAAAGGCTAAACTACTAGTGAAGGATCACAGTTACCGTGCTGATCACCAAAGATCGAGAAAAAGGAAACGATTTTTTGAAGAGGTAGACACTGAAGCAGAGCAATCACCCAGGAATAATTTTAAGATTTCTATATTTTGGAATTGTAACAGCCTTCCCAAATGTTGACATAGCATTTCGCTTGTATTTTAACACTGCCAGTTGCAAATGAAGAAGGAAAACGGTCATTTTCAGTTTTAAAAGGAGTGAAGAGCCAGCTTCGCTCAACACTGTCAAAGGATAAACTTTGTAATCGCGCCTTGATGACAATTGAATCAGATTTGACCAAAGAAATTGAGTTTCAGCATATAATTGACACTTTTGCAAAGTCCAAATCAAGAAAGAAGATAGTCTAATCCCACTTTCGAACTAAGTGCTTCTATGGAAATATGACTTTCTATATCAAAAATATGGTTCTATATGATTCTATGAAAAAATATTGATAGTTGTCAATAAAGATATACAAAAACTTATATTCTAAATACATGCAAAGACAATTTATATATAAAAAAAATGATTCTAGGGAAAAATATTGATAATTGTTGATACAGATGTACAAAAATGTTTTATTCTAAATACATGCAAAAATAATTACATGAAAACAAATAAAAAATACAAAATCGTACTGTTTCATCATCTTTCCTCTACCACTATATGTATATTGATTTTATCACCAAATTGTTATCAGGGAAGGTATGGTAACAGGGCCCCGGCTAAAGGGGATGGCCCAGGGCCCCGCATGACTATAATCCGGCCCTGTCTTTACATCGCATTCGCTGACGACATAAGACAAAGTCGTCAGTCTGTACAGTAATGAAAACTTTCAGGCGGCGATGACAGACATTGAAATCGACAACATAAACCGATTTGAAAGGGACTGGAAAATTAGAACCAATGTGCAAAACCTTACTATATTCACAATTTCTAGAGCAAAAGTAACTGATATCAAGGTAGAAGATCAACTCTACCGATATCACCCTGAGGGCAAAGTACAGGGCCTCAAGATAACATAGGCCCGCTACCATTAACATATAGCCGAAAGAATAAATAAAACAAGAATGGTAAACCTACTATACACCTCTTAAGAGGTTTAAGCCTAAAAACAAAAGAAAGTTCTTTCTAGTACTAGGAAGGGAGCCACTTATCTACATGCCCATCTCGTTAAAAAGTGTCTAAAACAAAGAAACGCGAACTTTAAGAAAGACAAAATAAAACTGTATACCTAATTACAAATACAAGAAGAAGATAGCACAGAAGCCAAATAGCCCTACACTAACAAGCAATATTGAATCACTCAATATGACAATCAGGAAAATAACGGAAAAGATATGGAGGAAGATAAACTCTTGTGCTCCAGTATTCGCGGAAAACATAACCACAAGAGTTGACGCAACTTCCAACTCCTTATTCCCCGGCAATAGAATTCACCTGGGAATGGTGAAGGAACCCTTGTTTACATGAAATATAAAAAGTTGTTTAACGAAATTAAGATCGAGCTCCCAAAGAGCACAACTCGATAAAGTCCAAAAACCCAAACGTAAATATACCTACCAAATATAAACCTCTTGCCCCCAAAAGACAAACTCACGATTAGACACAAGATACAGAATACGGTTAAGAATATCAGATAAAGACAGCAAAAGTGAAGTTTGTACGAAAGTTAAATGGTAAAGTGCCAGGCACTAGTCCAATGTGGAAAAAGTGTTAACAACATACGGGAAGAAAAGTCGCAACAGTACACAGCTAGGTAGGTATTAGTTCAAAACAAATATTCGCACAAGATACGAATGCTACAATAGATATATGAATGAAAGAACGATTGCAAGTGGGCAGAAATTAGACGGTTCTTGCGTCACATATCGAAAAATTGCGCAAAACAATGCAATATAGCAACGAATAGAATAAAAATAGAAATAGGGACTCGTGGTTCGGAGTCCACTTCAATCAGTAGGTCCAAATAATAGTAAAGTTTCATTCTATTCTTATAGCCCCCTAACTAAGGAAGAAGGTCAACTAAGATCAACTTCTTATCACTTACTATGATTTCGTATTTAAACTTACTTTCATCCTCCTCCTCCTCCTCCTTCTCTCCTCCCTACTCGGCTTCCACCGACCTCTCTCCACCATGCATGATCCTGTGTGAGGGAGGTGGCAGGACACGGGGAAGAGAGTTGACCTTGTGTTGTATACCTGCCCTACCCTTTCAGCGGTGGGGAAGGGAGGTGGTGGCCTGGGGTAGATGAAACCATAAAAAAAATCCAATATTCATTCATGTCACCGACGATAACCGTCTCGGTCAAAAAAACATAGGACAAATAAACAATGGAGTTTTCCGAACTTTTGCATTCCCTTTCTGCCGATGAGAGAAGGTTCTTCAGAAAATTAGACAAACTTAAATTAAAAATCAATCAACGATGCAACTACCGCTGTTAATATATATATATATATATATATATATATATATATATATATATATATATATATATATATATATATATATATATATATCACAAAAATATCGAATTAACGATGCCAAACATACGTATCATATCTGGGAAATTAAAAGAAAACCGGGAATAGAATTGGAAAATCTCTATGGAGTAATACCTAGGCCATTTTTAAACTGTAGTAAAGCCTAGGCGTTTTTAACATTATAGCAATGTCTAAGCATTTTTTTTAAGCTGTAGCGATGCCCAGGGCCTCTTCAAGTTTAATGCCTAGGCAATTTTTAAGCTGTAACAATGCCTAAGCCTTTATCAAGCTGTAATAATGCTTAAGCCTTTTTTAAGCCTTCCTATTTTGGTATATGCTGATAGTCTTGAGTTAGTGGCTAAGTGTGCCGCTTTTAGTGCCAAGATATTAATTTTGACACTGACTAATGTTAAACAATTACAACGTACAGATGCAGCGCTTGAACAAAAATGCCATTCTCTGTTCAACCGAACGAGTTGTCCTCTTCCTTTATGCCACCACAGCCACACTTGGCACGTTAGCCCCAAGGGAAAATCATTGCGTTTGGTTGGGAGGTTCTTCTTCAGGCTATATTCACTGTAACTTACACCATGTGATTGCCATTTATTCAATCCTTACAACACCCCTAAATAGTAAGGTTTGCTCTGATATGGAAGAGGTGGAAACGGATACCAAATCAACATTTGTAGTTCAAAGCACATCGATAAACACGCTCAAAAACAAATTGGATGGACACCTCTCTACTTATTAAGCACACGGAATAAAACAATATTTATTCAACTTATTTTGACTTTAAAGGTCCTTCCCAAACCTCCTCCCCCTACGTTACCCAATCTTTCACGACTAGGCATTAAAACGGATCTACGGCTCTTCGCTGATCTTGATTCTATTTCCTCAAAATCGAATGATTCTTCAATAAAGGTATCCACTCCTTTGTTAAGCGATGGGAGGGCGTTGTTAATTGTGATGGAAGCTACTTTCCTGAATTAATGTTGATTTTTTTTATTAAAAATGATTTTTAATTTTCTTTTAAGAAAATGAGATGGATTTCTTAACAACTTAATGCAACACGCCGCAGAGAAGAGGCCAGCCGAATACAATTTAAACATGTTCATTGTTATTATCCGCGTTGACCAAAAGGATTGTAAATATAGCTCATAAATTAGCATTTACAGTTTGTAATTATCCACCCACATGAGCTTTAAGTGTGTTAAAATCAAATCTAAAACTATTATTTGTATTAAAACTCCCTGTATGTATTTTTGGAAAGAAAACTCATCAATTAAAGGAAACAATCCTTCTTATGGAACACGCTACGTGATAGTTTGGTAAAAAGAAAATTTGTTTTTATTGTAGTAGGTCGGGGTTAAGGTTAGTTCAAAATATATAAATTTAACATAAAATTTTAATAAAAGAAAAAAACAATTGTGCCTAGGAAGCAAAAAGCAGCAGATAGCTGGTATATCAAATAATGAAAACTGGTGCCCTGACAATTGTCTGTACTTTTCCAAATGATCTTTTCCTCACTTTATAAATTGTGAACGAGTGTTACCCCCTCCCCTCAAAATAAATAAATAAATAAATGTCTCATAATTGAATTCAATGATTTAAAAAAGGTTAAATAAGTTATTATTAGGATCGAAATATTAAAATTAAAAATTTTTAGGGCACAATATTTTTAATTTCAATGAGTGTTATGACAGATTTACAGAGCTGAAAAAATGTAGAGAGGACCCTTTATAAGTAAATAAAGTCGTTCTTAGGTCATATTTTAATATTTTTTTTAAACGATCGAAAAGGTCACGGGCCACAGAGGGGTCAGAAAAAATCAAGGCCTCCGCCCGTATATTTAACGTGTTCTTGAAGAAAATAATCAGAAAGTTCATATAACAAATTGAACAAGGACTTTGTGTGAACCGTAAATGGCAAAAAGGGTGTCCATAAAATATAAAATACAAAGGAAAATGAACTAATTTGCAAAATTTAATTCGATAGAAAAAAAAAACCATTAAAATGGACGAATATTTATATTTAATATGATTCTTTTTAGTAAATCCTATTTTCTAAAAGCCCCCAAAGCACACCGAAAAAAATTCACTTCAGTAGTATGGCCCAGCGCCGTACGAGGGGTACGTCATCAAGATGTGACGTCATGATTTGTTTGACGTCATCACTTGTACGTGCTCCGCCATAAAACTCACTCCATCTCGTGAGCTTCGGCTGGTATCAGAAGGAACGCCACCGCATTTCATCTCCATCAACCTTTGCATATTTATGTTGTAGTATAAATCCACATAAACAAGATTTTGTTTTCTTTCTCATGATATATGTATTACTTTTGAAAGAGAAAAAAGTAAGAAATGTAATGGCAAACAGTAAAAGAAAGCGGAAAGTTATTGCTACACAATAACAAACCTCCCAGGAAGGAAAGGATTTTTTTATCTAACCTGTTTTGCTAAAAATAATGCTCGTTAGTTGAGAACCTCTTTTAAGTCCGTTCGAAATAAGTAAAACTTAAAGAATAAATCGTTCTTTGGAGCTATAGAGAATTCTCCGTGCAGACCAGAGAAGAATACTAAGAGGAAAAGGTTCCCTGCAGCACCGGGCAAGGCAGTCAGGAAAGGGGCGAGTTTTCAAATCGGACATGATTTTCATGCATCGAACCACACTTTTAGGGTTTCAATGGTGCACTGATTAGTTTATGGTTGATTGTTAAAAGACTATCCAAGATACAAACTAAAAAAAGTAGACATCGCCAAACTTCTTTGGAAATTAAAAGGTTGTATAACAATAGAATAGTTTGTCATCTTCAGGAGGGTGGAGGCAGCGAAGAATTTTCCAATTGGAAGTTTATGTGTTTGAAACAATAAAGCACCCAAGACAGATCCTTATGGAGCACCAAATCTGAATTTAACATGGTAATGGGTTGAAGCCACGTTGGTTACAAATGCAAATGGAATGCGAGCTTCGATGTAAGAACGGAACCAATTTTAATTCTCTGGGGACAAATTAAATTAGCGTTAGATATATAAATTTGTAAATGTCTTAACTAAAACTCAATAAATATTAATTATCTTATTGTTTATTAAAAAATAAAAACAAACCTCTCTTTCACAGCACAATATATTTCCTGCGTCTGTAGACCTATTCTGACTTCAAAAAAATGAATTGAGGCAAAATACATTATTTAGTAAATGATGGTTTAGTGGTCGAAACCAGATAAAAGGGAACTGCTGGGGAAAGACAAAAAGAATGTAAAATCAATGTTCCATAGAGGGCGCCTGACTATTCCCTCCCCCTTTGAATAACCGAAGGTCACACACAGATAGGACGAAAGATGGATACACAAGGGTTGCTAGTGTTGACCGCAAGGGGAGATGTGCTACTCAAATATTGATTTCTTTTATTTACGTGGACAAAATATGGATATTCGTAGAGAAGATGAGTGTTGGAGCCTTGTCAAAACGGGATAGGTGGATAGTACACGACGGAAACCATTATTTAAACCAAAGAGGTAAACAATGAGCTTATATATATTGTCGATACTTTGATATGTTGAGTCAATTACCGAATTTGCATTGAAAAAGTATGTAAAGGCATTAGGCAATCATTTACTCACTAAATTATACCTCTTTCCGCAATTCACATTTCAAGTCAGACGAGGTCTGATACATTTTATGCAGAAGGCAAATGTACTGTGTAAGAGACGTTCGTTTGTTTTATTTTTAATAAACAAAAAAGGCAGGGAGAGAAACATTCACGCAGAGGTGTTTTCATAGAAATCAAATCCCTACCAAAGTGGGGGGATACCCCCATTCCTTTGGAAGTTTGTGAAAGAAACAACAAGGAAATCACTCTAAGGACTATCGCAAGAAGTTAGGGACGACAAAGTTTTACACGTTCACTGGGGTCCAGCATTATTTCAGTAATATCTAGCCTGTTGAAATAATCAGCCTGAACTAGTTGTTGAATGCTGAGAAACGACGACTTAGGTGCCCATTTTAAACTGAATTTTTTCGCTTCAGCGAGAGCAGAGTGGATCACGGATCTCAGCGACGTCAAGTCAGTGATTCTAATCCACTCACTTCTCCGATGCCTTTTTAGTTTTCTGACGGGCCGTTTTTTTCAATTTCCCTATTCCGATTTAGTGTCTTCAACCCTCAGGTATCGAGTGAGGAAAAATGGAGAAGTTGAGTGTTTGCGAAAATGAGGATTTAGACATGTAATTACCCTGTCCAAATTTTTGACCCCAAATGGGCTTTAGAGTGAGTATTTAGACTCATTTTGAGTCATACCCATTGCATCATTTACAACACCAATCTGAATGTGACCTCACAAGGTCGAATTCGAACCCAGGGTAGTATTTGGATGTACGGGGAGAAATATAGATGGCGGAGATCATCAGAATATCCCAGACCTTTGGGTAGCTGGGAATCAAAGGAAGCCGAGTACTAAATTAAAGAATAAACATGACAAGAACATGTAAACTCCTAGGTTATACCCCCCCTACTCACCCTGTACCACATCAAGAAAGTACCTGACCCTTCTCTCGACAGGGAATCAAATATCGAATGAGGTAATAGTTATTAAAGGGTCTACATACAATGCATAAATACCCACAGGAAATAGGAACACTGTCGAAGCGCTTTTATTTTTATTAGCCGCAACTTCTTCAGGGACTAGATGCGTTTTCTTAGTCCACTTAAAGTGTCTTTTAGCCTTTGTGCCTCCTACGTATAGGCCCAAAAGACCTTCTGAGGTACATCTATCCCGTGTGATGGCGATTCATTCAAAGTTCTGGGAATTATTTAGAACTCCTTGCAGTTTTCTCTAGGGTTAAGTAACTTTTCGTGGAAACCTCGGGATATGTTTCTTCAGAAAGTGCTCATGAAAGTAATTTTGAAAGTGTTTTGAACCATATTTAATTACCTTTTATTCATCATTGGTCGAAAGCAAAAGTTTTTCATGTCCGTCAAATAGGCTTGGTGTAGATTCTGTGAAGGCTTTTGTTTATGTTCAAGATACCTCGAAAGGTTTAGATAGAATGCGATGAATTTTGTGGATGGATGTTCTTTAGGACAAGGAAGAGTCAGTGGCGGTTCCAGGAAAAAAAGTTGGGGGGGGGGGCTAACCTGAATTCCTCCCTCTGAGTATTCAAAGAAAAGGCCATTGACCATTAATAATGGTTATCTTACACAAAATTGCTAATGAATCAGCATCTCATAAAAGAGTGAGCATTAACCATTAATAATGGTTATCTTACACAACATTGCTAATAAATAACAGCATCTCATAAAAGAGTGGGCATTGACCATTAATAATGGTTATCTTACACAACTTTGCGGTACCCTCCTGGATCCGCGCCTAGGAAGAGTAAATTAAATTTGGAGTCGGATCCGGCTAATGGTGAAGATCACTTGTGTACTTTAGCAGGAGCAGCATCTTAGGGTATTGACGGAGGTATGCGGTTTCTTAGTTATGGTAGGGTTATTAAGTTATGGTTGGTTGTGGTTGCTGCTGCATTGATCTCCTGTTGTATATGACCTATGGTCTCTTCTCCCACTGGTAGTTAGATTAAGGAAAAGAGCCTTTTATCCTACAGCTATTGGTGTAGACCGCTTCAACGTTACCACAATTAAGTAGGTGCGCGCTTTCTGACAAGACAGTCCCGAGGGACCAGGTTAGAATGGAGGGAGGGAGGCAGTTGCATGCTGTGGGAATTTGATAGCAACCCCTGTTATAGCGGTTAAAGCTGTGGAAATTTGATAGCAACCACTGTGATAGCGGTTCATGCTGTGGGAATTTGATAACAACCTCTGTTATAGCGGTTCATGCACTATAAATTTGATAGAAACTCCTGTGATAGCGGTTCATGCTGTGGGAATTTAATAGCAACCCCTGTGATAGCCGTTCATGCTGTGGGAATTTGATAGCAACTGTGATAGCGGGTCATGCTGTCGAAATTTGATAGCAACCCCTGTTATAGCGGTTAAAGCTGTGGAAATTTGATAGCAACCACTGTGATAGCGCTTCATGCTGTGGGAATTTGATAGCAACCACTGTGATAGCGGTTCATGCTGTGGGAATTTGATAACAACCTCTGTTATAGCGGTTCATGCACTATAAATTTGATAGAAACTCCTGTGATAGCGGTTAATGCTGTGGGAATTTAATAGCAACCCCTGTGATAGCCGTTCATGCTGTGGGAATTTGATAGCAACTGTGATAGCGGGTCATGCTGTCGAAATTTGATAGCAACCCCTGTTATAGCGGTTCATGCACTGTAAATTTGATAGCAATCCCTGTGATAGCGGGTCATGCTGTGGGAATTTGATAGCAACCCCTGTTATAGCGGTTCATGCACTGCAAATTTGATAGCAACCCATGTGATACCGGTTCATGCTGTGGGAATTTGATAGCAACCCCTGTCATAGCGGTTCATGCTGTGGGAATTTGATAGCAAACACTGTGATAGCGGTTCATGCTGTGGGAATTTGATAGCAACTCCTGTGATAGTTGTTCATACTGTGGGAATTTGATAGCAACCCATGTGGTAGCGGTTCAAGCTGTGGGAATTTGATAGCAACCCCTGTGATAGCGGTTCATGCTGTGGGAATTTGATAGTAACCTCTGTGATATCCGGTCATGCTGTCTGAATTTTATAGCAACTCCTGTGATAGTGGTTCATGCTGTGTAAATTAGATAGCAACCACTGTGATAGCGCTTCATGTTGTGGGAATTTAATAGCAACCACTGTGATAGCGGGTCATACTGTGGGAATTTGATTGCAACCCCTGTTATAGCGGTTTATGCACTGTAAATTTGATAGCAACCCCTGTGATAGAGGGTCATGCTGTGGGAATTTGATAGCAACCCCTGTTATAGCGGTTCATGCTGTGGGAATTTGATAGCAACCCCTGTGATAGCTGGTCATGCTGTGGGAATTTGATAGCAAACCCTTTTATAGCGGTTCATGCACTTTAGATTTGATAGCAACCCCTGTTATAGCGGTTCATGCACTGTAATTTTGATAACAACCACTGTAATAGCGGTCCATACTGTGGGAATTTGATAGCAACCACTGTGATAGCGCTTCATGCTGTGGGAATTTGATAGCAACCACTGTGATAGCGGGCCATGCTGTGGGAATTTGATAGCAACCACTGTGATAGCGGGTCATGCTGTGGGAATTTGATATCAACTGTGATAGCGGGTTATGCTGTGGGAATTCAATAGCAACCCCTGTTATAGCGGTTGATGCACTGTAAATTTGATAGCAACCCCTGTGATAGCGGGTCATGCTGTGGGAATTTAATAGCAACCCCTGTTATAGCGGTTCATGCTGTGGGAATTTGATAGCAACCACTGTGATAGCAGTTCATGCTGTGTGAATTTGATAGCAACCCCTGTGATAGTTGTTCATACTGTGGGAATTTGATAGCAACCCATATTATAGCGGTTCATGCACTGTAAATTTGATAGCAACCCCTGTGATAGCGGTTCATGATTTTGGAATTTGATAGCAACCCCCGTGATAGCGGTTCATGCACTGTAAATTTGATAGCAACCCCTGTGATAGCAGTTCATGCTGTGGGAATTTTATAGCACCCCCTGTGATAGCGGTTCATGCTGTGGAAATTTGATAGCAACTGTGATAGCGGGTTATGCTGTGGGAATTTGATAGCAACCCCTGTTATAGCGGTTCATGCACTATAAATTTAATAGCAAACCTTGTGATAGCGGTTCATGTTGTGGGAATTTGATAGCAACTCCTGTGATAGCAGTTCATGCTGTGGAAATTTGATAGCAACCCCTGTTATAGCGGTTCATGCACTGTAAATTTGATAGCAACCCCTGTGATAGCGGTTCATGATTTTGGAATTTGATAGCAACCCCCGTGATAGCGGTTCATGCACTGTAAATTTGATAGCAACCCCTGTGATAGCAGTTCATGCTGTGGGAATTTTATAGCACCCCCTGTGATAGCGGTTCATGCTGTGGAAATTTGATAGCAGCTGTGATAGCGGGTTATGCTGTGGGAATTTGATAGCAACCCCTGTTATAGCGGTTCATGCACTATAAATTTAATAGCAAACCTTGTGATAGCGGTTCATGTTGTGGGAATTTGATAGCAACTCCTGTGATAGCAGTTCATGCTGTGGAAATTTGATAGCAACCCCTGTTATAGCGGTTCATGCACTGTAAATTTGATAGCAACCCCTGTGATAGCGGTTCATGATTTTGGAATTTGATAGCAACCCCCGTGATAGCGGTTCATGCACTGTAAATTTGATAGCAACCCCTGTGATAGCAGTTCATGCTGTGGGAATTTTATAGCACCCCCTGTGATAGCGGTTCATGCTGTGGAAATTTGATAGCAAGTGTGATAGCGGGTTATGCTGTGGGAATTTGATAGCAACCCCTGTTATAGCGGTTCATGCACTATAAATTTAATAGCAAACCTTGTGATAGCGGTTCATGTTGTGGGAATTTGATAGCAACTCCTGTGATAGCAGTTCATGCTGTGGAAATTTGATAGCAACCCCTGTTATAGCGGTTCATGCACTGTAAATTTGATAGCAACCCCTGTGATAGCGGTTCATGATTTTGGAATTTGATAGCAACCCCCGTGATAGCGGTTCATGCACTGTAAATTTGATAGCAACCCCTGTGATAGCAGTTCATGCTGTGGGAATTTTATAGCACCCCCTGTGATAGCGGTTCATGCTGTGAAAATTTGATAGCAACTGTGATAGCGGGTTATGCTGTGGGAATTTGATAGCAACCCCTGTTATAGCGGTTCATGCACTATAAATTTAATAGCAAACCTTGTGATAGCGGTTCATGTTGTGGGAATTTGATAGCAACTCCTGTGATAGCAGTTCATGCTGTGGAAATTTGATAGCAACCCCTGTTATAGCGGTTCATGCACTGTACTAGCGGTCTATGTTATGCGAATAAGATAGCAAACCCTGTGCTAGCGGGTCAGGCTGTGCGAATAAGATAACAACCCCTGACCCTCAGTCCATGCTATGTGAATTTGAGAGTGCATTCCTTTACTACCGGTTGATGCTATGGACTTGGATATCACTCCCTGTACTAGAGATCCATGCTGTGTGAATAAGATAGCAAACCCTGTGCTAGCGATTCATGTTGTGTGAATCTGAAAGCAACCTCTGTACTAGCGGTGCATGCTGTGTGAATCTGATAGCAACCCCTGTGTTAGAGGTCCATTGTGTGTGAATTTGATTGCAATTCATTTGATAGCCACCCCTGACTAGCGGTACATACTGTGTGAATTTGATAGCACACTCCTTTGCTACCGATTCATGCTATGTGACTTCGATATCAGCCACTGTTCTAGCGGTTCATGTTGTGTGAATTTGATAACCACTCCTAACTAGCGGTCCAAGCTTTGTGAATTTGATAGCACACTCCTTTCCTACCTGTCCATGCTATGAGACCTCGATATCACCCCCTGTACTAGCGGTTCATGCTGTGTGAATAAGATAGCAACCCTCTACTAGCGGTTCATGCTGTGTGAATTTGATAGCAATCCCTGTGCTAGCAGTTTAAGCTGTGTCAATTTTATAGTAACCTTTGTAATAGCGGCCCATGCTGTGTGAATTTGATAGTAACATTTGTACTACAGAATAATGCTGTGTGAATATGATAGCATCACCTGTGCTAGCGCTCCATGTTGTCTCAATGTAATAGCACACACCTTTGCTACCGTTTTATGCTATAGGACTTCGATATCACCCCCTATACTAGCGATCCATGTTGTGTGAATTAATAGCAACCCCTGTGCTAGCGGTTCATACTGTGCGAATTTGATAGCAATCCCTTTGATTGCGGTTCATGCTGTGTGAATAAGATAGCAACCTCTCTACTAGCGGACCTTGCTGTATGAATTAGACAGCACACTCTTTTTGCTACCGGTTCATGCTATGGAAATTCGATATCACCCCCTGTACTAGCGGTCCATGCTGTGTTAATTCGATAGAAACCCCTGTGCTATAGGTCTATGCTGTGTGAATTTGATAGCAATCCATGTAATAGCAGCTCATGCTGTGTGAATTTTATAGTAAGCTCTGTACTAACGGTCCATGCTGTGTGAATTGATAGCACGCTCATTTGCTACCGGTTCATGCTATGAGACTTCGATATCACCCCCTGTACTAGCGGTCCATACTGTATGAATAAGTTAGCAACCTCTGTGCTAGCTGTTCATGCTATGTGAATTTTATAGCACTCCCCGTGATAGCGTTAATGCTGTGTGAATTTGGAAGCAACCTCTGTACTAGCTGTCCAGGCTGTATAAATTTTATCGGACACTCCTTTGCTACCTTTTCATGTTATGGGACTTCAATATCACCCCCTATACTAGCGGTCAATGCTGTGTGAATTTGATAGCAACCTAGCAACCCCTGTACTAGCGGTCCATGTTGTGTGAATTTGATAGCAATTCATATTATAGCGGATCATGCTGTGTGAATTTGATAACAACCTCTGTACTAGCGGTCCATGCTGTGTGAATTGATAGCACACTCGCTTGCTACCGGTTCATACTATAGGACTTCGATATCACCCCCTGTAGTAGCGATCAATGCTGTGTGAAAAAGAGAGCAACCTCTGTACTATCGGTTCATGCTGTGGTGAATTTAATAGTAATCTTGAGCTAGCGGTTAATGATGTGTGAATTTTATTGCAAACTCTGTACTAGCGGTCCAAGCTGTGTGAACTTGATAGCAACTTATGTACTAGAGGTCAATGCTGAGTGAATAAGATAGCAACCCCTGTGCTAGCGGTTCATGTTCTGTGAATTTGATAGCAATTCCTGTGCTAGCGTTTCATACTGTATGAATTTGATAGCAACATCTGTACGAGCAGTCCATGCTGTCTGAATTTGATAGTATCCCCTCTACTAGCGGCTAGTGCTCTGTTAATTTGATAGCAATCCCTGTGATAGAGGTTCATGCTATGTGAATTTGATAGCACGCTCCTTTACTACCGGTTCAGGCTATGAGACTTCTATATCACTCCAGGTACCAGCTGTCCATGCCTTGTAAATAAGATAGCAACTCCTGTGCTAGCGGTTCATGCTTTGTGAATTTAATAGCAATCCCTGTTATACCGGTTCATGCTGTGTGAATTTGATAGCAACCTCTGTACTAGCGTTCATGCTGTGTGAATTTTATAACTCCCTTTTGAGCTATTGGTCCATGCTATGGGACTTCGATATCACCCCCTGTAATAGCGGTCCATGTTGTGTGAATAAGATATCAATCCCTGTGCTAGCGTATCATGCTGTAAAAAAATGATAGCAATCCCTGTACTAGCGGTCCATGCTGTGTGAATTTGATAGCAACCCCTATTCTAGCGGTCCATGTTGTGTGAATTTGATAGCAACAGCTGTGCTAGCGGTTCGTGCTGTGTGAGTTTTATAACTCCTCTCTGCGCTGTTGGTCCATGCTATGTGCTTTCGGTAGTTCTAAGGTGTATTTAAAGTTATATCAAAGCGGATCCAGTCCTTGTTTATCCTTCATTAATTATTAGATATTTCATAGCCAATTATAATCTTCTCTAATGTATTTTTATCTCGTTTATGTATTTTTTGTAAAGTTATACAAAATTAGTTGAGTTCTTATTCGAAAACAGGTTAATTATCTTATAATTAAATTTTAGTTCATTCCGATCATTCTTCAGATCTATTAGATAAATAAGCCGCCCCATTAATGTAATTTTAAATTTGTAGTTGTAAATAATGCCTTTAGAAAACCACAAAAGGGTAAATTAACACTTTTATATGTTTAAATAAAAAAATCCTGTGAAAAAATAGATATAAAACCTCTATCGTCTGCCCCCCCCCGCGCGCTCGTATTAAATTCAAGTTTTTCAATTTCCGAGCTGAAAAAAAAATGGAAGCTTAAGTGAGGCCTAATTTAGCATTACCTGGTTGCCTAAATTAACTGGTGCAGTGTTTTCTTCAATTATTATTATTTGGGGGTTCTGCTACATCATGCTCCGGAGTGGGTAGGCCATTGTCAATCGAGAGGGATCATGCATCAATCCGAAACCGGTTTTACGTAGCCGATGTCTTTTCTAGATATTAATACAAACCTCTAGTACACATGCAGACTACATATTTATACAAGTAGATACCTACCGGATTTTGTGAAAGTTCTGTTACACTTGGATTTTTTATCTTTCGAGAGGTTTACGTCTGTGCTAGAAAAATTCCGCCAAACAAACTTAAAGTTCTACTTTTCCAGCACGTTTAATTAAAACGTCCTTTCCATTGTGTGTCGAGATGGAAGTGAAAAGAACCAAGATCTCTACTTCCCTGAGCGCGGGCCATAACAAGTCCGCCATCGCCAAGCAGCTCAACGTCAGCCGGATGATCGTCCACAGGGACGCGGAGAGGCTCAAGAACAGGAAAGACCTCAACGAGCGATCTCCTTTGCGCAGAGCTCCAGTTGGCAACCGTTTGGCTGCGAGAAAGGCCTTCGAAAGACCCCCGAAGCCCCAAACGACTGCGCTCACGAAGTAAAACATATCGCTGGCCACTCTGTCCAGAGCCGTCAAGGAGGAGGGCGGCAAGAGCTTGAAGTGCGTGGAAAGGCCTCTGTTCATCGACTGTATGCGAGAACAACGTCGTGGGTGTTGATGTTACCTTTTCAACGACTTGAAAAGTCATGGTTATTCAATTTTCATTTTTTCTGATTAAAAAAAACCCTTCACGGTCGATCCGGTCATCAACAAGCAAAACGACCGTGTGTTAAGCTTCGGCCACACGACGTCTCCGAGGTTCGATACATGTCTCCGACCAAGCGCCCGGCCTTCCTGATCATGCTCGGTTTCGTTGCTTCGAGTGGCGAGAAGGTTCCATCTGTGTGCTTCTCGGCCGGTTACAGGCTTATCGCGGTCATTTATAGTGATATCTTGGCCACGGGAGTCCTGCCCTGGGTGAGAAAGATCACGAAGAAGGCGGGCTACGTCTTTCAGCAGGACGATGCCCTGGCCCGCACGGCCAAGACTGTGCAAGAGTGGTTGGGGCTGACTATGAACGTCTGGTCTAAGGACTTTTGGCTGCCGCAGTTGCCCGACCTCAATTCCCTCGACTAGAGCGTGTGTGCGCATGTCGAGGGCAAAGCCTGAAAGGTCCGCCACAGCAACGTCGACGAGTTGAAATCGTATGTCGACTGCGTGTGGGCCAGCATGATGAAGGACTTCGTTCTCAACGTGGGCCCGGCCTTCAGATCTCGCTTGGAGCGCGTGTTCGCCGTCGAGGACGGCCCTATTGATTAATATTAAAATTTAAACACAAAGCGTCGTAACGAATGTAGCAGGACTTTTGCAATACCCGGTATACTTTTATATCAGGTAGCATATATTTTGAGGCCATCGTAGAACAAGAAAACATAATTTCAAAGAAATTTCTAATTTCCTTAGATAATAAAGTGTCAAATAATTTACAGTTGGTGGTCTAGCCAGGATTTTAGAAAATTCCCCTCTCAATTATAATTAATTACGTCCTAGTTCACCTGAATCCTCTGACGGGAATGATCTTGCTGTTTAAAGGTTCAAAATGACACAAAATTAATCTCGAAACAGAAGTCAATTGGATTGCAGTACCGCCCCGAAAGATAGGACGAATAAAACGAAAGTTATCTAAGCAATTTATGATAAAAATTGAATTGTCCTAAATGATCCGAACGACAGCGGAAACAAAATTCTATTGGAATATAACAATTTAATTCTAAGTGGAAAACATTTGTGCATGTTATAAGTAATTAGTATTTACTGTTGAGATCTTTATTTTCGATGATGCTTTAACATCTGCCACAGGAACGAACCAACTGATGACATTCTTTTCCAGTAATGTTGCCTCATTTAGCTTGAAGAATTTCTTCCAGTTCTTGAACTGTTTTCTGATTCCTTGCCTTAGACCTCCTATATCCGAGTCTATTCCAAACATTTTCAATGGGATTGATGTTCAACTCTGTTCAGGCCAGTTCATAACAGTGATGATGTGCTGGTCGTCCAGAAAGTGTACACTGACTTGGTCGTGACGCTGGAGGCGTTATCTTCCATGATAACTGCTCGCAGATGGGGCCAAGACAGTTTCGCAGCAATTCCTTGTATATTTGTGCACTTACTATTATTCCCAGTAAGCGCACAAGTGGGCCAGTACATTCTACCAAAATCACATCTCAGACCATGATACTTCGTCCACCGAACTTCACACTTTTTTGGTCCAATTGACAAACATTCTTTCACCCGCTTTACGACGAACAAACCTCCCGTTATCGAATCTAAACAAATTGAACTTAGATTCGTCAATGAAGTGGAGTTTGCTCCGTCGGTCATCCTTCAATACAACCTGCTCAGTTGAGAAGACAAGACGCGCCTTTGATCAATAACTTGACCGCATATGTACGAGAGTAAAAATTGTCTTCACCCAGCCGACGTCACATAGTCTGCCTGAAGATATTAATGGAAAAAATCTCATTAATCTCTCGAGAATCTGCAACAGCCGACTTAATTGATCCTTCTTCTCAGTTTGGGTAATGGCTTAGTCTTCCCTTTTCGATGTTTTCCTTGGCTTGCCGGTACAGTTACCAGCCTTATCTAAACCTCTTTTGTTATAGTTTGACAAAATATTAGGGCTATACTTTTGGAGCACTTGGCAACCTCTGTAATGACTGCAATTGAAAAACCATCTTGGTGGCGCAGCTTTACGATTAGCTTGCGGGTAGAAACCTGCGACACAATTCTTAAGCATATCTGGAAAATACAGTTACGCGCATATCTATTGGTAACACATCTCAAATGTTGTAATTTACGAATTTTTATACGTTACTAGTTCGACATGTACATATTTATATTATATTTAATTATATTAGCCTAAAAGCAATATATTATAATGTATAAATGATAATAAAACAAATTATTAAACATTAAACATGGTGCTTATTAGAAAAACACAAGAAGTAAAAGTATTGGCAACGCTTACATAATACTGATTTAAAATACCAAATTATTAAAATTAGTGATAAAGAATGTTCGAGAATGACTAATATTTATGAATGTCATCAATACTTTAGCTTCTTGTGTTTTTCTAATAAAGACCATGTTCCATATTAATAATTTGTTTTGTTATCATTTATACATTATAATATATTGCTTTTAGGCTAATATAATTAAATATAATATAAATATGTACATTTCAAACTAGTAACGTATAAAAATTCGTAAATTGCAAAATTTGACATGTGTTGCCAATATGCGCGCAACTGTAGCTGGCTTGAGAATGCCCTAACGCGCACAAGATTCAATTGAAATCAGTTACATATACAAAGAATGCCGCTTCTCTCTAAAGAATCCCAAGCTTTCGAATCATTTTGAACACTTAAATTTTCTAGGAAATTGCTTATCTGTTGCTAACTTTCGCCTTATTCACCAAAATTTAGATAATATTTACACATACGTAGTTTCTACCTTTAGGCTATGGTACACCAATTTTGGAAAATTTAGATCTTCTCTTCAAAATATTATGGAAGATGTTGTAATAGAGATAAAGGCCTTCTGATCTTTTAAGGTGGTACTGTAATGGTTTTTTTTTATTTCCGACGTCGAGCTAGGAAAAAATTCCCTTAACTGCTGTATCACGAGCTCTCGCAAGCCTGTAGATAGAGCGCTGGTTTCTTATCGTCGAAGCATGGGATTTAATCCCAAGCGAGAACGGAAACAAACGTCAGCGTACGTAGAAATCTTTGGTGGACGCGCTGTGCTTACCCAGGCGGCGGTAGGCAGATAGAACATAAACACACGTATACGTACATAATCACAACACCGCTATCTTGACGTTACAAAACACATACTTTTCTCCTCTGTTCCAAGGAATTTAGCCTTATACTACTGACGCAGAACGCGTTTCCCTTCATCCAGTGTGACAAAGGTTCCTATATGATGGTTAGTGTCCAAAATACAAATACTTCCTGACACCTGCTCACCCCTAAAAGAGCACCAGTTCATAATGCCTAGGGCTTACTAGCGATTGTCGTGCTGACTTTATGTTATTAGTTTCATTATCCGGTCATGGTGCCCATCCTGGCCAAGAGACGGGTGACGTTACCTACTTATTACTATTATGAATAATATAAAAATGATATTTTCTATTGATAAATTTTGTCTACCCTCCTTGCCTCTCATTCTATTTGATACTCGTTGTCAAGTTTCTTCTTTGTCTTAAATCTTGACACTTTGCCTCGAACAATGGCTGCCTCTACCTAGCCAGCGACCTACTCTAAAGTGGTTGAAGACTGTCAGAGATCTAAGAAAGAGAGAGAGAGAGAGAGAAAAAAATACACGCCGCCTTGCCCTTCAATGGAGAGAGAGACAACAGACACCTGGGCGACCCTTTTTCTCTGCGCTAATTGAGATGCGAAATTATGAGACGCCGCGGTGACCTGAAATGCCGCCATCACAGGATGCTGCGACAAGTTTGAGAGCCCAGAAGGTTCCATCTGAAGTCGGACAAAGTTCGCCTCGCCGATTAAGGAACCTTCCTGCGCTCGCTTTAAAAGGCCGAGATTATTCTCGTCTGCCAAGGCGGGGGACCCTAGAGCCCTCCACTTCGGACAGAGGGAAGAAAACCCCAATTCGAGCCCTAGAAATCCTCCGGTGCCATAGTGGAAGTCAGTATCTGCCGCCCGCCCAGCCCCGTTCGTATCCGCCGTCTGCACTTCCCTGTTCGTACCTGCTATCCGCCTCCCGTTGGACTCCTCACAATTCTGGCAGAACCCATCAAGCTCTCGGTATTATCATTAATTCACTTGAGTCTACCTCGACCTGCCTTCCCCTGCTCCTCGAACGCAGCGCGCTCAGTATCGATTCGTGTTACTCGAAAGCAAGATTTAAGTTCACCCCGTAATAGTCATTGTCAAGAGACTATTGTTTGAACTTTGCGCCAAATCAAGAATTACTCCCTCGGCCTAAATATTCGAGGTAACAGCAGCACGCAACTCTCCTGTGTAAGTGCTCTCTCTAAACCCCTCCCCCAGTGTAAAGCATTCACCATCGGCTTAGAATACGCTCAAGGCCATTCGAGCATCCCTCGGTCAATATTGTTCATTTGTTTGTACGGTGACCGTCCTCACCAAGTCTCTCCCCCCCCCCCTTTTAACCACTAAGACCCGTGTACATCTAATGTGTGTATAGCTCGGTTTAAAACTCCTTTTAATCTTGTAAAATAATATTAATTTGTATATTAGTAAAGTTTTTCTGTTATCCCAGAGCCTCCAAGATAGTCGACTATGGCCAACCTACATTCAGTAATTTGCACTCTGCTTATATTATAAATCTACCACGCACTCGTGAACGCAGAAAGGGTTAACTTGACACTATTCTACGACAAAGAAATCCTTTACGCATCGGTGCTGTCGAGGCGAGAAGATGCTCTTTCTCACCTTCGACCGAGCTTTTATCTTTTTCCACTTCGTGGGAGTGGAATCCTTGGCCTCCCATCCCGGGGTTGGGGCGAGCGTCTGTTTATATATATATATATATATATATATATATATATATATATATATATATATATATATATATATATATATATATATATATATATATATTTGGAGATGAGCTGCTTAACTTAGAATTCCGAGCAAATAAGAGGTTTTAAAAAAAAACACTATCCCTCTTTTTCGCTTATCGAAAAACCCTAATTTCATCTGCGTTCTTAAATCTTCCTAGTCTCACTTTGCTCCCTTAAACTTTCCAATGTATACATAGGTATTTTTACTATTGTGTGTGTTAATATCTGAGCAACATAAGTTAATATCGTGCGGAAAAGTAAGTGCTTACTTCTATTATATGGCCGTCGTGTCTTCATTATTGTCAAATATTCAAGCAATGCATGTGACTACTTCGTTGCTGGTGTCAGACGCTTTCAAATCCTTTAAGCTCTATTATCTAAACCTTTATTTTCAAACATTCAAACTTGTTCAAACTAGGGATTATGCATTGTAAAGTAGATAACTCTAATCAAAGTTTAAACCAATATATTATCAAATATTCTAACTTATCAAACCGAGGAATTTTGCTTACTGGACCAAATAAATCTTTGATTTATTTATTTCAAACATTCAAATAATCAAATTCCTTATTTCATTAATACCTTATAACTAACGAGATAAATTGGGAATTAATTAATATCAAAACATCTTTGGAGAAAGTATTTAAACTTTTCCAGAAAATAATTACTCCGTCTCTTGCATCCTCCCTGTTCCATTCTCATACCAAGGAGGTCCACTGCCCTTTGACTCGGGGGAGATCGAACTAACAATGACAATGAGAGGATAACCAACAAGTATTCGTGATTTGGGAGCATACGTCAAGATTTAGTCCTTGTAACAAAGAATTATACCCATATTCTTAAGTTGCGAAATCATGCCTCTTCATGGAAAATGGAGCTTCGTCTTGCACGGCAATAGCCGAAAGAAATGAAAGAACACAATGGTCTATGATGACTCGTTCGGTTGAGTTAGTACCTGGCACGATGATATCACGACATGACTACTGCCAGACATGATCATAAAATCCCCAAACAATAATTTCAGGTCATTAACTTGTCTAGGTGAGTTTCTGTTTTACAACAGCAATTGGAATCATTGGTGCCATTGCCAAATTACTGAAAAAAATATTCCTAATTCAAAATTTCTTTATGAAACTGCACCAGTAAAAAAAGAGCTGCATATTTACTTCTGCCATATTTATACATTTTTCAGCCACTTCATGAAGTTGTAATTGTGACTAACAGACAAAATATTCCAGGAAACAAGCGGTCCAACGGGGCGAATGAGTAAAATTCAAGATTTGAATGCCGCAGAGCGCCGCACTGAATCCCAATTGGATAAAAATGAGCATAAGAGATGATGAATTAGAAACATATCTGAATCACAGCCAAGGAACGGAAGTTATGTGCAGTTTAGCAATCGTAACCATTAAAACTCGAGCATAAGTTCGACTAATTCATATATATATATATATATATATATATATATATATATATATATATATATATATATATATATATATATATATATATATATATATATATATATATATATATATATATACACACGAGGGGCGGTCAATAAGTTTTGCGAATCGGTAGGGCAAAACAGAGGAAGGGGGATGGCTGTTTGTGGGGGTGTTAGGACAAGTTATGACAAGTGATGACCTGCAGCCGCACGCTCTTGCATCGTCTATTTAAGAAGCAGTAGCTGATCGCAGATCGTCAGTCACAAATTTTTCAACAATGGAGAAGGTTGAGCACCGCGCAGTGATCAAATCTTTGACCAAGGAAGGCAAGAATGCAAAAGAGATCCATGAACGCATGGTTGCAGTGTACACCGGCACCGCCCCTTCCTATGCAAACATTGCTCGCTGGAATAGGGAGTTCCGCCATGGCCGTGAGTCCCTGGAAGATGACCCCCGTCCAGGACACCGGTCAGACGTGACCAACGAGGACAATGTGCCCCGTGTGGAGAGGATGATCCTCGAAAATCAACGGGTGATGGTCGAAGAAATCGAGCGAGAACTTGGAATATCACATGGAAGTGTTATCAACATCATCCACGACAATTTGGCCATGACCAAGGTCTCTGCTCGTTGGGTCCCTAGAAACCTCACGCCCCATGATCGACATCAACGTCGTCAAAGTTCGGAGGAGCTGCTGCTCCTGTACAACCAAGACCCGGTGGGATTCGAGTCACGCATAGTGACAGGGGATGAAACGTGGGTCCATCACCGGGATCCCGAGACCAAGCTCGAAAGCATGGCCTGGAAGCACAGGGGCTCTCCGACCCCCATCAAGTTCCGGACCCACCCCTCAGCCGGGAAGATCATGGCCACCATCTTCTGGGATTCTGAGGGAGTGTTGATGGTGGACTATGCGCCTCGTGGAAGGACCATCACAGGCTAATATTACGCCGAGGAACTGGCTGGGTTGAAGAAGTGCATCCGTCAGAAGCGGCACGGCAAGTTGACACGCGCTGACCTGCTCCTCAACGATAATGCCCTTGTCCACAAGGCCAGAGTTGCACAAGCTGCCCTGCGGTAGTGCGGATTCGAGGAGCTCAACCATCCCCCCTACAGTCCAGATCTGGTCCCTAGCGACTACTTTTTATTCCGCCATTCAAGGCTGCACTGCGTGGACGCCGGTTTGGGGACGATGAAGATGTCCAGCTCGCCGTCCAGGAGTGGATTGAACAGCAGTCGGGAGATTTCTGGTTGTCGGGAATTCGAAGCCTCAGGGACAAGTGGCGCAAGTGCATTGAAGTAGAGGGTAGTTATATTGAAAAATAATAAAACACTTTTCCTCGTATCTCGTTTCCTTATATGCGAATTGCAAAACTTATTGACCGCCCCTCGTATATATATATATATATATATATATATATATATATATATATATATATATATATATATATATATATATATATATATATATATATATATATATATATTAAGGTGGTTCTTATTTGTATGTTATTTTTTTTTAAGGAAATAGTCACCTCTCACCTTCTCATTTATTTCTCTATTGGTAGTAATTAATATATACAAAATATTAGCCTGATATATCATCATTTAGGGTGTGCTCAATACAGAAGACAGAAGTGTTTTGTATGCCTTGCCGCGGGTTTTGGCCATCCTGTTTTATGTGTAAAATATTTGGCTTATTTCTTGATAAAGTCAAAGCTGCTTTTTCAGTGAGAGGGAGAAAGGGGCGTCCCGAATCATCAGAGGAGCACAGGTGCTCTTAAATGAATCGGAAATTTCAGCCGTGCCGTATGTCCGCAGGTTGTGGCCGGTTTTTCAAATATTTGGCAAACAGGAGCTCCAGAGACACGATTTAAAAGTCATAAAGTAAAGCTTTTAGGCACTTTTACACAACATACTAATACAGTATGGAAAAATATCTTATTTATGACATTACTGCAGATAGCCTATTTGGTACATTCGCGCAATATTTTATAGCACTTAGACATAGGAAAAAAATCTACTAATCAACATGTTTCAACATAGAGCTCTAATGCCCACACACATTTAGTTAGCCTGTTGGTCAATTACTGTAGTGGATGGGAAGTGTCTGCTGTGAAGTAAGTATATCTTCGGGAGGGCCAGGTTTATTGAGCTGTAACTTTTGGTGACAAAAAAGTAATATTTTTATGGATTTATGATATAGAAGACATTTGACATGACTCACATTTACTCACAATGTCCTCATAGATATAACCAGAAATTTTTTTTAACTCTTTCCAAAGCTCTATCACACAAGCAATTTGGACAAAGTATGCGGTTTTAATCGACTTTTCAATTATGAGAGGTTAAAAGTCAAATTTTGCCAGGCGAGAGTGGATCAAAATAGGTGGTCCCGATCAGGCTAAATCATAAACACTTGTCTTTTTTAGATATAAGATGACTACTTTGCAAAACTGGACAAAGTATATTTGCTGGGAAACAAAAAGGAATCTGTCGGGGTGCAAGCTTCCATCCAAAGGCGACTTATTCTGAGTATATCTGCATCGCATGGGTGAAAAAGGAATGGTGAAGCATAAAGCAGCAATGCAGACTATGAAGGAGGTCGAAAGCTTTTGTGGAAAGGCCCGCGACTTTTCACCATGCTGTGAAGAAGCTTGAAGGCCTTGTGTCAGAAGGGCAGCCTTGAATAAGAATAGGGGGCGAAGGAGTGAAACACCGAAGAACGAAGATAAATTTTGCGACACCTTCAATGATCTTTTCGACATAACCACCCCAAGCAGGACAAAGCTTGTCAGTATGAGGGAAGTGTCACCCTGGAGGAGTCTTCCTGTAGCCCCTCAGCCAGAGCGACTGCAGAAGCAGGGCCAAACACAAACGGGGAAGTGTAAAAGAGGAAAGAAGAGCATTCTGAGTCCAGACGTCCTTTCAGCCTTAGATCGAACCAAAACCAGTGATCGTCACGCAATACACACTCTCTCTGTTGTGCACCATGCTTCTGGTCAACTGCTTGAGTAAGCCAATCTTCCATCCTCCGTGCTCATAAGCAACGCCGTAAGGATCGCTCTGCATATCTCAAGCAGGGGTTTTCTTGCGAACAGCCCTTAACACTTCATTGAGACGGAAAACTGATTGCTGAACTGACAGGAGACGAGAAAGTAGACAAGCTCCTTACCATTGTGTCTGAAAACGGCGTTAAACAGTTGCTTTGGCTACCCAAGTTGCCAGCTAGAACTGGTCAAACAATGGCGGAAACAATATCTGAAACGGTGGCAGATTGGGGTTTATAGAACTGGATTCGTTCCATTTGCTTCGACACAACTTCGAGCAACACAGGGAGAAAGAATGGCGTCTGCATTTTGTTTCACCAGATGATGTGGAAGAACCTGCTGCACTTGGCATGACGCCATCATATTCACGAGATATTGCTGGAAGAGTTTTTCTCGTCACCACAGGCCCATCATCCAGCCCAGACATTGGTATCTTCAAGAGATTCAAGAGTAACTTGCACCAAATGCCCTTGGCTAAATACAAGCCAGAAATCAATGACGCTGATGTTGCTAGTGCTTTAACGAATATGACAGGCAACATCATTGAGTTCTACTCAAAAACTGGAGGAAGTTCATCCCTAGGCAGGATTACCGGGAGCTGTTGGAAAAGACCATCATTTTCCTTGGGGGAATTCCACTAGAGGAATTAATTCACTTTGCCAAACCAGGGGCAATGCATCGCGCCCACTTTATAGCACGACTAATTTATGCACTGACGATTTTTGTCTTCTGGGATGTATTCAGTCTAACTTCCCGCGAACTGAAAAAACTCTGTGTCTTTGGAGTGAAGCACAATGTGAAGTTTTGGTTCTGCTGCTGTCTTTGAACAGCTGCGCCAAAAAGCGACCTTGAATTCCTTAAGTCATTGGTTGCTGCTGATGACAGAGCTGCAAAAGGTGCCCTCAAGAAGCTGTCCAACTTCCTCTGGTATTTGAGTGAAGAGCTGGTGGCTCTGGCCTTCTTTGATACAGCTGTAACTGTTGCTGAGAAGAAGACAATGGTTGCTGTCATGGACAACGTAGGAGACTAGGAGCCACTAAAGAGGGTGACTATGAATCTACTAACTGAAGATCCCAGTACCTGAGCCCACAACATAACATACATCGCCACAGTGGAGATTGCGAAGAGCCTGACTGTGACTAATGATGCGGCAGAGAGAGGCATAATGCGGATACAGGAGTATAATGGACTCCTGTCAAAGACTGAAGAACAGACACAGTTCATCATGCAAGTCGTCAGATAACACCGAAAGCTGTTTCCGGACAGCCACAAGAGTACCTACTATTGTTGAAGGACTCATCTGACTGTGGTGAAGATCTGCCTCATCAGACCTTATTTTGTTGTTACAATTTCACATTGGAACGGCAGTGTCCTAGTTTTGTTTTAATCAGTATTATAACCTTTTAGAGTGTTCTATGTTCTGCTATTAACCAGTGTCCATGGTCCAGTACTGTACCTGGTGAAATGTAATGTTGATATTGTTGTGAGTTTAAGTTATCAATAATCAGCACTGGATTTCATTGCATTATGGCAGTTAAGGAATTCAGTTTCTTTGAGCACACCTTAAGCGGAATCCAATCTCAATAAAATTTGGCCTACTTTGTTTTTTCATGAAATGGAATAGATTAAAAGGGTGAGAAGTAAAGATTTTGAAAGTCAAAAAATAAGAACCACCCTAATATATATATATATATATATATATATATATATATATATATATATATATATATATATATATATATATATGCTATGGCTTCGCTGCGCTAGCTATCACCCCTTCGGGCAGTTGGCCTTCGGCTTCTTTGATCTTTCAAAAAGATTGGGATCATATCTACCCCCCTACCCATTTACTTCCATTTTTCCCTACCCTCTCATCTCCCTCTTCCTCTACCCTTATCACTTCATCTATTCCTCACCTTACTCCTTACCCTCACCTTTCCCCATTCCTTCGACCCTCGTCCTCCATAAGTTTCCTAGCCACTTTACCCCTCCTAGTCCACCTTTCTCGCCATATCTCTCTCCCTTCTTAACCCACCGACCAACCGACCACCCATCAACTGACTGACCGACCTACCGACCAACCGATCCACTGACCCACCAACCGACTGACTGACCTACCGACCGACCGACCCACCCACCCACCTTGGTGAGATATGAATTTTTATATGGTCGGATGTAGTTTCAATATTTGATTTAAAAACTGATGATATGTTATTGGGTGTTTGATGATTAAATTGTTTTCCTTTCATATACCAACCATGTGTGATTGTTTTTTCCTCTCACGATGGTCTCTTGAATCAGATTTGAATTACATTCCCTTATGTCAGTCCTTAGTTTCTTTTTAATAAGTTAAATCAATTCTGATTTTGCTTCTTTATTAGTTTCACTGTGAACACTTTTTCTTTGTAAGTCCGGGTGAAAACTCTTTGTTATTTGTGTTTCAGAGGTACGGCCAAAGCGACCTGGAAAAGAAGCCTTCCGATGACAGCGAAGCCAAGCCGCATTGGATGCGGCAGTACAGAGTATGTCGCCAAACGGAGTCACACTTAGGGCCGAATTAACGGTTGTTAACACACTGTAGATACCCAGGGTTCAAATCCCACGTTAAACCTTATCTGACCATTGAGCAAACCCTCAAAATAAAAGTGCAAAAAACGGGGTAAATACCCTAAAACAAGGTCAACATACCTAAGTCGCGTGCTCTTAATTATTCTGACTTAGGACCTTACGACCTTCCAAACTTTCAATAATTCCCATACTAGCTTTGATAGAACCTTGACAATTATACCATTCGAAATAGAATGTATAGCAACATAAGGGTTTCAACTTTCGTTAGAATCGGCCGGATAGTTACGATGTTATTGCCCCCAAAACCTATTGAAAAATAACATGGTTGCCATCCGACCGAACTACCTACGGACCGACATAGTAACTTATCGAGTCGTTTGCATGCGACTAAAATTTTATGGTAGGGTTTCAAATTTTGCCTCTACCATTGTAAACAAATGGATGACTCAAAGACATCGTTAGATTTTAATTATAACAACCGTGATTTTGTTTTCATTACAAAAGGCGCAAAACTTGGATCACTTTAACTTACAGCCTCCGATGTCCGTTGGAAAGCAAGATGTTAAAGTGATGTCAAATAGGAATCAACATCTGGGAGTGTTCGTTAAGGGTGCATATTCACTAACGATGAATAGTGTTGAAAGTGGTCGAATCACCTCAACTAAGCTAGGTTGGTTACATCGTAAAGGTTATATGTCACATTGATGTAAAATGGGAAGCAATCTGTAGAAGATTAAAAGATGGTAAGCAAATGTTCAATTTTTAGTCGCGTGCGTTTAGTCGTGGGCGACTAAGTGCACCCCTCTTTCGGTTTCCGGTTTTTTTTTCTTTTTATAATAACATTGTAACCATTCGGCTGATTCTAACGAAATCTGAAAGCCTTATGTTGTTCTAAATTCTCTTTCGAATGATATAATTACCACGGGCCTCCCAAGGTTAGTCCGGGAATTATTGAAAGTTTTGAAGGTCGTAAGGTCATATATCGGAATAAGTGAGAGCACGCGACTTTGGGGTCAGCCGACCTTATTTGTTTTGGAATGCAATAAGTAAAAGTGATTTAAGTGGCCTATGGAAAAATATCCCTAACATTCAAGGAGAATCGATCATTGGAAGTTATGTTGGGTGTAAGAAAAGGAGAAGGAATAAAGAACGAATGGGTAAGAGGTCTATGTAGTGTAAAGATAGCTGTGAATGAGGCTTTGAGACTGCTTTTGTCAGATTATGACTTTTTGCAAATTCACTTTTACTCTTTGATAACGACTTAGATCTTGAACTTCCATATATATTTATCTGCTACTTAATATTTCTATCTGTTACTTTGATCATTCAAAAAGATTGGTTCTTAAGGTTCTTTAAACTAATTTACGAAGATGGGGCACCTTCTGGTTTCTCAGGGATCACCTTTATTCCAAAATAAAGAAAACAACTTGCGTATTCCTTAAGATGATTTTTGCTCGACTTAAGCCTCAGAGAAAGAGAAGGTCTTTGCTACAGTATATGGCGACTTCAAAGTCATTCTTGTCAGACTGCTGGACACTTCAAATGAATACCTGGCTTTATGCCTAAATTAATCGGATGTGGAAGCTTTGACGTCCGAAAATTCTATCAATATACTGAAATCAATCTATCTGTAGCCTAGGATTCCTTCGCAATCCTTACCTACAGGAGCGTAATTTGTAGGACCACACTCGAACGGAGATAAAACCCAAATTGAGAAAGATCACAGCTGGACAATAATTATAGAAATCATAAAATTTAAAACATATACTTACGAGTATTTGTTTAAAGTTGTGTTTCAGGAGACAGCTATGGCACAGAAGGTAACGGAAACTGGCTTGGTTCTCTTCTATGGGAGAATTCGTCCCTAACAGATTGAAAGAGTACAATTTATAAATGAACAAACTTACTTTAACTGTTAACAAATGGAGAAACTAACTAAAAAACTTATCCTCAGATTAATAAGGAATACTGTTCAGAATGCTGATTAGAGGGACATACTTGGCGTAGCTGTAATAATTCATTTAACCAGTCTAAATCGTTAAGGAGGTCATCACACACTAACCATTCCATGCCCAATAAAGATAGAGAGAGAGATTAATAAAATAAAGACAGAAGAGAAGAAAACCCGACTTATGTACAAGTACGAGTAACAAAGGCTGCTATAAATGAAACTTAAGGGCAGAAGACTAGAATGAAAACTGTGGAAATTATATCTTCCTTGAGTATTTAGTTTTTATCTATGGAAAGTTACCTTGCTTGCAGGTGACTTAAATGCAATAAGTAGAGCGTCGGGTTACATCTCAATAAACAGAACAGGAAGAAATCTAGACACTATATAGAAATATAGCTATACGAATTAGTCCAGATTTTCCCATATTACAGAGAGAACTGCCACAAAACCGGATATTAGTATAACAAGTCAACAGTTCCCTTTTAACCATCATATTGAACAAGGCCCACGTATTCCAAGTGACCACATTGTACTATTAATTGCGGTATCAAAAAGTATAATTCAAATACATATAAAATAAAGGAAACGCTACGCAGTAATTATAGTATTATTAAAGGAACACTTACGCCTACGCGGCAGAATACGAAGAATTATTTATAAGGAAATCCAAAGAGTAAGAAATTGATTTAAAGAACTTAGAACTCAACAAAACAGGAAAATATGGAATAATCTAATTGAAAGAATGGACTTAGAGGACAACTAAAGAAACCTTTGGAAGATGGTTGGTATACTCACAGGTGATTATCCCGAACGACTCCAAATGTAGTTACCAACAAGTGCATGTTGTGAACACTGGGCTAACGTATCTTATGTGTAACCAGAGGAGAATGCTAACTTTGACAACGACCTTGAAGACCAAATTATTGAAGAGTTAAGCCTTATCGCTATCCTTCAAATTGAAGATCCATGGAAGGATGGGGCGCCAAAATTACTATGCTATAAATTAGTAAAACATTAAGAACATTTAAACAGAAAGATCCTTGAAAAAGCGGACCCTTCTAAGGCTAATTTTATAAACGCTCCGCCTTAAACATCGGTTATTTCCCCAATTCTTGGAAGATCGGAAAGATGTTTTTTATCCCAAAATCTGGAAAATCACAAAATGCTTTGACCTATATCTCTGTTGGAATATGGGGTTAAATTTTAAAAAAATAATCCCGAATGGATTTCGCTGCAAAAGGGGAATTGATACGGCTCTAGCCATCATAACGGAAAACTCTGCGAAGGTGAAAACGAAAGAAGATATGTAGATGTTGTTTTGCCAAATGTACAAAAGGCTTTAGATAAGGTGTGGTGAAGAGGCTTACAGTATAAAATCTTTCAACTAAACCTTAATCCTATACTTAAAAGGTTAATATGTAACTATATAATGGAGAGAAAGTCCAGCATAATTATCGAATCGTTTCGCTGGTCCGGAATTTGACCTCTCTACTGGTCTCCCCCAATGAGGTTGTCTAAGACTTCTACTTCATGTGATATACACTATAGACCTACCGCATCCTATACTGGAGATTCAATTTTTTCACAATTTTTAGATTATGTAATATAGATTTTCGTATCACATTACTGGAATAAGCATTTTATGGAAAGAATAACGTCTACAGAAATAGAAAATATTAATAACTTTGAAAGAAAATGAAAGATTGCAACTAACCTTCAAAAGTTCAAGATCATTCCGCTGAGTGGAAGTAAACTAACTTCAAAAGGGAAAAAAATCGATATAGATACACTACAAAAGCCTCGATGGATTGAAGTTCACCAATAAAGGTTATGTTTCGCATATCAGAAGAGCTATTGGAAGAGCAAAAAAGGATTTAAGGGATATAATTTTCGAGCATTAAGGATGGGAAACCATAAGAATATATATATGGGCTTTATAAGACCTAGACTGTTATATCCATATATCCAAATGAATAATGTAAGCAAAACTTGGAAGTGAAGTATGCAAGTAATCCGGAATAAAGCACTACGTATCATCCATACTCTCAAGAGAGAAAGAAAAAGGCTGAGGGATTTGCATAGACATAAAGAAAAGGATGAGAGGTTTGCATAGACATAAAGAAAAAGGATGAGGGGTTTTCAGACATAAAGAAAAAGGATGAGGGGTTTGTATAGACATGGAGAAAAAGGATTAGGGATTTGTATAGATATAAAGAAAAAGGATGAGGGGTTTGCCTAGACATATAGAAAAAGGATAAGGGGTTTGCATAGACATAAAGAAAAAGGATGAGGGGTTGCATAGACATAAAGAAAAAGGACGAGGGGGTTTGCATAGAAAAAGAAAAAGGATGAGAGGTTTGCAAACACATAAAGAAAAAGGATGAGGGATTTGCATAGATATGAAGTAAAAGGATGAGGGGTTTGCATAGACATGGAGAAAAAGGATTAGGGATATGCATAGATATAAATAAGAAGGATGAGGGGTTTGCCTAGACATAAAGAAAAAGGATGAGGGGTTTGAATAGACATAAAGAAAATGATGAGGGGTCTGCATAGACATAAAGAAAAAGGGTGAGGGGTTTGCATAAACATAAAGAAAAGGGATGAGGGGTTTTCAGACATAAAGAAAAAGGATGAGGGGTTTGTATAGACATGGAGAAAAAGGATTAGGGATTTGCATAGATATAAAGAAAAAGGATGAGGGGTTTGCCTAGACATAAAGAAAAAGGATGAGGGGTTTGCCTAGACATATAGAAAAAGGATAAGGGGTTTGCATAGACATAAAGAAAAAGGATGAGGGGTTGCATAGACATAAAGAAAAAGGACGAGGGGGTTTGCATAGAAAAAGAAAAAGGATGAGAGGTTTGCAAACACATAAAGAAAAAGGATGAGGGATTTGCATAGATATGAAGTAAAAGGATGAGGGGTTTGCATAGACATGGAGAAAAAGGATTAGGGATATGCATAGATATAAATAAGAAGGATGAGGGGTTTGCCTAGACATAAAGAAAAAGGATGAGGGGTTTGAATAGACATAAAGAAAATGATGAGGGGTCTGCATAGACATAAAGAAAAAGGGTGAGGGGTTTGCATAAACATAAAGAAAAGGGATGAGGGGTTTTCAGACATAAAGAAAAAGGATGAGGGGTTTGTATAGACATGGAAAAAAAGGATTAGGGATTTGCATAGATATAAAGAAAAAGGATGAGGGGTTTGCCTAGACATAAAGAAAAAGGATGAGGGGTTTGCCTAGACATATAGAAAAAGGATAAGGGGTTTGCATAGACATAAAGAAAAAGGATGAGGGGTTGCATAGACATAAAGAAAAAGGACGAGGGGGTTTGCATAGAAAAAGAAAAAGGATGAGAGGTTTGCAAACACATAAAGAAAAAGGATGAGGGATTTGCATAGATATGAAGTAAAAGGATGAGGGGTTTGCATAGACATGGAGAAAAAGGATTAGGGATATGCATAGATATAAATAAGAAGGATGAGGGGTTTGCCTAGACATAAAGAAAAAGGATGAGGGGTTTGAATAGACATAAAGAAAATGATGAGGGGTCTGCATAGACATAAAGAAAAAGGGTGAGGGGTTTGCATAAACATAAAGAAAAGGGATGAGGGGTTTTCAGACATAAAGAAAAAGGATGAGGGGTTTGTATAGACATGGAGAAAAAGGATTAGGGATTTGCATAGATATAAAGAAAAAGGATGAGGGGTTTGCCTAGACATAAAGAAAAAGGATGAGGGGTTTGCCTAGACATATAGAAAAAGGATAAGGGGTTTGCATAGACATAAAGAAAAAGGATGAGGGGTTGCATAGACATAAAGAAAAAGGACGAGGGGGTTTGCATAGAAAAAGAAAAAGGATGAGAGGTTTGCAAACACATAAAGAAAAAGGATGAGGGATTTGCATAGATATGAAGTAAAAGGATGAGGGGTTTGCATAGACATGGAGAAAAAGGATTAGGGATATGCATAGATATAAATAAGAAGGATGAGGGGTTTGCCTAGACATAAAGAAAAAGGATGAGGGGTTTGAATAGACATAAAGAAAATGATGAGGGGTCTGCATAGACATAAAGAAAAAGGGTGAGGGGTTTGCATAAACATAAAGAAAAGGGATGAGGGGTTTTCAGACATAAAGAAAAATGATGAGGGGTCTGCATAGACATAAAGAAAAAGGATTAGGGATTTGCATAGATATAAAGAAAAAGGATGAGGGGTTTGCCTAGACATAAAGAAAAAGGATGAGGGGTTTGTATAGACATGGAGAAAAAGGATTAGGGATTTGCATAGATATAAAGAAAAAGGATGAGGGGTTTGCCTAGACATAAAGAAAAAGGATGAGGGGTTTGTATAGACATGGAGAAAAAGGATTAGGGATTTGCATAGATATAAAGAAAAAGGATGAGGGGTTTGTATAGACATGAAGTAAAAGGATTAGGGATTTGCATACACATATAGAAAAAGGATGAGGGTTTTGTATAGACATAAATAAAAAGGATGAGGGATTTGTATAGACATAAATAAACAGGATGAGGGATTTGCATAGACATACAGATATCTGCACGTAACTCCCCTGAACATTGAAATGGCCAAGTGAGTGAGAGGAATCTGGAATAAATTCATTCCAAGGCTAAATGAGGAATACCTAAGAAAACATTAGGAAATATATTAATGAAAACCCAATAAAAGGAGGAAGTTTCTAAGTAGTAGACAGGAAATTATGCCTCCGATTAACCCATCTATACTTATTAAATACAGAGGTTGAAAGGAAGCGAAAGAAAAACATATACTGGGAAGGACCGAATTACAAATCTAAAAGTGAAATTGCTAAAAGAGAAAAAGAATACGAAGACGTCTCAAAAGTTATAATTTAAACAAATAGTAAAATAGAAGAAGAATGATAGTTTACAAAGTTATCCTTTTACCTGGGGGATCTTTAACCTTTTTTGTATTTGTTCTACATTTTCGCTCTTTTCTCCTACTAGGGGACATTCTGCCCTTGTTCCTCACTTGTATATGTCCAATGTCCAAATGAGGTTGTGACTGGGACTGTTCTGAGATGAAATGAGTATATATGAATGAATGAGAATAGAGGTGTGAGAGAGAATATATGAAGAGTGAGTGTCAAGGTGTGGAAAGAGTAAGGTGATTATGTGAGTGAGGGGTTTGGGAAAGGACCGACCGAAGAATGACTGGGTGGTATCGTGTATGCTAGATCTGTATTAAAGGGTTTTGCGTGGGGGTGAACTCTTACTACACGGTACTCCAGCATGGGGCTCCCCATCGCTATCAAATAACAATTTAGGCTAAAAAATGAATGGGTTGTGTTGTGTTTGATAGGTCATGATGTCTGAGAGAGATTGGGTTATTTTGAGTGTTGGTGTGCTCCGAACTCAGTGAGAAAATGGTTATTATCGGATCCATTGATAAAGGCCAAAGTAATGCATTAAAAAAATGCTATTATAAGAAACTTACAAAGATTATGTGTAATTTCATAAAAAGTTAAATACGATATTTTAACTCAAAAAGAACCAAACGCGTAAATTTCGCTTTCATCCACTGAATTTAATGCAGAAATTCATGGAATGGAATCATGGATGAATTTCACAGGTCGCCAAACGAAGATTCCACCGAATAAAAGATCTTCCTCGTCCTACGAAATTGATATCAACGAATGAAAGACTAAATTGAGTATTTGTCATCACAATATCCTATTCACGACCTATTGACCTCTTTGGTGAAAATATAATAATAAAATTCATTAAATTAAACATGGGAACAAATGATTAGAAATTAAAGAGACTAAACCCCAGTACTCTTCTACGTACGGTTGCTAATCTTTCGTTTCTGGGTGACTACTACTCGAGAGGAACGGCAGATAGGCGTTCATTTGGGTATCCATTTTGCAGATGCAATGAAAACATGCAATGGGAGGGCACAATGATTTATCCTTAGGGGTAGCTTAGGAGAGATCTTGTAAGCAATTGAGTAGAATTCTGGATAGATAATTGAAAAATCAAGATTGGAGCGAGAGAGAATTGTTTCAATGATGACTGGCGATGAGTTTTCCCCGTCTATCCGGGATTGCAGATGGCAGGTACCATACACAGTTAGAACCCCTCCCCGTCTATGCAATTTATGTTGTTCTGTGGATTTATGGGCACATTTGGCCTTCCTGCTCCATAACCTGTCCACTAATAAGTTAAGGTTTCATGGGTGACTGGGTCCAACCACCTCCGAGAAATATTCGCTGAGTTAGGTTATACATAAACCCGTGTAAATGAAGGTGAGTGATATGGAAGGAGAGACAGAATTGAGATCACCTTGAAACATGCTCCCACACGCAAGGAAAGAAATCATTATTGCAATGGTGCACTTTCAAGTTGAAGGGTGGCTTTAGGCAGTCTCTCTATTCATAAGATGCAAATCCAATCTCACGACATCCTTCTCGATCGTTCGGGTACTACCACGCTTCATTGCACCAATACGGCCACTCACCCGTGCGCTTCTGTGTCTCAACGCGCGCCTCAGCAATTCCACCCACTTTTATGCATTGCTAATAACCGGCTCTTATCCCCGTCTGGGAGAGAGCGCTTCTGGAGGTAAGTTGCAGGGGATATGAAATTACAATTATCAGCGATATGCAATGAGCCGCGAGGCCGCCGCATGTGGACTAACTTCATTGGGCCGTATATTTTTCACTCTCTTCTCATCTCCGTTCTCGAAGTTGTCCTAAGGCGGCAGTCGGAGAATGCACCGTGCAGAATTGAGTTCGGAGGTTGATAAGGAAGAATATATTGACCTTTTTGCTGTGGAAGTATTTATAGAAACCACGAGCGAGGAGGAGGGGCGGGGTGGAGGGGGGCGGGCGGTCTGTGCCTAGGTGTGACACACGAAAGAGCGAAGGGAGGGGATATCAAGTGGATGGATTGACGATGATTCAATCGGGAGATTCCAAGAGTCCGTTAGATATATATATATTCACCAAGCCAAAGCAGTCTTAATAATAGTGATAATAATGCTAATATGATAATAATAATAATAATAATAAGGATAATAATAATGGTAATAATGCTGATAAAAATAGTTCTACTAATAATAATAATACTTTTATTATACATGACTTCACATAAACTACGGCCTAGATCTGCAGGGGGATACACCGCTTCCGATTAGAGGCCAGTTAAGCGCCGTCGGGTGCGGTGAGTCGCCGGATCGAGTCCCGCTGTTTCAGGTATGGCGGCTGCCATACCCTGTAGTTTACCCAGTGGTTCGGACTCCACGTTAATCAGTAGGGCCCCAGTGAGAAATAAAGGAGCCCAAAATAAGAGCACAGATTGGTAGCAAAATATCCACCAAGTTATTGCTACCATTTACCACATCGAACCATTCGTGAGAAAGTTATGGTCAAGATCAATCACTGGAGTGGTTTCGGCTGCTTGTTGTTGTTGTGATTGTTACTTAACCCTGTAAATGATCCAACAATGGCATTTCCATCAGAAAATGTGTAAGGAGAGATCGATAAAGGAGGAAAAACGTGCGGAAAATATTCCCCAGCGAGCCCTGAGGTCAGGAGGGCACGCAACCCTCCAAATGGCAGCTGCACCGTGGTTGCCCAAGTTACATCTGCTAGCCCCTGGGGAGCGGGGAGTTCATCCTTCGAATATGTTAAGGGTCAATCCCCTACCAGTTGTTTTTTTTAGGGGGGAAGAGAGTTCTATCTGACGCAACGTCCCCTGAGTGTTGCAAGAAGTGAAGAGAGGCTGGGAAATCCGTACCCTCACCAGTATTCTCCAATATGGCGCAAGGAGACACTAAAGCGAAGAATTCTTCAAAAGTGGTGAAGTTAGGGGAATTGAAAATATGTGGATCGTGTGAGGGGGGGCGTAACTCTCCGAAATCTGCCTCCTCCCTGGTTTGCCGAGATGGAGATGTTCCCCGACGAAAGACGGGAATCTGGGCCATTGCCCTCGTTGTTCCTCCAACATTTTGGACATACCGGTCCTCTCTTCCCCCAAACCAGCAAAGGGGTGTTAAGGGTAGCATTGACAGCCACCTTGTAGCTGACATCTGGATGATTACGTGCCCCTGTCCCAACACCTGCACGGGGGATGTATTATGTTACCCCCATAAGTAATGCGACATTATTTTTATGTTTATCATTATTTATGGATAGAAATCAGACAACTCTTTGAAATTATTTATTATTTAATAAGTGTTTATTCATTAATTTAATAAATGATATAACCAGGCAATGGCTTCGCTACTAAGATTAAAATTTAAAATCTAAAAAAAGCAGCCATGGTTAAATTTGTATAAATTTTCTGAACTTGACAATTATAATAATCTTAAAAAGGAACTTTTAAACTAAATTTTCCCCTTTTCAAAATATCACGTTGCTAAAATATAGTTATAGAATAGAAGAAGATATATAAAAATAAATTTTCTGAACTTCACCATTTGTAATTCTTTAGGTTTTAAAAATTTCACAAAATTTCGATACTTATATTTATTTCTGAACTTCACCATTTTGTTTTTTGATATTATAAAAAAAATATTATTTCGAGCATCTCGAGCACGAACTAGGGGGTCAAGGGACATCCCCCTCCCTCGGCCTCTGTATTTAGGGCGTTTGCTGTTGCGATCTTTTGTCCTTATTTTCATGATTTTTCCTTCTTCTGTCTTTCTTCTTACAGTCTTTCTCCTCATTTTCTACACTAACTGAAAATTAAACGAGCTTAATCTACCCGAGCCAAACCAAACATATCATAAACTAACCCCAAACCAACCAATACTAGTTTAAACAAGCTTGAAACTACCCCAACCTTACCTAATCTAACCAAACCTAAAGTATCCTAACATAATATAACCAAATCTAGACTAACCTAACCTAACCAAACTTCAACTAGACCGCAATGTTTTGAATGGTAATAAAGTCATATTTGCGATGCCAAATATAAATAGGTTGAGTGTGGAATAATAGGCTAGGAAGCTACATGAGTGTATGTTGCGGTGTGTAAGGGAGACTATGGTGTGGAAGCAGATAGGTGTAGTGTGAGCAATGCAAATGAATTGATTGAAAGGGTTGGTTGGTGTGCGGGGGGTAGATGGAGTGTGAATCGATTGTGTAAGAATTGTTTATAGTGTGAAGAAGGTTATGAAAGAGGCTGAGGGTGAGAGAGTTCTGAGGTGGAATTGGCATGTAAGAAGAACGGATGGAAAGTTTTTCTTGCTAGGAAAATATGCTCGTATGGTGTCAGGTTGAGAAGGGCTGAAAGGTAGTATAAAAGGGGGCTTGATTGTGTGAATGAGTGTGTGTCTGAGAGAGAGAAGCAACTGAGAAACAAGTGGTGGTATTGTGTTGAGTGTTTGTGAAGAGGCATGTTTAAAACCCTTTCCCCAGACGCGTTGCTTTGTGTTGTATAGGCCAGAAAGTAGTTTTTATCGTGGCATTGATGCACTCCATCCACACTTTGTGGGAAAAGGGGTTGATGATGATACTGATGATATTTGAATAATTTCGGCGGTATAATAATTGTTTCTTTCTCATTCCAAGGACAATCTACTGTTCCGCCCCCGCCAAAGAATTGATTTGAGCAACGTAACAAAATTGAACACAGAACAAAGGTTAGGCAAAATAGATACTTGACTCTTTAACAAAAACATTCCTTTATTAAGTGATGTAAAAGGTAGGCCCCGTTAAATGAAGATTTAATAACCGCAGTAAATAGACAAACGATGTCGACGAAATGCCAGTATCAAGCTGCCTCCTCGAAGCCCAGATGATGGGCTTGAGAGAAATGGCCTTTTTTAAGATTAAATACGTGAAATTTGCTACCACTTAAAACTGATGAACGATGGTCACACTTTCCTTCATATTAAATCGCAGCAGTTTTCGCTATAAATTTTGCTCCATTCTTGCTTGCAACTTTGCCCATCAGCTGCTACCTAGGCTTCGACTTTGGTAGACTCGGCCAAAATAAAAGAAGTGCCGCATTTGTGGGATGACAGAATACATTATGTGGATTTGAGGCAATTTGTGCGAGAATTGCGACCCCACCCCCGGGGTACATGAGGCTCCCTAATAGTCTCCTCTTTGCATTACTAGAACTAGGCACCTTTCACACATTTCACTCCCATCTTTGCAACTACTCTTCGCAACTTTACAAGCGAAAACCTCGTTGGTTTTCGCTTTTTAATTTCAAGTAATACAAAACAAGTATAAATAACCGTTAGTAATAATAGTAACTACTACTAGCACTATAACTGATAATAATGACTAATAGTAATAATAATAATAGCATTTAATAACGAAAAAGTAATAATAATAGTCAATAATACATTTTCCCTTTCTTTTGTTTCTCAGTTACCAGGATGAAATGCAATTACGGCCTGGTTTCCCAGTTAATCATGTTCTAGTCTCCAGGGACAGTCGTGTTGTTATTTCCAGCGCTAAGGTGTCGTGTTCTAGTCTCCAGGGACAGTCGTGTTGTTATTTTCAGCGCCAAGGTGTCGTGTTCTAGTCTCCAGGGACTGTCGTGTTGTCATTTCCAGCGCCAAAGTGTCGTGTTCTAGCCCCCAGAGACAGTGGTGTTGTTATTTCCAGCGCCAAAGTGTCGTGTTCTAGTCCCCAGGGACAGTCGTGTTGTTATTTCCAGCGCCAAGGTGTCGTGTTCTAGTCTCCAGGGATAGTCGTGTTGTTATTTCCAGCGCCAAGGTGTCGTGTTCTAGTCTCCAGGGACAGTCGTGTTATTATTTCCAGCGCCAAGGTGTCGTGTTCTAGTCTCCAGGGACAGTCGTGTTGTTATTTCCAGCGCCAAGGTGTCGTGTTCTTCGCACGATCTCTGCCGGAATATTCCTTGTCATCCACCAAACGCCTTGGTTGAAAATGTAAGGTAACTGCTACCTTTGAATGGTCCCTTTTAAATGTACATTTAAAATATAATTGATTTGTAATTCCGGCCCAATGGAATCCACCTATGAAGACGATGTCTCAATTACTCGCATCAATATTTCTTTCGAAATGAAGCTATGAATTAACCCATGTTCGTGGTTTTCCGCCAACTTTTTGAATAACGATCGTATTGCAACGTTTATCCTTGATTCGAATAAATATCAACTCTTATTTGCTATGGGGTTAATATACCAATGGTATGTACCTGACATCCCGCAGCTGTTGTGAGAGATGCGCTTTCCCGACGCCAACTGGCTGTATAGGATAGAACAAGCGTGCCCCTAGAAGTTTTCAAGGAGGCTCGCAAGCATTGCTATAGCAACTGCGTGCCATGGTTGCGTACATGACAGTTTAACCGAGAGAACTACATTTGTTAAACGAATTCGTTTATTTTGTTTACAGATTAGCGAACGAATCATAAATGGGCATTCCCGCTCTCCAATAAACACGTAACGGATAAGTTTATTTTACAATGATTTCTTTATCACTATTGGCAGGAAGTGGCGACTAATTGCTTCGTTGCATTTCGCACCGAATCCGTCGGGACTCTGTTGACGCGTCCGTTTGTTAAAGCAGCCGTGTTGTACAATAGGGAAACCCCTTTAAAACTGATAGCGATCCAGAATAAACACACACATACGTACGTACATAATGACACGCGTTGCATAGCATCTTTACTTACACGGTGTCGGAGTTACTCCCATGAGCGCGTTTTTATGATGCGTTTCGAGGGTGAAATGAATGCCATAAGATGGGAAGAGAGGGTTTTACACATCTGTCTGACCAAGGTTCAAGAGAGCTGCGTTCCCTCCAGTCTCACTCAAACTCTATCAATACACCCCTCTCTGCATCAATCGGGTTATATAACTTTCACACATTTTTACTTACATTTACATCATAACAATGCCAAGACCCAGAGTCTTGGCATTGCCTAATGAAGGTGGTGCCTTCTGGAGCTCTATTGGAAGGACGCAATTCCGTGCAGTACACACACACACACACACACACACATATATATATATATATATATATATATATATATATATATATATATATATATATATATATATATATATATATATATATATATATATATATATATATATATATATATATATATAATATATATATATATATATATATATATATATATATATATATATATATATATATATATATATATATATATATATATATATATATATAAATATATATATATATATATATATATATATATATATATATATATATATATATATATATATATATATATATAAATATATATATAAAATATATATATATATATATATATATATATATATATATATATATATATATATATATGGGAAGTGATCAATAATTCCAACAACAGATGTAGTTAAAGTGGGAACTAATCTTCAATATTTGGCAGTCCATATCTGAAACCGTCATTATTTCTAAATTTCTAATATAGATTTTATTCTATTGATGATCAGGCAATATTGATACAGTACCAGTGAAAATTTTATTTATTATTATTTTATTATTATTTGCAACACCCGTCTCTTTTGGCACGTACCCGAATCAAATAGTAAAAAACACAAGAATCCACATGACAATAATTGATAATCCCGTGGGAACTGGAGATCGATCCGCGTTGGAAGCTTAAGGAAGAATGGATGTAGTTTTTGTCTCCAACTAGAGATCTGTGACACTTCGTGGCCCATGGGAAATCCACCCGTTCCACATCAGGTGAAGTTAGATATAGAAATCTCTTAGACGGTTCCATAAACATTTCAAATGAGAGTAATTCGTCGTCAATCCCTCAGAAAGAAAAAGTCTTGTAATCCAACGAAAGCACGCTGAGTAGATGCTAAAATATTGAGAGAAAAGATACACAGGGCAAAGATGAATGGCCATAAAACATAAAGATAGAGGGAGATCGGGAAGGCACTAAGGAACCTCACAGATCTTAAATCCTGTGCTCGGGGGGGGAGGGGTAACAGTTTACAGGAACAAGTTCTTAAAAACAACCAGTACTCAATAGTACTTCTGTGGCTAAGGACACTAAATAAAACCCAGCACTGTCCCTTATATCGAGGAAACAAAAGGGGCCCGGGTAAACTACCTAGTTGTGACGGACAGTAAACACCCTAACAAAAGAAACAATACGGCGAAGCGATGTTTTGTTTCGTTCACTAAAACAAACAGTGTAGAGTCTCAAGGATTGCAACGTATATTATTATCGATTATTGTTTCTAATTTTTTAGGCAATGTGTTATTACTTCAAACTCACAAAAGGAATTAAAACACCTTGAAACAATCACGCTATTTTTTTTTTTTACTTAAGCTGCAGCAGGGAGTGAATTATATCCATCTGGAGCAAGAATTCAAGGTCCCGGGCCATGTTACCCTCAAATGTCCCAGATTGTTGTATTAAAATACAGAATTATGAACCAACAAAGACCCAATCGAGGCCAGTCCAAGAGAGGAAGTCCAGAACTTGGCACTAACCACGAGCTAAATAAAGATCCTATTGAAGCCAGTTTATTATAACTTTAATACCAGTATTGAATTCACAAATTTAGAGTTTATGCTTAGAAAATATAATCGATTAGTGATTATTCTACAGTTAATTGAGCAATTTGATGGATAAATCATTTAGCTTTAGATTAGCTTATTTCCTTGACAGTGGTATCCAACTGCTCCCTGCACAGTGAAGCTTCCACAAGTTCCACTCCACGTCGGATGCTCTTCTACGGTTGGAAAATGCTATCTGCGATGTTTTCATACTTAGACATCATTTCGCCACGGAGATTTTGATCTGAAGAAACTTTATGATACCGCATGACGATACGGTATCGTAGGAACACTACACCTTGGGGGTGAGTGGACGACTTCCAATCTTCATATCTGAATTCTTACGAGACCATTGATTCCCCATACGAGTGGAAAAACTCTCTCCGGTTCTATAGGTACGAGGGTGTCCTGCAGGAAGTGTCCTCAGTGTCATAGTATTTGCCTTGAGCATCATCGGTGTCATCTCGTTGCGATCGGATGTTTTTTCTACGATGTACGTAGACAGCTTTCCAATCTCTTTTGATACTACACAGATACCTACTCTAGAGCATTGACTCCAACAGTCATTGACCCGGATCTCTCGCTATGTCGAATCGCATGGTGGTTTAGTTTCCTTTGGTTGAGAACAAGGCGGTACACTTCTGCTGCGATCCATGGCTCCACCCCAACCAGGACTTGTTCCTAAACGGGACTCTCCTGGATGTGGTAGAGTCGCACTAATTCTTTTGTATGTCTCGTCTTACACCTCACTTGGGAGGCCCTTATCCGAAAAGTTTAGATCTTTAGGGCTGGGCAACTATTTCAAGAGCTCAATGTAGCTTTCGGGGCACTGGTTCCTGTGGTTCTGCCCAAGACGTCACCTTGGAGGGTACCACGATTGATATTTGTCCTCACACTCCGGCGCGTTGCCAGTATTGCCTTGAAGAGAACCCCAGCGGCTTATCAAAATAGATATGGACAGCATTTTACTTCAATGGAATTGCCGTAAACTCCGAGCTAATTGGGAGCTGCGGATACTTGTGTTCTACCGTTCCCCATTAGTCGTCTGCCTTCAGGAGACTATGTTAGGTGCGTCGACTCAGGCCCAACTCCTTGGAAAATAGTTTCGTAACACGGGTTGATTGCCGCGATGATGGGTCCGCAATTTCCACACAGAGATGTCTCCGTTCTTTCTTCGTCTTTAATACATTATTCAGTTGATAATACTCGTAGGTATTATCTTTTATCGATATACATAATTATCATCACCAGCCGCCTTCGTTGAGGCGTAATTTCGCCGTTTCCGGAGGAGGTTGCCGAAGTCTTTTGTTCTCTTTGTGAGGCTGAATGGTAGACACCATCTCCTAACGGGGACTAGACGTTCGGTTCCAGAAACCTGGTTCTACTGGGACTGGTCAAAGCGCTGAAAATCGGTGTCCTTATTGTGAAAAAATGACACATTTATGTCCTTGAACCTCTTGTTTTTTACTTCTTTCTGCATCCTTCGGCATTCCTGATGTACTAGTGGAATTTGGGTGGGAGGTGGTTGATAACCCTTGTTGATCCCATCACTTTCCCCATTAAATCTCTTTTGCTGGAGCGGTGTATGTCGTGAGGTCAACTCGGTGGTACTTGGGCGAGCACGATGATCAGCATTGGCTGAAATAGCTGACATTTCTATCGGAGTCGAGAATTTATATTAGTAGATGAAGCCATTTAGTTCTTTTCCTGCACCTTCATTCCTTCGAGCCTGGTTTCTATTCCACAAACGTCGTTTTATGTTGCACACCGAACACTTCCAAGTTAGTCGTCCGAGTGTAAGACGGCAATTAGAGAGAAACGAGGTTCATATGTAGCAGTCTATAATCATCTTTGCAAATAATCCTCTGCATAACGCTATCTGTAATTATTAATGTTCGCGTGAATTTGAGCAGAACTAATGTCATTGTCTTATGCCTCAATTTTGCCAACAAATGACGGTCACAACAAATATAAATATACGACGCATTAAGAACGCCGCATTTTGTAACATTTGTACTAATCTTGGACAAGCCGTTTTGCTCTATCAACTTTTTCACTCACCTAGCTTGCTTTGAAATGTTCGTGTCTTTTATCTCTCGTTTTGGTATGTTTTGAGTTTTTAACTACATCCCTGTTCATCCAGATGGTATTCCAATAATCACCCTCTTCAGCTCTTTCGAGATGCTTTGAATGTGTTACAGCCTTCGTAACAGTAGTCAGCCTTTCCAACCGTCCATGAATCAAGTTCGGATATGTCTTTATTTCGTATTTTGCTTATTAAACACCTGTTGATATCATCTTCGTGTTTGTAGTAATATATTTTAATCTTCATCAAATCTTCTTTCTTCTAGAAAAGTACATTATCGTGTTCAACACTTCTATGTATCGCTTGGGTGTCATTCCTGGCAGTGCTTTCCCGCGACAGACTGCAATTTTAAGCCTTCGTGTCACCCGGCTCTTAGTCCGTCCTCTGGGACCTACACGTGCTCTGGTAGACCGGCTAGAAGACACAGTCTATTCCTAGACTAGTGGATATATGCATATATATTTGTAAATGAAAAAACCGGAGATTCTCCTGGGGGGGAATGAATGTACTGAGTACGCTACATTTCAATAATCATAATCGTTACTGTTCTCGTAAATTAAACAAAACTAGTATTTTTTTTGCACATCAATGTTAGCCAAATGACGGTCACAACAGCAATAAATATGTATATTATGTTTTAGGAACCCCAATTCAGCAACATTTATACTCTTCGCGGACCAGACGCCTTTCTCAAACGGTCATTTTGTATCGTGTTCAGACAATTGTAGCCTATATAATTTATTTTGCCTTTGTTCCAATATCCTTGAGCGTTTCATCTGATAATACCCATCCTTTTTATATTGTGTTGTGATAGATTATTAGGCGAGGCATTAAAATATCGCTGAAGCCTATTTGACCTGAATTACTGGCTATATCTTGTCAAATTTCATCTAGGTCGTAATTCTGTAAAATAAAATAGTTCGTGAAGTCAATTTCCATGTGTGTCCGTTTGTTTGTTCAATTTGTTATTAACTAATTTTACCTGTTACTGAAGTTTATTTTCTCATCTCGATATTGTTCTATCATTTTTTTTATTATGTAAGTATATATCATAGCTATCTAGCTGGAAATGGTAACCACACTTATAGACGAGTCTATATTTCGAAACACGCTTGCCGCTCTTCATGGCGCTCTTCAATAAATGGGAGGACACCTTTTTTTTTGCAGAGGTATAAAGGAAAAACTAAATGATTCGGGCTGAGTTTACCCAGGACTCCCTCCCCTAATGTTCCTTAGGTAGATCGGATCACCATCTCGGACCCTGTGTGTCCATGAAGGAATCCTTTGCGACCTCTATCTCGACATTCTCCAATTTGGATGCTGGTCTATCAGAATTCTAACCAGGCTGGATGGTCTTTAAGGGCCGCCGACTGCACATCACCTCCAAAAGAGGGGAACCTTCACTGACTGCTATCCCAGAGCGAGTTTCACTTCGCTTTCGCTTCTTGCGCAGGTATCGCCCCTTACCCAGGCGATATCCCGTATGCTTCGGAACCTAGTAAAGCAAAGCCTAGCCTTGCTGTTAGCTTTATTCAACAGAATGTGGTCGGAGAGTAATTTCCCAGATTCTCTAGGAACTGTTAGCGGGCTTGCTTTTTGCAGTTGGGGGAGGTTCACTTCCCTACGGCTGCTTTCCGCCCAATTTCTCTAGCCTATTACGTGTGCAAGTGGATGGAGTTAGTGATAAATGTTAGATTAAATTATTTCGTAGAGAGCAGATGTTCAATGTATTGTGCACAGTGCCGCTTCCCTAACTTCCATTTCCCGTCTAATGCTCTACTCTGGCTGGAGAGTGCTATCTGCGAGGTCTTTCTTCGTAGGCAACATTTTACCACGGTATTTTTCGGTTGGGGGAAGGACTCTAATAATGTCTGGTGGCATCTAATCATGGAGTCCCTACATTATATGGAGACAAGTGAACGCACCTCAAATTTTCTTCCGGGTTTTGTGAGATTGTCGATTCCGCTCTGAGACGCTTATCGCATTGGGTCGAAGCACACTGTTTTTTTTGGGGGGGGGTCAATCGAAGGTCGTCCACTTTTGGTACCGCCGCTGAGACTTTTGTCGATCACCAAGACAAGACAATTTGATATACCTTTGAACGTAACAAAGCAGAGATAATTTATACAGCCCCAGTTAATGAATATGGCATTTCCTGTGATGGGGTACTAATTTATTATTGAAAAAGTAGATGGAAACAGGATTAAGTTGATAATAGAGAAAAATAAACGAAAATGATAAAGGAACATAGTTCATGAATGAGGAGTGATCAATTTTACACGAATAATGAAAAGGTCCTGGATCCTCGTTGTTTCCGCGTCAGGGAAAATAGCGACAGAGACTCAAAATTATCAAGAGAACCGAATGCTGGATCCGGGGTATCAACCATCAACTCTAGGATCAGCGCATTGGGGAAATAAGCATTGAGGAAAACAGATCTTTAAGAAAGATCCTTATTCGGGCAAAAGTAACAAGGGGATTTTTGCGATAATAAAGAATGGGTTTAAGAAACTGACATGAAAAAGTAATAACGAATCAATAATAACAAGAAGAATCGAAAATATAAGGAATAAGAAGGATCCCACTAGCCTAAATCAGTCGTTCCCAACCCTTTTCACTACCATGAAACTATTCTATATAAATGAAAAATGAACCCTCCCCCCCCATGGACCCTCGGCTTCTAAAGATATACACAAGCCAATGTCATTAACAACGATCCCTTTTTTAGTCGCGTGTGGTCGCGACTCTATAAGTACTATGTCGGTTCGTAGGTAGACGGTCAGACGGTAACCATTTTACTTCTTATTGAGTTATTTGACAATAACATCGTAAGTTTTCGGCCAGTTTTAACGAAATTTGAAATTCTTTATATTGTTTTACATTCTCTTTCTAAAGATATAATTGCCAAGGTTCTCCCAAAGTTAGTCCGGGAATTATTGATAGTTCTGAAGGTAGTAAGGTCATAAATCAGAATAATTAAGAGCACGTGACTTAGATCTGTTGACCTTGTTCATGTTCCATCTCATTTGAAAGCATTTGTAACAGTGAAGGACTTAAATATAATGATGTATTAATTTTTTTTTTGTTTAATTCGATGGTTGTTGTCGCCTTATTAAAAGTTCATCCTTGTCGTGACGAAACATCTGACAGTGTCACTTAAAATGTTCAAGTTACGGACCCCAGTACTATTTTAGGGTCTTCCTAAGGAAATATTTGCTAGTGCAGTACTTTTGGCATGCCACAGGGGGGCTAAAAGTAAAGATGGCATTGTTAATGCCCTAGTTCATGGGTGTCTCGGATGTAGAAATCGAATGGGGTTATTCGTTGGGTTAACGAGTCTGTCACAGCACCCCGTTACGATACGCATAACCGTGAATAATTCGCCCACCACCCTCCTCCTAAATCACTCGGAGAAGAGGCCGTTTGGGGAAAATTGGCATGGAATCCCAATCTTTCATCCAACTCTAATCGGAGTGAAGTCTAAGCAGTGATCCTCTCAGTCCAATTCTATGACCTATTTGTTCAGCAACCATGTCTACAGAACACGCGTGATGTTGAACACGGTTCATTACTTCAGGTTATCAGATGATGGGGAGCAGTAGTGTCCAATTTACCCAGATGTGTACACATATTGGGACTCGGCTCTCAAGATGGGAAGTCAATCGACTGGCAGTTTACCGGTATTAGAATGACCATGAAGCGTTAAAGACAAGAAGATGTAATCGTGTTGCGATCATGTTTCTTCTCTTGTGTCATGTCGCCATGCCGCCACTAGGATGGACTGAAGACGAATTATTTTGTAGTATTTGTTTATTATTAACAGTCGGATGTTTGCGAACAAAATGCTAGATTTGTAGGATTAAATTTAAGTATTTGGGTTAATTAATGTAATTTGCTTGTTTGAATGGAGAAGATAGATTAAATGGTGATATAAGTTTATTGTTGCATTGAGCAATAGAAGACCATAGGCAGAGGATGATTTTAAAATACGTTCAAACTTTAAGTTCATTTTCAAATTAAAATTATATCTATTAAATAAGATTCAAAATGACTAAAAAAGAAAAAATTAAGGTTTCATTCTTTGTTATTTCCTCCGCTTTGTGTACGATCATTTATTACAGTGTTATACATTTCTCACCTTCCAGCCTAACAACCAAGTCACGCCTGATGAACATTACTTTAATTCATCACAAATATATCGTTCATAGCTTTACACTTCACACCATTTCTTCTGCTTCTTCGATATAATCCAGGAAAGATTAAAGCATAATGTAACTAGTACATTAGGCCATCCGGAAAGTTTAGGCCCAGCTGGAAAAAACTTTAAATTATTTCAATAAACTTTTTTAATCACTTAATATTTAAAAAATACTAACTATTCCTTCCCATCAAAATTCGCTATTAACACCTCGTGACTTCCACTACCTTTTCAGAAGCCTATTAATTTCACTCTATAGAAAAAGTCTTCAATAGATATAACGACCATGAACATCATTTAATTTCTTTAACAACACTGAAGGTTTCTACTGCAAACAAATATACAAATAATTATTAACTATACAATTGATTAAATTTCCTTCTATAAATAGTTAAGTTTAATTACATATCTTTTCACAGTGGTACGAACTTTCACGATGACCAATTAAATTTAAAAAAATTACAAATCTTTCTATATTATCTATGTATGAAATGTGAGATGAACTCCTGCTAATATAAGATCCTTCTCATCTTCCCTTGGCACCTTCAAGCATGCCGTAGTAGGGGGATAGGCGTTTTGTAAAGACCCCTGCCCCTAAAGGGCTCCATACAAAACCCTTATGGTAAAATTTGAATCAACTTTTATTTTAGTGAATTTTAAACCTTGCCTCGAGTTGATGAAGTTGATGAAGTTTTCACATAATTCTTAATAAAAAAAAACATACGTAAAGCTGTCGTGAATCAAACTGATCGCATCAGTTTGAATCACAAAACGTCAATACACAATAAACAAATACATATATATTAAGTACATCTTGTATATTTTTATCCAAATCATACTTAATAAAAACTAAATAAAAAATACAGGATAATGGAAGTTTTTCACTAACTGGAGACAAAAGGTTTAAAATTCACTATTATTATTACTGTAGAGTCAGCTTAACGTCGTAGGAGGCTACACTTAGAACACCATCTAGATCACCTAGAACACCGTCTAAGACACCCATCTAAAAAACCTAGATCACTGACAAGAACACCGTCTAGACAATCATGAACACCATCATTAAGATCTAAATTTATTTAATTGCGTTCAGGATATAAGTGTAATTAACTCGTCTGGGAAGGAGGGGAGTTGCAGTCCTTCAAATCCTTGTATATATTCCGGAGTAGAAAAGTCTACGGGATTTTCCACTCAAATTACTTTTTCGGTCCATAAATGACGTCATTCTTTTTTTACTTATTATAATGGTAGAAGAAAATATGCCTGTATAATCCAACAAGGGTAAAATGCCTCCTGCGAAGCGAGGTAGGATAAGAGGACGAAAGGTAGAACGAATAGAGATGATAATAATAGGGAAATAAGGAAAGACAAGGAGTAACAAGGAGATCCTTATCAGATTTTGCATCTCCAAAGTGATCCGGGTGGAAGGATGTTTCACACCACCTAAAGGAGTACAAATGCTCAAAAATACTCATGTACTAAAGTACTAAAAAACACTGAATGAAGTGCTCGAAGTAGCCAAAAAGCACTAAAAAATACCCTAAAACTAAGGGTTCCAAAATAATAAAAATGCTTGAAAGTACGAGCGCTACTTTATAGCGGGTAAGTGATTGTTATTTTTTTTCACATTTGTTTCTTTCAAGGTATGCCCATGTTAAGGAATTGTGGCAAAGTCAAAAAAGTTGCACACCTTATCTATTGCATCAAATATCATCTTAAATTACCCTACTTCAACACTTTCTTTGAAAACCCTCTCTTCTAAACGTTTCCGAGGCAAATGCCTACGTAGATATTATTTACACTAAGGATCGCCAATTTCAATGGTGATTCAATGAATCGATTTTTTGTTTCTCTCGGTGTAAGTGAAAAGAACACATCGAATAAGAGACACAAACGTGGCCAGAAGCGTCAATAAGTATTCTTTGATCAACAGCCTCAAACTTAGCCAAAAGCATATAAATAAAGCCAATGAATACCGGGTTTTGAGAAAGTTTTGTTATACTTTGTTTTCTTATCTTTTGAGAGGTTTATTCGTATGATAGAAAAGGTTTATTAAACAAACTTAAAGTTATACTATTGTAACAATTGTCATTAAAACGTCTTTTCCATTGAGTGGAAGTATGTCGAGATGGTAGTGAAAAAAAATCGAGATCTCTGCTCTCCTGCGCGCGAGCAGTAACGATTCCGACATCGCCAAGCCGCTCAACGTCAGCCGGATGACCGTCCACCATGTCGCGGAGAGGCTCAAGAACGACGAAGATCTCACATATCGACCTTGTTCAGGCAGATCTAAAGTTCTCAACTGTTTGACTGTGAGAAAGACCTTCGAAAATTATCCGAAGCTAAAAATAACTGCGCTCCGAAGAAAAGAACTCGGTAGCTACAGTGTCCAGGGTCGTTAAGGAGAAAAGCGGCAAGAGTTGCGGTGTGTGGAAAAGCTTCTACTCACTGACCATAAGCAAGAAGAACGTCGGAAGCGCTGTCATCGCCGTCTTGACGATTTGAAGAGTCATGGCAATCGAATTCTCATTTTTTCTGATGTAAAAAACTTCACGGTCAAACGGTCATCAACAAGCAGAACGACCGCCTAGCGGGCTTTGACCAGAACGTCTCCGAAGTCTGCCATGTGTCATCGACCAAACACTCGGCCTCCTTGGCAATGTTTGGCGTCGTGGCTTCGATTGGCAAGAAGATGTAGCCGGTGTGCTTCTCGGCCGGTTACAAGCTCGCCGAGGCAGATTATTAGGGGTATCTTGGCCACGAAACTCCTGCCCTGGGTGAGAAAGATGACAGAGAAGGTGGAGTATGTCCTTCAGCAGGACGGTGCCCCGTTCCATACGGCCAATACCGTACAAGAATGGTTGGGGTCGAACACGAACTTTTGTTCAAAAGAATTTGGGCCGCCGCAGTCGCCCGATTTCAATCCCTCGACTATAGCATCTGAAGGCGCAAGTTGAGGACAGGGTCAGCAACGTCCGCCACAGCAACGTAGACGAGCAGTTGTCGTCCGTCAACCGCGTCTGGAACAGCACGACGAAGGATTTCGTCCGCAACGTGAGCGCGGGTTTCATGTCTTACCTAGAGCGTGTGCTTGCTAACATGCGGCAACATTGATTAATATTTAACACATATTTATGTGTTAAATCAATAAAAACGTGTCTAACTACATCAAAAACTATCATTGTGTCCTCTGGGTTGAGGACGTTGTAACAAGTGTAACGAGACTTTTGCAGGTTCCATACAAAAATGGGGCCGAAGACGCTTCTTAACATTTTAGCAAACATTTCAGGATTATCACCAATCGTATCATCAGTGCTAAATAAACAGTAAAAATTACAGATTAATTAAATATATATATAAAATGTTTTAACAGACACAAAAACATCGTGAAACATGAATATTAAATCGTAGCCGAATTGAATACAATGGATATTTAGCCTGAAGTTTGCGTCCATCAATGCGTTCGCCGCTTATATATATATATATATATATATATATATATATATATATATATATATATATATATATATATATATATATATATATATAGATATATATATAAAGACGTTAATCCTCTCCAAAATATTATGTAGTCATCTCTATGCAGGATCAGCATTCAGACGTGTAAAAATTATGCATCATATCCACCATTATGGTCTAAGAGCAGACACGGGGCCATTTAAGAACTTCCATGTTCTTTCTTTCAGGGTCGGAATAGGATTTTCGCAACTAAAACTTCGCTAGAACGATTAAGCACTGTATTATTGCACCTGCAACAACAACTGACTAAACTAATAAGAATTATAAAGAGTGTAACACCACCAGAAATATAAGGCCGCGGAACGTATTACCCGTACACGATACTCATTGTAACTCTCCTAGACGATATACAGATAAAGCTTCCCAGGCTGAACATCACCTCTAAATGATACTCAACTCCTCCTTGGAAGACAAACTAACACATGACCTACTCAAAAAAAACACAAATCCAAATACAACGATGGTTCAAGTCGGTCAATATAGGACCAGCGCAGTCAAATTACCATTATTCTCGTAGATACTTTCGGATAAACTAACATATATCCTCTTATCTCGCAAAATAAATTAGCATCCACTCGCATTGTATATCTTTAGTAAACTTAACAATCTCCTCCATTACATCCAATTCTGGTGGTGTCCAGGAGACGTGGGCATAGGTGGAAATGAAACGGCTGGTAGAGGAGCCATAGAAGCGACAGGAAACAACTAAACATATGTAAGATCAACACATTACAGGAGCTACGCAAAGCATTGCAAAACTGCATCCTTACAACCTGTAAAATGTGTGTCAAATACACACTTGAGAAAAATGAAAAAAAGCTCCTACAACCGGCCGTCGGCACTACGTAAGAATACAAAGGAGAAACTAATAGTTGGTCAACTACGCATATATCACACAAAACCTACCCACAGCTTCCAATCTTCGAATTCCCTTTCATCCAGATGTAACAATTGCATCAACAGCCAAATCATTAAATATGTTAATAGATTGCTCACTCCACAATAGCCACCAAACCCAATATTTTAGGCTAAATCCAACTATCAAGACAGTCCTCAGTTATCACAACTATTCAATAGACAACCTCAACAAATACCTAGAAGCAGCTAACCTACACAATAAAATTTAACATTAGATTCTTACTCAAACCAAACCAAAGTATATGTATCATCAATAGGGTGAAATTGGGCTAAAAACTTTTCAAAACAAACAAAAACTACTGGACACAGTATCTATGACATTAACTCTTTTATTAACAGCTTCAACGTAACCTGAACCAGAGCTGTGAAACCTTAAAATACAGCCTAAATATGACCATAACATCGAAAAACAGTCTCAGCACGACCAAAAACGTGAGCACTACCCATAGCCCTTGTCTCCACAGACTCAAAGGTCACCAAAGCAGTGATATGGACCCTTTGACTAAAACTCTCAAACGAGAACAGAAGCAACGATATGAACCAATTGACAAACAGCCTCAAACGTGATCTGAAGCATTGATACGAACCTTTCGACCAACAGACTCAGGCGTGACCAAATGTATCGACAATAACCCTGGAATCACAGCAACAAACGTGACCAGAAGCATTGAAATAAGTTCTTCGACCAGCTGCCTCAAATGTAAACAGAAAGAATTGACAGGAACCCTGCGAATAAAACCCCTCAAACATGACTAGAAGCCAGGTGTGGATCCAGAAGGGGCTGAGGGGGCTAAAGCCCTCAAAATCTGTTCTTTATTAGCCTATTTTGAAAATCGAATCGACTTCATTAAGCGTCCCCCACAAAAACACGATTCAGTCATTGTGTTCTTTCAATTCTCGCCGGTTATTGTCATCTCCCTCGAAGATGAAGCAGCTCGAACGCGACGGCGGGACTCCTACTGCTCGCAATCCTAGAGCCGCGCTTTCTGATTGGTCTCGTCGTCGCCGAGTCAGCTCTAGCTCACACCGTAGAGCCTAGCCGAGTCCTACAGTCTCTTACGGTCAATCCTGTCTCAACATACTCTACGATCGGTGAAGTGGAGACTTATCCCAACAAGACTTGGAAAAGTGTACTCGCCAGTTTTCATGACGTCTTAAAGAAGGCAGAGTAGTTCATCCAGGAGATCGGATCGTCACATGACACCAGTCCTGTCCCTCGAGTTTGTAGGAGGCAAACGCAGCGAGTGAACGTACCCTACCAGAGAACTGATGAATACTATCAACGATCTGTTCCTATCAGACAGCTGAAGAATATTACCACCGATATGTTCCATTCATTAAGCAGAGTACTGGTTTTCGACGACAATCAAGCTTGACTCCATTGGAGATATTTTGCCTATGCCCAGATCCGAATGTACCTGAAACTGGCCAGGCTCCTACGAGTTCTCATCATACTCTTAGTCTCGAACGAAGAGGCCGAGCTTCATTTTCGGGCCTGAAACGACTGAAAAATTAAGGAATAATGCCATAGGTCAAGAGCGCCTCAACAGCCTGGCACTGATCGATGTTCACAACAAAATTGATGATAGAATAGACAACGTAATCAATGTATTTGCCCAAATGAACAAAGGTTGAATCTCAGGTGAAATATCGTGACCAATGATGTGTGCTAGATGCTGTTATTAACCCTTTCAATCCTGTTTAAGTTTATATTTCTTTTTTTAGCCACGCTTTGTATTCTACTATTCAGAAAGAGTCATGTAATAATATATAATATATATATATATATATATATATATATATATATATATATATATATATATATATATATATATATATATATATATATATATATATATATATATATATTAATGCCTAAAATACAGGTAAATATAAAAAAATAATTATTAAATTGAATATTATTCCTTAGCTGACATCTAAAAACTACAATAAACTACAATTCATAATTTTCTGATGTGTGGAAAAAAAATCGGATCTGAGAGAGATTGTGATCACTCCCGTGTAAGTTACTGTTATTGATTATCAATGTGTAAGATAATAAACATCATTAATGATCAATGCCTTTTTATCAGACTACTCAGACAGAGGAATTCAGGTTAGTTACCCTCAAATTTTTATCTTGGATCCGTAACTGCCAGAAGCACAGACATGAACCCTTAACCTACAAGCTGAAATATGATCAGAAGCAAGGCTGTGAACTCTGAGTTACAGGCTAAAACGTGATCAAAAACAAGTATGTGGAACCTTCGGCCAACAACCATAAACGGGACAAGAGGGATCGAAATGATCCCTTCTACAAATATCTTCAAACATGACCATAAAAAAGTCTGTGACCTCTTCAGCCAATAGCCTAAAACATGACTAGAAGCAACCCTTTGAAGCCTTTAAATCCTTTGACAAAGAACCTCAACACGTGAGCAGAAGTATTGACACAATATATTCGACCAACATCAAACATGACTAGAAACATCGAAATGAACCCTTCAACTAACAGCGCCAAACCTTACCAGAACCATGGAATGAAACCTTTTCACTAACAACCACAAAGATGATTATAATTATTGACATGAACCCTTCGACCAACAGCTTCAAACGTGCCCAGTGGCATTGATATGAACTCCTCGGCTAACAGCTTCAAAGGTGTCCATAATCATCGCTGTAAACTTTCAATCAACAGTGGTGTTAACGGAGGCATAACCAGCATTGAGAACCATTCGATTAAAAGCCAAAAAATGACCAAAGCCAAAGATATGAACTAGTGGCAAACAACCTCAAACGTGGCCAGAAGAATCGAAATTAACAATTAGATAAACAGACTAAACATGATCAAATGCTTAGATTGGACTCTTGGAACAGCATCCTCAAACGGGACTAGAATCATTGACATGAATCTTTCAACTAATAGCATCAACTCTGCCAGTATCAGGGCCATGAGCTATTCTACTAACAGCTTCAAATGTGACCAGAATCTTCGCTGTGAACATTTCGACTAAGAGCCTTACCGCAACCAGAAGCATTGACATAAACCCATGACCCCGCAGCCCCAAATTATACCACAATCATTGACATGCACCCTTGACCACGCAGTTTCAGATTTAACCATAATCATCGCCATGAACCTTCGACCCTCAAACAAGAACAGGAAAAAAAAGATATTGGTTATATGACAAACAGGCTAAAAAATGATTAGGAACATTGACAAGAGCCTGTCGATCACCAGCCTCAAACGTGAGTGGATGCATTGAAATGAACCCTTTGAAGAGAGCTTCAAACCTGACCAGAAGCAATGATATGCAGAAAAATCAACATGAATGCTTCGATCAACAACCTCAAATATCACCAGAAGCACCGACATGAACCTTTGACCACCTGCCTAAAACGTACCTGGAAGCAAATGTGTTACACTTTCGACCTACAGTATCAAACATAATCCCTTTGATCAACTTTCTAAAACGTGTCCAGAGGCAAAGCTGACACTTTCAACTAACAGCATCAAACATCATCCCTTCGACAAACAGGTTTAAACGTGATCAAAACATGGCTGCAAATCCTTTGAACACCACCCTCTAAAGTGCCCAGAAGCAAGGCTATGAAACCTTCAAACAATTTTATTCTAATTAGAGCCCATATGGCGAGTGCTTACAATGCCTTCAAACAACAACATAGACGTGACTTGAAGCATTGATATGAAGCTTTTGAACAGCGTCAAATATGATTAAAAAGAAAGTTTTTATCACGTTGACCAACTGCCTAATACGTTCCCACATGCAGGTCTGTGGATCTTTCAACCAACAGCATGAAAAGTGACTCGAAGCAAGTTTGTAGCCTTTGAACGACTTTCAAAAACATGACCAAAAGGATCGATATGAGCCCTTCAACCAACAGCGTGAAATCTCACCAAGAACCATGGTCCAACAGCCTCAAACATATTCAGTATCAATGACATGATCTCTCTGACTAACAGCCTTAAACGAGACCAGAACCATCCAGTGAACCCTTCGGACTACATTCTCAAACGTGGTCATAAGAATCGACATCAATCATTTGATAAACAGCCTAATCGCGATCAGAAACGTCGACATGAACTCATGACTACACAGTTTCAAATGTTTTCAGAAGCATCGTCATAGATCATTAGATCAATACCTTCAAAAGAGACTAGAACTTTCATATGAACAGAAGCATTTACATGAACTTTTCGATCACTAGTCTCAAACGTGACGAGATACATTGAAATGAATTTTTTTTTTTTTACCACAGCCTCGAACTTTACCAGAGGCAATGACATGAATTCTTCTCTAAACGATCTCATCAAACCTAACTTGAAGAATTGAAATGAACCCTCCAACTAACAACCTCATACATCACCGAAATGAACTCTTCTACCTTGAAACAAGCCTGTAACATCTTTGACCGACAGCATCTAACGTCAATTGAATCATCCAAATGAAGCCTTCGATCAATAGAATCGAACAGGACCAAAAGTCAACATGATCTCTACAACAATCAGGCTGAAATATGATTTGAAGCAGGGTCGTGAAGCCTGCTACCACCAGCCTCAAACGTGACTTGAAGCATTGAAATGAAGCCTTCGAGCAACAGCTTAAACCGGGACCAATAGTAGGTTTTGGAATCTTAGACCAACAATCTCAAACGTAAGCAGAAGCATCGACATTAACCTTTGATCAATAGTGTCAACTCTGACAGGATTTATCGTTGAAACCATTCCACCATCAGTCCCTAACGAACGTAGTAACAATTATATGAACTCTTAGACTAAGATAACCATAGTTGTAAACCCTTAGACCAACAGCCTCAAACGCAGTCAGAAGAATCGACACGAATGAACCATTAGACAAACAACGTCACCACGACCAGAAACGCCGATCTGAATTCTTGTTCTCACAGCATGAAATGTGACATTGGCAAGAACCTTTCGACCAACAGCATTAAACGAGACCAGATGCACTGTCATGAACCCTTTTACCATAGACTCAAAGTTGGCTAGATAGGCTCGTAATGATTCCCTAAAACTGGAACACGGTGTTGCTGACCACTGTGATTACCCCAAAGTGAGTAACATGAGTGAATAGAAATATATTAAGGTTTAATTAACTCTCATTTCACTCCTGGTTGAAGTTGTGAATAACCCAGATAAGTAATTTCTTCAAGTTCCTCCTCGGATTCGGATTACTTATGTTGCAGAATCTTCAAATGTTGTTAATGCGTCCTCCTACTACATTTAAAACAACCCGTCTTTGTGGTGAATACAAACATCTTTCCACTCTCTGAGTTGCTCCAATGCCTCATGCATGTGTAAGTTGCGCCATTATGGATGAGATCCTTTGATCATATAATGAAATGTATAGAAATTTCAGGATGACAATCTTTGGCAAGTCCGAAAGCACCAGAGACCTGGCGTCCTTGGAGGGGTCTGGTGGTTAGTGGTAGTCGGGTAGTATTGTGTTCTGACCTCAACTAGCAATCATAGAACCTTTCGTGCTTCCTCGTCAGGAGCATGTTGATATGATCACTTACCCGTTATAAGGGACACCATTACTACACGTCGGAGTATGTGGATAAGAGTGCTTCCATAGGTGATACTAGTACTTATTGTAAGGTTCCGTAAGAGGGCGGATGCTATAGCACGGGTAAGAATGCCCCTGCTATAACTAAAGTCTGGAGGAACGAGCCGCCCTCCAGACCCAATACACACAGTTGTACTTACCCTCGAGCCCGATACCCACAGTTGTACTCATCCTCAACCCCAGTACCTGCATGGGGAAAAATAATTATTCGTACACCTTCAAAATTCAATTTTAATAGAATTCCAACCCATCAAACTTCCTGAAATTTACAAAATAAATGTATATTAATGTTAAATTAAAAATTATGTGCACAAAAAGGCATGAAACAGAATTGATACTCAGTAAAATTGAAATTAATGAAAACAGGGATGATAAAAGTATCCGTACAAATCGATATTTTATGATTAATACTTAGTTGCGGGGCCTTTGTTGGCTTTCACTGCCATCAATCGTTTCCTGTAGTTCTTCACTAGTGTACTACAACATTCCTTTGTTATTTCAGCCCATTCTTTTTGGCAAATTACCGCCAATTCTTTGATGTTCTTGGGACCCCTCAAATGAACCTTACTCTTCAATGTTCGACACAAGTTCTCTATTGGATTCAAATCTCGCGACTGACTCAGCCACTCTAGAATGTTTACATTGTTTTTACGGAACCATTCGCAGGTAGCTTTCGTAGTATGCTTAGGGTCATTATTTGTTGAAAGATCCATCCCTCTGCAAGTCCAAGCTTCTCTACAGAAATGAACAGACGTTCTTCTAAAATGTGTCTGTAGATTACCGAATTCATGGCCCCATCTATGATGTGGATATTCCCGGTACCCTTAGATGAGAAACACTCCCACACCATGATGCTAACCTCTCCAAAACTTTAAGGTAGGGATGGTGTTCTTAGGGTCGTAAGCACAACCATCTTTCTTCCAGACAGGACGGCCATCGTTACGGCTAAACAATTCTAGTTTTGTCTCCTCTGACCACAGGACATTATCGCAGAACTCAGTTGGTTTCTCTAAATGTTCACGTGCGTACTTAAACATTGCAGTTCTGTGTCTCTTCACCAGTAGAGGTTCTTCTTTAGCCTACGAGACTTAAAATCATGCTGGTTTAGTTCATTACTGATGGCTTGCTTTGTGACACCGACGTTCCTGCCGACAACAGTTCGTTCATTTTGAATTTCCTTACGGGTCGTCGTAGAGGCGGCTCTACCCTTCCTGAGTAAGACACGAGAAGCTTTCGAGGAGCACCTGAACTTTGAAGGTTGTCGATGGTGCCCACTTGTTTCTACTTCAGAATGACATAGCCAATGATACTAAAGGAATTTTCAGTTGCTCGGATATCTTCTGGTATCTCAACCTATCAGTATGGAGTTTCAGAATCGCCTTTATCTGGTCATCGGAGAGTTCTTTATATTTTGCCATGGTAACGCCTTTACAGCGGAAATGTCGACTGCTGAATGACATTCCAATCTTTACTGATCTCTTTTTGATTGCTGTACATATTATTGGAATCCTCTAAAGCTTTTTTGCAAGTGCTTTTAAAAATGAATTTCGTCAGGTTTATGTTTCTGTACGAATACTTTTTTCACCCGTTTTCAATAATTTAAAGTTTACTGAATATCAATTCTGCTTCATGCCATTTTGAGTACAGAACTTTTAACTTAACATTAATATACATCTATTGTGTAAATTTCATTAAGTTTGATGGGTTGAAAGTCTATTCAAATTGAATTTTGAAGGTGTACGAATACTTATTTCATTTCTCCCCACTGTATATATCTTCCACTATTTTCACTATATCATTTACAAATCTGTGGTGGAGTCCAACCTCCGGTTTTTTCTACACAACTCTCATGCATTCACACGAGCCTTCCCGTGCGACAAAGGAAAACTTTCGACCCAGCTTCCACCTGCATCTGAAGTAAGAGAGAGAAAGAGAGAAACAAACTATCTTCGTGGTTCTCTCCATTTTCCTCTGGAAGCAACTTGCCTCTGCACGCAATTCTTCTTCACCTCAGGGGACACGCCAAACTGCCCAAATTTGGGGTGGAATAAAACCGAATGGTCTAGAAGCAACAGTTCAAATCAGTTCAAACAAGTCACGCGTCTATGTTCATCTGATTCTCCACCACGGCGGTGAGACTCAACGCAACACCTGATAAACTAGACACCCTAATCTTTCGCTTATATCCATGGTAACGGTCGTCTGTTAACCGCATTACTAATTTCATAATGCATTTCAAGGTCAAAAGTCCGCCGTTAATTACTTGATTCCTTATCGTCGAACAACTCCATCACGAAGCCTACATCTCCTTTACCTGGCAAGTTTTCCACTAGCGTTTCTAGCATAACTTCACCCAATCAAAGGCAACTTAATATAATAGTGATTTAATTTTTAATAGCAATTATCATTGATACGACCTCGTCGTTATTGTGCTTGAAATTTCGAGAGAAAAAACATCGGCCGAGTTCAGAAACAGAGGTGAAAGAGTTGATATGTTGTGCTGTGAAGACAAAGGGAATTATAGCGGTTTTGTAATTGTCTATGGACGTGGTGATGCATCTAGAGCTACTTACCCTGGTTTGGGCGAGTATCAGCCTATCCGCTGAAAATTTTGTGTCCGCCATCACCCGAATTGAACCCATGTCTTGACGCTGGAAGTCCAAGGCCGTATCCACTCGGCTTTGCAACAATTCCAAGAGAAGTACAGAGTCCATTTAAGGCGTTTTAAGTCCACACTCCCTTGACGTGGGTGGCTCTCCCATGGGCCACGAAAGGTTTCCAACTCGTTGGTCGGGAGTATAAGTTCGTATTTGTGAGTGTCTATGCTCTTTGTACGGACTAATTTCTGGAGGTTTATAATACACCCCAGAACTGGAGGCTGTCGAGGTTAGCTATTCCAGTCTTTGTCCTTATTGATCTTTCACTCTTCCTCTTCTTTATCCTCTCACCTCCTTTGCCTCTTCTGTAACCCTCTTTGTTGGCCACTGAAAATAGCCCCGTGTGTTACACGACCTTCTTCCCCTTTTTGCATTAAAAAAATCCATTTCCGAAAGCGTTTACGTACTTGAAAAAAAAAAGAATAAGAATGTTGTGAATGCGAAAATGAAACAGACCAAAAAGATGGATTCTCTATATACTAATGAAGATGAGGATGTAATGTCGCGTGAAAGTGATGAGAGTTTGTCAGAGAGTGAAGTAAATATTGAGAAGTGTGGTAGAATAGATTTCAGAATTCATTATTATTCTCCCATTTCATGTGGCTCAAAATCTTCTAACTTCCATGCTGCAAATATATTTGCTGCTCAATGGAGAGTCCAGTCGTTACTTCAAGGACCTCCTCGAAAGTGGATTGCCCAGTACAAGCAACCTATTAACGAATTTAGCCCAACCTCCCACACATCTATCAATGCATTTGAACATTCACAGATTCTACCTTTCCCTCTTGTGCGGAATATTTTTACCATAAAAAAGATAATGAATATGACGAGTCTTGCTTAACTTGATTGAGTCTTACTTAACTTGATTAAGTCTTACTTGGCTTAACGTAACATAACATAATTTCACGGATGACAAAAGGCACCCACAAAATGAATCCATAGGATTGTGTCAGGTCATGTATTTACAATATACAATTTAAACAATCCATAGGATTGTCAGATCATGTATTTACAATATACAATTTAAACAATCCATAGGATTGTAATGTCTACAATATACAATTTAAACCATGCACAGGAATGTGTCAAAAACAAAAAGCATCATCATCAAGACTCGTCAAAATCCAAATCAATCCTAATATACAATAATAAAAAAAACTGCATCCACAGGAATGAGTCCAGAATCCCCCCCCAAAGTTAACCTTCCTTTCCCATATCTAATCTGCGTTTGAGAACATTCAAGTTTGGACTGTCTACCGTCTCAGATGGCAAACTATTCCACTAATCTACCACTCTATTGGTGAAAAAATATTTTCTAACATCCAACCTGCACCTCTGTTTTTTAATTTTTAAGTCGTGACCCTTAGTTACAGTGATTTCGTAATGCAGACCTGTGGGCGTAGTTTTTATACCATACTTAATGTGGTGACTCGGATGACCTTGAGAGGCTGTGGTGACTGTTGTCCTTATTGTCTTGTTTTTTTACCATCTTATTTGATGACGAACCTACTACTGGTTTTTGATAACGCAATCTAATGTCTGCAGAATATACCATGATGGTGTTTTGATGGGTTCTCGGATACTCTATTTTTGTTATGTTACGAAACATGAACAACATCCATTGAACTTTTTCAGTTTCCAACTTCAATTTCTTTATTAACATCTTTTACAAATTTCTGCCGATGTTTTCGATGGTTTTCGCTTTTATTTTATAACAAAAAATAAGTCGATCACAGCTTTAGTTGAAGCTTTGGAATATGTGAGGAAGCTTCTTTTTTTTTAATTTTAGGAGCCTATCTGGCGACTACCCACTGGGGCATAAGTCGCCGCCATCACGACAGCCTAGCACTAGGCTACTTTAAACTAAGAATATGAAAAGAACAACAACAGCTACATGAGAGTATCTTGAAAGAGAGTAAATATCTTGAATGAGAGGATGATGCGAAAGATATAGTGGGGGGAGAATAGGGAAGGAAGGATTAAGTGACATTTTTATTTGTTTAATTAAATTTAAAGCGAAAACCAACGTGTGTTAATGAGAGTGTGACTGAAAGTCTTCTGTAGTGGAATGCGCAGATGAGAAAAATGGTTGGAAATAAACAAGTGGAGAGAATATTCGAGTGTTAGGGAGAAAGAAGGCTTGGGAGGACCGTGTAAAAGGGTTGATTATGAGAATGAGTATTTGAGAAAGGGTTGACTAAGGAAGGAGTGTATGATACACTGTATGGTAAGTATGTATGGAGGAAGTTTGCGAGGTGACGTGCTTGTGTCCTGCTCATGGATCATCCTTGACTGGACCAAATGCTAGAGCACATCGCCCCCTATCACTATGAAGGGAGGTCTTTGGCGGGGACAAAATGATAGTGGCCTTGTGCTTAATAGGTTAAATTGGTGGGGGTTGAATGAGTTGGCACGCCCTCCGCTCATTTGTGTGGAAGTGGTTGAGGATGATGAAATTGGTAAATGTGCCCCGATAACTCTTCTCCCATACCATGATTACGGGGAAATCGCAAAGGGAGGGCGAAGGTGTTCAGGAATCTTCCCGAAAATGTTCAAGCAGAATTGGACAATTTATGCGAGGGGTGGGGGTGTAAGTGCGTGTATGTGAAAAAGATTGTATGAACTTCTAGAAACTATAAGCGAGGTTTTGAACAGAGATGCGGGTCAAAAGTGATCAAGGGGGAGGGAAAATGTGAGTACACGAATAAACTACTTGGTTTGGGGGATGCGATCGAGAGAAAAAGAAAGTGAGACCCCGCCCCCGCCCCCTCCCTAAATGGTATATGAATTATAGTGCTGTTGACTAGTGATACCCAAGAGGCTTCTTAGACTCCAGGCGGTTTTGTTTTCCCCTCCATATCTCCAGACCTTTAAAAATTTGTCATTGCTCACGTTGAATTTATACTATTAGTCTATTTCCGTCACTTGATATCAAACGCGTACGAAATATGTATTCATGTATGCATGTGTAATAAAATATCCGACAGCCTCTCTGAGATAGAGACAGACGTAAACCCTCCAAGATTAATAGCTTCAACCTGCATTTCTTGATAGCTGGTGAGTGTCATTGCTGTCTAAGTTAACCCTAATAGAATGTAAAATATCAGTTTTACTCTCTTCAAGGCTATCTTATCATTCTTCCTTGGATAAATTCTCCTTCTGTATCAATGCTTCTTATCACTGTATTGAAATTTGGGGTTACCGGAGGCATTCGTAAAGTCGATTAGGCCTACGAAAAATGGCTACACGAAGGCGGTCATTGCATATACTTTCCGATTCATTCTAAGTCCTCAAACTCACTTTCTGACAATAAATATTTACTTCTGTGTCAGCATATGTAAAAAAACAATCAATTTCATTCATATATTTCAATAAAAACATTTTACATATTCAACTTTGCATTCATTATTGGATGGTAAATATGTTCGCAAAACTGTGACAAGTTTGCTGTAAGTCTTTTCAAGAACTTTCCTTGATCTTCTCATGAAAATACCATTAAAACTGAGAGGGGTGTGGACAACTAAGCCTAACCAGGGCCGAGGCAAAGAAACATAGGCCTAGAGAAAGCTGGCAAGGTTAGCTATGTCCTGATGGCGCGAGTGCAGCTATGCACCAGCAAGGCTTGAATGCGTCTTACGTTGCCAGGTAGGAATTTTCTGAAATTTGAAATACAATGATTTTGCTTAGTTATAAATAATTGACTAACTACAGACATATAATTTCTCAAAAGTGATATAGCTTTTGTTGGAGGTTGCAGGTAAGAGTGATTTGTATCTCTACAAAAGAGGGGTTTGAATGTTCAAAAAAATCATGCCATAGCAACTTATTCATATCCTGTCCCGAAGGATATCTCCAATTCGGAGCAAAAATGAGTCAAAACCTCTAAAAATAGTCAACTTCTCAGAACAAGCTTTCATTCGAACCAGTTTTAACCATAGCATAATTAATAGTAAGAGAAAAATAGATTTATCTCATAACATATACTTTATTGCAGACTGCAAATGGTAAAAAAAAATATTACATTTAACTAAATATCTTAAAAATAGAAATCGAGCGACAGCAAAGAAGACGAAATAGATTTTCTATTTCTTTCTTTATCTCCTTCCCCCCCCCCTCCTTATAACCATTCCCCCCTCCTTATAGCCTCATTTTGACCTTCGAATTCCGGACTATCTCTTTTCTCTATTTCAGACAATCTTCTCCTTTAGCTTCCTTTTCCTTGTTGAATCAGCCACAGCTGACCACATTGATGGAAATGTTCGGAATGTAATGAATTTACACGTTTTGCTAAAATATTTCACTCAAGTGAAAAATATAAAAATACCTGTAACATTATAGACATTTTTGCTAGAAATATATGTCTGAAAGAATTTAAAAATCCGTGAAGTACTTAAGTTCTTCCCAAGAGGTCGTCTTCATCCATCCATGATGTGCGATGTCAAAAAGAAAAGAAAAAAATTGCTTCCTGCAGCAACCGGTGTTGTTGGCATCTCCAAAGCGAGTTCCTCATTGGAGGAGCGAAGAATGAAAAAAGGGTTGTACGAGAGGGACTGAAATGTTAGGGGGGGGGGGGGTATGTGTATGTAAGTAGTAAAGAGGGAGAGAATGGTAGCACTATTGAGGATCAGATAGAAACATTGATTTAGTCTATTTACAGTACACAAATTCTTCTCTGGTGAACCAACATCGAATTTTATCCTGGTACCTTATTGGGGAAAGGGAAATTTGAGCCGATTATATTTATGATATGTTTGAGAAAATTGTCATTCTCCAAAAGACTGCTAAATTATATACTATTTTACTGTAAAAAGGATTGGATTGTCTTTTTAAAATTTCCTCATTGGATCACTAGTTGTTACAATTTACAGATGTCAAGATTTTAGCCACTTTTACGTTCAGAAAGTTCTACAGACGTTTCGGACGCAGAAACTGAAAATTATCTGCTACATTTGAACTACAAGGGAGGCAGAACTGAAAGGGAAGCGAAACTAATTGACTCGAACCTTCAATAACGAATGCTCCTTCCGTGTAATTGTTATTGCTATCTCTAAATAAGCTTATTTGTGAAAGATGAAAACCTTTTACAGACTTTAAAAGTCTAATATCTTGGCTTAAAGATTACGCAGTATATCTATAACAGTTTCTCGCCAGGTGGCACATTCTCGAAGGATAAAGATGACATTGGTTGGAAACACCAAAATACTGATCAAACGACCACCAACCATCCTTTGGTACGGAAGCCCATGAAACCAATATTTTATTTTAGAAGCAGATCAACACTCTGGCTTTTCTTTACGGCTGTTCTGTTGATCCCCCTCCATTACAAACTCGAAAGAGCTTAAAAAAAACCCTTAAATAGTTCTTCTTCAAATTTCGCTAGTTGGTTATTTTATTAAAGATGTCATCTTTACCATATAAACACTGAAATTATCTTGTTCCTTATATCTCACATTTTGTTCAATTCATTTTCTCTAATTTTAGGGGTGAGAAAGTATGACTTAATAATGCTCATTATCATGGAGGGCCGGGGGCCCTAGAGAACTGTACAGAATTATGGTCGAACAAATAAAAAACACTCAAAAGCATCATTGTTTGGTTGAGGTGAACTATAGAAAAAACCCTCACTCAATCCACCCAGATGTCAATCAGCTAAGTTCGAGTGAGATTTCCCTAATGACTGGACTAAAAAGGTGTCGCACGTCTAGAATGCGATTAAACTGATGCCAAGCGAAGTTATACCTGAAAATGCTTTTAAAGATACTGGAGAAACCGGGGATGCGGTCTGGACATTTAACGTCTATCAAGTGAAACCTCTTCCTGAGAATGAAAATGCATACCAATGAAGAAACAGGCGCAACTGGGAAAAATAAGTGGTGTATGGAAGATAAAAGAAGAAAATAAAATAAAAAAATTAAAAAAGACAACTTAGGAACTTTTTCGTTAGCTTTTTACATGACGAGGCCCTTAGACTACTCACGCTCTCTCTCTCTCTTGACTCGTCACTTCGCCTTACTTCTCTACTTTATTTACAAGACTCTTCAGAAGCTTTCCTGGAAGAGATGACCTCATTGGCGTTCGGTATATTAGAGAAATGCTGATATTCAAGTTCTTATTGATACGATCTACCTTAATTTGCATTTACGCTAATTCTAAGGATGCCTAGAGCCCACCCAGGGCCTATCAAAGCTCATACGAGACTATATCCAAAGTACCCTGATTCCATTACCAAGGCAAACACAAAAACGTGTATATGATAAAAATTAATATCCTAAATAAAACATATACAATTTAAAATGACAAATAAAAGTTTATCAGAGGTTTGATCTGTTCGACTTTGATTAATTAACAAATTCAGAAGTAAATAAAAAAGTAAAGGGAAATTAGTTCACAAATTCAGAAGTTCAGTGCATCGATAAATCTAATATTTCTCATTTTATGGTTATTGACATATCGGCGGCTATTCTAAACACTACCATTTAGTTGTTTCACCACACCTACACCTTTTGAGAGCAATTTTTAAGTATTTTGCAATAGTTTTCTTGGAGTTATACTTTTTTATGGTCATTTTGTACCTCTAGAAGATCCGAGAGGCATTTTTTTATTTGTATTTTTCTTTATTCACTTTCTCTGTCTCAGTAATTGTTTGAGAGGCTGTAAACAGTAGCCACAGAATACCGGCGAACAGCTTATCTTTACTATACCTTATTTTTAAGGGTGATGCTTTTACTAGCTGAGTCATACCTTATTTTTAGGGTTGCTGTCTTTACTAGCTGAGTCAAGGGCTTAAAATAACGTTTGCCTTCGTTCAGATATACGAGTTTAGTCATTTTATGTAGATGAAATTAGGAATTCGTTCTTAAGATACGTTTTGATTCATAAACATTTTCAAATTTGAAGATCCTCTGCCAGTTAGGACTTGGATAAAGATATTGGGCTAAGTATAAAGCGCATATCCAGAGTATGCAAAGATGTAAAACGGACTGGAAATTCATTCAGATGTTCAGGAATTAATGAAAATAGAAAGAAATAGACAAGGCACTTTTCATGTTCTCTGCGGTATCAAGTTGTCTTTAATAATGTTATCCTATTGTCAGGTTATTTTTTGTAGCTTAATACATTCAATTATTATCTCCTATAATCCCCAAGCTTAGTTTGGGCTCTGCTGATATTCAGAACACCCTGTATTTTAGTACCTGTTTCCTTTGTAAAACCTTTTATTGGATTTCTACTCTTCGTTGTTCGGTTTTGCAGTCTTTGGACTCCTTATTTTTTGTTTACTATTCTTGTTCATTCTATTTATTTATATTTTTCTTTTATTTGTTCGCCAATTCTTTTTTATTTCCATTCTAAAATTAACTACATTTATTATACAAGTGTCCTCTTGTTTTCGAATTAAAACATTTTTCTCGTAGTATTTAAAAAATTGCCAACTTTTCTTTTTCATTGGAATTATTTTCAGTCTTAACATCGTCATTTAGAGAGCAACCAGCGGAGGTTTCGAGTCAGGTATCATCTTGGAATGATTTTGTGAGACCTGTGCTTTGTTCAGATTGATGAAGCATCCTTGGTTTCATGGTTAAATGCATTTCTGATGGCGAATCTATCATTTATTTGTTCGATATGAGAAAAGTAAGATGCAGACCCAAATTCTCACTCAGTCGAGGAGAAAAGGTTAGGCTACCCTTCAGGATTAGGGGGATAGAGAAGGAAGACGGGGTAGGGGGAGGGGTCACGGTCTATTTGACGATGGGAAAGGCATACGGAGAGGGAGGCTTAGGGGAGGGTATTTCGAGGGATTGTAGAAGTGGGGAGGAGGCTAAGTTGTAAACAAGTACATTCCCCATCGTCATCTTTCGTCTGCTGCAGGAACGAGTACTAATTCGTTCAAGTCTGCATGTCTTCTGCTTGATTGCTGGGCTCATGGGGGCTTCGCTAGGCCTAAATTTACGACTTCATTAATCGGCCATAAAAGGATTGGGTGGATAAAGGCAGCATCAGTTCGGAGAACATGCCTCAACCCTTGTTCAAGACTTTAGCGACACCCTCCGCCCTTTCATACACATAGTAATTACTAGGTAAAACTAAAGAAATCATTAGAGCAAAAATGTAAATTAGAATGATAGAAACCGAGAAAGAAAAATGCGAAAGGAGAAAAATGGCGCCAGGGTTATCTTGAAGGCGGTTGAATGACAGATGGAACAGCGGATATGAGATCGATCCACAACAGACGGTCATAAAAGTTCCCATTAGGCTTTGTCATTACGGAAAACAATAGGAACTCGCCATTCATGTGGTCCTCATTCTGCACCACATACAATAAGCATAAGACATCCTTAGTTTCAGGCTAAGAAAAAAATAATTTCATCTACTGTACGTTCTATCTGGCCGTCATACTGACTCGCCCATGGGATATTAAACCAGTGGTTGGGGAGAGGGAACGGGGTGAAAAGGTCATTTTAGGTCAAGACTGGGAAAGGGTAAGAGAAAGCAGTGGGAAAGTATTCGCAATGTACCTGCAGCTTAGGTTTTATTTTTCACAGATTTTTTTATTTGGCTTCATTTATTTATTAGCGTTGTTTAGTTCCTAAAATTGGATTTACAAACTTCCTTAACCAAACACGACCATACCTTATGTAAAAGAAATCTAAGCATCCTTTTTTAACTCATCTATGTGCTAGATATATGATTGAACTACATACTGCATACGATATATCAGTATTAATTTCCAACATCCTGCCATCAATTTTCCTCCGTTTTTTATGCTTCCACTTCCAATAAAAAGGAGCAAGTTTGACATCGCCAACTTGTGAGCAAAAATGCCCATTTGCATCGCCAAATCACGTGATATATTCTTTGTTGAAGTCCGTCAGTTCGGGACAAAATGATGGCGCCCATTCGGCATTTCCAGTCCTTTTCGAAAACAAGGTGGCTTGTTTTTGAAAGTGCGCGCGGTAGAGGGGGGGGGGGCGGTCTCCACCACCCCACAAAGATTTCCTTTATCGCCTCCTCTTTGTTATTGGAGCCAGGTGAACAGCGAACTTGAAGAATCCCTCCAGCTGTCCCGGCTTATTACGGGGTCAGGTCAACGAAGCTAATAGGCTCATCTAAGTGGAAAAGTGACCGTTTACGGAAAAGATACTTCAAAACAACCGGCCAAACGACACTGGTTTTAGTCATTTGACGTATCCAATTTCAAGTGATTCAAAAGGTTATTTTTTTCTGATGATTTAAATCAAGAAGACTAAGTTGTTCGCATTTGTCAACGTTAAGAACTGAAAAATATTATAAGGCCGCGATTTATTTTCGTTTTTTTTATGCTTTCAGATCCACTTGAGAGCTTTATTGGATGGTTGTAATGTTTTATTGCATAGAGGTTTGTTTGTGACGGACTTGCAGTTTATCAAAGGATCCTAATATTCAATTGAACTGTGCATTTTTATATGCTAGAAGAAAACTATTAGTTACTTAAAGAATTGATTTCAGCATTTCCAACCTTATCTCACACATGCGTTCAATCAGCTTTCTATCGCAAACCCTTATCAGGAGTTGGTACATTAGGCCTATTGTTGATAAAAAAAAAAGCTAACTGCACTATGTCAAAGCGGACTATGAACTACAGTTGTGCTTCGGCGTCGACCGAAAGCAAGAAAACTCCATAATGACCTTTAAGAAGTCATAACAGAGAGAAGAAACTCGGAAATATAGAATTCTCCGTTCTTGGGATATTTAATCACTAAGCAAATATCGATAGGAAGAACAGAAATACTGGCTCCTAAAAATTGAGATAGTGTGCACGCCATTTTATCAATGTCGCAAATGCGTGCTAAATGAAATTCTATAACAACTATGTTGATATATATTTAACTTTCTCTAGGATTAAAAGATTTATGAATAAATCCATAAGAAAAAATTAAAAATACCTTTTGATGCGCTTCAAGTGAAAGTATGCAGCTAGTTGGAGGGAAGCTACCTTCTCTTAGGCCTAAACCGGCTAATTTTAACCTCTGTGTATCACCTCATACTCAAGTGCAAATGTGACCATCTTCCCTCCCCCTCCTCTCTTCTCTATCATATATATATATATATATATATATATATATATATATATATATATATATATATATATATGATGAAAATTAATGCAATATAGGTATCAGTCTTTCTATATTTCGCCTTGAAACTTTCCATTTTTCTTATTGTCTTCTTTAGTCCATCTTGTAGATGGTAGATAACTTCTACGTTCATCTCTCTTTTTTACGTAAATGCATCGCATAAATCGAAAGCTCAGCTATTAAAGTTTGTTTTTTATCAAACGCATTTACTTAAAAAAAAGAGAGATGAACGTAGAAGTTATCTACCCTCTACAAGATGGACTAAAGAAGAAAATAAGAAAAATGGAAAGTTTCAAGACGAAATATAGAAAGACGGATACCCAAATACACTAATATATATATATATATATATATATATATATATATATATATATATATATATATTGCACTCACAAAGTAGCGTGTGAGGGAAGCAATAATTGCAAAATCACTCACAAAAAAATGAAAAGAAAATATAAGTTCACGATTGGAAATAATTTAATTTAATATGAGTTTTTTTAATTGAAGAAACGAATTTAAATAGACCATTGAAAATATTCATGTTGGGAAAGTTACTAATATTGTTTGAAAGTACTTGGATTTCGCTTTTCATTTTCCTCTGAGTGATTTTGCATATATATATATATATATATATATATATATATATATATATATATATATATATATATATACAGTGGGCCGCAAAAGTTTACAACACACTGTTAGAAATACAACTTTACTTACATGCAGGTTAAAGAAATTTGACAACGCAAAACTTTGCAAGAAATTCACATAAACATGGTTTAGTACTTGATTGCATAACCTTTGTTTTCAATTACAACCATGAGTTTCAATTCCCTCCTCAGGTTTTCGATGGGATTCAGGTCAGGAGATTGACTCCTCGATTCCTAAGCATTAATTTTACCTACCTACAGCTAATTCTTAGTTTGTTTTGCTGTATGCTTAGCGTCATTTTCTTATTGAAATGCCTAGTCTGGTTTCAAATACAGAGAGCAAATACTAGATACCAAATTTCGTTCCAAAATTCCCTTGTACATTTTTCCTTCGACTGCCTCCATTCTTTAAACCCTTGATTACCAAGAACAGCCCCATACCATGATTGACCCACCACCGATTTGAATTTAGCAGTCGTATTCTTTTGTAGGTTGCAATTTCCGAAGCAAGTAGTTTGGTAGCCCATAGTATAGAGAATTGCAATAGTCCAGTTTAGTGATCACGTGATTATGAATTAACATCTTTGTTGTTTTTGAATCAAGATACTTTCTAACAAAAGCAATGTTTCTCAGATGATAGGCACATATTCTCACGGTCTGATTTATCTGGCTTTTGAATGACAGTTCACTATCAACCAGGACTTCCAGATCCTTCACTTCAGTATTTACAACCATGTCATTTCCGTTAATACTGAGCCTTTGAATGTCCAGTCTACCAAGGTCTGCTCTTCTGCCAACCAATAAATACTCAGTTTTCTGCTCATTTAATTTCAATTGTTTATGCTCCATCCATTTTCCAACATCCCTTAACAGATGGAAATCGGACTAGAGGTCACCACTTGAAAATTAAAAAGCAAGGGTGTAGGTTGGATTTAAGAAAATATTTTTTCACCAATAGAGTGGTAGACTTCTGGAACAAATTGCCGCAGAGGGTAGTAGGTAGTCCAAATCTAAATGTATTTAAGAGTAGGTTGGATGAGTTTATGGGAAGGGAAGGTTGTGATGGTTCCTAAGTTTTGTATATATTAATATTGTTTGTATATATCTATAGCTGCATGATTTAGTTCTTGACAAGCCTTGATTGGTGATACCCTTGTTTCTGGATGCAATCCTCTGGATGTAGTTTTCCTGGGAGTTTGGGTGCCTTAAAAAAGAGGCCGCTTGACTCGGATGACCTATGATGAGCCCTTGTGGCTTTTGTCATCTGTTATATTATATTGTGGGGGACTTTGATTTTGTCTTCCCCTGGTGATGGTGCTTTTTGTGGGTGGGTTTTGACGGAGGCGGACGACCTTTGATAGGCCCTTGTGGCTTTTGTCATCCGTGTAATTATGTTATGTTATGTTAGGTAAGCTGCACACTTTTTTTTCTACAAAACTTGCTGATTGGATTTCGACCGAAAATGTCTATTTTCGTTTCATCTGACCAAAGAATTTGCTCTCAGAACGTTGCCGAGTTATTTAAATGCTAATTTGCCAACACCAAGCGAGCTTTACATTGAGTTTTCTTAAGGATTGGGGTCGTTCTTGGAGTACAAGAAAAAGAGATCATAACGACGCAGCGTTCTACTTATTGTATCCTTGCTAACTTGTTTCCAGATCTTCCTGAGGCTCTCTAAAGAGTAGTAGTCTGTGGTTTATCACATCCTGTTCGCCGCCACTGTCCAAGCAGTATGCTCCGTTAACATCTTAGGGTGACATGGATGATCTAAAGGATGGATTCAATTACGAGCGGTCAATTACGTATCATGGCGCTAACTGAGTTTAGATATACTTTAAGCTCTAATGAGATCTTTCGGTACCCAACGCCACCCTTATGAAGGCATACAATGCGTTCACGAAGATCTTGACTGATATGTTTGTTTTCCCCATGATGAAGATGTTGATGATACGATTACCATGATGAAGATGTTGATGATACGATTACCATGATGAAGATGTTGATGATACGTTTACCATGATGAAGATGTTGATGATACGATTACCATGATGAAGATGTTGATGATACGATTACCATGATGAAGATGTTGATGATACGATTACCATGATGAAGATGTTGATGATACGATTACCATGTAAGCCGTAAAGAATGACTCAGTAGTCTTACAAGATGGCGAAAGAAACCTCGTATTTAGTTTAGAATATTCTAAATATTGGGGAACAATGAGGCATTTTGCGGATTTAGCCTAGTTATATGTATTTCATGAATATGTTGTAAACTTTTGGGCTGTCGAATTTCATTATAGTCCTTATAAAGTTTTCATGTTCACCATTTTGTTTTACTGATTATTACATGGTATTAATTTCTGAAAATTCCACGTGCCTTGTAAATTTCATCAAGCTTCGGTAATTAAAGTATGTAAATCTGCTTTTCTAAGTGGGTTGTTAACTTTTTCAATCCATTATATATATATATATATATATATATATATATATATATATATATATATATATATATATTGATCCATTTACACAAAGGTTGCACACACTCATGTACATGTTCTTTCCCAAACTACATGTTCCGACTGGAGCGACGATTGATTTCGCTTTTGGAAATATCTTCCTTTGGGTCTCAACAAACTCTGTTCCCACAGAGCTGTCAATTGTCCATTTCATTTCATTTATTTATTAACGCCAAATAGCTAGACTGAATCCTATAAAATTCCTTTGATAGACAATCTCTGCTCTTTCTCTCTCTCTCTCTCTTTCTCTGTCTCGAACACATATCAACAAACATTCTACAAAGCTCTTCCCCTCCCCAGAACCCCGACTAGTCACACCCATCTTCTCTACACATATAAAACAATCCAATCAGACATTAAGCATATCCTCATTATTCACATTGATACACAGTCGATCAAATCGCTTCGCCTTCGTCGTTGTGATCCATCCACCTCGGTGGATAGGATTTACAAGCTCCAGCCATTCATCTTATTAAACCTCAATTTCAAAATGAAGTGATTTTTCATTAAGTTGTTTGCAAAATACGAACTTATTTGGTGGACATCCTCAAAAATTAACTCGAATTGCGAACTTGGATTCATGTAGATGAGAAGGAATATTTGTTCCAACTTGGAACTGGTGACCCCCGCCACAATCAATCAATCAATCTCTCCGCTCGCTACAAACATCAACACCCTTCTCTGGCTAGAAGGGGTGACCTTAGAGTGACCTGAAGCAATCATCATCATCTAGAAGTGGTGACCTTAGAGTGACCTGAAGCAATCATCATCATCTAGAAGTGGTGACCTTAGAGTGACCTGAAGCAATCATCATAATCTAGAAGTGGTGACTCGGAGTGACACTTAAATATTATCATCATCGACCGGAGTGACTTCAAGCATTGATCACCATCAAGTGGTGACACCCTGAGTGTATCTCATCATCTTAGGAAGCCATCAAATTTCTGGAGTCATCCTCGAAATCTCTCAACAACGAAGTACAACCATGGACCCCATCAAACTTTTCATCAAGGAACCCACCTTCATCTCACCGAAGTATCCACTCGACTCAACGGAATGCAACGTCCACATCGCGCAACTCTCTCACTCTCAATCACATCACTCTTCAGTAAGTGACGCATATTCAACAATTTCAATTTACAGCCTCATATATGGTCGCGAAACCCCGCTCTAACCGACTAGCTAGATCGTTAAATTATCTGCGAGCTTCACTTCACATTAATTCATTATAATTTATTCATTTGCACTCACATAGTGCTATGGCAACGCACCATCAATTCATTCATTGGCACTGACATAGTGTTAGGGCAACGCACCATCAATTCATTCATTTGCACTGACATAGTGCTATGCAAACGCACTATCAATTCATTCATTCGCACTGACATAGTGCTATGCAAACGCACCATCAATTCATTCATTTTCACTGACATAGTGCTATGGCAACGCACCATCTATTCATTCATTCGCACTGACATAGTGTTAGGGAAACGCACCATCAATTCATTCATTCGCACTGATATAGTGTTAGGGCAACGCACAATCAATTCATTCATTCGCACTGACATAGTGCTAAGGCAACGCACCATCAATTTATTCATTTATTCGCACTGAAATAGTGCTATGAAAACGCACCATCAATTAATTCATTCGCACTGACATAGTGTTAGAGCAACGCACCATCAATTCATTCATTAGCACTGACATAGTGTTAGGGCAACGCACCATCAATTTATTCATTCGCATTGACATAGTGTTAGGGCAACGCCTATCAATTCATTCATTCGCACTGACATAGTGCTATTCATTTATTCGCACTGAAATAGTGCTATGAAAACGCACCATCAATTAATTCATTCGCACTGACATAGTGTTAGAGCAACGCACCATCAATTCATTCATTAGCACTGACATAGTGTTAGGGCAACGCACCATCAATTTATTCATTCGCATTGACATAGTGTTAGGGCAACGCCTATCAATTCATTCATTCGCACTGACATAGTGCTATGGCAACGCACCATCAATTCATTTATTTGCACTGACATATTGCTAGGGCAACGCACCATCAATTCATTCATTCGCACTGACATAATGCTATGGCAACGCACAATAAATTCATTCATTCGCACTGACATAGTGTTAGGGCAACGCACCATCAATTCATTCATTCGCACTGACATAGTGTTAGGGCAACGCCCATCAATTCATTCATTCGCACTGACATAGTGCTAGGGCAACGCACCATCAATTCATTTATTTGCACTGACATATTGCTAGGGCAACGCACCATCAATTCATTCATTCGCACTGACATAATGCTATGGCAACGCACAATCAATTCATTCATTCGCACTGACATAGTGTTAGGGCAACGCACCATCAATTCATTCATTCGCACTGACATAGTGTTAGGGCAACGCCCCATCAATTCATTCATTCGCACTGACATAGTGCTAGGGCAACGCACCATCAATTCATTCATTTGCACTGACATAGTGTTAGGGCAACGCCCAACAATTCATTTATTCGCACTGAGATAGTGCTAGGGCAACGCACCATCAATTCATTCATTCGCACTGACATAGTGCTATGGCAACGCACCATCAATTCATTCATTCGCACTGACATAGTGTTAGGACAACGCACCATCAATTCATTCATTTGCACTGACATAGTGTTAGGGCAACGCCCAATCAATTCATTCTTTCGCACTGACATAGTGCTAGGGCAACGCCCCATCAATTCATTCATTCGCACTGACATAGTGTTAGGGAAACGCACCATCAATTCATTCATTCAAACTGACATATTGCTAGGGCAACGCACCATCAATTCATTCATTAGCACTGACATAGTGCTAGGGCAACGCACGATCAATTCATTCATTCGCACTGACATAGTGCTATGACAACGCACCATCAATCCATTCATTCGCACTGACATAGTGTTAGGGCAACGCCCATCAATTCATTCATTCGCACTGACATAGTGTTAGATGAACGCCCATTAATTTATTCATTTTCACTGACATAGTGCTAGGGCAACGCACCATCAATTCTTTCCCTCGCACTGACATAGTGTTAGGGCAACGCACCATCAATTCATTCATTCGCACTGACATAGTGCTATGGTAACGCACCATCAATTCATTCATTTGCACTGACATAGTGTTAGGGCAACGCACCATCAATTCATTCATTCGCACTGACATAGTGCTAGGGCAACGCACGATAAATTCATTCATTCGCACCGACATAGTGTTAGGGCAACGCACCATCAATTCATTCATTCGCACTGAGATAGTGTTTGGGAAACGCACCATCAATTCATTCATTAGCACTGACATAGTGTTAGGGCAACGCCCCATCAATTCATTCATTCGCAGTGACATAGTGTTAGAGCAACGCACCATCAATTCATTAATTCGCACTGACATAGTGCTAGGGCAACGCACGATCAATTCATTCATTCGCACTGACATAGTGCTATGGCAACGCACCATCAATTCATTCATTCGCACTGACATAGTGTTAGGGCAACGCCTATTAATTCATTCATTCGCACTGACATAGTGTTAGGGCAACGCACCATCAATTCATTCATTCGCACTGAAATAGTGTTAGGGCAATGCAGCATCATTCCATTCATTCGCACTGACATATTGCTAAGGCAACGCACCCTCAATTCATTCATTCGCACTGACATAGTGCTATGGTAACGCACCATCAATTCATTCATTCGCAATGACATAGTGTTAGGGCAACGCACCATCAATTCATTCATTCGCAGTGACATAGTGTTAGAGCAACGCACCATCAATTCATTCATTAGCACTGACATAGTGTTAGGGCAACGCACCATCAATTCATTAATTCGCACTGACATAGTGTTAGGGCAACGCACAATCAATTCATTCATTCGCACTGACATAGTGCTAGGGCAATGCACCATCATTTCATTCATTCGCACTGACATAGTGTTAGGACAACGCACCATCAATTCATTCATTCGCACTGACATAGTGCTACGGCAACGCACCATCAATTCATTCATTCGCACTGACATAGTGCTAGGGCATCGCACCATCAATTCATTCATTCGCACTGACATAGTGTTAGGACAACGCACCATCGATTCATTCATTCGCACTGACATAGTGTTAGGACAACGCACCATCAATTCATTCTCTTGCACTGACATAGTGCTAGGGCAACGCACTATCAATTCATTCATTCGCACTGACATATTGCTAGGGCAACGAAGGTTGATTTATTAATTATTTTCATCTCCATGTGATTATAAAAATAAGACTCAACTTTATAAAAATGAATTGACATCGACGCGGGTGTTATTACTTCTGAGAGTATACACCTAGGAATCCTTGATGAAGTGAATAAGTGGATTTAGGTGAGTTAAAATCCTTACTTAGTGAATGAAGTGTGATGAAGTTATGAGGATCGCGAATGACAAGAAAATGGATTAAGGTGCGGATCGAGACTGTGACTTTCTATCTATCCACTTATCCACCGAGGCGTTCTTGGTAAGGTGAAGTGAGTGAACTTAGGTGAATTTAAGCCCCTCCTTGGTGGATGGAGCATATGTTAGCGCGAAGGGAAAGAAGACGAACTCCTTGGTGTGATGTGATCTCCTGTTGTGTGTCTAGTGAAAATATAGTGCATTTATCAGTAAAGGAAATAGGAGGAGAATGGGATATCGCGAAAAACAGTTTGTGTATATCTTTAGGATTGCAAGGTTTTAAGTGAAAAGAAGGGAAGGTGGGGAGGTAGCCATTACATTAACAGTTTGCACGCTATGCCTTTATCAAAAATCATATTTTCTTTGTCAAGCTCTGGAAAGCAGATAATTCCCAGAGGCTAACAGAAGTCGACTCTCTCTTCGTTTCTCAACTCGGCGTGAATTAGGGTAAAGCGCATTCTTTAGGCCTCATAACTTGATAAGCAAGTCATTCTCTTAGATAGGTTGGATGGGGAGTCAATCCTAAATTCCACAGCGAGCTTCTAGTGACGGCATGGAAGAGTTGGGAAAGAGTTACTTTCCCAAAGGGAAAGAAAAGTTCTCCACAGATCACCCAGCCGCTGAGAACAAGGGCAAAGGCATTGCATCTGTACACGATCAATAAACATGTAACATAACAGTATTTGCAAACGGTAAATGATTAATAATAAATTGAATATCTTGGGATAAATGGTAATAACAGAGATCATTGAGAGCACGCTAAACTTGAGACAAAATAATTGCAAGATAATAATTAAAAAATATGTGCTATTGGATGCATTAAAAACACTAATCATAAGCTATTTACGTTACAGAACAAAATAACTAAGTACAAAGCAAATGATATTGAAATAATTATAAAATGAATGAAAGCAATGTGGTATGAATCGGCAGTAGAGGGTACCTGATGTGACAATTTACAATAAAATGAAATAATAATGAACTTCCTTCTTCCAAGCTATGCGAAATCTTGATCCAAGAATCTCAACATATCTTATCTGAGCTTTCGGATCATGAAGAATATAGAGAAAAAAGGCGGGTGAAAGAAGGATTGTCAGGCTGATCCAGTTTAGATCTCAGCGTGTCTTCTCTCCATGACAGAGTAATTTAATAAAAAAGCAAAAGTCTTTGGTCGATATGAAATAATCCCTTACACTATCATATCATTGAGAGAATATAATATATTGAAACGTGAATATGAATTCACGTATTTATATGATGAGAATTAGAGAGATTCTCACTTGCATGAAAGTTGAATGGAGAAAGGCTACATTCTGAAAAAAAAAAATGATTTCCAGATTGACTCGGTGGTTAACGGATCATTCATGTTTGCTAAGATATGTCACTAGATACTTGTGAATTGATTGATGAGTGAATATTAGAAACAAAAATGAGAATCGATTAAGGGCGCATTTTCACTTAATGCCACAATGACTTGCATGGTATACAGCGAGTTTGAAAAAAGATACGAAAGAGACAATCAACCTAGAAAACTTTTGCAAAGAAAATGTAAGAAAACTACAGAAAAGACAAATTTTCTGGTTGCTTGTGAGGTGTGCTTGTGTCTGTAAGTGTGAGCTTCAAAGTGGATGAATCAGAGTTGATAAAAATGACTAACATGACCGAATACAAGTGACATTGAGAATTGTGAATGGACGACTGGTTTACCAGTTGATTTGGATGGAGATTCGCTTCTGCTTAGCTTCTAAGTTGATGAAGAAATTGACATCAAACAATAGTTAAATAACTTGTAAGAGTTGTGCGATGAACTGTGAACACTTTCCGGAGGCGTTGTCTAGCTTCTGGTTAAAAGTTAGCTATCCTGAATGGTAGCATTTGTGGGAGGGCGAGTGTGATATGATAGCACCTTTTGAATTCACTCTTGCTGTGCCATGAGAGATCACTGATGAGATTTTTCTCTGAAAACTCCGGTGCGCATCTGGCTAAATGTGAGCTACTTTATGCGGCTGCAATATTACATATAAGATTTAAGTGTCTCTTGTTGCCTGATCTGAGTGAGTTGCGCAGCATGGTACCGTTGCACGGCAGTTGCTAATGCATGAGTTGGTGAAAAATTTCACCGTTGAAGCCCGCAGATACTTTCCAGATCTATGTAGCAACTCGGTTATAAAAGTGGGGGTTTTTTTGCAACCGTATCTGCGGGCTACAAATTGAAAATTGTTGGTATCGCGTTACTTATATCAGAATGGACGCTGACAGTCCCGGGGTTTTCTTCTTGACTCAGTCGTATGATTGTAAGCTCCTCTTTGATGGGGGTTATTGAAGCTTTCGTCTGATCAAGAAATTTTTGGATGGGCTCCTTTGTTGTTGTGATGCTGTGATCCTTGTTTCCACTTGCGTTGAGGAAAGTTTAGTATTGCAAAAAGGAAATTCGAGGGTCCCTCCAGGTGCGTTCAGTAAAGTTGAAAGTATTGAAAACAATATATATATATATATATATATATATATATATATATATATGAAATTCGAGGGTTAATCCAGGTTTCTTGAGTAAAGTTAAAATATTACCAAAGAATACTCTGCGTATAAAGAATACGAGAGTCACTACGGGGTCAGCACTTTATAGCGAGATGAGGAGTCATTGCAGGTTGGCAGGTCTTTAGAGTGCTTTATAGTCACTTCACTTTATGGGGAGATGATCGTCTGATGTTTCAAGACTTGACGCCTCTTCTTCAACTCCTATGAAGTTCAATGCTGCTTATTTTTAACCTATACTGCAAGAGTCCTTGACAACAATTCGGCTTGTAGACTCAAATTCCTTTATTGAAACGCAAGTTGACTTAGAAGTAATTTTAAAACTATTTAATTATGAAAAAATATTAATAAATCAATTGCGATCGTAAATGATCAGTGATTAATCTCTATCGACGAGGGAGTTAATACTTAGAACTGTGTAAATATGGAATACTTGATGAAGTGATAGTGGATATGGGTGACAAGAAGAGGACAGAGCGAGGATTAAGACTGCAACTGTCTGTGTATCGACCCATCCACCTATCCAGCGAGAAATACTTAGTAAGGAGAGCTGAGTGGATTTAAGTGAGTTTAAGTCCTTCATCGTTGGATGAAGCATAAGGAAACGCAAATAGGAAGACTTGCACTCCCTAATGAGATATGATGTATTGTTGTGTCGATTGTACTCTGTTTAGAGATTTGAGATATTGTATATTTATGTGTTAGGAAAATTGAAGGAGCCTGTGTATTTGCCAATTTGACGAAGTTTGTGTAATGTGTTTTGTGCGTGTACTCGTAATAAAGCACTTTTGCCTGCTTTTTGAATTGTGGATTTTTAAGTGAAAAGTGGACAAAATGGAGAGGCAGCGCCATATCCACAATCTGAATGTTGCATCTCTATCACGAATCATATTTACTTTGTTAAGCTCCAGAATATAGATAATGCCCAGAGGCAAAGAAAAGACCACTCTCGGTTGGTTTGGCGGATCGTCGTGAGTTAATGAGAACTATAATTTATAGGGCCTTGCAATCGATAAGAAAATCTTCTCACAAGATGGTGAAGGGTGGGGGAGGGGTCGAGTCAACCCTAAATTTAATAGTGATCTTCTGATGATTGCCGTGGGAGAGTGGGGAGTGAATTTCCCAAAGAGAATATATATATATATATATATATATATATATATATATATATATATATATATATGAAGAATTAAACCATATTCTCCGAAGACAATTTAATTCAGAACAGTTTCTGTTTATCTCACACCCTTTTTCAACTGACACTGGATAGAAAATATTAGAAAAGTGCTTACAAACATAACACAGGGGTTAGGTCTGATGAATCGAATCGGATGACTTTTGATGTTTGTTTGGATGATGTCAATAATATGAAACCTAATCTCATTATGTGAAGAATAGCAACGACCAAAAGTTCCCATCTCAAAAATCTGGTATGCTGGATTTTTAGACAGATTTCTGTGGGCTTGCTATCCATCACAATGGATAATCGATTCATCTATCACCAGTTTTTCGATTATTGGCAGATGTGTTTCTTGGTCTCCCTGTTCAACTACTTCCATATAGTAAAGTGCTAGTAAATAACTAGTATCTACTAGGCCAAATACCTAAACTTGAGTTCTAGGACCCCAGCTTCGATGTGGTTTTGGTCAGGTTAGGTTAGCATGGGCTAACTTAACCTAAACTTACCGTCTGAGTTTATGAAATCGTCCTTGAGGACTTCACTTATCAAAAATTCCCTTGTCAAGAATAGTGATCCTGCCGATGTTTAGTTTCATATTCCTTGCATCATCTGTTTTTCACCTGTGAATTTATTAGTTTGTACACTTTCTCCCTGAAGCGTACGAATAGAACATTTCATCACACTGATTACTTAATGGACATAGCCAATTCGTGGGCCCAGTACTTTCTCCCATTGTTAATTTATTGCACTTTTCCTAAAGTCTTTTGCTATACATTTGTCTTCCTGTTCAATTTATGAAAAAAAATAGATTGATGCACATTTATGGAGACATTCTGTAATGATTCGTAGGTGCAATTATAAATGTGGAAGTTTTTCTGTAGATGGTGGCGTCACAATTGTAAGGGAGGAAATATATACAGATTGCCCCCCTCCAAAAAAATACCTACTATTTATAGCATTATATATTTTACCATTTAAAAAAAACTATGTTATTATAGCAATCGCTAATGAAAGGTAAATTAGTGATCTAAATGATTAAAATGTTCTCCGGCGGCATAAATGTACTTGCAGATATGTTGACTAACTGATTCGCAGACATTGGGTAATGTGGCTGCTGTGATGGTCCTGTATTTCTCCATAATTGTATGTTTCATTGTGTTCGAATGTTGTAGGTCATGTATCATAAATTGCATCCTTCAGGTAGCCCCGCGAGGAGAAATCAAGTGGAGTCAAGACAGGTAAACGTGTAGGATATTCAATGCTTTCTCTTTGTCCTATCCAACAGTTAGGTGTTTCATCGAGCGACCTTCTGACATCACAGCGATAATGAGGAGGGCTCCATTTGGCGGAAAGTTAAAGTCGTTGTTTCCAAACAGCCTCCGAATTGTAGGTTTAAGTTATGTCCGCAGCGTGTCGAGATATGGGTGACCATTTGATAAAAACGATCCAACCAAATCCCTGGATGATAAATCACACCATACTGTTAATTCTGGTAAATTAACATGTTTATCTATATAAACGTGTGGATTATCAAGTGACCAATATATACAGTTGTGTCGATTTACTGTGCTATTCAACTCGATTTTGTTGGCAAACTGTACCTCTTCGGCTTCCATTGACTGAAACCATTCACAAAATTCGGTAATTCGACAAATTAACGCCTCCATTGCAAGTCCCTTTGTTATAAATATTTATATTTTGACAAAACCCTCGCAAGTGTTATATAATATATATCGTAGATATTAACTACGATATATAATATGTAACACTTTCTTCACTAGTTATGCTGCAGAAATTTATACTTATCATCATCATCATCATCATCACTAACTCTATAATTTAAGAAGGGGATTTTTTTGAGTATTTGAATAATAATTTCATCTTTGTTTGGTTATGACTTATTTTTTTATCAAGGTTATTTCTAATAATTCTTTTATAATATTAAAAAACAAAATAGTGAAGTTCAGAAATAAATATAAGTATCGAAATTTTGTTAACTTTGTAAAACCTAAAGAATTACAAATGGTGAAGTTCAGAAAATTGATTTTTATATATTTTAGCACCGTGATATTTTGAAAGGGGGAAAATTTAGTTTAGAGTTCCTTTTTATTAAAATTATTATAATTGGCGAAGTTCAGAAAATTTATAAAAACTTAACCATGGCTGCTTTTTTTAGATTTTAATCTTAGTAGCGAAGCGCAAGCTCCCTGGGAGTGGCGAAGCCATTGCCTGTTGTTGTTATAAAGAAAAATAGATTGGTAGCCATCTTATTGATAGATTGGGGTCTTTTTTTGGAACAGGCCCGGCAGCGAATTAGGCGTTCGAGTCTATCGCGAGGTCAAAGTTAGGTAAAAGATGTTTAGAAAAAGGCCTAATTTTTTTTTTGGGGGGGGGAGCGCAAAGTCGCTGTTCATGCAATACTCCTTTTTGAGAAATACTTCACAGTGTCTTGTGTTTTTAACTTCGCTTGTAAGTTCGTAAATTGACATCATCTTTTAAGGATTTAAAATGGAAAGAAATGATGAGTGAATGAGGCTCTGTACTCATTCACTGAAAGGCTGTACTCACTACGAGCCTCGAAAGCCATAGCCTAACTAACTCCTTGGGTTAGATGGGGTTTTGAAGCTGGTTGTTGTTGTTTGGTGTAGTTTGTATTTAGGATAGGCTAGGTTCCTTTGATTGTTTTTTTTAGGAAGTTCTATAAGGTTTTATGTGTTGTTTTCTCGCCTGAAAAGACCCAAACAAGAAACCTATACTTGCGAACTTGCCGTGGCATAACCTTAGGATTTATCAGTTCAAAATGGCTGATCTTTGTGATGGTTGTGATACTACTTTCAAGTGCTAATAACTCTAAAAATATGCTTTTTGCGCTGGATTAATATCAACAGACAATTCAGATAGGACTATAGAAGTAAATTTTTTTGCAAAAACTGTGGGGTAGTTACTCGGTAGAATTATCCTCAAATTCGAGTCTGTGAACAGGATCAGTTTCAGTCATAGCGTATAACAGCCTTGAAATGTTACTTTCCCATTGTGCTGACGTTAAACCCCGGTCAACACTTGATTTGCTGATCATGGTCTGACGGTCACATTGCCCAACTCATTTCTGTAGTGATCGATTAGATCTTTGCAGCACTAAAATGGAGTTTTCGTCACTTTTTGGGAGGGTTTGGGGAAGCTGGCGCTTTCCACCATTTTCTTTTACACCCACTTTTTTTTAAGACTAACCCTCCTTATTTCCTCCATCAGCTCGCTAATACCCGCATCACTACACACCTCAACTCTTTGTCAGGCTTAAGGACGTGACCAGCTACCCAATGGTGTCAAAAGAGAGGCTTTGGAACTTCAATAAATAACATTCTTAAACGCTCGTATGTTGCAAGAAACTAGGCTTGAGAGGTCCTGGACATTGGGGGGCGATTAATGAGAAGATCGGCCTTGCTCAATAACCCCTGCCTTGCGCCTAATGGGCTAATCATCTCCTTGGAGCCGTTCCCAGGTCCATAAGGCTGTATTATTGGCTGCTAGGCCAACTAATACTCTCGACTCCCGTCTGTGGGTCTGACATATGAAGATCTTCAGATTATGTCTGTTTTGTCGACGATTATTGTGGCGTAGTAAGGGATCCACTGTCGTCCTGCCTCTCGGGATATAGCCAATAAATATTTCCGATACTTCACTAGTTCTGAAACCTCGCCCAACCGAAACTCTACCACTCATTTCAAACTGGTGGGGAAGCTTTCCTATCACCTCACTAAATTTTAAAGGGTTTTTCATTTAACCACATTTTGAACCGCCCTAAGGTAGCTCCACATATGAAAAGTACGTGACGCCCCTGTTCGTTCTCAGGGGTAGCTCTAACTATCTCCTATCGGAAAGGGGGCTTCTGGTTCTCCTATATCTACGGTGGAGGCTTTCCTCACTACCCCCTTCTTTGGATTCGCCATCAGACAACTACTCTATCGAATCAGCGTTGCCACTCCCCCGCCTGTCTTTCCAAGGGGCCCACCAAAAATTGAAATGTATGCGGACGCAACGTCGTAAGGACTCCCGCTCAAGGTGGGAACATCTGGGCAGAGCGAACTCTATTTGAGGGATGAAGAGTGTCAGGTCCGCTGAAAATTGCCCCCCACCCTTTCCTGGACCTACGTATCGTGACCTTGCTGGAGGCCAGTGTGCCTTCCCACAATCTCAAACGATGGGGGTTGGCTTACCACCCACAAAACGTATCTTGTGCATGTTGGCCACATGCCAACTGAGTTCCTAGTCGGAATCCCCGGCATCTTGGGATGAATGGCCATTTAGATGCTTCCTCCTCGAGGTGGAGAGGATAACGAAGTTGGCCCTGCCCCAGACGGCAGAGTCTTGGTTGGGAGCGACCAACGACTGGGCGGGAAACACTCATGAGATTAAATCCTCTCGTGGCAAGGTCCTCCTAGGGACCAAGGGTAATACATAGTCCCGAGGACTCAAGAGAGGAGGGCCACCTCCTCTGATGTGACCCCCAGAGGCAGTCAGATCTTTTTCCATTTGGATAAGGATCGGGCTAAGGATTGCTCCTCCTGCCTCGGGGCCCCTTCCGACGGAGAATTGAAGAAAGTGCACTTCCCGGCCCTCTCCCAAAATAAAAAAGGAAGAGTAAGAAAACTAGGAGATCCTTCATTCTTAGGGAGTTCTTTTAAAGGACCAAGTCCCAAATCGACTCTATTGTTGACCAGGCCATGGCTAGCACGACCGACCTCAAAATGCCCCCGGATGGAGTGGCTGAGTCCTAACAGGAAAAACGAAAGAGTAAAGTGAGCACAGCCTCGTTGCTGTAACGGTCCCTCCTCGCAAGGTTACACCTCCAGTCTGTCGCCTTCAAACGCTTTCTCATTATCCGATATACTAATGGAAACATTCTGTCCAAAGCACCCAAGCTCCACCACGACGTTTCAAACCTCCTTATAAGCAAATCCTTAACTTGAAACATCCTTTTGGGGATGTGTAGATGGTAGCCCAATGGTAGCAGTGGTCTGAAATGCGAAGAACGCTCGAGGGCATAGGTTCAAACCGCACCGATTATTATTTCACTTTCTTTGACTGGTAAATGAGTTTCTATTATTTTATTCCGTTTACTCTCTCCCTCCCTCCTCTCTATATTTCTTTCTTCCTTCTTTCTTAATCTATCTATGTATGTATGATCCTTGTTTTGCTTAATAGAAAGACGAAATCGTTGCTTGTGTATCATCTTTCTTATGGGTGAATGAGCATCTACTGACTCACTTCTGTATTGTGATTTCCCGTTTATTTAAGAAGCCCGTCTCTCTCTCTCTCTCTCTCTCTCTCTCTCTCTCTCTCTCTCTCTCTCTCTCTCTCTCTCTCTCTCTCTCTCTCTCTCTCTCCCTCTCTCTCTCTCTCACTTACTAACGCTTTCTTCTTCAACATACAATGACATACCTGCACTCCTCTTCTTATAAGCTGACTTGGGCTTACAAATTATCAAGTCGTCTTAAATATAGCAGTAATAATCAAGGTAATAATCAGGTTGTTTACTTTCCATTGCCATATGTTGGTTTTACCACAGAGGTGGATCCAGGATACAAATTTGGGAGGGGTCTGAAATTTGGAGGCTTCAGCCCACTAACAACTCCCCCCGCCCCTGGATCCGCACCTGTTTTACCACTAATAGCCTTGTTGCCCGCTCAAAAAAACACCGATTCAGACCAAGCAAAATCCACGGATACCTTCAAAGGGCCTACCACTGCTGCAGAAAAATAAAAGCCCTTTTCGTCACAAACTTCCAGAAATTTATATGAGCAGGCGAAGAACAGACATTAAGCATAACCGAGCATAATTAAAATAAAGAAACCAGAAGTAAACAACAAGTTATGCTGACCAAAATGTGGCGTGCACTCACTTATTCTGATTTAACACCTAACGACATTCAAAACTTTCAATAATTTCCCGAATAACATTGGGAGGGCATTGGCAATTTTATCATTCAAAAGAGAATGTAAGGGTTTCAATTTTTGTTAGAATCGGCCGAATACTCATGATTTTGTTGCCAAAACAAAATAATTCCCGGGCTAACCCTGGGAGAACTTTGGGAATTATATCATTAAAATGAGAATATAAAACAACATAAGGGTTTCAAATCTCGTTAGAATCGGCCGAATAGTTATGATGTTATTTCCAAAACAAAATAATTCCCTGGCTAACCTTGGGAGGACTTTGGAAATTATATCCTTCGAAGGAGAATGTAAATAAAACAACATAAGGGTTTCAATTTCTGTTAGAATCGGGCCAATAATTATGATGTTATCGCTAAAACAAAATAATTCATAGACTAAACTTGGGAGGACTTGGCAATTATATCATTCGAAAGATAATGTAAAACAACATAAAGGGTTTCAAATTTCGTTAGAATCGGCCAATGGTTACAATATTATTAGAAAAACAAAAAAAAGCAAATCTAGTCGCGGGCGACTCTACATCTCACTATGTGGGGCTGTCGATCGGTTCCCGTTTTGCTTTTTTTTGTTTTTGTAATAACTTTATAGAACACATGAACATAGATTGCATCGTATCGCAGCAAAATAAGCGCGAAAATATTTGTGCAGACTGAGGATTCCATGAGAGCGAACCAGCCACACATTCCAGCATAACTTGTTATCTACCCCATAGTCAAGGGGCAGCGCTATGCAAACAACCCCACATTAATAATAAAAACTCGGTCCCGGTTACGCGTATGGTCGTAACCGGGACGGAATATCGCCCATTCTTGACGCGTAACTAAATCTCTTTATGAAAGATTAGGATGGAACTTCACGCTACTACTACGCTATCCCCTACCACAATTCAAGACCTTACGCAAATACCAACTTTGTTATCCCGTATCATTTATGACTACTTCCACTCGGGCAGCCCAGCATTCAATGGTTTAAGCAAACGATACGAAAAAATCACTCAAGCAACCAAAGCAAGGATGCGAGTAACTCAGGCAAGTACTCAATCGAGCACATAAAATCATGCGAACACTCAATAAACCCATGCAAACACGTAAACAATTCACGCAAGGCCTCCAGCAACTCAAGTAAGCATATGCTCACCTTTGTCGATAGTCTTCAGCAACTCTCCATTAAGGTCGGCAATTTCGCAAATGACCAACTCTGTCTACAATGTTATAATTTTAACTCATTCAATCACTTCTTCAACTCAATAAATATCTAATAGGCTGTCAAGAAATTAACCTCCTCTTTAGAAGACATAAAAAAATGTTCTGAGAGTTGTTAAAATCGTTCCAAATTGCTGAAAGCTGTTTAAAGATAATTGTAGGAAATTTAGGCATTTTTTTTTTAGCTAGCAATGCCTATGCCATTTTTTACGAACTTACATTTTATAGAATTCTTCATTAGTGAAGGTAGAACATACATAAGGCACATCATGCTTTGTGAGTACAAAAAACGGAATTAAAAACATTACAAAAATGTAGGGGCAGTTAAAAAAATTCGTTCAGGTGATTTCGGACTAAAAAAAATCCGAGGATAGAGGCTGCCATACTGCTATTGATCCTGATGCTCTTAAAGGCCCTTGTGGATAATTGTAAACTCGCTAAGGAGACGGTGCGTAAACGTCTTATAAACACAAGGAAAATCAATAACAAGGTCTGCTGACCAAAAAGTCGCGTGCCCTCACTTATTCTGATTTATAACCACACCTACCATAATATAGCCAAGTGTATAGCATACCATAGACTAGAATAACCTTGCATAGCTTAGCCTATTATAGCCTTGGTTAGCTAGCCTATCGTATCCTAACATAGTATTACCTAGCATAGCAGAGCATAGCCCTCCCTAGCCTATTATACTTTAGCCTACCCTAGCATAGCATAGTATAGCCCTATCTACCCTAGTATAGCTTAGCGTAGCTTAGCATAGCCTACCATAGTATAACCTAGCCTAGTATAGCTTAGCCTAGCCTAGCAATAACTATCCTAGACAAGTATAGCCTATATTATCCTATTATACCCTAGTCAAGCATAGCTTAGTATTGTCTAGCCTAACATACTATATGCTATCCTAGCATAGCATTTTATAGGCCAAATTAACATAGTATATTTTACCCTTGTGCATTATATCCTAGCATAGCTTAGCATAATATAGCCTAGCCTATAATAGCCTAGCATAGTATAGCCTATTCTAGGCTTGTCTAGCAGATTATAGCATATTATGGCCTAGTCTAGTCTAGCCGAGTACCCGCCGAATAGTTATGATGTTATTGCCAAAACAAAACGAAATTTGAAACCCTTATTTTGTTTTATATATTCTTTCGAATGATGATTGCAAAGATCCTCCCAAGATTAGTACCGGAATTATTGAAAATTTTGAAGTTCGTAGGGGTAATAAATCAAAATAAGTGAAGGCACCGGCCTTTTGATCGGCAGACTTTGTTATTATAGGTACCACTTAAGCCCGCAAACAGGGTGAAGGTCACACATGGCAACCCCACAAAAGCCCCAAAGGCACTGTAGAGGAGCACCAGTAGCATAGATTGTCTCATCTTGATGACATTGTTTCAAGTTTCGGTCTTTTCCGTCGCTGTGGAGAGGAAGGAGGAAAAGCCTATTTTATGGGCGTTTAAAAATACATTGAATTAATCCATTATTAGCTCCACCCCTCCCTTCACTTTTGGTGGTCCAGCTATCAGATGGTGAAGCCAGCATAAATATCAGAATACAATACATTTTGTTAAGCACTCTTCAAAGCCATATGCATTCACAGAGCGCTTTTCTACACCTGAAGAATCAAGGGTTAGCGGGGTTGCACGAGAGAAACGTCCCTGGCGGAGAAGAACCCGGTTCGAAAAGTTTTGAACTAGTTGGATGAGTGACGTGAGAAAGCATGAATTCCAGTGAGAGAGAGAGTGGAGTTGCAGTAATCAGCGTGGGAGGAAACGAAAGCGGAGATGGCGATCTCAAAACTATCATGATCAAAGATTGAGCGGATGCGGCTAAGGTTACAGAGAAAGTAGAAAGAGGATTTGCAGACATTAGTAACATGGATTTTTAGAAACTATTTACTATCAAAAGTGACACCCAGATTTTAAATAGTCTCGGAAAACGGAACCGGTGAGTCACCAAAGTTTTACAATAAATTACACGCGAAGGAATACACACCAGTGATACCTAAGTTTTATTATGATTTAGTTTCAGAAATTTGTCCGTGACCCATTCAGTGATGAAGAGGTATGTGGATAGAAGATTTATATGAGTCTCCGAAAATGAGGCTGAGGAGAAAGAGAGAGAGATTTACTTATCATTACCAAAGAAATGGAATGATAGACCAAGGCACTAGGTGGCGCCATCTGGTGGTCAACTTATATCATATTTGAACTCAATTCCCTCTGATAGCATTGGCTTTAGCTGGCTACATTGAGCCAGCGACTCGTTGCGGATAGAAAGATGAGCTCAACACGAGATTTGCATGACCCATAGACAATGCTTGCTTCGCTGCAGTTAATGACAGGTACGAGAGGAACCAGTCAAGGGAAGTTCCAGACACACCGAAGGATTCACAAACAAGTACTTGAATGAAACCAGACCAATAGCAGCCATTCGACGACACCACGTTTGAAATCAAGTGCTACGTTATCAGATGATAGGGTAGTGTTAAAGATACCGATCATTTGGAAAGAAGAAAAGAGAGAGTGGAAATTGAGAATTAGGGATTAAGAATCAGGACGAGAACGTGTCTTTCTCGAAGAGAGAAGGAGGAATGTAATTTATCTGGGGACGAAGAGATGAGAGAAAGAACTTAAGGTGGAAGAAAGAAGTTAGTGGCGAAGAAAAGGGGCGGATGCAGAAGGAGGCGGGGAAAGTGGCAGTGATGAAGTGGGGAAGAGACTGGGGAGCTTAGAGTGCAAGATAATCTAGCTAAAACCATGAACATTGTGTCTGCATTGCTTTTGTTATCACCATGGATACGGCTGATGTGAGCTTTATGGTCATATTTCAGAAGAGTGGTGCAAGAGTATAGGCGAGGGAAGCTCCAGCCTTTTAGTACCATGGGGACGAGAAAGAGTGGGCCCTACGACGTCTCTTGCCCGTGTTTTTTTAATCTCCGAGTAGAATCATCGAAGCAAGTGGCACTCGGTCGGCGAGAGTAAGGTGGGAGAAGGGATGAATGGACTCATAGCAGGAGCAGAGGATCAGGCAAATAGAGCAAAGAGGCTCGTTGAGGTCAGTTGTAAGAGTGGTAGAGTCCAGCGAATGAAGGGAGGATGTTATTTACAGGGTCATAAGTTCCTAGGCAGTGGAAAGAGCCAAAGATAACAAGAAGTGGGGAAGGGAGTACTTGAGGGTTGGTTGAAATAGGAAGAGAGAAAGAGAACTAGATAAGGGAGTGGTCAAAAATTGTCATGAAGGGGTCCGTAGGAAGAACCTGTGAAACATATTATGGCAACAGCAAGAGGTGACTAAAAACATGAACGGTATAATAACATACAGGAAAGGAAAGCGTTCAATAACCAAGGAAAACTTAACAATTTATACCCATCTTTACTCATGTGACAGAAGAGATGTGAGCTCAAACATGAAAAGATGGAGATTGTCAGGAGTTCCCTACGAACGCCGATTTTTTTTTTCCTCTCTCTTCGCCTGGAATCAAACCCCAGAACTGATGCGTGGGTATCTTACCCTTTATCCATTAGGTCACTTACGTAGTATCTTCAGCCTCACCATTTTAGGTTGTAGAAGTTGTTTATTGCAATGCATGTTGCTCTTTTCACTAATGCTTTACTTTTTAATCATTTTTCTTTTTCTATTTTCCCTCATTCTTCCCACTTGGTAAACCTTGCCTCGTTGGATTACACTAATTTAATTTTCTTTCTAAATAATTAAATTTAAAATCGAACTTGGCTGAGTACATAATAATGTTCTGAAGTGAAATGTACTCTTGACTAATTGATTGAAAAATAGGACCGGGGAGAAGGGCCGAGCTGATTCCTTCTGACCGAGGAACAGCTGAGAAGAGAATCCTTTCAGATTATATTCGAGAGCGCAAATGATTGGACATCTTCACAGATCTCACAGTGCAAATGCCATATTTCCCTCTCATTTGCTTCTTTATTGGTCTTTTTGTGGGCAGGATCATCCCAAAGATAATTAACGGATCTCTATATCATCATTTTTGTTGGTTGGGTAGTCCTTAAGGCCCATTCATGGGGATCCGACACGCATTTAAACTTTAAAAACATTGATTCCATTTATCTGGTAATTTGTCTGTAGTAACGCGGTTGAGGTTTTGCGTAGAATCACTTAACTAAATATAGGGTGATCCATGGAAATGGGACCCAAAAGAAAAACTTTGTAACCTTTAAAGTATAAGTTCTTTTATTAAATTTCCCGCACCCTTGGAAAGATGATCAGGTTTATAGAATGATATCTACTAGGTCTTCACACTAAAAGTGAAATTGAAGTCCGCCATCAGATCTTTCATGTGAGAAGACTGGAATGCTTTGCAACTAATGGAGGACATTCCAAAGGATTCATTTATTAAAGAAAATAGATGTTTAATATTAGTAATTCTACTCTTGCGACTGACATATAGCTTTATGAAAGAAATAAAATATTAATAGATTGTTTTTATTAAGGTTCCCATTTTCCTGGATCACTCAGAATTTTGTAGGTCCTGACAGCTTCCTCTGGCTAACTCCTTACTCCCCCCCAGGAAGTTACTGAAGGATCAAAATCTAATTTCGTCGCTAGATTTGGCATGTTTCAAGAATCAATGCATGGGGTATTGGTTTAGTTTCGCCCACACTAAACTGATCCTTTACGAAAAAGGATAATTTTAATTAACTTCTAGGAACATTAAATAAAAAATCATTTATGGCTAATTTTGAGGGGCCATTTGGCATTAATGAGGAGGGAGTAGATGACATGAATCACGATATTAATCCCCCTCTCCAAGGAATCAGTTTCATCTGTTATATTGTTTAATAATTAAATTAAAAATATTATTTCTGGATCATTATGAAATTTTCATGGTGGCATGAGTTACAATCAAGAATTTGACGGTTAGATGCGAGTATAGATATAACAACCCCCTCCTACCTCCTCTATCTAATTGACGGATCTTTATGATTGTTGTGGGGAAACTTGTGCATAAGTCACATTTCACTTGATTTGATTGGTCGTGATCCGACCACCGCATGTGCAATAAGGTGATCGTGCGTAGCATGATTTTTCACACTAAATGATTAAGAGATCATTAGAAAATTTTGTTGAGTGGTTGACTATACTAACAGTCAAGATGGTAGGTTTTCTTGTCTGTTTATTGCCACTGTTCTATTAAACCTTTTTTCGGAAGGCTCAGAATACGGGTCTAAAGGTCGGTCCCGAGGTTAAATCCTTAAATATTGCCCTATTTCAAGGCAAAAGGAATGGATTTAAAGACCAACGATCATGTAAAGTTTTTTTGAAGATCCAACAAAACTCACTTTCTCCTAAAGTTGTGTGAATGCGCTTTAACGTCACTAAAACTACCCCTCCCCCTCTTTGATAGAAGCGCTCTCCTCGCTCGTCTAAATATGATCCAATATTCTCTTTGAACTTGTTAAGATGGGCATCAAGGATGTGCACCTTCAGGGACACCATGCAGCCCATTTTGGCTATAGCTAAGTTCTCAACCAGTTCCACATTGTTAGCATTGTGGTTGCTCCAAAAGTCTTGGCAGACCAAAACAAAACTCTTCCAGGCTTCATTTTTTTTTTTAGTAAACTTTTCAGGGAATTCTGAACACTATGATTTTTCTGATTTGTGGTCCAACAAAGACACCAGCTTTTACCATTGCCTCAAAAAGTTTAGGAAAGAAATTTGGAAGGTACTTGAAGACTGCAGACTTTGGCTAAGAGATTTAACAAAATGCTCTATGATACCTAGTTGTAAATGCAATGTTGGGAACACCACTTTTAAGGGTCTATCAATTGCTCATACTTGACATTATGCCCTCTAACAGAGAACTAGGGTCTTTGTGGCCAGTGCTTCTTGTGGTAATGTGCTGTGTTATCCTCACTGTACCAGAGAAACTTAGTAAAACATCTCTGGAGACCCATAAAAAATGCTACCATATTGAAGTCTCCAATCACTTTCCAGCCATACTCCTATTAATTCAAAGCTTGTAGCAGGAGCTCAACAGTGTTGTAGTCCTCCTTGAGATATATTGAATGAACCAAGGGAAGAAATGGATGCTTATTGCAATTATGGAGAAGTACAGCTTTAATTCTTCTTGAGGAGCTCTCAATGAAGATTCTCCACTCATCTCGATTACATGTAATTACCATTGACTCAAACAAACTAGTTATATATATCCTTGTAGTAGCATAGTCCAGCTTGATAAGTAAAGAATCTTGAAAAATGTTTATAACGTTTCCTTTGACTTGTCACTTGCAAATTTTCAACCAGCAAATCACTCTTTTTGAGCTTGGAAATAAAAAGTCTCAGCATTTGACATTGACAAGCCAAGATCTCTGACAAGATCATTGAGGTCTCTTTGGTTTGGATAATATGGATTCCTCTCAACAGCTATATCTCTGACATTGTAGGCTACATCTTCACTGGTCTTTTCAGCATCTGAACTGTTGCTTTCTTCTGAGGATGGCTTATTCCTTTTGGAGGAGGAGGGGGGGGGGGAGGAAAATCAGTACTGTGTGGTACTGGTGCAACAGAGGATGGAAGGTCGGGATAGGAAATAGCAAGTGCATGTTTGCCATTTTAACGTTTGGAAGGGTCCACCATGCAGAAGTAGCAGTTGCTTGAGTGGTCAGTGAGTTCACGTTAAATTTTAGGAATGGTTTCATGGCTCTTCTTTCCTTTCTATACCATCTTTCAAAAGGAAAAAAATATATCTTTTATTACTTTTTTGGCTTACAGAAACATAATAGCTTAAATATTTGTAACATTTAATATTTTACTCTTTACAACAGCGATTTTCTTACCTTCCAAAGTGTTCTTGCAGAGTTAACAAGAAAAATGAGGTGCCCGGGGTTTGTCATGGTCCCCAACTAGCATGCCAAAGTATGCTCTGTAAGCTTCATATATTCTCAATGATGCTGCCACACCGAAACCTTTTGCCCCTGTTTTGAAGAACTATCTGCAGATGTAACAGAATGTATGTGCAGAATGATTGGATCCTCCTGGTGCCATTTCTCTTCTGATGTGTTCATTATGGTAGCTAGAGCTGATATGGAGGCAAATCTATGAATTCCAGTATAAATATTTCTGAAGTAATATTCCAGAAAGTTCTAGAAGTTTCGAGGGCTGTGTTCTGGAAAGTTCTGGGACATTCTTGAAACTTCATAAAATTCTACTGAATTCTAGAAATTTCTCATTAAATCTAGAATGTTTTGGAAGGTTCCCTTAAAACAAATATTATTCTACAACATCCCAATGCTTTTTAAAAACACAATTTACAATTTTATATCATGCTTTGAAAAAATTAAAGCGTACAGCTTTATATGTATTCCTAATTTTTTCCCTAAATTAATAATATACAAACATCATTTTCTAAATGGGCAAATTTAGAAATTCAGCGCCTTACCTACAAAAGTAAAGTTTTGGGATCAAAATAGACTTTTTTTCCAAATGAAACTTATATATTGACTGATGATATATTTTTGATTACTAGTGAAAAACTTGTCTTCTAATAACTAGTTTGACCTCCTTTAGCAGAAACAAGGGCTTGAACACGTCGTGACATGACATGGACTAGTTAGTGTCTTGCATAATTCCTTGATTTTTTCGGAGTGAACCAAAAACTTCAATAAGGCTGACAATAGGCTGCTGCTCTGTCGTAATTGTCATTTGGTGTAGCTCGTCCTTCAATGTACACCATACACTCTCCATGGGAATGGTAAATTTCCTGGCTATGGTAGCAGTTTGACAGCATTTTCTGTACAGCATTTCTGAGCAGATTTTGCAGTGTGACATTGGACCGAGTCCTGTTGGAGCAACCATAGCTTCTCGCCATATCATTCGTTTATTTGATGTAGTAGAGTGGTTGATAGTGCCTCTATATATTTTCGCTGGTTCATTGATCACTCTTCAATGCTTGTAACTTGTTTCATGTGCAGATATTGCCACGCAGACCATAATCCTTTGCGGGAAGTTCACCGTCTTCTGGAGACATTAGTGTTCAAATTCTTCACCAGAACTCCTCTCCTCACGCTTTGAACACTTTCTTCAAGGACTGCAAGTTTTTTATTGCCAGAAAACACTACCTAAGATTATATTTGTAGAGTAGGGCATCCAGAAAAAGTGATTGTTTTATAGTATTACAATCAGAAACTAAGAGTCAGTTTAAAAAAAATATATATATTTTAAAATATTTATTATATTTTAGCAATTATCAATTATGTATATAAATACCCCAATCCCCCATTTTAGATAGTCTTATCTAGTCCCATTTCTTAGAAGTCCACTCAATGTGACTTCCTGGGACTCAGGGCCGTAGTCAAAGGGGAAAGGTACTGTTCACTTTTAGTATTTTATCAAATTAGAAATTTTAACCCCAAAACCTCTTGTTTCTAGTGCCGATGATGAGGCTTGGTCCTCGAAACGTTTAAATCCAGATAAATAAAGATGTTTTTAACAATATTATATATATATATATATATATATATATATATATATATATATATATATATATATATATATATATATATATATATATATATATATATATATATATATATATATATATATATATATATATATATATATATATTCTCATCGAGGAGTTAATTGAAGGATTACAACATTTAAAATTTATCCAGTCAGCAAATCTTGTAGATAATTTATCACCCTTTTAGCAGCTTAATAATCTGTGTAGTCTAAACAATAACTGTTTATTTCCAAATATACGTATTGCTCTCAGCATATTTTACACTCTTCCAGTTACTAGTGCTAGAGCAGAACGGGCCTTCATTGCTTTGGGAAGAGTAAAATAGTGTCCTGAAGTCAACTATGTGTCAGAATAAATTAAAGAGATTAAGTGTCTTGGCAATGGTAGCTCGTCGTTCGCAAGGAATCTTAATTTTGATGGCGTTATTTCTATGTTTGCAAGCCGTAAGGACTCGAAGAATGCAATTTGAATAAAATGTAGCAATCAATGTTTTGCTTAACAATGTATGAGAGACTTTGTTATTTTGTATTGCATATATACATGATACAATTCTTAATTTTTTTTCAACATTAAAGTGAAATATATGAGGCTAAATGCTAATAAAGTGTTTGAGAAGACGTGTACATTTTATTTTTTATAATACTAAAAAATGCATGGAACGAAGTGTTCTTTTTAAAATTCACAACTTCGAGCATAGATGATAGAGATTTAAGGGAGGAGACCGAAAATGCCTAGTCCCTGGGCCCCGGGCTGGCTGGCTACGCCCCTGATAAGGCGATGTGCGTGTAGTCCACTTGTTGAATGCACAGTAATGTTGTGTTCGTTTAATTTGAACTGAAATCTTACTACAAGGTTCTCTACTTTAAAAAATTGTCGTCGCGTACGAGTCTAGTGGCGGGCGACTCTATATCTCACTAAATCGGACGGTCGGTTGGTCCCCGTTTTTTTTTATAATTTTGTAATAACACTGTAACAATTCGGCCGATTATAACAAAATTTGAAAGCCTTATGTTGTTTTACATTCTCTTTTGAATGATATAATTGCCAAAGTCCTCCCAAGTTTAGCGATGGAATTATTTCGTTTTGGTAATAACATCATAACTATTCGGCTGATTCTAACGAAATTCGAATCTTTATGTTGATTTACATTCTCCTTCGAGTGATATAATTACAAAAGTCCTCCTAAGGTTAGCCCATGAATTATATTGTTTTGGCAATAATATCATAACTATTCGGACAATTCTGACGAAATTTGAAACCCATATGTTGTTTTACCTTTTACTTCAAATGATATAATTGCCAAAGTCCTCCCAAGGTTTGCCCGGGAATTATTTTGTTTTGGTAATAACATCATAACTATTCGAGCAATTCTAATGAAATTTGAAACACTTATATTTATTTACATTCTTTTTCGAATAATATAATTGCTAATGTCCTCCTAAGGTTACTCCGGGAATTATTTTGTTTTGGCAATAACATCATAACTATTTAGTCAATTCTAACGAAATTTGAAACCCCTGTGTTGTTCTATATTCTCTTTCGAATGATAGAATTGTCAATGTCCCATCAAGATTAGTCCGTCAATTATTGAAAGTTTTGAAGGTCGTAAGGTCATAAATCAGAATAATTGAGGGCACCCGACCTTATGGTCAGCAGACCTTGTTCTTATCAAGCCTAGGAGTTGTTATTCGTTTCCCACCCCAACGATACACACTGTTTCCATATAACACTAGAAACTTGTATTGAACATAACTAAAATCGTAGTCGGAGATAATGCTCTCGCAATTCTGTGAGATTTAATTTGATTTGTCCCATTCAAATAGCCTTTTATACTAAATATATAGCTTTCCAAAAAATACGTACCTACTAATTTTCGAGTAATATATATATATATATATATATATATATATATATATATATATATATATATATATATATATATATATATATGAGGAATTAAACCACATTCTCTCTCATGGCCATTAGGCCATGATTTTGATACCTTTTTTAATAATTTGAATAATTTGCATGTCCCCATCAAATTTAAATATGAATGGGAATATGATAATAGATTACCCTTTTTAGATGTCCTCATTAATAAAGATCACCATGAATTAAAACTTGACGTTTATAGGAAACCAACCCACTCGAATGCCTATATACATTATTTTTCGTTTCACGATAATACTGTTAAAAAATCGGTAATTTCTAACCTTTTCCTTAGAGCATATAAAAATATGTCATCCTTCCTATTTAGATGAGGAAATTGTCATTATCAGGACCATTTTTTCTAATTTGTATTACCCCGATTGGTTCATATCGTCTGTCCATTTTGCAGCTAGGAAAACATTCTATGGTAATAAGCCTTCCCGCACTAATGACTTCAACAAATGTATAACATTGCCATTTAATAATAAATTAAATAGTTTAAAGGACATATTTGGAAAAGCAGGAATTAATCTAGCCTTTAAATATAACAATTCCTTAAACCAATTGATAATTGCCAGGAAACCCAAAGAACATCATAACATAGGAGTATATCCAATGCCATGCAACGATTGCCATAAAGTTTATATAGGGGAAACGGGAAGAAATCTAGACAAGAGATTGTACGAACACAAAAGAGATATTAGAGTGGGCAGCGAAAGCAGTGGAATATTCTGCCATGTTAGAGACTTGAATCATTCGATCGATTTCAATGGAAGTAAAATGGTATTTAAATTGGCTTACTATGTTAAGAGAAGAATCGTAGAATCGAGCTTGATATCGTCAGTTCCTAATTTAAATCTATCTGAGGGTCAATTTTCTTTTAATCCTGTAATAAGAAAGCAAATAAACAAAATAGTAAAATGTCAGCCCTTCAATATGTTTAGGCCTCCCCCCCCCCAGATTAGCCACAAGTAGAATATTGGGGGAAAAAGAGGGGATCTTTCACGACCTGACCCTGTGTTATTATGTTTGTATGCACTTTTCTTATATTTTCTATCCAGTGTCAGTTGAAAAAGGGTGTGAGATACACCGAAACTGTTCTGAATTAAATTGTCTTCGGAGAATGTGGTTTAATTCCTCATCTTTTCTTGCGATATTGCATTAATTTTCATCATATATATATATATATATTGTTTTTGTTTTTTTAACTGTCGAGAGGTTTACGTGTATGATAGAAAAAGTTCCATCTAACAAACTTAAAGTTCTACTTTTCGGGCACATGTCATTAAGGCGTCTTTCCATTGGGTGAGGTGAGTCGAGATGGAAGTGAAAAGAACCGAGATCTCTGCTCGCCTGCGCGCGCTTAATAACAAGCCCAACATCAACAAACGGCTCAATTTCAGCCGGATCACCGTCCACTGAGTGGCAGAGAGGCTCGGGCAGGGAAAGGAGCTAAAAAATTTACCTCTTTCAGGCAGAGTTCAAGTTTTCGAACGTTTGGCTGTGAGAAAGGCCTTCGAAAGTACTCTGAAGTTCAAAATAACTGCAGTCTCGAAGAAGAACATCTCGGTGACCACTCTGTCCAGAGCCATCAAGAAGGCAGGGTAGGCAAAACCCCCCAAATTTTGAAAAAGCCCCCAAAACCCCGCGGTTTTTGTTAAACCTAGGTTATATTCTGTTTGTTTTTCAAATCTTGGGTTTTTCAAAAAACAAACACTACAAGCATTAGCATAACATAGAAAAAGAATAGCTATCTCTATTTTTATAATATTAATAATTACTTAGTTTAATAATTATATAGTAAGAACAGATCACTGATCGCGAATTCTGGGTACCCATGATAGCCATAACCTGTAGAAGGAGAGATGAATTATGAGTCAGTATCAGAGAAATAACCTTAATTTGATACATATTTTTTGAAATTATAAACATAAATATGAATTTTTAATAAAATAATAAGTAGCATTCATTTCTTGAAAAAAAGTGTAATTCTGAAGAAAAAACCCCCCACCAAAACCTCGGGTTTTTTTCAAATTTCACTTGAAAAAGACAAAAAAACTTCGGGACTAAAACCCGGGCTGGGTTTTTTGATTTGCCAACCCTGCAAGGAGGAGAGCGGCAAGAGCTTGAGGTGCGTTGGAAGGCCTCTGCTCTTCGACTATATGCGAGAACAATATCGGGAACGTCCTTAAAAGCAGAAAAAACATAAAAAAACATGTATAACTTCATTAAAATATGAATGTGTCCTTTGTTGAGAGAGTCTTAATGAGTGTGAAAGGACTTTTGCAATACTCGATGTGTGTATATATATATATGTATATATATATATATATATATATATATATATATATATATATATATATATATATATATATATATATATATATATATATATATATATATATATACATATATATCCTAATGTATGTGTATGTGCCTGTGTGTGTACATGTGCACTTCATAATCCTGTTATAATAGCCTATCCTGGGACCTGCGGTAACTATCTTGCATCACTGATTCAGTGATATGCATTTTTAATCTTCTATATTCATTCCTATTCATTTCTAATCTCTTACTATTCATTACCATTCTTGCAATCGGCAAGTTTTGGGTGCGTGGAACGCACCCAAAGGAGTGCCCGGCCCATTGGGAAGGCGGACGTACGCCAGTAAGTCCGAGTCCCTCCCCAAACAACCTTCTCGGAGGTTGTCAAAAATGGTGCCACCGCGACAAACAAGAAGCCGGGAAACGGAAGAGTATAGGGGGTCCTACATTAGGGGACTCCCTGAAAGTTCTTCTGTTCAATGCGAAGTCAATCAGGAACAAGTTTCCTGAGCTCCGTGGACTCGTAGTGACGGAAAAATCCGAAATGGTAGCCATAACAGAATCGTGGATAAAAACCTCAAACCGAGACTTTGAAGGCGAATTCACGGTTCCTGGCTACCAACTCTTCCACAAAGATAGGTCAGACAGAGAGAGTGGCGGTGTAATGTTGTATGTCAAGGATACAATCAAATCTACGAACTCCAACATTATATCCGATCACGAGCTCCTAGGCGTTGACCTAGAGATAGGTCCTGTCAGATACAGGACCTTGCTGCTTTACAGACCCCCTTCCCAGCCGGTTAAGAAGGACAGGGAACTGTACCAGCTGCTGTGTGAGCTTGTTCAAGGCAGAGTGTGCATCGTTATGGGCGACTTCAACAGACAAGTTGACTGGGAAACTAGAGCAGCCTGTAGCGAGAGCGCGCTATTCCTGGAGTTCGCCAACAACGAGTTCCTCACTCAATGGGTCAGAGAACCGACGAGAGAAGACAATATCCTAGACTTGGTCTTCACCTCTGAGGATGATATCGTTGAGGATCTCTCTGTAGCCGAAGAGCTCGGTGGTAGTGATCACCAGCTAATTAGATTTACTGTCAAGATCCCGAAGGTAAGGTCTGTTGCCAGTCAATAAGGAAACTTGACTTGAGAAGAGCAGACTTTGCAAGCCTTCGTGCTTGGCTTACTGATGTAAGGCTAGCGGTATGCGAAGATGTTGAGGATTCGTGGAACAATTTCAAAAATAAGTACATGAGTCTTCAATCAAGTTGCATCCCTCTGAAATGCCTCCGTCGGTCTTCTGTTCAACCAAAGTGGTTTAATCGAGAAATCGGCCAACTGCTTAAGGAGAAGAGAAATGCGTACCAGCGATCGAAGATCTCGGGTGCCTTTGACGAGTACCAGAGGCTAGCCAGTAAAGTTAAGTCCAGCAGAAGGGGGGCTAAGCGTACTGAGGAACTCCGAGTGGCAAGACTCTGCAAGAAGAATCCGAAGGAGTTCTTCGGCTATGTAAATAGCCGTAAACCAATCAATCGTAGGATTGGACCATTAGTGGACGAGGAGGGTGCAATAACTCACTCAGATGCAGAAAATACTAACTTGCTCAATGACTACTTCTCGTCAGTGTTTACTAAAGAGTATGGTCCCATCCCCCAGCCCACGGATTCCTACTCGGGGAAAAAGCTGGAGGCAATGGACTTCACCGAAAGAGAAATATAGAAAAAGATCGCTGACCTAAAGACGAATAAGTCCCCTGGACCGGACGGGTTTCTACCCAAGGTGTTGAAAGAAGTGTGTAATGAAGTATCACGACATCTGTGCGCTATCTTTAACATGTCAATGCGGACCGGATGCGTTCCTAGAGTCTGGCGTGAGGCGGAGGTGACTCCGATCTTCAAGAAAGGAGACCCCAGCCATCCGTCAAACTACTGACCCATCAGTTTGAATTCGATAGTCGGTAAACTCATGAAAAGCATGATAGTGGACAAGACAACGTCTTATTTAGAGTCAAACCTGCTACTTAAGAGTTCCCAGCACGGCTTCCGAAGGCAACGGTCATGCCTGACGAACCTTGTGGAATTCTTCCACTTCGTGTTCAGTGAGCATGATCGGGATAAAGCGGTGGATGTTGTGGACCTGGACTTTCAAAAGGCCTTTGACAACGTACCAAACCGCCGCCTTCTCCGGAAAGTGCGTGCACAGGGCATAGACGGCAAGGTAGCAGGTTGGATAGAGAGCTGGCTAAGTGACAGACGGCAACGAGTAGTGGTGAATTGATAGGCCTCTGAATGGGCGCCCGTATTTAGCGGTGTCCCTCAAGGTTCTGTCCTGAGACCACTACTGTCAATTATCTATGTTAACGACATGGACGGAGACATGGTTGCCAAAATCTCCAAATTTGCCAACAACACCAAGCTTGGTATCAATGTGGTAAAGGAGGGGAACACTGCCGCCTCCAAGAGGACCTTCAAAGGATTGGGGAGTGGTCGGACACGTGGCAAATGCCTTTCAACGTATGTAAATGCAAAGTAATGCATATCGGCCACCGGAACCCCAAATCTCAGTACATCCTTAAGGGCACTGCTCTTGAATCAAGTGACACTGAGAAGGACTTGGGTGTAACTATCACTAGCGACCTCAAGTTCTCGAAACAGTGCATCGAGGCAGAGAAGAAAGCCCAAAGGATGTTAGGCTACATAAAGCGCCAGTTTGGATACCGTAACAAGGAGATAGTACTTTGTCTGTACAACTCCCTCGTTCGGCCGCACCTGGAGTATGCCGTACAATTTTGGAGTCCTTCGTTTCGAAAAGATATCTCAAGGTTGAAACGCGTACAAGGTAGGGCAACCAAGCTGATTCCCTCTATCCGACATAAAAGTTATGAGGATAGACTAAGGGAATTAGATCTGTTCTCGCTGGAAACCCGTAGACTGCGTGGTCAGCTCATCGAAGTTTTCAAAATACTTCGAGGGTTCGGCAATGTTGACTACCGGGATATTTTCACACTGAGTGAGAAAAGAACGCGCGATCACGGCTTCAAATTTGAACTGAAGCGTTACAACCGCAATCTGTGTGGAAATATTTTCACTTACAGTATCTGCGGTAAGTGGAACGCACTTCCATTGGAAGTTGTCAACAGTGAATCTGTTGACCAGTTCAAGTCAAGACTAGACAAGGTCTTGAAAAGTGCCCGTTTAGGGACGCAAAACAATTGAGCAGCCATGCGCCCGCTCGATTGCTAGTCCAAAGGTACCCTCCTTGAATGGACCGTAAGGTCTCCTAGGGTACCTTCTTTCCTTGTTGTTACTCCTTGTTGTTACTCCATTGTTCCTGTTCTTGCCACGAGAGAACCGCCTCAAATGTACATACATTTATACATTACTTCCTATGTTCGTAATTACTTTTAATATAAATTAATTACTCTCGGCGAATCTAGATTATTTCCGATGTGTATACATTAATTTCGATACACCAGCATCGTAGTTCGATACATTTTGAGTCAACGCGTAAGGATGAATGGCATCTCCCAACTGCCCTAGAATGCATCGAAGAGAAAGATCCGGATTTTTTGCAGGAGGGAAAAAAAAGATCGGCAGCGGTGTGCCGATTCTTTAGCACATTCTTCTCCTTATATAGCTCCTAAGGGCTTCCTCGCTGTGGGTTAATTTTAAAAGTCTTGTCTTCTTAAAAAAAGTACAAGAGTTTGACAATCACAAAGACAAGTCATTATTGGCGCCCTTGTCCAGGGGCAGATCCAGGGATGGGGGGGACTGAAGGCCACTCCCCCAAATTTCAGACCCGTTATGTTTATATTTCTTTTTTCAAGCCATAATTGTATTTTGTTATTTAGATAGAGTAATGAATAATATAAGAATATATATAAAAACAGTTTTTTACATCTTTGCGATCGAATTTACCTGGAATAATGAGTCTAAAGTGCAGGTAAATCTTCAAGATAATTATGAAATTCAGTATCATACCTTAGCTGACGTCCAAAAACTTCAATAAACCACAATTCATATTTTTTTGATGTGGAAAAAGATTCGGATCTGGGACAGTGGGCGCTCACTCTTTTATGAGTGTCAGAGAAAGAAAGAGAGAGAGAGAGAGAGAGAGAGAGAGACACTCGTAGGACGGGAAGGCTACGCATCAATTATAGCAGATTAGCTCATTTAGTACAGCAATCGGGCAAAGATATGCTAATGAAATCGGCTTCTTTTGAAAACACTTAACTTCCGTTCGAATAAGACGTCCCTTATAGCGAGTCTAATTGTAACAATGGGAGGTTCCGCGAGATGTCGTGAGCTGTCTAAAATTCACTTCCAGCGGCTGTGTATAAATAGTAAAGCATTGGCCTGGGCATAATTAGCCAAGACACGACGCATAAGCTTCTTTCTCTCGGCCTCCTATACCCCAAGAGCCCGAAGACTAGGAAAAAAAGAGAAAAAAAAATTATCGTTGTAAGCTTCCTAGAGAGGGGAGAAACTTCTATACTGCCATATTCGCGTCCAGCTTTCCCCCTCCCGGCAAAATAATCCCTCGAACCCTACTTTCGAGGCTGGCAGTGGTTACTGGAAGACAGGTTGTATCTTCCGTCATAACTTCGAACAGGCCAAGTACTAATCGGCCCTAAGTGCAAACCCACCCCGTGCTGTTGGAAAGTAATCGAGCTCGACGCTCATACCCCTGCTCCTCTTGAGCAGCAAAATCTTTGGGTGGCAGATCGACCCGGAATTGGAGTCCCCTCTGTCGGTCACGTGCGGCCGCTTGTGGATACTCATGGCTCCCACCTGGAGCCAATATTCTAAACCTATTCGTCCAGTTATTCCTTTGCATTTATCTTTCATGTCCATTATTTTATTTTTGTTTGTACAGTAGTAAAGATTATTTTGTTTCGCCCAGTTTGATATTCAGAACCTCTAAGATAGTTGATTTAATTCTGTCAAGTGTAGTTGTTGTCATAAGGAAACTAGTCACTCTTACGAGATTTATTGCAACCCATAGTTAAATTGCAGCATTCGGGGCAAGGCCCAATTGCAGAGTTGCCCTGTGTCCTATCCGCTATCCTCTCCAAGACACGGAACGCAAACGAGGTCAGAGATCTAACCTGACCTACGAGAATGAGATATTGTTTTTTATTATCAATGTTGTGTAAGATAACCATCATTAATGATCAATGCTCTTTTTTCAGACTCCTCAGAGGGGGGAATTCAGGTCAGCCCCCACCCCCGTACCCCAATTTTTATTCTGGAACTGCCATTGCCCTCGTCCCTTTCCAACGGCGTGTCTCCTGACCAGATCATGGAACCTACATATAGATCATGGAAATTATTGGCAAATTCGATGGTACTAGGGACCAGTACATTTTAAGGGGATGCGGAGCACAGCTATACTATTTCGACCTCAGTGATAAAGAAAGGTATCAGTTTCGAAGAACTTACAAATTTACGTAAGAAACATTTTCTCTGTATTTTGCAAGAAATTTAATATTTGTTTCTAAATATAACTTTGAATTGGTAGAGAGAATTTATGGGTATACTGCATTAAAAATATTTCCCAAAAGTAGCAAAATATCTCAATCGGTGTCATTTTGAAGACTAGTCACATACAAGTAAATTAAGCTGCGAGCATTTGGTTTAGTCAAATGTAATATTATGATAATTGATGGCAATTTATTTAAATTAATTTAATATTTGATCTCGCCTTTATGGTAAATTTTCTGCGTGCTGAAATTGTCTTTTGGCGAGCATGGAACATTGTTTGGGGTGATTTTATTTTTTTCCCTTTAAAATTACTTATGGGATTTATTGGAAATTCTACCTGTAAAACTGCCAATCATCTTCACATTTCACTCACCCATAATTACGAAGCAAGAGACGTCGAAAGAAAAACACAGGATTGTTATACCTCGCTTTTCGTGAATTGCTCTTGCATAAACTTAATTATCGTTCCATTTTCTCCAGAGCAAAAAGTTATCCTGGGCTGCCATGACTAATCACTTCCTTATCTGTCCCTATCCAGCCAGCTGGAAAAAAAAGGGTTGGGAAACAAAATTTCTCTCTTAAATTCTGTTCCTTTTCGTCATTAAATCGTGATGACTCTGCATTCCGATCCTTCATCCGAACAAAATCTAGTTTTTATTCAAATAATTTAACCAAAATATCTGGTTAACAAGAATAAATGCAGGTTGCAGAATGTTCCTTTATAGCGGGCCGCATTCTCATCTTTGTAAATCAAAACATCAGCAAATTTGTATTGGCAAAACTACTTCACGGCCAGTTCGGTCTAATAAGCGTGGACATTTTGAATAATTACTCGGACGATTAGAATTTGTAACTCACTTCTCAATGGCTCTTTTAAAATTAAATTGCGGATAATTACTGTTGGAAGAGTAGAATGCATTCTTTTATGAGTTTACAAAATGCACTAAATGAAAATGTAATTGATTTAAAGAGTATAGTTATACACTGTTTAGCTCACAATATATATATATATATATATATATATATATATATATATATATATATAGTGTTCTGGCTAAATGGGTTTTCAAGCCACATTACCCTGAAGTCGAATGGGTGGCTCTCCCTTGCGCCAGAGAGGTGGTATTTTAATCACTCGCTGGATGGTGACAAATACATAGTACCCCTTTCTTCTCTCCTCTTCTCCTCCCATCCAAACGAAGAGTGTCTCTTGTGCCCTCGGAGTTACCAGTATTCCTGGTCATCTTGATATTTATATTAGTTTTATTATCCGTTTGGGGAGACCCCGCAAAAATAAATGGCGGTGGTAATAATAAATAAATAATAAACTATTTAATTCAATTTATTTCACAGTATTTCTCTCGTTCGCACTTAACCGGTCATTTAAAGGTGGGCTACCGCTGTAGGTACTACCAGGTTCTTGATATTTCCAGAAAGAGGTTATTGGTGGCTTAGTGAAGTCCTGTGTATATCCTTCCATTCCCACCCCCTGATTATTTGTGGAATTGGAAGGGGTGTTTTTATTGTTGCTTCTGCTGTTGTCATTTAAAATTTAAAAAGTAAAACCCAACGAGGGCATTTTTCAGATTCACTTGTGGAAATTTTAGGTCCGGAATGTACGTAATCTTCGAGATGTCAGCTGCAGTATTGTTACCCATGCCTTACCGGAGAGCCCCTCGCGGCGGTGAATTGGAAGAGAATTGCGACTCATCCCCCCTGAACAAGACGAAAAAGGTGGCGGTCCCCTTTACCCCTTGGGTAAAAAAACTCCCACCTACTCGAGTCAAAATGAACTCACTCGTGAAATTGTCTCTTCAACGGTGTGAATAAAAACTCAGTAATTGTTCGCCAAATTCCTCTTCGTCATTCAAGAGATCGTAAATATAAATTTATTACAAATATAAAAAGCAACCCCCCCCCAAAAAAAAAATCAATCGCAATCCTGTTAGATAGATAAAGTCGCAGGATTGCAGGCGAAGAAGATTGCCGCTCCTTTTTCTAACACACTCTTCTTATCTAACTTGGATTTTCATCTTTTCGTCTCTGTCCATTCTTAATCCATAGGTTGACCACATCTTTATATATAAATAATTAAATTGCTAAAGGTAAACGACAAACCCAAAATGGCTCATTTCTACAGAAATTATTTCGAAAATTTATCATAATTTCAGGTTTCCAAATATAAAGGGTCTTTCAACAAAGACGCTTGAGCTTTGTCAGGCGATAATGGCCATGTTGTTAAAGCGACATCTGGCAACCTCACTGTGAACTGTTCAGTAGTACTTGGCAAGTCACGATGGAAGGTTATAGCGTTGAACAGCGTGTGCAACTCATCAAATGTTATTATCAAAATCAGTGCTCCGTTCGACAAACGTTCCGCGCATTACGTGATTTCTATCATCTTCTACGACGAGGCCCATTTTTGGATGAATGGATTTGTGAACAAGCAAAATTGTCGGATTTGGGACGAAAACAATCCACATAAGATACACCAGCACCAATTGCATCCCAACAAAGTCACTGTTTGTTGCGGATTTTCGCCTAACGGTATCATCGGTCCGTATTTTTTTGAGAACGAAGATGGGATTGCCATAACCGTCAACGGCGAGACGTACATATAGATGATAAGCAACTTCTTGTGGCCTCAACTGAATTATATGGATACTGACGACATGTGGTTCCAACAGGACGGCGCTACGTGCCACACTGCGCACGCTACGATAGACATTTTGCACCAGCGATTTCAGGGCAGGGTCATCTCGCGCGGTGGCGACGTCAACTGGCCGCTGAGATCATGCGATTTAACGCCATTAAACTACTTTCTTTGGGGCTACCTTAAATCGCAGGTCTATGCGAATAACCCGCAAACAGTTGATGTCCTCAAAGTCAACATAACGAACACCATCCATCAAATTCAGCCAGATTTATGCGACAAAGTCATCGAAAATTGGGCCTCCCGAATACGTTCCACCAAGCGAAGCCACGGCAGACATTTGAACGTCGTCATATTCCACACTTAATTCCATAAAATGTACTTTCAAATTTAAAATAAATTGAGTCCATATATCACACACAACTTGTTTTATTTACATTTAAAAATCGAGCGATCTTATTAAAAGCCCCTATATTTAGTCCAAAATGAACAGTTGAAATATAAACTACAGTACTTTTCTTATGTTCCAAAGCAAGAAAGTGCCATTTAACATACGAATAAGTACAAAAATGCACAGCAATTACTTTCAAGTATTTTGTATGTTGTGGTCAGCATACCCTATTTTCTATTTTCTTTTAACTATGCATCTAATACCTTCCAAAAGAAACTGAAGTTCCTTAGAGGTTAATACCAACTCTTAAAAAAAAACTTTATAAGTTAAATACCTAAATATATAGTTATAAGAGTATAAAAGTCAAAAAGAGTAAATTATTGGAACTATAGCTTTCGGGTGAGTTCAGTAACGGCATTAACTAAGCGAATTAATGTTTTGGCGCAAATCGATATTCAACTTAATATGAAGTGGTGGGACTGGTATTAGTGCAGTAGAAAGAAGTTGAGATTAGATAAGATCGAGAGATTTTGAGGAATGATTGGAGGATGGGTTGGGAGGATATTTTCATAACTTTAAAACAAGCTGCTATAAAGTGTTCATAAAAAAATAGAAAAATGCGAATGGAGTCAAACCAATGGCTGTCTATAAAGTCAAGCGTTATAGCTTGAACTCAGAGAAAGGTATTGGATGTGTTGTTTATGACTGGATGTTGTTACGTATAGACGAGTGTTTTGGGGTGCGTGGATGAATGGTATTCGGACATTTATGCTCCCGTGTGGTTATCTTTGTGCTGTTCCAGATTTGATAAAAGATTTACTGTTGAGGTGAATCTTTTTAAAATATAAAATATGGTTTTGTACATCCAAAGATTACCATCTTTGAAGAAGTATGTTGCTAACTTATTCCAAATTTATTTCTTTATTTTTATTCCCATCTTTTCTTTTTTTCTTTCCTTCGCTTTCGTCTCTTTCTTCCTTCCTCTCCTGGCTAGTAAACGCTGACATGCGTCATGGACTGAGAATGTGATAAAGAAAAGAATAAGAAAAATATGGAAATAAGGTGCAAAAAAAAAAAATCAGCTTGAGGCAGTAAGTGTCCCGATCGACTCCAACACTATCTCATTCGGGGGATTATTATACAGGCGACGCGCAGCTGACATCACACTCCTAACATTACTCATTAATAACTTCTCAGATGTCTCAGAACCTGAGATCTCCGAGGAGCGTCGGACTCAGTTAGGCGGTAGCCTGTAATGAGACAGTGACCTTCAGGTAGCATTATGGGGTAGCCTGTAATGAGACCGTGACCTTCAGGTGGCATTAGGGGGTAGCCTGTAATGAGACAGTGACCTTCAGGTAGCATTAGGGGGTAGCCTGTAATGAGACCGTGACCTTAAGGTGACATTAGGGGTAGTCTGTAATGAGACCGTGACCTTCAAGTGGCATTAGGGGATAGCCTGTAATGAGACCGTAACCTTCAGGTGGCATTAGGGGGTAGCCTGTAATGAGACTGTGACCTTCAGACTTGTGGCATTAGGGGGTTGCTTGTAATGAAACTGTGACCTTCAGGCCTGTGGCATTAGGGGGTAGCCTGTAATGAGCCCGCGACCTTCAGGTGGCATCGCCCACCTTCCACAGTTGGTTAAAATGGTTATTCGTCGCTATGCCAACCGCATATATCAGATATAAGAAGATCAAATTTTCCCCTGGATGGTATTGAATGGTGGTTGTCAGGTCGGATGACTGAGTGGAGACACAGTTTCTAATTTAAGCGAGGTTGAGCCACATCGGGTGAAGTTGAGGCATGATGGGTCTCTGATTCGAGTCGATTTCACTGCAGCTACCTTTCGAACAATGAGTTCGGATCCCTACTGAGAAATATGTTTCAAAACGAGTGCAGATGAGTGGTATAACCACTACCAACCTATTTTTAGTGGTGTGGTCGCGACTCTATAAGTTACTATGTCGGTCCGTAGGTCGGTCGGTCAGATGGTAAACCATTTTACTTCTCAGTGAGTTCTTGGAAGTTGGAAGGTCGTAAGATCAGATGATTTGGTTTTGTTAATTGATAATACGTTTGTTTTGTTTTTTTCTTTGTTTTTCAAAATTATTGAAATAATCGAGAGCACGCGACTTAGGTATGTTGACCTTGTTTTTATTGGGGTCTTCCTTGGTTTCCTTCATTGGTTTTGACCAGACATTTTGAACAATTCTTCCAATTTCGAGATCGAAGAACTACCTTTCCTCTGCGTTCTCTCCTCTTTCTGTCAGGAGATGAATATCACACTTTGTAGTAACCAAAACCAGAGAGCAACAGCGGGTTATGTCTAATGGTTTGAGGTACAACAAGTCGTACATAGTTGTCATACAAGACCCGAAGGGTTGGCAAACAAGGAAAATAAGGACCGTATGTGTAATAACAGAAAACCGGGAAAGGGAAAATGGATGAATCACAACCAAGCTATCAAATATCTACTTCCCGGTACTTTCTTCCGTGGCTGCAGGCTGAGTGGTAATCTTGAAAGAAGTTTACCCGAAAATGAGAAGAATTTAAGGGGAGAGCTTCTTCCTTATCTCAAAGTAGTCAAGTTTCCTGATAATACAGACTTACAAAGAGACTTTAGTGCGATAGGAATATTTGACCAGATTTTTTTACTTATTACCTCGGCGTTTGGTTATATGGTCCTTAATAATGAGAAAGGGACGTTCGTTCTAGTCAATGTCTAAACCTCTACCGGCTGAATTATTGGGTTCTGTATTTAGTTTAAAATTGGATGATTCTGTACGTTATTTGAGTCCCTTAATATTTCTAATCCATATCTCTTTCGTAACTCCTCGCACGTAACTTCCTTGGTCGCCGCTCCGAACGTGTGGGATGTGCTGCCTACCTAGAATTTAGGCTATTCGCTTTGTGTTATAAGTTAGAAGCTTTTATTTTAGATGCATTTTGATTAGGTTTTGAATGAACAGTTTTGGCCCATTAAGATTTGATGGTCTTTTGTACAGGGGGTGTTTAAATATAGGACCTCATTAAACGAATCTATATAATTTGTAGAACTTTCTGTCAACATGGGTATGTAGCTCAAACATAAATCACTCGGAGTCGAACATATTTTTCGCATGATTACATATGTATATAATTTTGGTGGAGAGGAAAAAAGCTTTAAAAAATTATGCATTTTCTTTGATCTAAAATATTATATGAGAACACCCTGTATCTCGAATCCCTTTACGAGTTCTTTATTGCTATTTAAATTTATTATTTCGTCTGGGCTCATCGTTTTCCCCATCAAGTCCCTGCGAGAGGGGGTTAGGTGTAGCTTGAACCAGCATGCAGCAGCTGACATCTGGAGGATTCCGTGCCACCCTGGACTCAACACACTCTGTAGGTGTATATCTTCCACACATTTTCACCTCCTAAATATTCAAACCTTTACACATCTCGACTTACATACATCCTGAGGGAGATGCCCTCGTTAGTTTCGATTTAAAAAAGTGTTATACCCCAGTTAATGATTGCCAGTTAAACAGAGGTTCTGAAAATGAAAACAAAGTAGAATGTTAAGTTGTGTAAGTGTAAGACTCTGGATTGCCAGTACATTCTCCACCCAAATATTTACTCCATTTCTTTCATTCCTTTGTTATACCCACCCCCCGACTTTAGGAACGGGGGAAGTTTAGGAGAATTGCGTGACCCTTTATCCCTTTCATAACTTTCATCTCCCTCAACTAAACAACTTCTTTATAACTCCTTTTTTCAAATATTTTTCTGAATCGATTTCCTGGTTGATTTACTGTCGCTTTTTCTTGATTTATATTCTTGTTTGGTGGCAAGAATGAGGTGGAGTGTGGTAGTATTGCGAAGCGTACTGCTGGAGTAAATTGTAAATGGAGCGTTAGTGTATGTTAAGAGTGTGGAATGAGCGAGCGGTCTGCTTGAGAGTAGGGCCGCGCCCTACTCTGGTGGGTGGGAGTGAAACTCTGGTGTGAGAGGAGAATGAAAGCGTTAGGGTGAGAGCGATGTAAATGGACAACTTGAGAGGCATGTTTGGTCTGCCAAAGAGAGAGGACCGACTGTGTAAGAGATTTTTATTGTGTGAAGAAGGGTGTGAAAGAAGTTGTGACCGAGTGATTTGTGGTGGCATAAGTGTGTGAACAGAATTTAAGATAGTGATTGTATGGCGGCGAAAGTTGGGAAAACCAACGTAAAGAGGTGGGTTGATTGTCTGAATGCGTGAGTAAGACAGGAGGGTTCGACCGAGGAAGAAGTGGATGATATTATGTAGGATAGCTGTGGGTGGAGGAGGTTTATGAGGTGGCGTGGTTGGTGGCTTCTGCCCAGGGATAAAGCTTGATTGGACGAGGCGCTATAGCCCTTACTCCCCCCCCCCCCGATGGGTGGCCGTTTGCATGATCAGGTATAAGGGAGAGGGAGGGGGTTAGAAGCGTTGATGCACACCCACCCAATCTTATGGGAAAGTGGTTATAGTTGAAGTGTTGAAATATGTATATATCATTTCAACGCTGAGAGTATCATTCATTAATTCTTGTTTCATCGGTGATTTTTGATCTTGAAACGTAGTGCAGCGTAGTCAAAATTACTTGGAGCTGTTTTCTGAAAGCCAACTTTTCTGTGCCAAACAAATTCTAGCGTCTCTTTGGCCATCCTCCTGAAAGGCAATTTCGCTTCTGTGTCGACATGACCGCCTCGCTCTAAAATGGAGTGTCTCTTAGTGTCTTATTCCTAAGTTTTTATCAGGTAAATTAATAATTTGGAATAACCTTTTAGAATTATCCCTCTCTAAGTGAAAGATAATTGTTAGACAAAGAGCGGAAAGATGTGCGAAGGAAAATGACCGGTCAGAACAAAGGGAAGCCTCAACGTGATGGGTTTCAAATTGTAAATACCGCGTCGCTGAAAACAATGGACGGAAGTTGAATCCTCTAGGCCAGGCTTGGACAATCCTTGGCCCGCGTGCCAAACGTGGCACGCCACCGACTTCTTACCGGCACGCAAAGCTAAATGCTCATCTTACCCCCTCCTCTTAAATAAATGCATTTCCAACTTCTTTTATATGGCAAACGCATTCAGTAAAACTTGGTATAAATAATCGGTCATCACTGATGCAGTAGAAAGTCTCATTGATGGAAAAAAAATAAAATATCCACAATTTTTCTTTCTCTAGTTTAGATTTGGTGTTTTCTGCTAAAAATGGTAAAGATTCACTTCTGTTCAATATAATATGTAGTTTCGTAGATAAATTATATTTTCTCTGATTTTTCTACAGCATTAATACGGGATTAGGAATCAACAAAAGAATATCCTTAATTTTATATTATTTTATTGTCCTTTAGTCAACTCAAGAGAGATTTGGCATTGTAATATATTGGCACGTGAGAATAATTTGCATCAAAGATTTGGTTCATTTTGGCACCCACAATTAAAAAGGTTGCCCACCCCTGATCTAAGCTATCCCTTCACCTCAAAGACCCAGCTCACGCCTAAAGAAAATCGCATTATTAATTTATGTATGATATTTTAAATGTAGTATGTCACACAATAAAGGAAACTCGACTTTCAAATGGCTGTAAATACTAAATTATTTGTTATTTTACTACATTGCAAATGGCATTTTACCTACCAAACCTATTATTTTATATATTATGCATATTTAAAAAAATAAAATAAGGTTGAGTTTTCATTGCTTTGAAGAAACAAGTAAAATTGAAATTTCTGTAAAATATCGGTTGCCTTTTTTTGTGGGACTCACTCTATAGATTAGTATTATTACAGTAAATTATGCAAGTAATCAAAATGCACAGAGCGTAGCTGGTTAGCGAATCAACTAATGTATACGTGCCAACATAATGTTTGATCTATGACAATGTCCCTGGGTCATAGGGTCCTTGAGGTCATCCCGTATTTGGTTTTAGTTTTCTAGCTAATTCGTTCGCCTAGCCTGATCATCAGCTAAGCTCCGCAGTCTGAGCAGTGAAATGTGTTAGCACATAATGTTAGTATCTATGGCAAAATTCAAACTTGTATATGACGTTTGGTTGTATGAAATAAACTCTATTGAGTTTCCTACCAGCATTCGACTGATATTAGCAATTAATTGTCAATTTTGTCATTGAATACTGAAGTAAATACTAAATCACACTATTACATTCCTTGAAAGCAAATTGTTTATTATGAAGCTATGTTAAAATTTATAAATTCGACCATTTTGACTCCTATATCAAAATAATAAACAAACTTCATCTTTTATAGTGTCTAGAGCAGACCTGGGCAACCTTTGGCACGCCAACGACTTCTACCGGCACGCGAAGCCAAATGCTTAACTTAAGAAAACTAAATAAATGTATCTCCAATTTATTTGATATAGCAACCGCATTGTGTACAACCTGTTATCAATTATGTTATCAGTGAGGCAGCAGCAGAAGTCTCATTGATGGTAAGTAAGTGAAAAGGTCCACAATTTTTCTTTCTCTAGTTTGGATTTGTTGTTTTCTGCTTGTAAATGATAAAGATTCCATTCTGTTTAATATAATATGATAATATGTATACTTTTAGGTAAAATGACTATCTTTTCCTTGTAATTTCTATGCCTTATAAAGGGTTGCGAATGAATGAAAAGAACATCTTTAATTTTATATCCTTTCATTGTGTTTTAGTCAAGTATTGGCACGTGAGAAAATTTTGTAGCAAAGATTTGGCCAATTTTGGCACACTGACTCAAAAAGGTTGCCCACCCCTGGTCTAGAGACTATATTCAATACCTCTTTAGCGTCTCATATTTTTAGTCGCGTGCTATTCTATATCTCACATTGTCGATCGGTTGGTCCCCGCTTAGCGCTTTTTTTATTTGGTAATAGCATCATAAATGTTCGACCGATTCTAACGAAATCTGAAACCCTTATGTTGTTTTACATTATATTTCAAATGATATAATTGCCAAAGCCTACTAAGGTTAGTCGGTGAATTATTTTGTTTTGGCAAAATAACATCATAACTATTATACCAATTCTAATGAAATTTGAAACCCTTATGTTGTTTTACATTCTCTTTCGAATGATATATTTGCCAAGGTCCTCCCAAGGTTACTCCGGGAATTACTGAAAGTTTTGAAACCTCGTAAGATCATAAATCAGAATAAGTGAGATCACGCAAACAAGGTCAGCAGACCTTGTTCAGTAGAGTTTATGCAATATTTTGTATCAGCTACGTTTATGAAAGCAATAATTACAATTTAGTAGATACAACCTATTTATATCGTGTATTACATTGTTTATAGTCGAATTTTCCGAAATTCGATTACACCGACAGTCTAGACATTTTTGTAAGAAGTATTATCTGATAAAATGGCTAAGAAAAAGAAACTTTCCGAAGAAGAGAATTAGATCGTAAAGGAATTAGATAAAGAAAAAGTCTTTAAATTTCAAATGATTCGATACGTGACCAGCAATCACACAGAAGAAAATGGTAGGGAATGACAGTCAAGCGAGAAAGAAAAGGATTCAACTAGAATTTCGAATATCTCTTCCCAAAGCGGATTAGAAGTGGCAAAAAATCCGCCTGCTAACAGTAAAACCATTTTTCAAGCTGGTGGGGCTTCTTTCATAGGGGTTGATCTCCCTTGGACAAAAATTGAAATTCAAAGCTTAGTTTTTTTTAAATAGCATTTTCCGCGAACTATAATAATTAAAATAATAATGAATATAATAGTAATACTGATGATGGCAATAATAATAATGATAATAATAATGACTATAATAATAATAATAATAATAATGGTAATAAAAATAATAATAATTATTATAATGAATATAATAATAAATAATAATAATAATCCGAAGCTATATCTTTCATTTTGTTACGGTAAATTAATTATATTTGTTAATGCGATGTCTTCCACTCATCACCATGCCGTGTTATATGACGTCAGCCTTTATTCAGCGTGATGCGATTGCGCCCATACAAATTGTAATTAAAAACTAAATGCCTATCATACAATATAGTGCCAAATTGTGAGTGCCATTGGACAAATTGATTGTACAAAGACGTTCATAAAATAGGAACCGAAAGTATCAAATAACGACTAATTATAAGGATTTGTTGGAATATTAATGATAAAAATGAAAAGTTTTCAATCTCTTAATATTAAAGATAATGATTTTTTCCCTTAAGAATCAAAAATAGATTAATATTTTTATTCTTTTACAAAATTTTAAATCAGAAATATGACAATGAGGAAAAATAATTAATGACTGTTTAAAAAAAAATACTGACACAAATTTTGAAAAAAACAAGTTTATCCTTTGAAATAAGTGCATGCGGTATTTTTAGTTATTTCTTTCTTTGTTGGATTTAGTCATTTTCATTATTTTCTTTATTCTATTTTTTTTATATTTTTCCGTCTATTCTTTCAACATTAAGTGAAGATTTTCCTTGTTGGATTACAACAACTTTGGAGAAAGAAAGCAGAAAAGAGAAGGAGAAATTGTACAGATTTGGAGAATCAAAAAAGAGTGAGAATTAAATTGTAAATGATCCCCTAAATGGCTTTTTACGAAAAAGGCGTCAAGTTTTAAGGCCCTAAATACAATAAAAATAAAGGATAAATGGCGCCTTATTTCTTCTAAAAATAGGCCATCACAACTAGGTCTCGAAACCCATAAGTACCTCATCTCTGAGTAAATACGAAAACTTTCTCAATGACGCACTTATTATTATGCAAATTACTTATCATTTAAATTGGCGAAACGCGTAAAGAATGTCATATAAACAGCCATTAAAATAAACTTTATTATAAACGGGATAAACTAGTTTCAAAACCTACCTCAAAAGATCAGAAATCTGACCAATGAGATTTACAACTTCATTTACAAGTAATTTACATTGTCATTTATGAATAGACAAAACCCACCTGAAATATCGAGCGAGAATAAATTATTCCGCGGAACCATCCGACCAAACCAGTCCGCTTCAGACGTTCACACACAGACGCGAGCTCACACACACGTGCTCCTAAAGCGGCCTGGATGCCTTCCGCGCAAGTTACCCCCGCGCTTTACAACAGCGCTCAAAAGGAAAGCCTAAAAGTTATCGTATTCAAATGAGGTCGGACATGCGACTGAAGCATAGGGCGTGTGTGTATGCAGATGAGGAGGCTGAACAACAGCTGTATTGTTGAGGGGGAAACAGCTACAACCAGGCAGACGCTAGAGCTCTATATATTTTTTTTACATCTTTTTTTCCTCTTTCACAGCCGCCTTTGTAGAGTACAGAGTTTGAATTTGACGCGATTAGTTTTTGAGTCCATTCCTGCGACGAAAGTTCGTTTTAAAGTGCTTCTGCCTATCTCTAAACCCCACTCCCTTTCTCAATTTGGGCCGAGACAACTGGGAAGTGCCTCTCTGTGCATCCGTGGCTCGTATCAAATCTATTTATTGGCTCCGTAATAACATTTCCCTGTTCTCGTAATGATGTCGGCACCTTTCCCGCCTCCAACCATTCCCTTATGTTATTAAACATGAGTCAGATCCAGGGGTCTCGAGATGAAGGCAGAAGGAGGTCTCGCTGTCGAAATCTGATAACAAGGGATCTGTTCTCCCCTCATTCCGAAAAGGGGTAACACCCTTTAACGCACCCTTTCCCTTGGGAAGCCAATAGCGGCTCTTGCCCCCTCCTCCCCCCGTTCATTTTGCGACAAAATGTGTCTCCAAGAGATTACACCATGGCACTCTTCTTTGCATATGACCTTTGATCGTGCCAAATTGCCACCACGATTCTCATCCACCCTAGAAGCTCCGAGTGTTCTGTCCTTCTGAGATCGCGAAAGCAAAATTAATTTTCCCGCGGAGAACTTTCAATTTGAGTGGTAGATAGATATAGAGATAAATAAATAGATAGACAGGCAGGGAGGCAGAAACATTTTGATTTTATTGTTTAAATTATTTACATACAAAAAAAATTATAACTCTTAATTATAAATAAGTCATAAAAATGTCAGCAGATAAATCGCTGGTCGCAATGCATTTTGTTTTATTGTAATATCCAGATACACATGCAGGTATTTCTAATATAAATTACACATGTAAACCTGCAACTTTACATTATTTCTAAGCAAAACTTATAAAAGCTTTAAAAAGATTAACGTAGAATATCTTCTTTTTTTTCAACGCGAAAAGAAATCTCGTCAAGGCCTGTTCTGGCACCAATACGAAAGCTTTTAAGATATGTCAATTATAATTATCACGCATCATACACACTCTTAAAGTAATATATATATATAAGTATATCTAGACATGGAATATGTGAATAAAAATAATTATAAACAAAACTTTAAATAATAAGATATTGAAGTGAAAAAAATATTGTATTAATGAACAAATCAACAAATGTGGATGATTATTTTACATAACCCATAGCCAGGAAAGTCGCCCGAGGCAGAGTCCATAGATTGAAGAATATTAAATTGTGGAGACGCAAATCAGGCCTTGTTTGTCTTAATGAAGTGATGTATTAATCAATGCATTGCACTATTCTTCTAGCTGTCTTTTTTATTCCATCCTGTAGATGGTAGAACACTTGTCCTGTATTCATCGCTCTTTTAAATGAATGAGTTTGGTAAAAAACAAACTCAGCAATTTAGTTTGGTTTCTACCAAACCCATTCATTTAAAAGAGAGATGAAGACAGAATCATTGATCTACCATCTACGAGATGGAATAAAAAAGACAGAAGAATAGAAAGTTGCCAAAGGAAATTGACTAAGGACAAATATACCATATTTATATATATATATATATATATATATATATATATATATATATATATATGCAAATTTTGTTGAAGACCATGGTATATTTGGCCTTAGTCAATTTCCTTTGGCAACTTTCTATTCTTGTCTTTTTTATTCCATCTTGATAAGGAACTTAATAAAGTTCGAAAGTACTTGGAAACACCTTTTCATTTTTTTCCTGCGGGACATTGCATTCATATATATATATATATATATATATATATATATATAGAAGAAGGAGCAAATGCAAGTTCTGCGGGTGATAACAACCACCACAGGGCTTTTGCGATATTTATTTTCTGCCTTTTAAAACAATTTTGAAGACAGAAATGCAGGTGCAGAAACGTTGCATTGCAGACTATATCAAAATATAGTACAAGAAAGAGAAATTTGACGCGAATGAGAAATGAGAGAAGAAACGGGAGTTTTTTAGAGGTAAGAGAAAGGGACATTAGAAGAAGACTAGAATCAAAGAGAGCAGAGGACGGCACAATGAAGCCAATCCTTTAGCTCAGGCGGTAGAGCCCTGATCTAGATAACCAGAGGTCTGTGGTTCGAGTCCTTGCCGGGTAATAGTTTTTTTCTCTTTGAATTTCCTTTTTTACTCTTCTTGAGTTTTAGTTTCCTATTTTTTAGCTAAGGAGTTGCGAGATAAATATTATTTTCGTAATTGACTCAACGTGTTGAACTATTTAGCACGTTGTAGGGGTGGGGGGGGGTAGAGAATATAACTCATTTTATTACGTCTCAAATGAGGCATTTTAGTGGGCCCGTCGGATGGTAACCATTTTACTTTTCAATGATTGTAGGGGGGAGACGTTTGTTAATTGATAAGACGTTTGTTGATTATTTATTTTTTTAAATTCTTGAAATAATTGAGATCACGCGACTTAGGTTTGTTGACGTTGTTTTTTTTTCTTAATTTGAAAGTGAAATATAAAAATCTGCATAATTTTGAACGTTCATTTCTGTCGTTTTGGTAATTCATGGCAAATGCTGTTACCGATTATAATACCAATACTACTAATAATGTCTCCTCTTTACAAAGGCGTAAATAACTTTAAATTATTTCTCCTGAGGAATAAATATATTCGGTGTATTGATCATCCAGGCATTGTGGCATCATTGCCAATTAAGACATAATAGGCTGAGTGAGTCTTTTTGGCGCCGTATCTTAAATAAATAATTTCTATTTATTCAAGTTTATTGGTTTAGAAATCTATTTTTTACTTGGAGTAAAATGGAAAATTGTTGAAGAGCGACGGAGTCCATTTTTCACTATCCGGTATAACAATGGTTGCCGCGTCCCTTAGGCCTACATGAGTCAGCCCATTTCCGGCGCCATTTTGTTGATCACTTCGTGAATTTTTTCCTTTTGTATTTTACAAAATCAACCACGAATGACTCTTTCATTGTTCAAACGCGATTCGAGTGGTAATTTTGCGTTATTATCCCCTTCATAGGATGAGATTCGCGTAGCTTTTGTGTTGGAGTTGTGCCAATTTCCCTCCGTATGCAAATGACAGGAATTACCCAAATACATCATGGCGGCCGATTCTTGTTTTCCTTTCAGTTTTCCTCCCGCGTTAATTTTCCATTGGGTCTGCTTTACCCATAATTTCCTACACCCTATCCCTACGCCCGTGGGTGAATAGACAAATTCCTTTTAAGGAAACGCCGAAAATTGGCGCTCGAAAACCACAAAAGAGAAACCAGAGGTCAAAGCGCCTAAAAATCGCCATTAATTCATCAAAGTTTTTATTCCATCAAACTTAAAGATGTGTAAAGTGAAGATGGAGCTAATTGTGCGGAAGATATATATCCTCAAATCATCCCCCCCCCCCCGCCCTACAGGCATTGGTGCATGATGGGCATGCATTTCTCCTTTCAACAAACCCGGTCCCAAATCAAGAGCTGTGACGGGAATTACCGCGTTCAAAAGGCAGGATATTTCTGCCCTGCGGATGTAGGGGTTACCCGCGGGTGAGCCGAGGGCAGTTTCCGGGAAATGAAGAGGATTTTTTTTTTCCCTTTTATTTCAGATTTCCGATACAAAATAACCCGGAACGTAAGGGGCTTCCCCCCTCCACCCTTGATTTACTGCAACAGCAAGAAGCTCATAAAATTCGCACGAGACTGAAGGTAAAGTTTGCTAGCTCGCAAAGGAATAAAGCTCAGGTAGTTTCAGTATAGTTTCAGACTGCCGCGTTTACTGGGGTGGGAAGGGCATGCCGCCGCTCCGGGTGACAGATGTAACAGTCTTACACGGTGCGTTCACTCTCTTGCAGGCTTTGCCCCGCAGGAAAAAGATACACTATGGTTTCAAGTACTATCACTTTTATTTATGAAATGTTGAGGAGTGCGTGCCCTCCAGGCCCCACTCCTTCAGGAGCATTTGCTGCTATATTTCTTACACACCCTCATTGATTTTCGCTTTAAATTAATAAAAATATGGACGTCTTTATTTTACAAGATGAAAGCACTTGAAAAATAGTATTTTTTTCTCCTGTTGGTAATTTTTGCATTCAAATCAGGCTGCAACCCGGCCAAAGATACCTTAAATTAGCATTCTTAAGAACATGACTCATTTGCACGGCTGTGATTTGAAGATTTTTTTTAATACACTGTTCAAATCGACCCAAAACTTTATTGGAAAAAAGAAGAAAACTAACGAGGACATCTTCAAAGCAAACATTTTTTTTACTTCAGCGCAGGAAGTGTGTGTAATACAACGGAGAACGAATGAGAATAAGGACAGAAGAACGAATAAACAAAAAGAACATGAATACAGTGATGGTATCAGCTAATGTGCTGGTATCGGCAGATCACATGTCCAGACTTACAAGAAGTTCGTATCAAGAACTCAAATTTGCGAACATGAATTTGTAGGAATTTGGCCAGTGGTTGATGACATGAACGAGCGATAAAATAGTAAACTATTTTCATTTTGTCATAGATTTCAAATTCTGCAATGTTGCAAACCAAAAGAGAGGTTTTTTCCCACGCCTGCGTTGGATTACCCCATATCAGACGTGGAAGTGAAGGATTAATCTCGTAGGAACTATTTTTATCCATGGATGAAGATTTGGAAATCAAACCAGTTTGTTCTCAGTATTCATCCTGGTTTATTGTGTTTATATTATTAGCCTGAGAATTGAAACTAATCATCATTCAAATTCACGCGATGGTTACAGTTTTTTCAAATATCCATCATTAAAGACTTAACTTTAAAACCGGTTTCTTGTTAATGAAACCACACGAAGAGACGTCCAGGTAATTTGCTGTTATAAGAGTTTTCCTGCTGGCATTTGCTGACTCGGAAATTATTATTATAGAAATGAGCCTGAAAACCACTTCATGTTATGAGGGAAAATAAAAAAATACCTGAAAAACGATTTTTATTCTGAGGGAAAACAGAAAAACCTGAAAAACGGTTTAATTCTGAAGGAAAATAAAAATAACACTTGAAAAGCGATTTTTATTATGATGGAAAATAAAAAAAATACCTGAAAAATCATTTTTATTCTAGGGGGAAATAAAAAAAACCCTGAAAAATGGTTTTAAACGGAGGGAAAATAAAAAAAAACTGATAAACAATTTTTACTCTAAGGGAATATTAAAAAAAAAATGAAAAAAGGTTTTTATTGTGAAGTAAAATAAAAAAAAACAACATCTGAATTCCCGTTCTCGTTTCTAAAAAAACAACAAAAAAAACAACGCCTGAATGCTTATCTATCTCCTAAGCTTGAAGAGTCATATTAGTGTCTTAATATTATTTCCAGGATTTTATTATTAAATAATAATTAATTCATCCGAATGTTGTCCTATAGTATTTAGCATCGAAATGACGCTTCATGAAGCTGTAATAATAACAGAGGGTGTTATAACACAGGGTGTTCTTGCGAAGTTTATAATATCTATTACTCAACAGGTAAAAATGATATAACTACAGTATATGAAAACTAAAGTTTATAGATTCATCACAAAACAGTGTAATTCTCAATTTTCACCATAATCACAATAATTGTTATAATATTTTTTTACTGAAATGATAGTTAATGATACTGTTGTAATGATATTTTGTATTGAAATGATAGTTCGTATTAATGATCTAGTAATATTTTGATGAGTCACCTTACGATTGTAATAATATTTCTTATTGTAATGCTGGCTCATGTTACTTTCTTAATATATTTCTGTACTAAAATGAGGATTCTATTAATCATTTATTAATTTTGATATTGAAATGATAAATCATATTACTATTGTAATAATATTTTATATTACAAAGATGGTCAATGTTATAATATTATTCTGTATTGAAATGATTATTGGTGTTAATTATTTTCTATTGAAATCATGACTGACTTTAATGTTGTAGTAATATTTTGATTGAAATTATGAGTAACGGTAACGTCATAATAATACAAGTATTAAAATTATGAGTCATGTTACTATTGTAAAAATATCTTGTATTGCAATAATGGTTCATGTTATTTTAAATCTAATATTTCTTTTAGGAAATGACGGCTCATGATACTATTTTAATAATATTTGGTATCGAAATATTAGTTCATGTTACCGTTATAATTATCGAAATGGTGAATTACATTTTTTTTGTAATTACATTTCGTCTCATTTTGTAACACGAGTTTGTATCTGCTGTAGTAATATTGTTTAGCTAAATGATAGTTCACTTTTGGCTAAGATCAAGCCAAAGTGAAAACACACATCCTGCCATGAGTGAAGTGAAGAAACATTTTATTGTTTAGAAAATAGATGGGGCCACAATTTGAGTCAGAGCTACTTTGTGGCGATTTTGTAGCAACTGCAAATATGGTTGACGCGACCTTTGTACCTGAATCTTTTTGGGTTCCATCAATATTATAACTTTTATTTTGTCCTCAATTTGTTCCTAATTTGCTCCCCAATTTTTTTCTCAATTTTCCTAATATTTTGTCCCAATTTGTTGCCAATCTTTTCTAATTTTGTTCCTTATTTTCCGATATTTTGTCTCAATTTTGTTGCCAATTTTTTTATAATTTTCTTCCCAACTTTGCCCAGATTTTGTCCCAATTTTCTTGCCATTTTTTTCCTAACTTTGTTCCTAATTTTTCCCATATTTGTCCCACTTTTGTTGCCAATTTCTTCCTAATTTTGTTCCTATTCCTGTTCCCAATTTTGTTTAGGGCTTCGGTTCGCTGTTGATTTGGCTTCATTGAAAGCCCGCGAGAAGGTGCACGGCATAATATGGGCAACCTTGCTGACATCTGGAGAGTTATGTGCCCTCCAGGCCTCAATGTTTGCAGGAGGATCTGCGACTTAACACGTCTGTGTTCTACGTATTTTCACTTCCCCCATTTTCACCAGTTTCTTTTCCGATTCCTCCTTACCAAACTTCAGTGGGAGATGCTCTCGTTGGTTGTCACTTTAAGTTACAAGGTAGAAAAAAGGATGCATCGAGAAGCTTAATTCTTTGATGTCTAATTGGAATTGGAATTGGAATTGGAATTCAGATAGTTTATGGCGGGGGTTTCGCGGAACCCGTCTCGCCATGCCACTGGTGGCATCGATGCGCGCCAATCCCATCTCGTATGGGAGCGGTTGATGATGATGATGGCGGCTACCTGGATTCGAGCCCTTTACCTATGAGTTTCTCTCGCCGATTTGCCACAAACTGTCGAGTGGTCGACCCAGAAATAGCAATTTGACAGAATGAACCGTATTGCCCGGTCTCCTTGGATTACACCGCTCTCCTCGGATTGTCCACATCCCTTGGGTTGTTTGTCTTCCTAGGATTATACCGCACCCCTCAGATTATCCACCTCCCTCGGATTACACCGCTCCCTTCAGATTATACCGCTGCCCTCCGAGCGATGGAATAGAGACGAGTTTCTTGACCTCTTAAACAAGGATTGTCTCCCAAAACAGACCTTTTACTCGATTCTGCGACATTGAGTTGGGTCATCGACTATATCAAGGTTATTAAGGAAAGATCATCCATATAAAACGGTTAATCTGTGTCTTTGGAGGGACTGGGCCCAACCTATAAAATGATTAACACGAATCATCAAAGTGGTAATTTTCGAGTTAGTTTCAAGTTAACTGTTGCCTTCGTCATCAGGAAACTAACAGCGTATTTGAATGGCGCCCTTTTATTGGCCTGCAGTTTATTATTTAATCCAGAGTAAATTCGCATCGCCCTGATCTATGAAAGTTATGTTCAGCAGATAAGGATTTTCTCATAGTAGTCGGATTAAACATTTAAATTGAGGTGGTGCGATTATTTATAACTTGATTTGCAGAAACCGATTAAAGAAATTACAAATTGCCGATTGAAACGCCTTGGTCGAGTCATATAGGTATTGCATTATCCAAACTAGGAGAGATGCGCAAGTTTAATGAATAGATTTAGGATAAGGACTGGATTGAGGCTTGATATTTATTACTCCTATTTATAGGCATTATTTAGTACCAATTAAATAGATTTTGTGTATGTGTTTATATGGTTACGTGTATGGTTTCTTCACGGATGGGTGGAAAACATGCCCTATTCTGGAAACGGTACAGCGATTGAGGTAATGGTTGTACTATTTCGTGGTCCCGCTAGATCGGGTATTCAAGAGTGCAATTTTCTTTTCGGTGTTTTTTAAATAAGGAAACAGTTGAAATTGTGGCAAATTGTGGCGAATATGCATTGAATGATTAATCGGGAGATAAGTTGGATTTATGATGACGGTGCTAAAGAAGAGGTTCTAGATCTTCTCATTCCCAATTCATTGAAGTTGCAAAATCTGCAACCTAACTCAAATATAAGCACAAATTTGAATTCTACACACAAAAAAAAAGGTAGGAGAATGCAAAATAAAAATTTCTTTTCATATGAAATATGTACATTACAGTCGAAAAAAATATATTAAATGAATTATATAATTTAGTAAGACAAAAAAGTGTGAAATGTTCGAGCGGCTTATTAGTGCATCCAAAACATGAGTTAAAAAGATGAGCAAAAAAACTGAATGAGTTTCTTTGGATATCAAAACTCGTCATGCGGAATATGAGGGAGACCGTAATTTTTACCCTGGTTTTAGAAAAACTTGGAAATTAAAGAAAATTATGAGAAAATTTCGTTGTGCCCATTTTTAAAGAGTCGTAAAATTTGACATACAAAATAATTACGGGAAGAATTAAATCTATTTATTCATCGAGGAAAAATTCAATCCTCGATAAATGGAAGACTTCTAAAGGGTCGTGTTTTGAATAGTGATAAAGTAAGGTCTATCATTTACATATAACGGTACTTCCTAATTTGTGTGCATTTGATAGATATTTCACGCTGCTATAAATATGTGGTTTAAGTTGAGTCCAAACACCTATTTAATCCTATAATTAAAGATAGATAATTGTCGCAAAAATTATATTCAAGAAAGTTAGATGATAAAAATCAATTTTCTGAAATCACTCTTAATCATAGTGCAATGATAAAGGCAAAAAAAGGCTTATTTTTGTCTTTTTCTACTGATAAAATAAATGATAATAAAATAACCATTAGTTAACAAGCCGAGCCTAAATTCTCGAATAATTGTCCCCTCAGTATGATAAAAGGAAAGGTCTTGGCACATCAAATTTCTAAATTGAATTAGTCACAAAGTTAATAAAAAAAGAGCTAGAAACCAAGAATAAATTTTTAATCACAGAAAATTAAATCACGTTAACACACGAACTTTAAATGATAAAACACCTTAAGACGGAAACGTTTTGAAACACCCTGTATTCAATTAAACCGAAATATCGGGTTTATCCAATGGCGTAAAAGTGATTACAAATAAATACAATCGTTTAACTTCTCTCGATATTGTTTTTTACAAAATCTATGCGAATAATATCGAATCTGTAAAATTATAATATTTATTAACTTTTAATTATCATAGATATCAGAAAATTTCCAATATTATAATAAATATTCAGGCATGGAATTCAATAGTATTAGAATTAATGTCTATTAATAATTAGATAACATAAAAACATTTGGTTCATTATAATTGAATAGTACATAATTGTTATTAATGTGTTAAATTTAGGAAACTATTACTTATATTTAATTGAAAGATATAGAGTAATAGAGAGTAATAATATCCACTACCATCTATAAATTTCACACTTACAATTATATATATATATATATATATATATATATATATATATATATATATATATATATATATATATATATATATATATATATATACACTCTAGGCCAAAAGTATAAACTACCATATAGAAGAATCATTTATATAAAGTAGGTAACTAGGTATTTGTGGTAAATGATTTAAGTATATATTATATATTTATTTAACTTTAATTATTTTAATACTTAGTTGAGCCCTTTTACTTTAATTGCAGCCATAATTCTTCCTGGCACGAAATTGACCAAATTTGAACACATTTCTGACGCTATCTTTCCCCGTTGGGCTTGAAATTTTTCATACAGGTTTGTTCTAGTTGTACTCGCGGTTCTTCTTTTTAGTTTTTCAAGTACTCACCACAAGTGTTTATTAGATTTAAGTGTAGGCACTGTGATGGCCACTCCATCGGGGTCGTCACCAGTTCTCCAAACCAATTCTTGGTGTGGTTGGATGTATGGCATGGGGCAATGTCATGCTTAAATATAATTTCATTTTTTGGTGGTGTGGGAGCAAATTTCTTGATAGATGTTTCTAAAACTTGTGACAATATAGTGGTATAAATTGTGGAATTCATTCTTTCTGGCATAAAAAAACATCTTCTTTGACCCTGATAAAGATATATAGCCCAATACTATGGTAGAACCATCTCCACGCTTCACAGTTGGTACCACATAGCAGAGTGAAATGCCATTTCAAATCTTCATTTCACAAAGGTAGCTCCAGAAGTGCTGAAAATGTGCAGAATTGTTACCAAAGCATTTGTTTTAAAGATTTATGCAGCATATATTTGAATGAAATTAAATTAATTACATGTAAAACAACAATTCACTAGTCATTCTTACATAATTGATAATTACTTTCATCTAACCAAATAACTTTAGACCATTGTTTATGTGTCCAATTTTCGTGACCTTTGGCCAATTGAATAAGCTTCTTTCTGTTGACCTCAGATATTTGATTCTTTCTTTCATTGCATCCTTTTTACCTTGATCTTAAAATCTCCTCTAACTGTTCTGGGTGATATTTTTGAACTTAAATTTATCATTGAACTTTCCAGCAAGTTCAGAAGATGTTTTTCTGCGATTCTGTAGCCAAACCCGAATGATAGATCTATTCTCTATAAGTATTGTAAGACGTTTTCTGTCATTCTCTCTCTTGATATAAAGTTCTTGGTCTCTTGATATTGTTTTGTACTGGTTTGGACACCATATCTTGAACATTTGAATTTTTTATCCTTGGCTATGGATACGTTTGATTCGTACTTATTATGTTTTTGTAAGGTCTGTAAACGAGGTTAATAGCACCACAGTCATACAGTTAATGTTGTGATTAAATTAATATACCTATTTTCTATAATGAATATTGAGTTGGAATATTCTGATCCGTCTATCTTTCCAGGAATTAGTTAGGAGTCAAGTTCGAGTGTTGCGAGCGCTTAGATACCAATGGAACAACAAAAGACTCATTTGATACCTCGCCGGATGAACATCGGCGCACGAATCTACGAAGGACTTGAATCTGCTCCCTACTAATAACATTATGCTGTTTTTGGCACGCCTTTTTGACACCATTTCAACGTGTCATTGTCTTAGAGCCGACCTACACTGTAACATGGAACTGATAAGGAAGTTTTGCAACATATAGAACCCTCCGTAATTCGGACACGACTCATCTATCGACAAACAATTACCAATGTAACTTAATTTTGCTCATGTTTACAAAATCGGTGTTTCCACGTTGTTACTTACATAGTCCAACCTCATTAGGTATAGCCGGGAATAAAGGGAATAAGACATATCTTCCTAATTACTCCGCAAAATCAATAAAAGTAACAAAAGTGGTAATAATGGTAGTTAAGAATTATTGAGCCCGCAAATAATAAGAGGCTTTTTTACACTATAAATCGCATGAATTTAATTGCTTTCATACTCGGCTGAGACTCGTGTTCATAATTTCAGGGCAACCACAGCCTTCTATTTCGCATTGACATCTAACATGACCACCACCCGATTTTTTTTTCTAGTTCCTGGTTCATTGAGAATACAAGTGATAATATTTGCACCTTATAACCCCGCTTTCCTCTCCCCAAGCACAGCATCGGTATCTACAGAATCGAAATTTCTCTGCCGTGCTTTTTTCTGATTAATTTGAGATAAGCAACGAGAATGATACTTTATGGGGAGGTTTTTATCGGGCAGTTATCTAGATAATGCTGTACAAAGTGAATTAATCCTAGACTGAGGATAGGCTTTAGATTTAAAAGAGTTCAGCCGCCAAAAGGCGAACTTATAACAATGAATAATATTTTCTTTGCGTGTATTGAACCGGTATTTGAATTTTCGTAATATTATTCTTCCATTCAAAATTCCTTTTTTATATATGCAAACGACTGGGCGCTTCGAACCTCACTGAGGAACGAAATTTTTATAAACTAATATTTTGGGGGATAGAAAATGTGTTCATTCTCTTTTACACAGTAACAAATATTATCACATTTATTATAATTAGATGAAATAATAACCCCTTGCCTTTGTTATTATCTGAAATCAATTTAGCCTTTTAAAATTTAAATCACCCATGATTTTTTTCCTTTAAGAGAGAATAATAAAATAGGTTTTTAATATTAGCTTACTCTGTTAAATAAGAAATATATATAAATTAAGCATTATTTATATTCAAGGTAGGTAATGAGGCATTTTTAATCAACTCGTCATGTCGTGACCTGGAATTAAAAGTGTCCATAAGGAATTAATCTATGAGGGGGGAGGGAGGAATATCATCCATCACATTTGCCACATATGGATATTACATAGATGCTTTCAACCATATCTAGATTAATGCATCTTGCCCCACACCCCCCAATGAAACGTTTGACTGCATGTGTTCTTCACGAGAGATGATTTTTTTCGATAGGTTTAACGACCTCTGGCGCCCGAAGTCTTATTAACCCGAGTAAATAAGATTGGAAACAGAAGAAGAGGAGAAAAACGAATAAACAAGAATTATTGTTAAGGATCAAGGATAAAATAGATGTGGTAGAAAACCTAATCTGTCCCAAATGTAGGGTTCGGGCCAGGGCCTAAAAACTTTTTAAGAGCGAGTTTGCACAAACTGGCACTGGTAGTATGAATGTTACCCTCCTTCGGTGTTTATGGTTTAGAGCAGTGGTTTTCAACCATTTTAGGATAGTGGCACCCTAATTAATATCTAGAAGCACCCGTGGTACTCCACTATAATATAATTTACGCGAAAAATACATGATTACGTGGAAAGCACTTCAAAATTCACCACGATTGACATTTAACCTAATTTAATCGAAATAAGACATACAATTTAAAAATAAATAAATCTTACCTTAAAAGATTAATGGGAAATTTGAGCTTGAAGAGTATCATATAATTCTTTAATTATTGGGACGTTTATTTGAGAAGGTAATTCTCATTTCTTCATTCACTGTCTGCAATCTTTCTCTTTTCCTTGTTTTTATGTTGCACAATGCGGAGAAGAATTTCAAATTACATTCAAGTGTCGTTCGATTTTTTATAAGTGTTTGAAAGCCTTTTTTTTTTTCAATTTAGGCATATTAAAAATGATTTCTTGGTCGCTCCTGCGGCACCCCTGTTGAAAAAAATTTTAGAGTCTTGGTATTCTGTTTGATTTTCCTTGAGAATAATTTATGCCATAAAAAATACACACAATAAGAGATTAATCATTTAGTACAAATCAAGAAGGTTGCAGACAAAATTATCTCTATTGAAAGGCACAGAATACATTAGTACAATCTATCTCAGTTCATCAAAAATGAACAGGAATGCGTGAAATTGATTGTAATGGCGAGAAAGAGATGCAATTGACTTCGCTCTTCGTCGCAGTTGCTATGGATTAAAATCGCAAGAAAATTTTGTCACCGTGATAAAGTTGGTGATACTTCCATGAGAGCATTATGAAAGCGAAAATGAGGAAATAAAAACTCACGCAACTTAGAGACAACAAAGTACGAACGGGGCAAGATTAGTAGATTGAGATTATTGTGGAGATGTTGTCAGATCTTGAGGCTTCACATGGACCTATTGATGACTGCAGAGGGTAGAAAGCAGAAGATTAAGGGGTTTAATTCTCCCGTGCGAAAATTCTTCAGACGAAATTGAGCGAAGTCTCAAGACGACAGACGTCAGTAAAGAGTCAGTTTGAATTTATGCCATGGAGAGGTCGTTTGGAATTGAGAGAGTGACGACAAATCAGAGTCTAGCTAAGAATTATGTCGCGTCAAACAAAGAGTTTAGTGCTAAATCTGGAATGTACGGTCACATTGTCAATTGGTATCGCATCCCATTGCATTATAAGCTCACTGGACAAAATATTAGTCACTTAGCGAGAAAAACCATAACTTAACATCTGAAGCGTGTAGGAACCTTGAGTTAACGTCGAAACGTTAGTTAGGTTTTATTTGTGTTGCGGACGACGTGGAGATATGTAGATAGCTAATGAGCTCTACTTAAAATGGGCCGGAAAAGCGACGTCATGGATGACATTTGGCGACGCCAAATGTCATCCTCTGAAGGAGGTGGCGGAATTTGCCAATGTTTCAACGTGTACGGTCATATGGATTTGCAAACAATGGCAGAACTCCCAAAATGCGAATAACCAAAACGTCAATTCTGGTCCTTCACTGCCCATTTAACAAGAAAATTACGCAGGGAACTACATGGCATGAACATATGGAACAGAGTGGCGCGCAAGAGGCTCTTACTAACAGCTGCACACAAAATTGCCAGGTTTCAGTGAGTGAAGGCACACAAACAGTGGACTGTGGAGCAGTAGACAACTGTTATATGGTCTGACGAATCAAGATTTTGTCTGTTTATGAATGATGTTCGCCGACATGTCCACTGAAACCCTCATGAAACTTTTAAGGAAGACTGCATGCAGGGTGCGGTCCAAGCTGGAGGAGGCTCTGTGATGTATTGGAGCTGTTTCAGTTATAGTGAGATGGGCTCTTTGGTTGAAGTGACTGCAGATTTGAACCAGCATCTTATATTAAACTCTTGGACAATCAGGTTCTGTCATTTGCTCTACATCTTAGCGCCAAATGGAACATTTCTCCACCTCTCTTCCAGGAGGACAACTGCCGCGTTCACCGGGCCAAAACTGTAGCTGAATGGCATGACGAACATTCAAGATCATTGCTACATTTGGATTGGCCCACAAAGTCCCCAGATTTGAACTCAATCGAAAATATGTGGGACCGCCTTGAACAACGGACCAAACGTCTTGGACAGCATCCACGCAATTTGACTGAACTACGCAATTTGTTGGAGCATGAATGGAAGAATATTGATGGTCCTTACATACATAACCTTGTAGAGTCCATGCCGCGTCGAATCGCTGCCGTTATTCAAGCACGAGATGGAATTACACGCTATTAACTGCACTATGGTTACAAGTGACTAATCTTTTGTCCGGTGAGCTTATATCATTTAGAAGGGAATTTTTTTCTGATTTAAAATATGATATGGACATTTTATATTATTTAATATTAAAGAAAATATGATTGATTTAAATAGCATTCAGGGGGTGGGACTAATATGTCTGAAGTAAAAAAAAACGGCTTAAAAACAATGAACATTAGAGTGCCTAACGACGTCTGGCAATCGCTTTTGACTTCGAACCTAATACTGAGCTTTCTAATTGTGTATACTACTAGCTGATTACAAATAATGGAGGTGTTGGGGGTGCAACCCCCACCATTAAAGCAGGTATGAGAGGTGAAGACCCGAAATCCCCCATATCGAAATATTCAGCTTAGGGTTCAAATTCAAATGCGGTTGCTAGACGTCGAGAGGCGCTTCAATTTCTATTGTTTTTTATGCAGTGCTCAGCCCTTTCGGGGAGGAGCTAGAGATGGAGTCATTAAATTTCCTTGAAGTGGGTGGCTGTATATTCCAAATTTACCTTTTTAGTTATCATGACCTTATTTTCACCTATTTTTTCTCTTTATTTAGTGTTTCATGTCTGTGTCCATGTGTGTATGTGTATGTGTCTGGCGCACCCATTCGCTTTAGCTTCAGTACGTCTTTGATTCTCTTTCAGGTCAATCTCAAAATGAGTTAACTAAATTCAAAGGTCTTTCTGTGTTTACTTTTAAAGGTGTCGACATATGTAGTCATTTTTTTATACTCGTCATAGGTTTTTTGAAGTTTTCTGCTAAAACAATCTGTTGAAATCGAATTTAAGTTAGATTACGTTGTGTAAAGTTAGGTTAAATTAGATTATATGATTCGACTTATATCATAAAGGTGTTAAGAGTAAAATCTACTTTAACCATGAAGTTAAGCCGGAATTCCTTTTATTGGTATCCATCATTCCCGATCTTAGGAATAGGTCAGAGTACAATGAGTGTTTCATTTCGTGGTGACACATATAAGTCGAGCACAAATAAAACCGTATTCTAGAAGGATCGAGGCAAACTAGCATCGAGTGGATCTTAGGATCTTTGCGGGTTCGGAATTCTGTAGCGTTCACGCGTATTCTATGGCTCATATCAGAAGGTTGTCTTAGGAAAAGAAACTGTAACTACCCTTTGTTCTTATTTTTCTTACATTTTAACTTAGATCTTCCTCTTTCATAAACAAGAGGAGCATTATTTTTAATACTTGATATATTGGCATAAATCCAATGTAGAAGATTAAAAGTACTCTTAATTTAATGGTACCAGGGCTAATCGTCCGCTGGTCCAGATAACTCTTCCGTCTAGGGTTGATACGCCAGCATCTTTGACTAGTCGCTCATTGAGGCCTAATCAAATTTATTTCTGGATGAGCTTCAAAACTATATTTTAACTTTCCAGGAATTATGCTGGTCACCCGGTCCTCTCGGGCTAACCAGCAAATGTCACACTGACCTTTATGTTTATTTCATTATCCGGTCGGGATCCGTTTGGATGAAGGCAGGTTTGCTAAATGCTAATACTACTAGCACCTGCCGGTCATCTCGTTAATTCACTCACTCCTTGTATTTAGACGTAATTAAAAAGGATTTACAAGGGGATTGAAGCTAAGCCACATGGGCTGTGGTTAGTGGCCAAATGGAGTCCAGATTGGCCAGTTTGCGTGGGGTGGCAGAGGCTGGTGGGTCTAGTGGATTCCGAATTGGAGCTTTTTCCTAAGGAGGCCTCGAACATGGGCAGATCGGTCCCCAAAACAAGGTATTTGAAAGGTGCACCCACCCTTGCTCCTCCACCCTGAGGCTCTTCTGTCATTACTGAAGGTGTTCTTAAACAGTCAAAAGTGGTCAATAGCACCAGGGTTGGCAAGGTAAGTTTTTCCCACTTTTGTTTTCACGGGGAAAAACTGGGTAAAAGGGTAAGTTTTTCCCAGGGAAAAACTGGGTATAACTGATTTTTTTTGTAAAAAACTAGTAAAAGGGATAAAAAAAGGAAGAATTCAACTTTTTATTGATTACTGGTAAATTTCTACACTTAAGTTTGATATATTTACTATATTAGAACAGATACGACTAAACTATATACCTATAGCTTCATAATAATAATAATATATTAGTTGGCATAACATAGGTTTTCATTACTATTTGGAAAAATTAAACGATGCCCCCTCCCCAAACAAAGATACACATAATTCTGATTATTAGAAATCCATAAATTCATTAAGGTCATCTTCTGAATATCTAGAAGTTGATTGACATGTGCTTTCACTTATGATGCTATTATTGCCTTCATTATCTTTTGGTTCCTTCCATCCAAAGTGCCTGTATACGTGAATAAGCTTAGCAACACATTCATTGTTGAGTCTGTTTCTTAGCTTTGTATGAATAAGGCCTCTTGTGTTGACCAACCTCTCAATCCCAGCACTAGAAGGTGGACATGATGAAATAGATAACATCAGGGAGCAGAATTTTTCAACTAGATCTAATGAAGAAACTTTTATCATATACTGCCAATATTTTTGAGGTGATAATTTGCTCATAGATTTCTGGAAATGATGTCTTCTGTCTCATATGCTGCCAGGACAACCATTAAATTTTCATCCAAATGATCAACATAGTTACGTGCAATATCTTGTTGTTCGTCCATTAAAGCAATCCATTTTTCATTTTTTTCAATGGCATCTCGTCTTCGGTGATCAATTAAATAAACAAGGAGGTGTTGTGGAGTTACAACTTCATTGAACCTTCTCTTTATTTCAGTTCTTATTTCTTCATTGATGTTGCTATTTGCAATGAGATTAAGCCAAGCGGTAACACAGTCTGACAAGTTGTTATGATCATCCTGTCAATAAAATATAATATATAATGTAATTGATCTAAAATTTATAGTAAATATTACCTATATTAATTGTTATTAAACACACTTATTTGCATTTTATTTATTTTCATATTTAGTTTTTCAATTGCTAATTACTGTAATGTGGAGGAATCTCCTTTGAATATAATATTATTTTCCCACCTCCTAAGACAGTATTTCGGGAGAGAAAGCGAGCCGTTACTTCCCCCCCTCCCCCACCTTTCCGACCTCTCCCTCTTTTGACCCGCCGCCAGGTTTCCGTGAAATTCACACCGAAGCTTCCTCCCGGTCGTCTCAACCTTCCCCCGCCCCCCTCTCGGGTCGGGGGAATGATTTGTAGACTCGCCGTGAACCGCGTTTATTGGCCCGCTGCTGTCGCCCGTCTGGCGGCTGATCCCAGCCGTTGACACTTCCTCGTAAGGAGGCGCTCGGTTCATCGCACCCGATAACGAAGGTTAAGATGGTCTCAATCTCTCCCTCTGTTTTGAATAGCTCTTGGTATATATGCACCCGCTCCAGGCTGACAGAGAGATTCGGTTAGACGCGACTTCCCAAAAAGGAGTGCAATTCAACGAGCTCGCTCCCAAGAAGTGTGAGTGACGGTCGCGGGACACGGAAGAGCTGGACATCACCCCCGTGTCTTCGAGTCAGGGAGAAAAGTCTCGTGAGGCAACGTCAGCCATTCTCATCCGCCTTCGGATCAAGGATTGGAGAAGCCGTCCTCCGAAGTTCTTCTGTCGACCTCTTACGACAAGAGGCTCATTAGCTCGCTCAAGCTGAGTGTGGAGAATTCATCTTCCCCTCTCCCCTTTCGAAGTTCGTTCGGTGACCTCCTGAGGACAGGAGGTCGGCATCTCGCAAACGCGAGTTCGAGAAGAGTAACCTCACCCGCTATGGGTTCTGTGGCTACCCCCCGTGGGTAATCAAGGTCACCAAGACCTTCCCCAAGTTTGCCCCAACTTAGCCTCGAGTCTCAAAAGAAGTAAATCCATCATTACCCTCAATCTCACATTATAACCATTCCCTAGCCACGGTTATCTAATTTGTATTCGGAGTTTAAGTCCATTTCATTAATGTACCTTTTTATATATCCATATTTATTGTTGTGCCTTTTTAGTTCGTGTGTATTAAAAATCTATTTTTGTTATTGTGTTTGTTATATTCCTTGGTCACGCAACTGCCGCTATCTACCTAAATCACACTCTTAGAAACAATAACAGTTGCCGCTTTACTTGGCCTAACTTAGAGCCTGTCTGCGCATATTCACGTACACTTGGCTATACCTCGACATGTAATATTTAAAAATTTATTTTAATCTCTAGAAATTGAATTAAATATTATTAAAGAAAATGCTTTGCATGATATTTATTATAGCATTGACTTTTTCTATTGGTAATTACTGTATATTTTAGAAACTCATTTGGAAGAAACCCAGAGCAATAGAAATTGTCTAAAGCTGCATCAGCAGGTTTCTTGCTTCCACAAGTAGAAGCCGGTTGTCAATATGATTGATGATATTTGTACTTATTTTATGAGCTTCTCTGTCCCGTATTTCTTCATAATTCGGATGATTTTTCACAAATGTTTCTAAGCAGTGCTCTTTGAGTGGACCATCTGCAATGAAATTATATTTATTGTAATCCCATGCGATCATTCAACTATTGACAAGTAAATAAACTGTTTAAGATTTGGATATTGTAATAATATTTTTTATCAACCAGAAGTTATAATACTTTCTAAAAGTGTAACTAATGTTATCTTTAAACATGCGAAACATTATGAAAATTAAGAGATAATATCAAGAATATGTTAACATGAAAATGTACATGCTGGGAATAAAAAAATATATTTCCAACTTCATTAAATTTTCAATTAGGAATTAAAATAATGAATATACCTTGTATTATTGTGAAGTTGTGATAAGACACCACTCAATTGCTTCAACCAACCTGCTGTCTGGTGGTGCTCACGGAGGCACCTCTGAACATCCTTTATGGCAGCCAAAACTGCTGTTGGAGTTGCTACGCTTTCCACAAGATTCAAATAATGTGCGCTACAACCATATGCAATTATAGTCGGCCTCCAGTCAACAAGCATCTGCAATTGCATAAGTATACTTGCATCTATAAATAAATGAAATCATAATAACTTATACCTGCATATATGATAGTTGCTCTAAATAAATATATATTTCAAAGAAAATGATTTTAGTTTTGTTTAGGAAATACTAACCTTATGAAGGAGTTTCATTTTTGTTTCATTATCTGACACAAATCCAACAACAATTGCTCCATACTCAGTCTCTGCTTTTAAAATACTGATCTTTGCTAGTTCAAAACAATAGTCTGCAGTTTTGCTCTGACTTCATGCACACACACAATCAAGGGGATATGATTTTCCTTCACAATGTATAGTACTGGCAATAATTGGATCATTGTGAATATTAGACCACCCATCTTGTGAAACAACCCCCATTTTGTTTTTAAATAGTATCTTCATTTCTGTATAAGCTTCATCTAGCAGTAGACCAGCAAGCTGCTTCCTGGTTAGCACTCGTCTGTGCTTCAACCCACATCTTGTTTCTTCTAATGCATTTTGGAATGCATCATCATCAGCAACTCGAAAAGGAATACGATTCTACAAGTAAGCAAAAATAATGAATTTTACTCTATATTTTATACAAAACCCCGTAAGGGGCGCGGCGATTTGCCATCCTGGCCGCCGTGCTGACGGGACTTAGCACCCCGTCTGCCCCAGCTTAGCCTCTTCTCCTTCCTTTAGAACACTTGTGTTTCCCCCCTGTTTCCTCGCTTTTTATACAACCTCTCCCACAACTTTCTCTGGTCAGCCTCTAATTTCACAGGGTAAATGCTGACATTCTTCTCAGCCAACTAACCCGAATCGGGGCTGAGGGGGGAGGGAACAATGTTCCGTCACCTCTGAGCTCCGTTTTGGGATGGTGGGTTTTAAAAAACCTGCTTCATCCCCACCCATCCCGTTTCCTTCTCTCTTCACACTTTATCAATTTTACGCCGCGTCCAAGGTGGAGCCGCCATGCTGAGGGACTGCCAGGCCACCAAGCGGGAGCGATGGTCCAAAATGGCGGCACCTGCCTCTGCCAGGCATGTACTCACCCTTCGCAGAGCTGGCAACTGTGGGGGGTGATTAGCGTTTGCACCCCGTAAAAAAGGGTCACCATGCACATGGATGAAAACTTACAAAAACCAAAATCTCTCTCCTTTTCCCCTTAAGAACGACGGAGCCGCCCCCAGGCAGCTCCACAGAAAAAAATGGAGATCCCTCCCCCCTGTGGTTTCTCAGGGGACCCTCCATAACCCTTCAACCGGAGAGGAGGCTTAGTCCTCTCCATTATCTATCGGTGCAGGGGTCCCCCCCCTCACCCCCTTCCTTGGAGTCACCATGTCACTCCAGCTCAAATCTGGCAGTCCCGCCTTTGCTTTTACAGGGGACTGCCAAGAAAGCCAGCAGACAGCCCATAACCGGCCGCTCCCCGTTGAAGCGGCTCGGTAGGGCAAACTCCCTTAGGGGGGGAGAGGGAAGAAAGGACCCATTGGCCGCTTCCCTTTAAAGACCTGCTAGCCTGAATATTGAATTTAGCATGGGTGAAGGCCTCTTCCCCCCAAAAGAACATGGACGAGACTGACATGACCTGTGATGTCATGGAGGGGGGATGGCCAAAGAGAGGCTCTCCTGAGATAGACATGTTCCCTGATGCAGCCCAGCCTCAGAAGGTTGCGCCTTCCATGGGGGCAGATTCGGGCTCGGCATCAAACACCGAGCTCGAGTCTGCTTCTGTGCGGGGCCCTCACCAGAAGGGCCTGGCTGTTAAGACAGCACAAGGAGGAAAGGAAAATCCTCCTCCGGCCAGTGCCCCCCCGACTGCAGGTACCTTCATTATCTCAGCGAAAGGCATTGCAGAGTCCGGCCCATCTGGCCTGGCGGTTCCTGCTGGGGGAGGGGAGATGTTGGTCCATTCACCGCCCTCATCTCCTAAAAAGAAAAGATCTAATAAAAAAAGACAAAAAAAACTCGGGGCTCTTCTCCCTCCAAGGGGGCCGCGGGAACGGACGAGGCCGTCATCATCCTTGAACGCGACCAAGCCAAGATCGACACGTCCGTCCCTTGTGCACGCCTAGGCGGATAATCCCCAAATAAGACCAAAAGTGCGCAGAACGGAGCCTCGAATACGTCGGGGCCCCTCATTCATAGGATATCTGGCGTTTTCGAGCCCGCTGGCTTCAAACGCTTCTTAGTTATTCGCTCCACTGATGGCACCATGTTGGCCAAGGGCAACATGATCCATCAGAGGAGAGCTTTAGCTGGTATAATTGGTAGAGAGCCAAGGGTGACCCGTTACTCGGATGGGAGCCTTCTGGCGAATGCGGTGGTTCCCTCCGAGACTGCAAAAATAAGTGCTCTTCGGACACTTGATAGCACCCCGGTGAGTGTGACGCCGCACTCTACCATGAACTTTGTGAAAGGAATAGTTTATGCGAGGAAACTGGTGGAATACTCGATAGAAGATATCACTCTAGAGCGGGTCGACCAAGGAGCGGTCAAGGTCGAGCGTGTGATGAAAAAATAGGGAGGGGCCTCGAGACCCACCCCTATACTCTTCGTCACGTTCAACTGTGACAAGCTCCCTGAGTCGGTGCGTGCCGGTTGGTACCGCTACCGCGTGAAGGCATTCATGCCACTACCGCGGAGGTGCTATTACTGTCACCGCTTTGGCCATACGAATCGCTCAGGTAGACTTGCAAAGTCGGGGTCACCCGAAGTCTATGTAAATTGCTCCAAGGCCGCACACGATAAGTCCAAATCGTGTGTGACCAAGGGTGTCAATTGCGGAGAGAAGCACTCCGCTTCTTCAAAGCAATGTGGTGCATATCACCTTGAGAAAGAAATCCTAGCCGTTCAGGCCCAGGATCGTCTCTCATTCCGCGAGGCTAAGGACTTGTTCCTGGTGCGCCCGGCTCTGCCTGGCACGTCTTACGTCTCAATGCTAAGAAAGACACTATCTGCCTCTGGCCCATCCAGGCCAACGAGCACGGTTGTTTCCCTCCCCATTCGGAGCCCTGCTGCGGGTTCTACTCAACACTGGCACTCCTCTGGTAAAGCTGGCGGCACAAAGAGTTCATACTCAGCCCCGGCCAAAACCAGCCCCCCCCCCCTTCCTCCAGAGTGACCGTTTCCCGTAAAACGAAATGGCCACGCGCCTCCACCGATTCGTTAGACTCACAGGAGGAAACACCCCTGAAGTTGGTCGCCAAGCCATCTTCGGAGTTCCTAAAGCTGCCCCTCGAAAGGAGGACAGCAACAAAGGAGCTTCGGCTCCTTCGCCCACGCCTAGTGTTGGGCTGGGTGACTCGGAGACGGTGGATCCTCGAAAAGAAGGCCCCTCGCCTTCAAAGCCGCAATGCCTGCCTAAGGTTTCGAGGCGGATGGAGGAAAAGAATCGCATAGTGAGCCCAACCTCCCCCAATAAGTCCTCGAAGGCGCGAGCGCCTTCAGCGCATTGTCCGGGAAGCGCACGGCCATTCATGTTAGGGTCTTCTGATCAAAGAAGACCCCTGCGTCTCCTCCGAGCTAGGCCTGGAGAACATATTCCTTCAGTGGAATTGCCGTGGACTCCGGGCCAACTGGGAGAAGCTGCGGAGGCTCGTCTTGTCCCGTTCCCCGTTAGCTATTTTTCTGCAGGAGACCATGCTAGGTCCGTGCCCCCTGCCCACCCCACCACCACCGAATGGGGACCGGGCTGGGGGATGCGCGGTTTACACCCGGCATGCTGTCTCAGTTATTCTTTTCACTTTGGATACCTCCTTTCAGGCAGTGGCTGTGCAGCTTCACCTGGATAGGAGGTATACTGTTATTTCTGCGTACATTTCATCGTCAGCTGACTTCGACGCGGGGGATTTCCGCCGTGTCGTGGCACGGTTGCCGAGGCCATTTATTTTGCTTGGAGATCTGAATAGCAGACATCCTCTCTGCGGAGACTACTCAATAAATCCCAGGGGACAAGTCCTTACCGAACTGATCGAAGAGCTTGAGATGGGTGTCTTAAATGTGGATAAGTTTACGCATCACTGCCAGAGAACCGCTTCAATTTCTTGCCTTGATCTATGTATGTGCTCTCCGGATGCACAGCCTGATTTTGATTGGGGGGTGGTCGATGACTTCCATGGTAGTAAGCACTTTCCCATTCAAATAGCATTTTCTGGGCGGCTGCCGCCTGAGAACCAACCTTGGTGGTGCTTGGCGCGGGCGCGGTGGCCTGCATTTCAGGAAATGACTGAATTCTCTATCTCAGTCGAGGAGTTTAGGTCGGTAGATAAGGCCGCTGAGTTCTTCTCCGGCAACCTTATCACCGTGGGCCTGACTACTATTCCCAGAACGTCTGGCCGTTTTGTACGCCGACCTTTCCCATGGTGGTCGCCCGAGTGTGAGACGGCCGTCAAACAGAAGCGTTATGCCTACATGCGCTATAAACACCGCCTGAACGATTTCACTGTCGCTGAATTTCGTCGGGCTAGGGCTAGGTTCCGGGATATTTCGAAGCACTCCGGCCGCTCTTCATGGTGGGCATACGTGTCTTCATTAACGGGTCAACCCATCTAGCAGAGGTGTGGAAGCGAGTCAAAAGGATTCGGGGCAAGTTCTCGCAGGACCCCTCCCCTCCCGTTCTCCAAAAGGATGAGACCGCAATCTAGGACCCCACGTCCGTGGAGGAATCCTTTGCGACCGCTTTCTTCGCATTCTCTATCCGGGATACTGCTCCACCAGCATTCAATGCACGTCGTGATGTCGCAGAAGGCCGCCGGCTGGACTTTACCTCCAGAGGCGGAGAACTCTTCAACGACAAGTTCACTGTGAGTAAGTTGCGCTCCGCTCTCGCTTCGTGCGCGGAGACCGCCCATAGTCCAGACGATGTCTCCATCGCCATGCTTCGCTACCAGGGTGAGCGAGGCATTGCCTTTCTGTTAGATTTGTTCAACAGGATCTGGGTAGAGGGTAACCTCCCAGACTCCAAGCGAATCGCTACTGTGCTAGCTTTTCGCAAACCGGGGAGAAATCATTATACATTGGCCGGTTCCACCCGATTTCTCTAAACTCCTGCGTGTGCAAGTTGAGGAGAAATTGGTAAATGTTAGATTATCCTTTATTCTGGACAGCGGAGGCCATTTGTGTTCTGCGGAGTGCGGCTTACGCAAGTTCCATTCCACGTCGGATGCTCTGCTTCGACTGGAAAATGCTGTCTGCGAGGCCTTCCTTCGTAGACAGCATTTCGCCACGGTGTTTTTCGATCTGGAGAAGGCCTATGATACCGCATGGCGATACGGTATCATGGAGACTCTCCACACGATGGGGGCAAGGGGACGCCTCCCAATGTTTATATCTGAATTTTTGCGAGATCGTCGATTCCGCGTACGGGTGGGGAGAGCCCTCTCCGCCCCAAAAGGAGAAGGAAGAGGGTGTCTCGCAGGAAAGTGTCCTCAGTGTCACACTCTTTGACCTGAACATCAACGGTATCACCTTGGTGCTGCCGGAAGATGTTCTCGCTACGCTCTACGTGGACGACCTTTGGATCTCTTTTGGCGCGGCCCAGATGCCAACTCTGGAGCGTCGACTCCAACAGGCATTGAACTGCGTCTCTCGCTTTGCCGAAGCGCACAGGTTTCGGTTTTCTTTGGCCAACACTAAGGTGGTTCACTTCTGCCGACATCCACTGCTCCACCCCGACCCAGATTTGTTTCTCATTGGGGTGCGCCTGGATGTGGTTGAGTCGCACCGTTTCCTTGGTCTTGTATTGACCGACGCTTCACCTGAGAGGCTCATATTCGCATCCTTAGGGTCTCTTGTACCCGTGCCATGGATATTCTTTGCTCCGTGACGTTCAGCGCCTGGGGTGCTAATAGGGCTACTGTCTTACTTTTTTATCCATTTTTTTCCGTTCGAAGCTCGACTACGTATGTGAGTTTTATGCATCCGCAGCCGAGCGTCTATTGCGGAAGGTGGACTTGATCCACCACACCTGCCTTCGCTTCACGACCGGTGCCTTCCGCACTTCCCCTATTGAGAGCCTGCTTGTCAATGCTGGAGAGATGCCATTATCTATGCGCCGTACACAGTACATTACTCGCCTGTACGCACGAGCGCAGCGTCTCCCTTTGTTGCCAACGGCTCTCAAAGCATCCGCAGCTGATCTCGACATTGCCTTTGCCACCGAGAGACGCAAGTCATACCCTAAGCCCTTTGGGTTTAGGGCTAGGAAACTACTTCGAGAGCTAGATATAGCTCTCGGGCGAGTGGCGCCCCTGGTTCTGCCCAGAACGCCACCCTGGAGGGTACCACATTTGGCTATTTGTCGCCACGCCTCTGCTCCCAAAGCTTGTACTGCGCCAGGAGTATTGCGTTCGACCTTTTTGGAGCACACATCTTGTCACGCTGGAACCGTGCCAGTGTATACGGATGGCTCCAAGTCCCAAGAGGGGGTCGGTTTCCACGGAGTATCCAATCTGTTTGAAGTCAGCGGGGCTCTACCGGGCGCTGCGTCTGTCTTCACGGCTGAGTTGGTGGCAATACACCACTCGGTACGGGAGATTACGCGACTTGCCCGGTTCGGAGACCGGATCGTGATTTATAGCGGCTCACAGAGCGCCCTGAGTGCTCTCGGGGCATTGGAATCTCCGCACTTTCTGCTTCGCGATATCCATGATGCCACGGTTTTAGTGAGGCGGGAGGATGTCGAGATTATCTTCTGCTGGGTCCCTGGACATGTAGGAATTTCGAGGACAGGCGACCGTAACAGCGTTTCGCTCTTTCACACAGAGACTACATGGAAGGAATACGGGCAGCTCTTCGGACTGCTTGGTAAAGAAGATGGGAGACGGTCCAGGGGAACTTAAAGTTGCATGCTATTGCGCCGCGACTGTTCTCATGGACCTATCCTCCAATGCCGCGACGGCTTCAGGTCACTGTCTGTTGTATCTGAATCGTGCACACTCGTATGACGCATCGCCATTTAATGGAGTGCTGGCGTGCGCCCTATTGTGACGACCCCGTCGTCTCCCAGACTGTTCGGCACATTCTTGTCGAATGTCCCAGTCTGGGTGATCTTCGCGCACGTTACCTGTTCCCGTACTGGGATGGGCGGGATCGCTACCACCTGTCTCTTGTACTGGGGACGAGTGCGTGCACATTGACTAGTGGACTTTTGGTGGGAGGCCGGCCTTCCCTCTTTTATTTAACTAGTTTTTTTTGTTGTTGTTTTCTTCGTAGGTCGCACGTTCCTGCGACGAGGGTCCTTCCCCCGACGCAGGAGCTTGCTTCCTCCTTGTTACGATTTTCCCTTATTATTGTTGTTGTTATGTTTTTTCATTCAAATTTTATAGTAGCCCAGTGCTAGGATGTCGTGAGTGCGGTGACTTGTGCTCAAGGGGGTAGTCGCCAGATAGGCTCTTAAAAAAAAAACCTCATACAAAATTTAATGTATAGATATATTTGGGTGATCTTTTAAGCAAATCAAATTTCTAATTGAATTATAAATCGAAACTTATAATAGGAACTCTATTATTCATTTTTAATGCAGCTCCAGATAATCAAAGATATTGATAATAAAAATACATAATTTACTCAATCAGGTTTAATTTGGAAATTTACCTTGTAGAAAAATTGAGCCCACTTCTGTTGAATCACTTTAAATTTCTCATCACTTCTCTGAATTAATTTGTCAATATGATTAATAGTTCTTTTGTGCCTTCTATTTTTAATAACTTTTAGCTTTGAAATTACATCAGAATTACTACAAATTTTCACTGGAGTTGAATTAATTGGTGAATGGTTGATTGAAGCCACTATATCAGAATCAGACGTTCTGAGAGGGATGCTGTTGAAACTGGTTGGGAGGTTTCAATTTCTCTAGTAGAATTTGTTTGATCATTGCTTTCATCTGTTACATTTATATCATCGGTGGTGCAGTTATTAGCATATTGACAATCCATGGGAGTAATGCTGCTTATATTAATTTCTTGGTTAGGATTAATAGCTTCAGCGTTTACTGAACACTTTTTATGATGGTATTTAACTCAATCAATTCTTTTTGCTATTATTCTTAAAACATTTTTTGCAATGAACTTTATTGCTAGAAATATCTTCATATTCAGACCATAACGGCTTCTTTGGCCGTCCACCAAGAACACCATGATTTCTCCGTAAATCTGTATATTTTGGCATATTAAATATTCTAAAATAAAATATAAAAAATATACAACATTAGTAGCCGAGGTAAAAAAATAAAAAATGAAATGTAAAATTTCAAAATTTTCGACTAAATATTACTTAAAATTTAAGTTGATAACGCCTTGGAACCTATATAACGAATGCCACTGGGGCTGATTCTGTGATCTTATATTAATATTATACTTACATGAAATTTTATGTTTGTATGTTTTTCCCTTTTTTCCAGTTTTACCCAGTTTATCCAAGTTTCACCCAGTTTTACCCGGGAGAAACTGGGTAAAAGGGTCAATAGCTTTTTCCCAACCAACCCTGGGTATGGGCGAGGTCCTCCCACCAGATAATGAAATGCACATAAAATTAGAATGACATTTGCTGGAAAGCCTAAAGGCACCACGGATTGGTCTTCGTTGAAGAACGGGGGTGAGGTCAGGAAGAACGGTAATACTGTGTTTTGTGACCAACCAGCGAGCAGGGAACCCCTCATGGCCCAATGGACGGCCACCCGTTCCGCGTCTTGGAAATAGGAATATAGAAACCCACTGGGCGCGTTTTAGGACGGAAGAGTAATGTGTATGTGCGGAGAGAGGAACGAGGAAGAGATAGCGGAGTTGTGATTAACTGTGTGTGTGTTGACATCCACGGCCGGAGCAGTTTATTGCAATGCCTCAAACTCGACGCACCGCCTGAGTGGCGGCAGCCTCCGACGAACGCCGAAACATTTCTTGTCCTCTCTCTCACCAGGGATCGAACCTGGTACCCAGGAGCTACCAGGTAAGGTACGCAACTCTCATGATCCTGCCACTATCCCACAAGAAGATCCTTCCCCGAAAATAGGGGAGGGGAGGATTTTTCCAAATTTCGAGTTCTCGATTTCGCCCTAATCAACCTTAAGGGTGACCCAAAATCTCCCTCTTGGAAATTCCTTCGAGACTTTGTGCTCGAGCCTGAAATCATTGTCCTTTGAATAAAACAAATCACGTCCTAATCACGGCCCAAAATAGGGGCCATCCATATATGTGCATTGTATGATAAAGTCATGAGTGTCTACTTCCTACATGTGTCTGTATATGGAACGGCACATACAGTAGTGGCAAGGATCAAATGGTTAGGATAATCGCGGTTGTATTTTTCTACAGAAAGTTTTCCTCGATAAATAATATTTATTCAAGTAAACCAAATATAATCCTCTAGTCTACATATAGCTTTTAATAAATCCACCAAATTTTCGTTAACATAGAGACCACATTGCCTTTGTCTAGCGTTAAATAAGTTCCCCGAGTTTTCGTTTCCATAGAGACCACATTGCCTTTGCATAGCGTTATATAAATCCGCCCAATTTTCGTTACCATAGAGACCACATAGCTTTTGCATAGCGCTTAATAAATCAACCGAATTTTGGTTATCAGATAGACCACATAGCCTTTACTTTGCATTTAAAAAATCCACTGAATTTTCGTTACTATAGACACCACATAGCCTTGCATAGCGTCTAATAAATCCACCGAATTTTCGTTATCATGGAGACCACATCACCTTTGCATAGCGTTAAATAAATGAACCGAATTTTTGTTCCTATATATACTGTATAGCTGACCCACTGCATTAAATAAATAAACGGAATTTCCGTTAACATATAGACTATATGCTCTACGGATAGCGTTAAATAAATCAACCGAACTTCCCTTGCCATAGAGACTACATAGTTTTTAAGCATAGCATTAAATATATCCTGTGAATTTCCGTCGCCATAGAGACCTCATAATTCTAGAATATTTATTTATATTCACAGGTTGAAACTTTATATAAATCCCCATATTTTCTGTCTTGTTATCCTTGAATCTAAGTAAGTAGACAAGTAACCCCCCCCCTTCTTCAGCCTCTAAACATGCACATTTAATCTATTCAACTAGAATATTACTTTAAAAATAGCTTGGTGTTAGAAATTGCTGTACAACTCCAAACAATTGGCGATATGAGGTAAAAATACAGAAAACGAACACGATAAAAAAAAAATCTAGCCAAGAGATAAAAAAAAATGTAATTAACTTTTATATGGTGAAATTAAAGTGACTTTAATATAACTAAACTTTTAATGTGGTTAATAAACTCGGTTGCAGTAACAAGACAATTTTTAGTCGCGTGTGAATCTAGTCGCAAGCGACTATACATCTGACTATTGCGGTTGGTCGGTCCGCATCACCATTTGATGGAGCGCTCGCCAGCGCCCTACTGTGAAGACTGCGTTGTCCCCCAGACTGTCCAGCAAATTCTTGTTGAATGACCCAGTCTGGGCAATCCCCGCGCACGTTACCTGTCCCGGTACCGGGATGGGCGGGGTCGCTACCGCATGTCCTTTGTACTTGGGACGAGTTCGTGCACATTGACTGGTGGACTTATAAACTTTTGGGGGGAAGAAGATCATCAGTAAGAAGAAAGAGAAATAAGGTGCTAACCTCTCAATTTAACATAGTCACGCGATTTGATCGAGCGTTTCTCCCTGCAACCTACTATAATGAGAAAATAATTACAAGCCGCTGCTAGCTAGAGGCTGAAGTGTCAGGAATTTTTTAAAGCTGTCAAATATCCTCCACCGGAGATACAAATCAATTCATTTTTTTCCTTGGCTTCGATTGCATTTCTTATTGCTATGGATGCTCTGCTGTCTTGGCGGTCGCTATAATTATAGTAGTTCTAACTCAACGCTGCTCGCGGTTGATAGCGCCTCGCCTGAAAGAATAAAACTGTGGCAAAATGCTCTATTTCACATAGCCACATCACGCGTGAGAGCGTGTTCACAGGATGATGCTAAATGATGTCGGTGCACTCATACGTTTTGTGGAGATCTGCCCAACATGAAGTTCTGTGACAAGGAGATTAATCGCGTCGAAAGTTGAAAACACCCGACATTTCGCCACAAGGATATTAAGAATCCCACAAAGGGCCGAACGTTTGTTTATTTATTTGTTTTATGTGTATTCTTTGGCACTAATCCCATTCACTGGCACTCGGGGCAAATTCTTCTCCCAAGTGTCAAATCGAAGAAACTGACTCAACTTCACTACCGTGTCTTCTGGTATTAAAAAGAAATTCAAAGACGTATTGGACGCGAATGGGCGTCTCTGGCTAATAACAATACGCTAAGTGATAGATTTGCGCGTCTAGATCAGAATAACAGTAAATTATTTTTTTATTAAATAAATGAATTCTCGATGGTCATAAGCTTGAATTGCTACATTCAAAACACTTAAGTAGATCTTTTGGTTAGAAAAGGGGTAGACACTGGGTAAATCATGAGTAAGCAAAAGTTAGCCAGTCCCACTTCGTGGAGGCATTAGTGAGGGATACTCGTCATCCCTAATTCCCCTTATCAAATTCTATATTGCAAGACAAGAATTAATTGACTCTTGAAGGCGTCATCGCCATGGATGACAAACAGATCTCCTGAGAGGTGTAGGTTTCATTCCTAAGTTATTTGTGGGATGGAAGAAGGTGCCTTTTCTAACCACCTATAGGGTGTTCCGAAAGTCTTGTCCCCCTTAAACTGCAAAGTAACACTGTACAACAACAAATTTCAGTGTCAAGAAAAAAAAAAAGATCTCATGTACATTTTATTATGAAGTTGAGTGTACTGATTAGAATTGGATGACAAAAATTTCCCATCACGTAACATTTTCTTGTAAATTGGCGATTTAATTATTATACAATTGATACCGATTTCCACGATACCATAAATGTATTTCGCTACCAAAGTTAGATTTAATTTGTTCATTGTAATTAATTCATGAATATATAATGAATCAGCATGTTTGTAAGCATTATATAATGTATTAACCTACATTTTAGTATTTACTTGTTCGTTTGTAAGAGGTCTCAGGTGTGTCACGATTCAGGTTCCAGCAGAAGTCAGCCAGCATCGCAGGGCTCCATTTTTCCTTATACCTGTTTTCCATTGACGCTATATTTTAATGGAACCTCTCTCCATCTTCATCACTCACATCTCCTGCATTCCCCTGGAAGAAGGACAGATGAGAATGAAGAAAGTGTATCTTCAGTGACATATTGCATCCAAGATCTTTGGTAGCACTTGATTAGGCTCTCCACTATACGCTTTCACTAGGCCCCTTGGTGTTTTCACACAAGTCCTTTGCATACATCTTTGAATGCATGGCAGGCCGCTAGCTCAGTTTCATCTATCGTCGCCTCGAAGTCTTCGTCAGCTATAAGTTGACGAATCTGAGGGTCTACGAATATGTCTTCTTTAAATCTTGGCATCACTTATTTTAGGGGAGATCGATTCATGGCTTGTTATGTTGCAGTGCTTTGGTAAATTGCTTCATTAGGCCTCGTTTTATATGCAGTGGTGGCAAAATGATTTTCTCCTTAGATTATTTGGAGCTGCATTAAAAATCACTAATAGAGTTCCTATTATAAGTTTCGATTTATAGTTCAATTAGAAATTTGATTTGCTTAAAAGATTACCCAAATATATATATACATTAAATTTTGTATGAAAAATAGAATAAATTTCATTATTTTTGTTTACTTCAGGCGTCATAGTTTCTCGAGGTTACCATTCTGAGCCTAAAAAATGTTCTGATCTGGCCCTACTGTCCCACTTGCAAAGAAAGCACATGAACTTGGTGTATCCAGTTCATAACCCATTAATTAGGGCTACAAACTTTCAAGCCCGCACAAATTAGCCAACCACTCATGCTTCTTGAAACTTACTTATGTGGTCTAGAATATAAGCAAGGTTCTCATGTTTCTCTCTTAAAATGACTAAGTGGGCAACTGGAATTGAAGGCATTGTGTTCTCAATGTGCAACATAACCGCTTTTATGCTCTAAAGGGATGCATCTATGAATAACTTCCACTCATTTGGTCCATAGGTCAGCTCAAGGGCATTGAATAGGCCTCTGATATCATTAAAATAAGTCAAGTTGTTTTCAAAAGTGAAGAATTGCTGTAGATCTGCAGAACGCTTCCAAATATGTAATTCGAGCATGTTCATCCAGCAGGTTCCATTGTTGCAGACGTGAGGCCAGGAGTTCACTCTGCTGCTTAGTAAGCGTTAGATCAAGAACTAAATTATTGAGTTCTGGTTGGGTGATAAGAACATAAGAACATAAGAAAAGAAGGAGACTGCAAAAGACCATTCATGGCCTACACTTGGCAGCTCCTGTTCCAGTCAACACACAAAAGATTTCTTACCAGAGAAAAGTCATCAACATTGTCACCCTTTACAGGAGTTCGTCAGATCTAATCTACAATATACATAAAATGCATCCAGAGGATTATGTCCATTCATGCAACCGCAAAATATAATCTTCCCACTCCTTAGAAAAATATATACATATGTACATAAAAAAAAGTCAGTCCCATCTAGCAGCTTCATCCATATATTTATCTAATCTATTCTTAAAACTACCCAGAGAGGAGGCTTCTATCACATGCCTAGTGAGCCTATTCCATTCATCTACCACACGATTTGTAAACCAATTCCTCCCAATCTCCTTCCTAAACCTATACTTATCAAGCTTAAACCCATTGCTACGTGTTCTGTCATGTTCACTAAGTATAAGAACCTTACCCAGATCCCCTTTATTATATCCTTTTACCCATTTGAAGACTTCAATCAATTCCCCTCTGACTCTTCTCCTTTCCAATGTATGTAGATTTAGTTTTCTGAGCCTTTCACCATAAGGTAAGTTCCTTAGCCCACCAATCATCTTTGTCATCCTTCTCTGCACAGACTCAAGCAAATCAATATCCTTCCTATAATATGGTGACCAAAATTGTACTGCATAGTCTAGATGAGGCCTAACTAGCGCCAGATACAGTTTTAGAATGACTTCAGCACTCTTATTGCTTACACTCCTCCTAATGAATCCCAATATCCTATTAGCTTTATTCTTAGCATTTAGACATTGCTTTCTAGGACGAAGGTCTGAACTTACCAAAATACCCAAGTCTCTCTCACAATCAGTCCTCCCTAAAATTCTGCCATTTAATTTATAACTATTCAATGGATTATTTCTACCTATACTAAGTACACTACATTTGTCTATGTTAAACTTCATTTGCCATTTCTCGGCCCAATTGGACAGAATGGTCAATTCCTCCTGCATTACAACAGCATCAGAATCAGCCCTAATGGCCCTACCTAGCTTAGTATCATCAGCAAATTTACTCAGGTCACTACTTATACCTATGTCAAGATCATTAATATAAATTAAGAATAGCAAGGGACCCAAAACAGATCCTTGAGGAACTCCACTGCTAACACACCCCCACTCAGATTTAACTCCATCTATACTAACTCTTTGCTGTCTGTCACCAAGCCATGACTGAATCCACCTAAATATACTGCCATCGATCCCGTGTGCTTTAACTTTGCTCAGAAGTCGTAAGTGTGGCACTCGATCAAAAGCCTTACTAAAGTCCAAGTATAAAATATCATAGTTTTCATCATTATCTGCTGCTTCATACACCTTACTATAAAAAGACAGCAAATTAGTCAGACAGGATTTACCCTTACTAAAGCCATGCTGTGATTCTTTTATCAACTTATGCTTATCCAAGTGATCTCTAATATTCCTTGCTATAATAGATTCCATCATTTTCCCTACCACTGATGTCAAACTTACTGGTCTGTAATTAGACATATTTGTTTTATCCCCTTTCTTAAATATAGGTATCACATTGGCTTTCTTCCATGCCACTGGCACAATGCCACTCTCCAAGGATTTTCTAAAGATGCATGCTGTGGTTTCTTGTCACATCTAAGCTGTGCCACATATGGTGTATCTGGAGATTCTGAATGGTCTGAGTTGTTCGTGTCATCGCTTGGTAATTCAAAGGGCGGCTGTGGTACAAGGAATAACACTTGAATGTCGAACTGGGCGAATAGCAGATTGAAAATCTGAATACATGAGAGATTTCTTGCCTTTTCTGTTGCGACCTGCAGTGAAATAAAATATAATCAGACTAAAAATGGATATTGCTGGCTATTCTCACTTGCAGAAATAGTGGAAGTACAACATAGTATGTATTTTGACCTTTTTAATTGATACATCTCTTGAAAATATATTAAAGACCAGGAAAAAAACATATTGAATACCCACCTTTAAAATCTTTTAAGCAGAAGTAACAATCCGTTGAATGGTCCTTTGGCTCCCTCTAGACCATTGCTACGTCAAACATAAGGCCAGATACTTCGCTTTTCACCCAGGAAGAAAGGGAACTTATACAGCTGACACAACATATGTGAGGTGCCCTGCCTTTGTCCTGGTCACCCACTTTACACTCAAAGTACAGCTCATAAAGTTTCTTCAGATGCTTTGTCAACTGTATCTTGTCTTGTCTGAATGTAACTGATCCACATATATAACAAAAACTATCTGGGGAATTTTCGCATTCTCTAGGCATTTTAGCTCTGCCTCCTGTAAATAAAAAAACACTAGTATGTGAAAATAATATAAATAGTAACAACAACAAATATTAAATAAAAAAGTAAAAATAAGAAGCATTTATAGTAAGTTACAAAATTATGAAGCGTTACGCAAGAGTTACCACGAATTTGGACCCATATAACTAAAATAATATTCAGTAAACTTTCATAATTTCATAGGTTAGGTCGGCAAATACCTAAGGAATACCCAATTAAAATTATATTAAAATCCGTTTATAACTTTTAGAGTTGTCAGTTTCGGCCCAATCTTGTTTGTATTCAATCCCTACGGAGCCATCAGTGTATTTAATGTAAGTAAGATGGTAATTTACGAGAAACTGGAAGGTCGCAGCAAGAGACAGACGTTATATTCGTGATTTATGCAAAAAGAATACCCATAGAAAAGGTTATTCTCATTTCTGTTTTTTTTTCATTGTTGCACAGTGATAATTAGAATATTTGAGGAACAATATAATAATATCAAACACATGTACTAGGGCTAGTCTGCTAAATTGTGTAGTCAAGTCATGTCGCATATCCTCCATGCTCTTGTCAGAATGTACAAGAGCATGTGCCCATACATTTGTAATCAGCCTCTGCTCCAAACTGTAGGAGCTCAGGGCATCTGAAATAATAAAATTAAAACAATACTTACAGGGCGTGAAAGACTTTTCGGACCACCTTGTAGATAGAATGCCATTTGATAGAATGAAAAACTTCAGGGTTTGGATCTGTGTGCTCAAGAAAGCTGTTCGCCCTCGGGTTCTCTGGGCTAATATAGACCTGTTCTGCTCCAGTCACTGCACTAGCTGGTTAAATAGGCCTGACTGAAATTGTAGGGCATTGCAAGAAATTATATGTAGGTACCTGTGTGCTGAATCATTAAGAATGACAGCTTCATATTCTGATCTCATGTTCCTGAGGGGAAAACTTCTGCCCATTTAGTGAATATACAAATGAGTGTAAAGGGGTCCTGAAAACCTTTGCTAGTAATGGGAAAAAGACAGAGGCTATCGACATGGACTATGTGATATCGACTTTTAGGAGGTGTGAATTGTGTGCATGCTCGCTTTATGCGTCATTGGATTTGTGCTTATTTGCTGTATAACTTTTATCCCAATCTCGCACTTATCTGCGCATACTTTTCAACGAATCGATATCTGAAATCAACTTCAAGGTGGATCGAGCAACTAGATGGCCAAGATTACGCAACTAACTAAATGCAAAAGTACCAAACTGAGAAGTGATGTAGAGTCTAACTAAGCCTTTGGATAAATCAGAGATGATGGAGATGCGAAGAGAAGTTTATGTTATTTTATATAGTTTTAGGGAAATTGAAGCCGTCCTGCAATGAAATCAATTCATCATCTGGACACTGAGCCCCACCGAAAGCATAATAATTCTTGGTTGCACATGATGAAATGACTGGAGAGTTTAACGGGTGGGTTCAAATGATTTACCTGTATTAAGTAGTATGAAAGGAACTCATGTGACGAAACCTGCGTGTCAACCATGGTTAATGTCGCTTACGAAATAGTGTTGCTCGATGCTGGATGTCTGAAATGTACCGGATATTGTTGGTGTATTTACTCATAGTATCGAGGTTGCATACTTCTCAGGCCCCTTAGGTGCATATCTAAAATATACCAGTGTTTTCCATTCACCGTCATGAAACTGCTTTAGGACTGTTCCCGCGCCTACGTTTGAAGCGTCTGTGGTGAGGCGAAGGGGATACTCCCTTCGTGGGTACCCCTAAAGGGTAACTTCTACTACGTCCCTTTTAATTTTAGTGAAAGAGTTTTCTGCTTCATCGTTGCAAACTGAGGCGGAATTGGGACGACGTTTATTCGCGTTATTTAAGGGAAAAGAGAGGGTTACCGGCGTCCCATAGGAACCTTCTGATGATCCTTCTGAGGGGCTGATTCCAAGGAATCAACAACCCCTTAGATCGATTGTAAGATCACGCTACAATGAAGCCACTCTTAGATGTTTTCGCTGCTTGGAGAAACTACGGAAAAAACTTTGTAAGTCCAGACTTGACCTTCATCTCCTACAAAATACTCTGTTGATGATGTACACAGTCGATGTACGAAACGTTCAGATATCCCTCTTAAATGTTCCAATTCGTCGTGTTGGCTTTATTTTTTAGTAAGTACCAAAATTAACCAGAAACGGATGCAATATCTTTTAATTTCTCGCTACGTTTCGAAAACTACAAGTTTTTATCTTGAGGCTTGAATAAGTTTACTAAAGTTAATATATTTGAAGAAACCAAGAAAAGGCCAACAAGACATTGAATTATTTTAAGAGGTGACCAATTATAAAATATCAATAAAATGTTCTCTAAGTTAAAATGTTAAATATGACTTGGTAATAGTTAAATTTGTTTAAAAACTGACTCAAAAAAGTAGTTAATAAATTTAAAGTTTATTTCAGAAATTAATTAAAAAACTATAAAAGAAATTGACTTGGCTATAGTTAAAGATAATAAATTCAAACTTTGTTTTTAATTTTGTAAACACTGTAATTAATTTTTAAAATAAACTTTAAAAATTTATTAACTACTTTTTTGAGTCAGTTTTTAAACAAATTTAACTATTACCAAGTCATATTTAACATTTTAACTTATAGTACATTTTACTGATATTTTATAATTGGTCACCTTTTAAAAGAATTCAATGTCTTGTTGGCCTTTTCTTGGTTTCTTCAAATATATTAACTTTAGTAAACTTATTCAAGCCTCAAGATAAAAACTTGTAGTTTTCGAAACGTAGCGAGAAATTAAAAGATGTTGCATCCGTTTCTGATGGCTCTGGGATTTATCCTCAATATTATATATATATATATATATATATATATATATATATATATATATATATATATATATATATATATTGAAAATCACATGACGCGTGATTTTTTCTAGATGTATTTTTAAAGGCCCAAGGAAATGAAAATTGGTGACACAACCCGGAAAAACACTTAGGAGAATATCACGTGAACCAATCAAAGCTTAAGAAGGAAAATGGGAGACGTAGATATTCTCCTAAGTGTTTTTCCAGGTTGTGTCACCAATTTTCATTTCCTTGGGCATTTGAATATATATATATATATATATATATATATATATATATATATATATATATATATATATATATATATATATATATATATATATATATATATATCAGTTACGACTCGTGACATTTTTGCTTAGGCATGCAATTGTATGAAATACAGGGAAAATAAAAAATATAACGTTTCTACAAAAACTTGGCATAATTGTTACATTTTAGAATTTAGCAAGTTAGAATAGCCTTCCTAAACATTTTGAAAACGTTTTTGAAAAAAATATGAAATGCCCTGTTTAGTAATCAAAGAAAAGGGAAAACATAAAAAAAAATTTAAGAGTTCAGTTTTTTTTTTTAAATATTGGAAAAGCGTCACAAAATTCAAACTTACCTAAGATAATAGCGAAACACTAATATAGAAATTCTGCTCGTCGTGTTTTCTTGAAAAATTCTTCAATTACTGTATTTTAAAACTTTTCTCGATTCTCCTTAAGTTTTTTGAGAATTTTTTTTCTTTAATTGAAATTATAGCAAGATTAGAAAGTCAGTTTTCACTTTGAAAACTTCGTAAGTAACTTTTAATAATTCTTTTAAGAGCAGTAAATGATCGCTCAACATTGCTGTTGTTATTGATATAGTTAGAATCAAATTTTTTAACTTTTATATTTCCTGTAGACATTTGTCTATTTCATTTTCGACTAGAAATTTAAGGAGATCGGTAATATTCTTTTTCGGGAGAGATTTGTGCGAATTTAAGACACAATTCGTAACGGACACGAGGAAACTTATAAAAGTAACTGTAGATCTTTTTCAGAGATTCAAAAGCTTTTACTGGGAAGGTAACATCATAAAACAAACTTTTTGCAATCTAAAAACTCAATGAATTCTAAATTTTCTATTGAACTGAAACGCTCTTTCATTTGAGTGAGTATTTTATCGAATATGTCATCATAAAATTGACTGTACTTGTCCTTTGGGGGAAGATTCTGTTTTCTTTAGCTTGATAGTTCACCACACCTTCCTGTTATCAAGCACCACGTATCTGAAAAAATTTCGTTTCTCATTGGTGTAATTTTCGTTACAGTGTTTTCAACGGTCATTGATATATACACAATACCCATGGATTTTGTTTGCCACACATCAAATAGATATTCAGCGAAAGGAAAAATCGCAGAAAATATTTCTAATAAAAAATTGAAATCAAATGTATCGATGTTTGCCAGCAAGCCACGCGCGCTGATATTTTTTGGTAAACTCTCCTGGATTTTCAAGAATATATTTAAAAATATCCATTAAACTATCTTTATTGTCCTTAACCGTTGCAATTAACCTAGAAGAATAGTTCCATCTTGTAGGAGCTAATTTAGAGAAACGCTTTCCAAAAACCTTGTCAACCCTTGCTGTTCGCTTAGTTGAACTACTAAAAAATGATGATAAACTTCTTAATATTGAGAACAAAATATTGTAGGCTTCTAAAAGTATAACTGGCTCTCAGTACCCTCACTCCCCCCAAAATGTAAGATACCTCAGCCACTCAGCCTATCTTCTGTGTAGTTGCCAGATATCACCAGCGGCTGAATGCGTTTGCAAAATGCATGCTTTCTGTATTACATCAACAATTTAAATGATAACAACTAAATAATCTCCATGTAGAAAATTGTTGTAGCTGAGAGGTAAATATATATTTTTAATTTTTTAGCATGTTTTGCAACATTTTAACTCATGTATTTAGCTAAAAAAACTTGAAGAAGTTAGACCTTTTAAAGCGAAGGAATATACGCAACAAACAACCTTTTGTCTCAACAATAAAAACTATTTTCTGTACACAAACACAATCTTTGTAAGCTATGTGATCTCGAATAGATTGCTGGTGTTCGCAAAAGTCTTATTCTTTATAGCAATCAAGACCATTTTTTGTACCCAGATAGAAACTTTAAAAGTTGAGTTAATCTCTGCTGACTTCAAGCCAGGCTACGTGAAAATTATCATTAAAATCTTATGAAATAATGTTTGATTTATCTGCAGCGTCAAAGGCTTACAAGTTACAATACGTGATTCTGGAAGAATCGCCACTGATATATATATATATATATATATATATATATATATATATATATATATATATATATATATATATATATATATATATATATATATATATATATATATATATATATATCAGAGGCGACTCCAGGTCATCAGCGTCACTCGGGCTCATCATAGATATCGCATAAGACACATGTATAAAAGAAGTTAAGAAACGTAATGCCCACCGCAGACTTATCTGTGCACTGATAATTTAACAATCAGACAAAAATATAATTTTAATATAAAAATTACTCACTTCATTTATATATGAACTCCAATCGTTTCGGTTTGATGGCGAACTCGTATTATATCCTGTCGTGCAGCTCCTTCTTCTTGTCTATGTCGTTCAAAATGATGTTCTCGATGGAAATACGAGCCAGTGAAGACAGCCGTTCTTGGGCCATTGTGCTTCTCAGATATGAGCGGATTCTATCCAACGTTGAGAAACTTCTTTCATTAGCGACTGATGCTTTATTTTTTATATCTAGTAGTATGTCTTTCTCTATTTATAAGTTAAGGGTAAAATTAAAACAACCCTGCAAAACACAACTGATCTATACATACAAAAGCACGAAATAACAGCAATCAAATAACGACAGTAGCATGCACAACAAACATTAGCCAGAGACCGCTCTGACTGTCGCCTGTACTGTACTCTTGACAAGAGATTCCAGGTAGTCTTTTACACTTACCAGGCTCATTCGTATTAGCCCGAGTTGCTGGATAATTTCTCGTTCCTTTAAAATATAGTATAACGGAAACCTTTCATAGATTGGAATTTAAATCCTTATCTCTAGAGAAATCTATTGTTTCAAGAAAACATTGAATTTTAATTACTTTTAATTTTAATGATTATATATAGATAGCAACTCGAGCTGTAACTTCTGAGCACGAGTCAGCCCGTGAGAACGATGTCGAGAGAACCTCTGCTACGAATGATATTTTCTGAAACATGGCACCTCTAAGACGACCGCGAGACGCTGAAAAAATATGAACTGCGACCTGGCTCAATAAATGAAGCACGAATTATTGGCTGCAATTACTTACTTGAAGTCAGTGTTGGCAGAAATTAAATCAGCTTGCAAATACATGTTCACTTTACTAAATTTATACTCGGGTTAAGCCCGAACATCTCGAGTACCGTAGTCGCCACTGAGATATATATATATATATATATATATATATATATATATATATATATAGTTTTGGCCAAAATTATGGGGAAGGTATTGAAAACAATATAATACAGAGTCGAGTATATCCCATCTATAATTAGTATTTTATATGTTTTCCTTCCGCTTTAATGAGTTTTTGCTCAAATAAACATCTCTGGCCAATAGGAAAACAAGGTCTGCTGACCAAAAAGTCGCGTGCTCTCACTTTTCTGATTTATGACCTTACGACCTTCAAAACTTTCAATAATTCCATGACTAAACTTGGGAGAACCTTGGCAATTCTATCATTCGAAAGAGAATGTAAAACAACATAAGGGTTTAAAATTTCGTTAGAATGGGCCGAATAATTACAATGTTATTACAACTCCCTCCCCCCCAAAAAGCAAAACGGGGACCGAACGACATAGTGCGATGTAGAGTCGTTCACGACTAGACTCGCACGCCACTAAAAACCTCTTCTGATGTAGCTGCTGAGTTTCGGGCAGCAACAAACAAAGATATACATATCAAGACGCATAGTGAGAAGAAGGTTATTAGAAGCTGGGCTCAAAGGATGTAAGGCTAGAAAGAAACCATGACTGTCTCAGGTGAACAAGAAGAAGCGATTGTCTTGGGCAAAATAGCATGAAGATTGGCCTGATGATGATTGGGCTAAAGTTGTTTGGTCTGATGAAAGCAACTTTGAGGTAGGTGCTCCACAGTATTTCGACTATTTTATTACGCTGGTACATATTTTTATTGGATACCAAAATTTTTATTGGATACCAAAAATGATCAGTAAAATTTGTATTTCTCCTCAGACATTTGGAACCCCTGGAGCTATTTATGCTTGTCGAAGAGTTGGGGAAGCTTATGACCCAAGATGTGTTGTCCCAACAGTCAAATTAGGAGGTAGCAGTAAAATGGTTTGGGCTGCATGTCGTCTTCAGGTCCAGGATTGTGGCTCACTTGTGAGGGAAGAAGGAATTCCAACACTTACACCAGCATGGGAGACCAGGTTTATCAACCTTCCTTTGATAAAACTTTCAATGATAACATACCAGAGGGTGTAATCTTCCAAGACAATGCTCCATGCCACACATCTAGAGTCTCGAAGGGTTACTTTAAAAAGAAAGCGGTGACGTTGATGGAATAACCCCCTCAATCTCCAGACCTTAATTCCATTGAACATATGTGATCACACTTGGGCACAAGAGTGAGGGTGAACAAATGTTCGTCAAAAAATGAATTAACAGCCAAAATTCATGAATAGAGGCAGAAAATTGAGGCCACCACCTGTGCCAACTTAGTCTTAATTATGCAAAACCGCATAAAAGCTGCCATAAAAGCAAAAGGAGGACACATCAAATATTAATTATTGATAGAATATACGCAAAAATGTTTATTTGTATTATGTCAAATATGGAATTTTATGTTTTTGACTTTTTCATACCTGTCCCATAATTTTGGCCAAGGCTATATATATATATATATATATATATATATATATATATTGATGGCCGGCTTATCTTCGTTTATTGATATGGCTTCTAAGATGTTCAGCCTAGCTTTATTAACCTTTTTTTTTAATAACGGTGTTGTCAACAAGTGGTTAATAAAGCTAGGCTGAACATCTTAGAAGCCATATTAATAAACGAAGATAAGCTGTCCATCAACAGTCAAACGACAAGCTGGAATCGAACATTAATATATATAAAGGGTGTTTCAACAAGGACGCTCGAGCTTTATCAGGCGATGGTGGCCATGTTGTTAAAGCAACATCTGGCACCTCACTGTGAACTGTTAAGTAGTACTTGGCAAGTCACGATGGAAGGTTATAGCGTTGAACAGCGTGTGCAAATCCTTAAATGTTATTATCAAAATCAGTGCTCCGTTCAACAAACGTTCCGTGCATTACGTGATTTCTATCCTCGCCACAATCTTCAACAACGATGCCCATTTTTGAATGAATGGATTTGTGAACAAGCAAAATTGTCGGATTTGGGACGAAAACAATCCAGCGATTTCAGGGCAGGGTCATTTCGCGCGGCGGCGACGTCAACTGGCCACCAAGATCATGCGATTTAACGCCATTAGACTACTTTCTTTGGGACTACCTTAAATCGCAGGTCTATGCGAATAATCCGTAAACAGTTGATGTCCTAAAAATCAACATAACGAACACCATCCAGCAAATTTAGCCAGATTTATGCGACAAAGTCATCGAAAATTGGGCCTCCCGAATACGTTCCACCAAGCGAAGCCGCAGCGGACATTTGAACAACGTCATATTCCACACTTAATGCCATAAAATGTACTTTCAAATTTAAAATAAATTAAGTGCATATATCACACACAACTTGTTTTATTTACATTTAAAAATCGAACGACCTTATTGAAAGTCCCTATACATATATATGTGGAAAACTCACAAAGTATCGCGTGAGTAAGCAATAAATGCAACAAAGCCCACAGGGAAAATTAATATGAGGATTCCAAGTACTTTCGAACTTTATTTCGAGTTATTTATAAAAGAATAATAACAGTATTGAAAATTGTAATATTTATAAGGATGATACAGAGGAGAGGGAATGCCCACAAAAAAAGCAAAAACCCAATCAACAAAATGAATCAATATGAAATGGAAACCTTAGGAAGAGCGGAGATAAATACAAACTAGGATCATTAAATCAGGTAAATTCAAAAGACGGTTGACAAGAGGATTAACCGTCTTGTTAAGTAATTAGGGAGGGAGAATATCTGGGTGAGAGATTAACCTCAGAGGCCAGGATTTAAAAACCAAGGTAGAATAAGTACAAATGTTGTAAAGACTTGACTCAAATGAAAATAAATACACAGACATAAACATAAGGCTACATAGATGCACAAAAAATAAAATTAAATAGTTTATTAAGATTAATATAAATATTTAGTCTCAAATTAAAAGTTTCGACAGTGCATTGTGAATATAATTTAAAAAATAACCATCGAGTTTATATAAACCAGGACTTAAATTAAAATTGGGGAATTTATTAATAAAGGTCGATTCAATGATATTTCGTGAAATTGTATCGTTATTATGCCAGATGATTTTAGCAGAATTCCAATCAATATTGTGATTAAGATATGACATATGAACATAAAACGAGCTGCTTTCTTCGCCACGACGGGCATTATATTTATGCTGAGAAATTCATTTTTTTAAACATTTACCTGATTGGCCAAAGTAATATTTAGAGCAATCGATACATTTTACGCAATATACATTACCATTAGGGAAAGGGGCATTCTTGACTAATAGTTTAGAGATAGTATTATTATAGTTAAATACTACACAAATGCCTAGAGATTTTAAAATATGAGGGAGATAAGCAAAGGATGGATTAAAAGGAAGTACAAGAATATTCTTGTTATTAAAAGGCGCGCGAGGTTCAAAACGATAACAATGCTTTTTAGCTGAAGGAAAGAAGTGAAAAGGATAGCAAAGTTTATGACCGATGTCAAAAATTTTGGAAACTTCAGAGTCAAAGAATTCAAGACTAACCACACGAAGTGCACGGAGAAACATTGAAATAAAAATAGGTCCTTTGACTTTAATATAGTGAGAGGAGTAAAAGTGAATATAAGAAGAATTAGTTGGTTTCCGATAGACAGAGAATTTGAAACCAGAAGGCGCCCGGTGTATTAATAAATCAAGGAAAGGAATACTTCCATTCTGTTCTATTTCAAGGGTAAATTTGATGGAAGGTACAAGGGAATTAAGTTTGCTCAAAAAAAGAAAAAAATATTTTCAGAATTGGGCCACAAGCAAAACATATCATCAATATAGCGAAACCAGATTATAGGAAAATCTACAATAGAGGGGAGGAAAACCGTTTCGAAAAATCCATATATAAATTAGATAAAACGGGGGATAAACAATTATCCATAGCTAAACCAAATTTTTGGCGAAAGAATTTACTATTGAAAGTAAATGCAGGTACAGTAACTATATTTCGCCCAAAGCGTTACCCCATCAAACCCAGTATCTCCCTAGAGCATCTGACCGGCAATCAGCAGACCCGGGTTTGAGTCCCGGCCAGGAATTTTCAAAAACTTTTTTTCCCTGGCGTTATTTCTGTCTTCTCGGTAAAGGATTGCCTTAATTAGGTCGCCCTCTGCTCTCTTTGATTCTAGTGTTCTTCTAATGTCCCTTTCTCTTGCCTCTAAAAACTCTCTTTCTCTCTCTCTCTCTCTCTCTCTCTCTCTCTCTCTCTCTATATATATATATATATATATATATATATATATATATAATTAGAGTGGTTCAAAAAATTGAAAATGATATTTCTTTCTCTTCACAGGGCTAATTTTATTACACTTCCTGAAAAGGAATTACACGTAAAATTTTCTCTCTATCTCATCATTTAGCGGTCGCCCCACTTTTCGCTTTTTCTTCATCAGGTTGGTCTTTGAGGGTGTCGGGATGGCCATACGATGTTCGTGAATGAGACGGAAGATGAATTGTATCTGATCCTCATCCTTGGTCAGTGTCGCATTGTACACCTCTGCCAAGGCTACTTCTCGTTCAGCTGCGTCGTTCAACACTCTCAGGCTTTTGGCTCTGGCCTGTAAGTCATTGTACAGCTTGTCGCCCTTCCAAGTCAAAGGATCCATCTGCCGGAAGCCCTGCTTCGCTTCCTTGGCTCCCCCTTTCTTCAGGACATCAACGCGGATGTCCCTTGTGTCTTTAATTTTTTTCTGGCGTGGTTAAGCTTCAGTTAGATTTTCTGTCTTCATCCGAGTCACACAGTCGGCTTTCATCTTGTCTGGAACTCGATTCATCCTGCATGGAAAGGCCAACCAAGTCTTCCGCCAAATACCCAAGATGCCGTTGGAGGTCATTGCTCGCGGTTGCAGCGACGTTCATTTGGTTCGTATACTTCTCGAGTTCAGTCAGCATCATGATGTCGTTATGGGACGAGGGATGGCAGAGGGACTTCCGAAATGATGTTTGATTCGTTGTACCCCCTCCGAGAAACAGGGGTGCGAGCTGCAGGAACTCGCAGTAGTCTTCACACGGACGCTTTGTTTGATCAGCCATGGAAGATGCCAGATAATCCTTCATTTTGGAGCAGAGCTGCGCCAGATGTCCTTTTAAGAGGGTATCCTAAGCCACAGTGTACTCTTGCTGGTTGATAGTCAGCCACTCTTTCTGGAAACGCTTGAAAAGGGCGACTTCTAGACCTCCAGTGTAGCCATAGACGACTCAAAAGACGTCAGGGAGAACAATTTCCAACACATGATGGCGGCATGCCAACATCGCCAACTCCCTGCCAAGACCTTCATCGGGCCGGATGCATGCGCAATTGTGGAGGCCAGTGCTGCTTGCAGTTATATCGAAGACCAATCGGACTTCGTCGTAGTAAATCTTCCAAGACTCGAGCAATTCCAGACACGCTGTGGCTTGAACTTCTTCAGTACTTCGGGCAGCACTTGGAATACCCAGCAACTTCTCTAATCTTTGACCAGTTGCCAGAATCGCAACCATCTCCACTGTATTCCCTTCCATCTCCTACAGCATTTTCCCGTCCCATTGCAGAAGAAGGGGACCAGCTGCTTGAAAGTTCTTCTGCGCTTTTTCGTGTGAGTACACGACCGCCGTATCGAACTTCGAGACAACGTCAGATCAGAAATATTGTGGCCCAAAGCCTGTGCAACAGCGCCAGTGACGAACGCCGCACCACGAACTGGGAGATTGACTCGATCCAAGGCGCCTATGACTTCAGGAGATTTGAATTTGTTCTTGTGCCTCTTTGCGGTAGGACCAGATGCACAGGCTGAAGTTGAAGGTCAGTAGTCGTCTTCAATCTGTGACTCCTCTGATGATGCAGCGGTCCCTTGAACTTTGGCCTCTTGTTCGTCATATTAAGAGCAGATTCTTGGTCATTTCTCTTCCCACGCCTGGTCTCGACTCCAGATTTCTTCGCGTAGATCCCTGCAAGATGTCCTCACGCTGCATCTTGAGGAACTCCTTGTCTTCTTCGTTGGTCATGGTCTGGAGGGCATTGCTTGTGGCCACATCGAAGAGATCCTGAAGGTCGTCCAGGAACATCTTCAACTTGACACGGTTCGACTCTCGCCCACGAGTTCGGTGTTTCTTGAGTGCTTGGTATTCGTCGTGGATTCCTCGAGGTTTCCTGACACAAGCATCCGCCCACTGTGTCGGGATCCTGGCCCTCTCCCATAGGGTGAGGACCTCGCCACATGCCACGTTCAGGCCATCCGAGACGGTCTTCTTTTTCACGACGTGATAGAACAGGTACAGCGACAGCACATCTCGCTTACTTGGAAGACGCGCACATGACAACGAATCAACAGGCTTCTCGAGAAGCTAACCTCAGGGCTCGAACGAGTACTGATTGCCATAACCTGAAAATAATAAGAAAAAATAAAAGATTAAAAGTGGGGTGACTTCTAAATATCATTGTATTGTGATGAAATTTCGCACACAAGGTGAAGAATGCCACAAGAAATAAAGCATTGGTGTGGAGAAGGGATCAGTGCACTTTGAATTTGGACCACCCTAATATATCTATATATATATATATATATATATATATATATATATATATATATATATATATATATATATATATATATATATATATACATACAGGGGGGGAGTGGTATTTGAGGACATTTAATTTTCAGTTTATTACACATTCAAATTAATTAAAATACGATTTATTTTACAGAAAACTCTTAAAATAACGATAACACAAGAAATGAAAAGACATTCAGTCATAGTTGCCATACATGAAAAGTATAGTGATTTAGCATGTTTTGTTTTTTCTCTAACGGAAAAAAACTTTGACCAGGATCAAGAAATGACAGGTGGTTATGTGCAGATCCTTCTGAGGTACCCAGAATGATACACACCAAATTTCCAGCAACCGTAATGGATTTAGGAGTGGTAACTAGCGAAGGGCATGTCATGCTAACCCACCTTTTCCCACCGGGTCGTAGAATTAATGCTGCGAGATACATTAATAAGGTGCCGGGAAATGTTATCAATCCCTTGATAGATGGAGTGCGCAATGTAAGGCCATCCGTGTTTCAGCGAGACTCGGCACCTTCTCACAAAGCCCTAGTAACTCATGAATGGTTGTCAATGTTTATGATCATGTAACACCCACTATGTGGCCTCCAAATTCCCCAGATTTGAATCTTATGGAGCCCCGAAAAAAGGGAGATTAATCGACATCCTCATAATACCACAGCTTCACTGAAGGCCTTCATTGTCCAGGTCATGTCCGAAATGAATAAGTACCCTACAGTGTCAGCAGGTTAGTGGTTTCGTTACCCCATTGAAACAGTCATCAAAGCCGAAGACGCTCTTATACAAATAATGTGATTAAAATTAATTATCAAGACTAATTAGACAAAAGTACATTCAAATATATTTATTTTTGCTTAAATATACTTGTTTTATTAACATACCCAAAGCATCTTCAAATACACATCGTGCCTTGTATGTATGTATATAAACCCAAAATTAGATGCAGTGGAGGATCATATTACCTCACCTCACTAGGTTTTATACTAATCTACAGTCACTCTTACAATCTTAACTGTATTTCGTCTTTATCTTTCATGTACCAGCAACGAAGCTTCTGATTTGCATCTTCCAAACTGTGCAATAACCCCCCCCCCCCCCGGACACATGAAATACAGTAAGTTTCCATCTGGCGTTAACTTAATTCGATTTCGGAACTTGCTTAATCTCCAGTGTTGACATCTGGAAAATTTTGTGCCCCCCTCCCCTACGGCCCAACGCCATAAGGATGATCACACTATATATCTTCTTCACATTTTCACTTCTTCTATTTTTACCCGTCTCATTGCATATTTGCCTCTTATAAACTTTCTGAGGGGTACACCTTTGCTATTCCGCCTTAAATCGGAGGGAAAAAATTAGGGATGCACCGATATGCAATTTTGGCCGATTACCGATATATCGGTATCAGATGCGGCCGATACCGATATATCGGATGTACTCCTTTGCATTCAAAAAGTTTGCTGAAACCAGATTAGTCATTTATTGAGTAATTTCTCCTCACTGATATATTTTCATACTGATATATCTACTATACTCCTCAAGATAAATCTAGATGTGTAAATAGGTTTTAACAGGTTAGGAGCAGTTTGGTTTTGCACAACACTCAGAGTCCCATTTAACTTCATTATTCCCTCAGCAGTTATAGAAAGAGGTTGTGCTTTTTAAAGCATTATAAATATTCATTGAGAGAACAAATTTAAACCATGTATAGTATTTTTTATTGCAGTATTGCATTAAGCAGGATTGCTTCTTTTTGCCACAATGAAGCAATCCTGCTTAAGGAAATATCAATGGAAATTGGCTGAAAACCTTGTTATAGTTTTAAGGAATTTGGAAATTATCATTCAAGAAATGAGTTTCGATAATGCTACTGTTTCTTTGATCATCCATTTTATTGTGGCAATGCAGAATTACCTCGATTACTCAACTCGAACTATTAGTGGTATAAGGACAATGGTAAATGAGCACCAAAGAGTGAGTTCATTGAAAGATTTGAACTATACAAACGAAATAAGAAACGTATTCTTGCAACGGTTCTTGACTCACGATACAAATTGAAATATTTTGAATCAACAGAAAAAGAATATATTAAAGCTAGGATTTGTGACGTAGCTTCAAGATCGGTAATCCAAGATAATCAGAAAGATAAAGGCAATCCCAGTTCAATATCACAAGATGAAAGTGAACAGGATAGTGACGGAAATGAAACAGAACACTCAAAGCCGAGAACAAGAAAATTAAACTACAAAATTGGGGAGAACTTTACGATGAAAAATAAGTATCTGAAGTCCCTCAAACCATTTCAGAAAGTTCCCGCAGAAGTAAAAAATTAAAGAAGCTGAGTGAAACAAGGTAAGAGTTAAAAATGAATAATTCTAATTAGTTTATAACTTTTTATGTACTTAATAGTTTGTTGCCCTGTGCTCAGAACCACACACAACAAAACACTGTACAGCAAACAACCACCAATGCCAACAACACAACATTCACAGACTGAGGTATATGTGTGATAATCCATGTTTGAAGCGGCTTTCGTTAGGAACAACGGGCTGCTCATTCTGTCAGTCTGAAGGTCAAAGACAACAACACCGTGGTCACAAATGCTTTCTCTGAGTTTATATTTAAAATGCATAAAACTAATATTTAATATGTTCTCTCTTATATCTGTGACAAGTAATATAATCATTTATATACCGTATGGATATTGAAGTTATACTTCTTGGTCAGTAACATCTAAAACAAAAAAAATCTTAGCTGCGATTACATTTAATCATTATAAACACAAATCAAGCCCTTTAGGTAATTTATTCTAATTAAATAATGCATATAATTCTAATCAATTTCCAGATTTTGCAGGCATTTAATTAAAAAAAAACTCTTTTCATCATGAAAGAGAGATCAGCCTACTTCAGTCTTCCTTCACTAGCACGTACAGAATGTCCATTCAACCGATGGAAGAGCTACGAAGAAACATTCCGTTTGGGTTTCCTTCCAAATCTTGCTAAAAAATACTTATGAGCGTCACCTTCTTCAGTTGCCGGTGAAAGGCGATTCAGCACAGGAGAAGAAATATACGCGTCAACGAGAAGTATATTGACGCCCGAACCTGGAAAACAACTGCTTTACTCTCATTATAACCTTAAAGTATTTGATTTCCAAGTGTAAATTTTAAGTTCAACTTTAAATATTTTTCAATATCAAGTACCTTATTATTAAGAATTGTTTAGTGGTAATAACATTTAACTTTCAATCAATCTAAATTTCTAATTAATACTGACTTTTCATACCATATAATAATTAATATCAACATATCACACAGAACTTTCTCCCTTAAGATTAAAAGGGGAAATATGAATAATCCTAAATTATAATTGAAAATCACTCGATACGGAACAGAGGAATGTGATAATGCAACGATAAAACATACGGAATATGCAGCAAGTCCAAGTCTAATACAAGCCACTGAGATTTAAGGACTTGGTGGTAATCATTGAAAAATCAGTGATTTATTGACGAACACCAAACACTCTTCTCTATAAAGTACGCAACGTTGAACTTAAGTGGTCTTGAAGTTAAAAAAATTTTAATATTAGATATCGGTTATCGGCCGATATTTGCTTAACCGATACCGATATATGGGTGCATACCCTAGAAAAAATCTAGTCTCCTTTTCGTTGTGAGATTTCAGAATTGACCCTTATTCATTATGAGTCGATTTACATAAAATTCAAGTAAACCTATAATTTTCATGTAGTAGAAAATGTGAATGTATAAAGTAAACCAAAATACATATTATATATTTATTCTTTGCAATAATCTTTTGTTTTTTGTCTTTTAACAGCTATTTTCAATAAAATAACAACACTAAATTGGTATAACGAACTGCTAGACCACGTATATTGATCCCTTATAACAGCTATCTCATTAATATAGATAACAAGGTGCACAATACTCAAATGTTAGCGTTAAACAAGATCCACAATTTAGAATGACAAAATTATGGGGGAGATATAGTCTTAATGTACATAACTTACTGCAACGGCATTTATGTATATGAATCTCTAATGCATCTTGACAAAGTTATCATGTTTGTATACATATACCAGGCAATGGCTTCGCTACTAAGATTAAAATTTAAAATCTTAAAAAAAAGCGGTCATGATTAAATTTTTATAAAGTTTCTGAACTTCACCAATTATAATAATTTTAAAAAAGGAACTCTAAACTAAATTTCCCCCCTTTCAAAATATCACGTTGCTGAAATATAGTTATAGAAGATATATAAAAATAAATTTTCTGAACTTCATCATTTGTAATTCTTTGAGTTTTAAAAATTCACAAAATTTCGATACTTATATTTATTTTTGAACTTTGATAAAAAAAACAAGTCATAACCAAACTAAGATAAAATTATTATCCAAATACTCAAAGAAATCCCCTTCTTAAATTATAGAGTTAGTGATGATACCGATAAAAAAATTTAGTAATTGTAACGTGATTAAACGTACAAAAAACGGCAGAACCTGATTTTATAACGACCACTAGACACCTATGTATGGTCATTCTGGTTGCTACTAGTATTAAGTATTAATATACCAATGCCTTTAGTTATCATTATTATTTTTTGACAAGGAAAACTTGAATGGATCCTGGTGGGATAAAATGATTGAGAGAAGAGGTATTATTTTAATCGGGTGAAGAAGGAAATTCGTATGATAAACGAGGGCATTTATATTCATTAGGGAATTGAGCGACGAGTAGATGAAACAAATGAGGGAATAAAAAGAACGTGTGTAACTGATGAACATGAACACCTTGGGGGAGGTACAATTAAAATGTGTTGGTAGATGAGTTTAAATGATGAAGGTAGATGGTGGGGATAGATGACGAGGGTATATGAATAAGGTAGATGCTGATGGTAGGTGACGAGTGTAAATGATGAGAGTAGATGACAAGGTAGATAATGAGGGTAGATGATGAGGGTATATGAGGAGGGATATGATAAGGGCAGATGATGAGTGAAATTATGAGAATATATAAAGAGATTAAAGGTATATAATGAGTGATATGATGATGGTAAATAATGAGGGTAGATGATGAGTAATATGATGAGGGCAGATAAGGAGGATAGATGATGAGTAATATGATGAGGGCAGATAAAGAGGGTAGGTGATGATGGCAGATAATGAGGGTAGATGATGCTATGATGAAAGTAGATAATGAGGGTATATAATGAGGAGATAATGATTTTATATGATGAGGGTAGTTAATGAGAGCAGATGATGAGGGTATATGATGAGAGTATACGTTGAGGGTATATGATGATGTTAGATGATTAGGGTAGATAATAAATTTAGATGATGATGGTAGATGCTGATGTCAAATGATGAGGGTTACAGCTTGTTTCGTGGTTTCGTCCGTCCAGGAGCTTTTCTCGAGAATACGAGGGAAGGTTGTTTCTCAATAATCTATCAGTACTCTTTCACGGTCAGTACTCTCACGTGGTGACACCTACAAAGTGTATCTATTTTTAAAGAGACAAACCAACGGGGCATATCCGTCATAACGTGTTTTTTTTTTTTAAATCGCCCCATAAAGTGGTGAAGTTAGGGGAAGGGAAAATGAGTTGCGGCCACATTCTTCATGTAAAAATTCATCCCTTAATAACATTAATTCATCCTGACGTGGTCTGAAGCAGTGCTAAAAAATAATATTCATTTGTTAAATTTAGAAATTCGCCTCTTGCAATTTACGTTTGTAGTTGCTTCTTTCATGCCTCGTCTCATTTTCTTGCGATTTTTATCAACTGTTTTCCGGATGTCCGCAGCAAACTCTGGAGCGTCGAGGAACTCGTAAAGCGGAATTCTCATCCAAGGACTTCTTATATTCAGATCTTAAAAGGAGAAATGAGAGTTTGGACTTTAACTTTAAGAGTTATATTTCATGACGGTGTGAAAAAAAATGAATATTAAAATAGTGATTACATGGGCTTACACGACAAGGGATATCTTTGAAGAAACCTGAACTGTAATTACTACTGTTACTCTTGATAATAATGATGATAACAATAATAATTGCAGATAGTTTAGTTCTTGTAGTTTACTATGAACAAATTGTTAATTTATTGAAAGGGGACAATATGTGTATATTTATCTCTCTTTCTCTCTCTCTCTCTCTCTTTCTCTCTCTCTCTCTCTCTCTCTCTCTCTCTCTCTCTATATATATATATATATATATATATATATATATATATATATATATATATATATATATATATATATATCCTTCGGTGACCCTTAATATTAGCTCTCGACCTTTTCCAGATGCTTTCATCATATTATACACAATCGATTATATTATTTATATCTTTTCATGACTCGGAAATTGTATGGGATCCTCTCATAAATCAGAGCTTATTATTTATTGAAATCGCCGCTCGGTAGCCGTACCGGAGGGACGGTCAGCTCGTTCCTCTCTCCTTGGCCAAAAGGAGAAGAAACGAATTAAGATTAGCTTGTCGCAGACGCCAATTTTAAGCTATAACTGCTAAATTAGTCTAAATGAAGTTAACGGTAGGAGTAATCAATGTAATCAAAAATGGGCTCTGATTGAGATAGGTTTCTATACACATGGCTGCATTGGTTCGTTTTGGCAGCAACGACCATAATTGGTTGGGCGAGAAATCTATTTCTTGCTCGAGGATGAAACGAGGGGGTGTAGGATGCTCCTGGCTACCGTGGATCAGATTTGAGAGTTTCTTAATTAGTTCCTACTCCCCCTCCCGGGACCCTTTGCCCTGTCATCCTGTGCTAGAGGTGATTTTTATTTCCCGAAATAGCCAGTGCAACATTGTGGGAGGAGATCATTTTGAGAGTCTGGGGTGGGGTACATTTAAGGGATATCCGGGATGAAATTACAGATGTATGGGCGTGCACATAAGTGCATGGCTCCATTCCCCCATGTGTGATCCTTCATTTCAACTAGTTTTCACAAAATGCGGCCCCTGCAGTCACCCGGGAGCTGACCATGGAGGGAGATTTAGTGAAGTGTGCAAAATCTTCTCCACTATTAAAATGATTTCTCCCGTCCTCCTTCACCGACCACGCCTCACCCTCTGCAACGCCCATGGGAATTGCCCTGGCAGGACTCGGCCGGTCAGACATCATTCCTACGTGGTTATGCATTGGCAGTCAAGCATCCTAAGAAGAGATTCAAGACCGAATCCTCGTTTGAGGGAGGTTCGGGTTGTCCTTGGCAGCTGGAGGGATGGGTAGATAATGTAACGGTATGCCATTCGTCTGCCATACCTTTTGCATGCTTGGTCAGTTCGCCAAGAATGCAATTATCCTAACCGTAAAGCGAAGTCGTTTTATCAAATGAGGATTCTACCACCCAAGTGGGGCAAATTGTCCTCCGAGTCCTACCTATAGATTGCTTTACTTCATCTTAAATTGCATTCGGATGATTTCTTGAAGTACCGCATAAGCCGGCTAGCGACCAACGCCATTAGTTCTCTCTCAGTGAATAATAATAAACTTTCCAAAGGCCTCGAACTGATATTTATAGCTGTGCAATCGCCTCTCGCTCGCAGACAGTTTTTGTTTTTAGAAATTATAATTTCCCTCGTAGAGTGGCATTTGAAAGACAAATTTTTTTTAGTTTTGGCTCTCTCTCATGCGACCTCCTATCGCTCAGGAGAGGGATATTTTGTTGCAGACTTGACAAAGTCTGACAAAGAGCTCAACGACGAAGAATTTCCTGAGTATGTCTAACAAGGAATGCTTAAAGACCTTTTGGATTTCCCTTTTATATTCATATATACAAAGAAAAAGTTTGTTTATTTGTTCGCTATAGGAAACCAAGTGTGTGAACTTGTAATTTTATACATAACTTCGTAATCAAATGAGTTTACATTGTTTGTGTGATTTACTTTGTATTTCCGGCAGGATTTAAGGTTGAAATTAACAATTAATTGTAAATTACAACTCCATAGAGTTTACTTCCAGCTACCAGATGTCATATAAAACCTTGAATTTTGTCACTAGACATTTATAATTAACCAAGACACTGCCATATATAAACAAATTATGATAACACATTCTCTGTTAAAATAAAAGGATCAATGAGAACCTCCCTGCCCAAAAAAACTTTAAAGAGTATTTAGTAAAAAAAGAGGTGAGGTTAGGAGAAGTTAAAATTAATAACGATATACATGGTTGTTTATGGTTGAGGAAGTGGTGAGTTGTAATATTAAAGTCCGTAGTGTTGCCCTTGAACAAGAGTGAAGTCTGAAGTATCTAGGATGTGTCTTGTAATGAGGGTGGTACAGGCGAACCAGAGTACGACCACAACATGTGAAATGGTAGAAAAGTTTAGGGGTGATTGAGTGAATGATTTAGGTTTTTAGGGTGAAATGTGTCAGGAAGCTGCGTGAGAGTAGGTTGGTGTATGGGAGGGAGAGTGAGGTGTGGGAAGAGAAGGAAAGATCTAGTGTGAGAGCAATACCAATGGACAACTTGAGAGGGATGTTTGGTGTGCGAAAGAGAGTGAGGACCGACTGTGTAAAAGATGTTTATGGTGTGTATTTGACTGACGGAAAGTGTTCTGAGGTGGTGTGAAACATGTGTTAAAAGGAAAGATGGAAATGGACTCGTGAAGAGAATATACGAGAGTGAATGTGAGGGTGTAAGAAAGATTGGGAGGCCGCGTAAAAGGTTGGAACATGATGTGAATGACTGCGTGAGGGAGGGACTGCTCACTGAGGAAGAGAAAATGATAATGTGTATGATAGGTGTGCGTGGAGGAGTGTTTGAGAGGGCGTACTAGGGTCTCAGCGATGACCCCTGACGAGATGCTACACCCCCTGCCCCTCCCACATCCATGGGAAGGGCCACTGGGCGTGATATAGCATAAAGGGCGGATGAGGTGACTATTTGTCAAGCGGCGTTGATGCGCACCTACCTCACTTATGAGGAAATGATTTTTAACGACGAATCGTTATAAACATCATCATCCGCTCCCCCTCAAAAGTAGTGTTGTCACACATCAATGTCACGACTGGCATGCCTGAACTGGTGGGATCATCCCTGTCTTGATTGGATTGTCTATCGGTAGAAGATAGCGTGGGTGATTTGCTCGAAGTGCGATTGGTACCATTAAATAATAATAACCCGAAGTGTAGGGTTTTCTATTTTCTACAAGCAAGTAATGGTTGATCTCGTCCTCACGAAGAGTTAGAAAGGTGTTTTTAGAGGGCAGCTTTGAGTAATGGCTGGCCCCTATGGTGAGAGGCTTGGCTGTGACTGAATTTTAGATGCCTTTTAGTGGTTTTTATTAATATATTATTACAATTATTATATTATTTTGAGACCGATGCGATCTATTTAATATTAAGCTCCAGATATTATGGGGGTTGCATTGGCTGAGAGGGCTGAAATCGAACAGGTGGTCGTTTTTTCGAATTCTATGGTTTCTCCATCCAGCCCTATAGATTGGTCTTTGAAATTTAGGGTACCTTTGCTTCCCTGAATCATTTTGACCCTGGTTTCAAATATCTGTTTCGATCCCTAATACCTAAGGTTGACACCTTTCCTCCGTGAACTAACCTCAAGGAATTGCATAAGCTTGGCTTAATATATCCCTCCCCCTACAGCCCCTTTCAAATCCGTTCTTCTCTATCTGCTTTCAAATAAAACTCCAATCTTAAAATCCAAATTTTTTTCCCTTCCCTCAATTAGAACTAGGGTCAGTTTCTCATCTATTATGCCAACAGGTTCTTAAACACAAGAACTATAAGAACCAGAGCGGTAAACTAACAAGAAACTAGTCAAATTGGTGTGTTATTTTTTCCTTATCCAGATGACCGGTCAATTGAATATTCTGTTTCCCGAGGGCTCGGGAGAGGGCCGTGAAAGAATATTAATTGGTTGTCAGGTCTTGAGTAGACGTAGAAGAGAAAACACTGGCTAATTTACGGGATCCGAAAACCGGTTTTTCTGGATAATGACCCTGGGAGGGAATATATTATTTTTCTGAAAATTCTTCCATTACAAATCCAGGGGCAATTTGTAAATTCTGAGCGGATTTTAACCCTAATTTCGACTGATGGCAACAAAATAAAAATTGGCGTAGAGTTTACCATCATTCTGAACTCTTTTTAAAGCTTTTTATTTCTCCGCGGGGGGTTTGTAGAATTTAAACGTGGGGGTCCAAAGCAGAGGCATTTAAATGACAGCCGTCGTTAATTCGACCCTAATTGGACCAGTTACTTGCATACCTGATATAGCTTAACTTCGCTGTAATCGGAAGCGGTATTTCACTCCGCTCGGTCGGACGTAACCAGGTGGCTAATCCAATGGGGGGATATTTACGAAGACATCGTGATAATAAGCGAGCCTATTTTCCTAAGTTCTCAAGAACAAGTTCGTACAAAGAGAAGAGCGCTCGACCTTACGAACCAGAACCCCTTTAATTGGTATGTGATCTCTGAGTGGGCCTTTTGGATTTCGAAGCCTCGGTACCGGGTTCGATCCTCGATGAGGACACAAAATATTTCGGCTTTGTAGGGAACTCCCGCCAATTACGGCTGAGCACCCTATCTGGATCATCCGAACAGACAGTTTCTTATACATACGCCATCACGCATAGAACGAATTACAACTCAGCTGTCGCATTTCCTTCTATCCTTAACGCACACGGCGCATCACTCTTCCGTTTACCGAACCCCCCTGGAAAGCGGGGGTGCGAGTGGCTTTCCTTGAGCAACGATGAGGTTCTTGTTTACAGGTTGGGGGCAAAACACTATTACCTGCATCCCGCTTACACATATTTCTGCACCTTACCTTTTAACGAGGCCTGGTTCTGTTCCTTTCCAGTAATTTTCATACTGTTTTTTTTATGTTGCTTTAATTATCTGGTCGGTGGCACTAATAATTAAATAAATTAAGGGTAATGAGTACAAAGAAAGTACTCTTGATTCATTTGTGAACTACTCTCATACACCTTCAAAAAACCTACACCATTAAAAACCACGTTCTTTCGTGCACCTTTTGATATCCTCCTTAAACATAAATGCATCAATGTAGATTACTCGTCGTAAAAATGTGATTCCTAGCGCTTTCTTTTATTTATCAAGCTCGTATTCGAAAAAGAAATGAAGGCTGTGGAAAGGCGAAAACGCTTGTAATCCTATTTTTTTATTTTTCTTGCAATTTCGTCTTTTTCTTCTTCACACTCATGAAAATTTTTCCCTTTCACCTTCGAAATCTCACTTTTATTTAGATCATAAAAAGTCATTTTGTCCCTTAATCTCGAATTTACCTTCATAAAATGACGCACGATGACAAAAACCATCGATGTCTTTAAACCGACGATATTTATCAACGCTTTCATGGTGCGAGGCAAAGAAAAACAACATCCTACTGTTTTCTCTTGACGTCTCCTCTTGTATTGAAAGTTGTTAAGTTAAATGAAAGTCCTCAGCGACCTCTCAATGCTAATGAACTATGAACTATGAACGATGTAAGTGGGTAGGTGTGGGTAGGGGATAAAGAAATGGCGTGGGGACAGATAGCTGAAAATAGACAAGTGGTGAAAAGAGAAAGAAGTGTGGTAGTGTGCAAAGAGATGCTTAGTGCCTGGTGATCAGGCCTATCGCTTTTAAATATTTTCTTGTTTTGTGGTTCTTTTGTTGTCTTCGGGATAGTTTATATTATTGAGGCGTTAAAGCCAGTTGTCTTCATAAATTTAATGTTCTTGGATATGTTATGCGCATTTGCTGTTGTAGTAAAAAATTCCTTTAATCACTTTAGTATTATGCTACACCCTTAGTGTTATTTTTTTTGTATATCTTGTAGTGAGAGTAAATCATGTCTTAGGTTTTTTCTTTGATGTCTTCTTCATTATAGTTGGGTCTTCATCGGTAAATTATTGTAGAAATTGGTGAGGTTTAGTAATTTGGTATTCTTTTCTTGGTTGGTTTTCTTGGTTTAGGTAAAAACATTCTTATTCTCATGCGTAGAACGGCACTTCTGCTCCGCCAGCTAAAAGCCCAGCGGAGCTCGGAAATCTGGCGCGACTAAAACCTCTTCTGTCCTAGTTAATCATTTGGACGATATCATCGTTCAATTATCGATTAACCAGTTCCTGCATATTCCTTGTCCGTTCTTCTATGGCAACGTCAATGGGACTTAACCCCACCTCCCAGTACAGCCCTTCCTGGCATCTTCTTTCTCGCCTGTATGTACCTGTAATTAGGTACACACATTTGTTCTGCACCACTTGTAGTTTCCTCTTTTGTGTCTTCGAGACACACGAGAGAGCGGAAGTGGGGTATATCAGCGTCGATCTTACAAGTGCATTGTAGATCTTTTTCTTATTGTTTTCATGGAGATTAGTAAACATGTATAGAGTTTTTTTGACTGCATCTGTGGCCTTGGTTATTCTTTCATGGACGTGCTTCTTGTACCCGGTTGAAGTAATCTTCATTCCGAGTATATTGCATTCCGTGGTGTAGGAATAGCATCTATCCCCCACCCTGACATCGTATAGTAGTCTCCTGCCTATGGGGACTACTTTGAACTTTTCCTGCTTCGTGCAGATTTTCCACCGGGCCTAGTAGGTGTTAAGGTTTTCAATTTCCGCTATTGTCATACGAGCTTGCCAAGGAGCATTCCTCCATGGACAAGTGATTATATGGGTGAAATCATCCGCAAATTGAATGTTGAGGCAGGTGTGACTTACAGGTGCTGGGACATCAGCGCTGTAAATCAAGTAGAGTGTGGGGGACAGGCACCCCCCTGTGGGAGGCCCGCAGTGTGCGGAAACTTTGGGCCGTCCGTGCACCCTAAACTGATATACGCTGCTCTCTCCATAACATAGTCACAGAGAGTTCTTTCTAAGTTTTCACTTAGGCCCAGTCGTAAGATCTTGTACTGTATTCCCCGTTGCCACACCTTATCAGACGCTTTTGATACATCCCGATAAACAATGTCCACGTAACTTCTTTCCCGTTTTGCTTGGGCTAGCTTTTTCGTAATGATGTTAATCGTCATCTCCGTACTTTGCTTCCTCCTAATCCCGAATTGATATGGGTTGAAGAGGGAATTCTCCTCCAGGTGAGACACCAGTCTTCGGTTGAGGATCTTCTCGAAGAGCTTCCCGCCAAATTCTAGAAGTGAAATTGGCCGGTAGCTCTCCTTCAACGTTGGGTCCTTTCCGTGCTTAGGCAAGAAAATCATCTTAGCCGTTTTATAAGCATCTGGAAAGTATCCCGTGTTCAGAGAGGCGTAAAATATCCTTCGCATCCCTTTGATGTCATTGGCTGGTGCCTTTCAAAGTTTAACTTTGTAAGCCCCGATTGTCCTGAGGCTTTTTGTCGGAATGACTGGAGCGCGCCGAATAGTTCTTCTTTGGTAATCTCGGCGTCTCCGTCGCGCTGTCTATCCACCTGGTGGTGAGGGTGCGTCTTGTGTATTTGGTCGTTAAACTCGTCTATGATGTTGCTTTCAAACCTAGGTCATAGTCTTTGTTTTCCTCCTCAGTTATACTGAAGAGTTTTTCCCAATAACTTTAGAATAGCTCTTCAATGCTAATGCCTTTATGAGTTGCTGTCAACAGGATAAAATAATTCTTAGTTTGTTTCGTGTTTTATTTCATGTCCTTTGTGTGTTGACTTTTGGCGTGTTTGTGTCTTTTTGTTGTGTTTAGCGTATATTTGTGATCATTAATTAATCTTTTGCGTATCCGTAAAACACCAATATTGATATAAACATGTTTATGATGGAGAAAAACTAGGTTGATGACTCTTTCCTCTTTTGAGTACATGGATTTGTAAGGGTAACTTATCCATGAATAATGCCCCCTTCATTAGAAAATTTTATTTGAAATGAGAGGTAACTTTGTGTAATCCAATGAAGAAAGGCCAAGTAGTATGAAAAAAATAATGTACAGATATGTGAAAGAAGCGTGAATGAGGAGGAATGGGTTAAATGTTAGAGGCTGAAAAAAATAGTATAGCAGAGTCCAACCTAGCATATTGGGGTTTGGAGTGTGAAGCTCAGTCTTTCTAGCATAAGTGGCTACATAGACTTAAAAGTTAGGATTCGAACCCCATCGATACTGCTAACTTTGAGTTTGGTACTGAAGGAGAACTTGTCAACCTGCAGGTCATCTTCAGCGGTGGTATCGCCCTTCACTGCGTCCATAAATTATTCCAGTAAACACCGATTCAGTTCAATACAAGAGAGCTACAAAAACCCTCAATCAACAAAACCTACATCAACATACTCTCTCACATATAGAGTCATGCAACATCGTCATTTAGGTTGAACTCGGCAATGATAAACTAATATAAACATCCTCATTAACATCAACAACTGCATTACCCACAAATCGGGATATGTGCTCATCATTACCACCAAAGAACTACCACCGACCACCATTTTATGCCCTATCAAACCCCAATCCACCTCCCCCAATCGCGAAAATTGACCTTTGATAGCCCCGAGGTGCTATGCAGCGCTTCGACGAATCAGGGTCAATCGCATCAGGCCGCAAGCACGCTCCCAATCACATTTCACGCTCTCCGATCATACACAATATCACCCACCTGCACCACCCTTTCTCTTAAATACCCATTATCATAACCAAACCAACCTTTTACACGTCCTAAAACTTTCTTAAAACCCTGACATTCACTGTCCTATATTCTGTTCTCAAGTCTATTTCGATCCATTCTTGCTTCATGCCCATTCCAACTCAGAACGTTCGTAGTCACAACCTCGTTCATACTCCTTTTCCACACCACAAACAGCTTGTTTCCGTTCGTTCACACATAAAAAAAATAGTGAAACGAGGGGATCACATCGCCCCCCTCCCCAATGTTTAAACCAGTGCTTGAGGAGATTTTTTGTCCTTGGGATTGGGATCAAAAGGTAATGGGAATTATTGGAAGGGACTTGAGTCGCTTTTGCTTTGCTGAGACACAGCGAATTCTTTGACTCAAATTCAGAAGAATTGCGGCGAAAGATAAGAAAAAGATGACAATCCAGATCCGCAATTGGACTGAAAATGAGCTTATAAAAGATCCCAATAATGGTCAGTAGTGTTTCAGAAGATATATATATATATATATATATATATATATATATATATATATATATATATATATATATATATATATATTTATATAGATAAAGAGAGAGAGCGAGAGAAAGAGAGAGAGAGAGAGAGAGAGAGAGAGAGAGAGAGAGAAATAGAATGATCGATCAACTTTTGAACACAGTAGGAGAAAACGACTGCTTGGGATACCTTGGGACTTCCTTCGAAGGCAGCAGGAAAGCAGAAATCAGTAGGAAAAATGAGTCTGTCGAGCGGTAGGAAAGCTGAGCACAATCTCCACACGTCACTTTGCTTAAGAATTCAATCAATGCATCGTAAGTTGTGGAACTTGGAGACGAAACACACAGAAATGGAGAAAAAACCTCAGAGGAACAAAGAACGAGACATGTTAGGATTAACCCGTAGGAACCAGAAAAGAAATACTCGTACGTGGCCAACAACGACAGGTAAAAGATGTAGTTAAGAGAATAAAAAGTTCTGAAATGGAAATTGGGAGGATACATTGCTAAAATAAGCTACCGAGAATGTAGGAGGACATCTCTAAACGAGAGAATTTTATAGATTAATATGCCCAGAAGACGACCTCGCATAAAGTTGGTGGTAACTGGCTTATGATATATATATATATATATATATATATATATATATATATATATATATATATATATATATATATATATATATATATAATGTGAATTAGAGACGTTAAGATAATCCACGAGGATATTGCTTAGAAGTGGTCAAGAAATTAATGTCGTTTTAGAAGGAAAAAAATGCTTCTTTGCTTTATTTAAATTGTTCAAATGTACAACAATTGCAACGTTTAAATGTTCACCAAATGAAACGTTTAATGTTCACCAAATGAGACGTTTTAAATGTTCAACAATTGCAACGTTTAAATGTTCACCAATTGCAACGTTTAAATGCTCAACAATTGAACGTTTAAATGTTCACCAATTGCAACGTTTAAATGTTCAACCATGCAACTTTTAAATTTTCAACAATTGCAACGTTTGAAGGAAGTTCTTGAACAGAAACGTCCTTCACTAGTCAACCGAAATGGTGTTCTCCTCCTCCTCCTCCTCCATGTCGATGAACACACCCACACGTGGCACGCTTGACCCAAGGAAAAAAATATTGCGTTAGGTTGAGAAGTTCTTCCTCACCGTCCACATTCACCGAACCCTACACAGTGCGATTGCCACGAATTTAATTCATTCCACCAACACATAAATGGCAAAGTTTACTCCGAGATGGCGGTGGTAAAAGATATCAAATCTTACATTTCATACAACCCGAATGAATCCTTCAAGAAAGGTTACCACGTCATACTGAAACGATGGATCGCAATGCCAATAATAATGGAAGCTCCTTTCCTGAATCAATGCGTGGTTGTTGTGGTTTTTTATATAATAAATATGATTTTATTTTCTTTAAAAAAAAACAACGATATAATTTCTGGCCAAACTAATAATAAGTACATGCATAAAAAGTAGGTTCATAAAGTTTAAAAGTATAAATTTAGTTTAAATCATTTTTATTAATTAAAAATTTACATATCGCGGACGCACTCGTAAAAATAATGTGCCGTTTTGGAGTATGCAAAAGACGCAGAGAAGTTATTAATTATTCCAGGTCACTTCTACATATTTATGCATCTACGAATATTAAAGAAAGGCGTTTTATTTTCAACATCGGGCAGGATATTCAACTCGTCAAACTTTTAATATGTAAATATGTACCCATGAGCAGTTAATTTTATTTCTTTGTCACATACCAGGAAGGTCCAAAAGTTCTCGGCCTAACCTTGATGAAATTTTTAAAATGTGTTTAAATGTGTCAATTCAAGATCTTTCAGGCCTGAACAGGAAATGCGGAAGTTTTTGTTTATTAAAATACGTTTCCGGATTTGGGGTGAATATTATTCACTTTGCAGTAAGCCCTGATTTAAAGATTCGAATATTGAGCATAGAGCAGTGATTAAATTTCCCACGAAAGGTGTTAAACCGAATGAAATTAGGCGCCGTTTGGATGATGTGTACTCAGTCAGGTTCTTTCCCCTCTTACAGCCCCGTAAAAAAATGGGCCTCGTTATATCGTATGAGTCGGAAAACATTAGAAGATGATGAACGTTGTGGACGTCCAGTGACTGCCATATCTACTCAAAAAATTGCGCGTGTGAAGAAAAAGTAAATGATGACCGATGTTTAAAAGCAAAGGAAATAGAACAGCAATAGCGAATGCATCCAAAACAGCTGTCCTCAGAATTTTACATGATCATCTTAATATGAAGGTGAGCTCGAGATGGGTGCCCAAACTTCTTTCTTCAGTCCAGAAGGAACCGCAGGATGGAATGTTGCAGAGAGTTTTTAGATGCTTGCCGAGGTAATGAAAGAGAAGTTATTAGTCCATTGTAACTGGAGATGAAACTATGGTGCTATAATATGATCCTCTATCAAAAAGGGAATCAATGGAGTGGCGTCGCCCAGGAGAAGCACCCCCAGAAAAGCCAGGGTGGCCCCTTCAACAAAAAAACTTATGGCAACTGTTTTGTGGGACTGTGAAGGAATTTTGATGATTGATCTTCAAAGAAAGGAATACGGTGGTAAAGAGTGACTATTATGCTTATTTATTGCATAAATTAAGAGACTCCATCAAAGAACAATGTCGCTGGAAGCTCAATAAAGGAGTCAGACTCCTCCATACCAATGCTCCAGTGCACACAGCGGCAATTGCAAAGAGGACCATTCTTGATTTCGGTTTCACAGAATTGAACCACCCTCCCTACACTCCAGACTTGGCCCCCACTGGTTATTATTCGAGTGATGATGAAGTCAAGTCAACTGATTTTGAGCATTTTCAGTGCAAAGACAAAAACTACTTTTACAAGGAGATTAAAATGCTTATTTCAAGATCTAATAAGTGAATTAACCTTTTCGGGGACTATATTAAAAAGTAATAAAATGAGTTTTGACATTTTATTTTCTTAACCTATTTGGGCCATGTAGTGATTTTTTCCGCTGGTGAGAATGATTGAACTCTGACATAAACCTGATACCAAAAGGCTGGAATAATGGTGTATTTTTATTGTGTTTACAGATCTACTGTATTGCCACTGTAATTTATTTTTAGCTTACGAGATATTAGAGAGGATTCTAATTTGTTATAAAAAATATGCGTGGCTAGTTTCCGGGTATCTTGGTTAGCTTAGTACATTGGACGACGGTAACCTAACTTAACTAATTTGGGTAAATGTTATAAAAGTTATATCCATTTAATCAGAGTTTGCAAGACATATTTTCCATAAATCTTATCGTCATTGGATGGCGTCCCCTATTTTTTGTTAGAATTGTTTTACTAATAATTATTTGAAGCAATCGTGATTATATGTACTTATATATATATATATATATATATATATATATATATATATATATATATATATATATATATATATATATATATATGTATATATCTCTCAAAGTAGCACGAGAGAATGATGAAAATGAATCCATTAAACCACATTGAAAGAGAAAACGGAATAATTTTTCCTTGCAGTAATATTTTTATTACCTTTTTTCGAAAAAATCCGTGCAGGGAAGCGATTCGAACCAGGCACACTGAGGCAGCGAGCACCGCTTTGATCACAGCGTAGTGTACTAACGGCATACTTTTAACTGTGATCAAAGCGGTGCTCGCTGCCTCAGTGTGCCTGGTTCGAATCGCCTTCCTGCACGGATTTTTTCGAAAAAAGGTAATAAAAATATTACTGCAAGGAAAAATTATTCCGTTTTCTCTTCCAATGTGGTTTAATGGATTCATATATATATATATATATATATATATATATATATATATATATATATATATATATATATATATATATAAAACACCAATAGAGGCATCTCCGCCTGAAAGCAAGAAAAATAAATTGGTGAAGTTAGGGCAAGTGTCAGTGTAAATGTACCTAGGGCAAGTAGACATCCATCCAGACCGGTAGGGACCTATAGGGGACTTAACCCATTGCCAGATGCTCTTACGGGGTTATAAATGTATTAAATGCCCTTGGGGTTCGCGCCAACCCCGCATGCTCATCATATGACTATGCAGCTCACCCCGAATTGTCCTCGGAGATTTTCTAAGCTCAGCGATCACTTTCTCGTCACTTCTTAATTATCGTTAATTAAAGAAAATCTTTTTACCCAAATTGCAAAATGAGACATTTCTAATAAGGAATTAACGAGTCACCATCATAAATAACTTTAAATAACCTCGATATTACTCAAATTGGTGACAATGGGGAGTTCTATATTAATTTAAGAGAGAGGTTTGAAGATTGCCATGTTTATTCATATAATCTTTTCCAAAAGAAAATAAGCCACCTTATTTTCTGACATTAAATATAAATATATTTAGCTAGAACTTTCGGATATATTTGACAGGATGAAGCTATTATTCCATCATCTGTGGTGAAATCAATAAACAAAAACTAGTCCAGAGGGACTTTAGGGGGACCAAATTGCAACACGATCTGGCTTTTTTTTCTCTAAATGGCTGGGGGAGAAGTTATTTTATTCTAAATGGTAAACGATTACTATAGACTACTTTTAACTGAAAAATGAAAGCGAATCAGACTTATCTCTACGATGTGGCTTTTGCCCCCCCCCCCCCAAAAAAAACCTTGCCTCAATATTGCCTCGTTCTGATACGGGGCGGTTTATATTGGTGTGATTTTCTCTCCTATTAAATGCGCGCGAAAACCAATGAATGAAAAATGTCGATCGGGATTAATATTGTTGTTTATATACATATAAAAAAGAATAAACGCTAACATATGACCTTTGCTGTCCACCTTAAAATGCAGGTGAATCACTCAACCGCAAACTAATTAAACATTCTGAGTCTAATTAAGTCCGATTATTAATAGGTACAACGTCAATGCATCACTACCTTCTCTACCTTGATTGCATCCCTAACTCCATTGCTTTGATTGCATCCCTAACTCCATTGCTTTGATTGCATCACTAACTTCTCTGCCTTGATTGCATCAATAACTCATCTGCTTTGATTGCATCACTAACTTCTCTGCCTTGATTGCATCAATAACTCATCTGCCTTGATTGCATCACTAACTTCTCTGCCTTGATTGCATCAATAACTCATCTGCCTTGATTCCATCGCTAACTTCTCTGCCTTGATTGCATCAATAACTCATCTGCCTTGATTGCATCACTAACTTCTCTGCCTTGATTGCATCAATAACTCATCTGCCTTGATTGCATCACTAACTTCTCTGCCTTGATTGCATCAATAACTCATCTGCCTTGATTGCATCACTAACTTCTCTGCCTTGATTGCATCAATAACTCATCTGCTTTGATTGCATCACTAACTTCTCTGCCTTGATTGCATCAATAACTCATCTGCCTTGATTGCATCACTAACTTCTCTGCCTTGATTGCATCAATAACTCATCTGCCTTGATTCCATCGCTAACTTCTCTGCCTTGATTGCATCACTAATTTATCTGCTTTGATTGCATCACTAACGAATCTGCCTTGATTGCATCACTAGTGAATCTACCTTTATTGTATCACTAACTTCTCTCCATTGATCGCTTTCTTAATTCCCTAAAATGTCTTTGATGGGAATGAGTTTATGTCCTGAGCCATAGACGATGGTCGCAAAGCTGGGTCCTGAAATCATTTTCCCTATGTATCCTCACAATTTATGGAAGAGGATGAAAAAAAAAGAGTATAGAGTGCAGCGTCTACCATACCTTTCTTTTCCAATTATCTTCGAATGGCATTGTACTATACAGTTAGTTTTGTTAACCCTCCGAGCTAAGGGACGTCTGTACTCTGCGTGCGTACGAATGCAATGTTGTACGGCAGCGAAACTTGGGCTGTGAAGGAAGAGGACATCCAGAGGCAAAAGCGTACTGAGATGAGAATGGTGAGATGGATGTGCGGGAGCATCTCTGAATTTGAGGCCTGGAAGTGACAGAGTTGCGAACTGTGAATTAAGGGATAGATTGGAGATAGAATGCATTAGTGTGGCACTGAGTAGAAGCAGATTGGGGTAGTTCGGTCATATGGAGAGGATGGAGGATAATAATTGGGTGAAGGGTGTTAGGAGGTTGGGGTATAGCTGCCAGAGGGAGACCTCAGAGATATGAGTTTGAATAGAGAAACAGACAGAGATCGAGCAGTATGGAAAGCCGCCATTAGGTAAATAAAGCCCACACATGCAAGCATGTATGGAGCCTTCAAAAATGATGATGTTTATGATGATAAACTCGCTACATATCTCTTTAGATAGACCCGCTAAGAGAGGATACGGAGAGTTTTAATCGCCACCAAGGGTCATCTTAGCACGGTCCATTGCGTTCGCGAATTGATGCAGAATAGGTGAGCAGAAGTGAACGCATTTGTGCTACGTGATGAAAAAAGAAACAATTGAGTCATAAAGGAATGTCATTAGATGTCTGGAGCTTTTCACTTTATCAGTGGATTAGAAAGTAGGAGCGGAACTTAAAAACTAGAAGTGAGAGATACTAGCAGAAGGCCTGGGTTTATTTACCGATATTTTATTTAGAAATCCAAGAACATAATAACACCCCTCTATAAATGTCTAGTTTGCTGCTCATTTATCCATTTTATACTTGTAAAGAAAAAAAGAGTTTTGCCACCTATCTGTACTCTTTTGGGTCTTTTATTTCTCAGTGGGAGAGAGAGAATTTAACGTGAGATCAGAACCACAGGTCTCGAGTTGAATCGGGGCTCCATCCGGTGACCTTATCCCGCCCGATGTGACTTAACTCCGGTATAATTGGAAAGGATATTTCCACTAGCGAAGAGATGCTACGAGTATATGTTAGGGGAAAAAAAGAGAAAAAAAGGTAATCAAAACGAGAACCGATTTATAACGCAAATCACCTGAAAGGAGATTGCAACGGGAGCTAATCTAATTTTTTTTTAACCTGGAAGACTTCAAAAATGTCAAAATTTAAATATTTTTCCTGAACAACGACAAAACTAAAAACAATGGTTGCAAACTGCTTGCGATGAGATTTTACACTGCTTGCAATAGGATTTGAAATTAGTTGCGATGAGATTTGAAACTGCTTGTGATGAAATTTGAAACTTTCTACGATGAGATTTGAAACTGCTTGTGATGAGATTTGAAACTGCTTGCGATGAGATTCGAAACTGCTTGCAATGAGATTCGAAACTGCTTGTGATTAAATTTGAAAGTACTTTCGATGAAATTTGAAACTGCTTGCGATGAGATTTGAAACTGCTTGCAATACGATTTGAAACTGCTTGTGATGAGATTTGAAACTGCTTGCGTTCAGATTCCAAACTACTTGTGATCCGATTTGAAACTGTTTCTGCTTGAGATGAAATTTGAAACTGCTTGCGATAGGATTTGTACTGTTTGCGATCAGATTTGAAACTGATGGTTGATCCCATTTGAAACTGCTTCTGCTTGCGATAAAATTTGAAACTGCTTGTGATGAGATTTGAAACTGCTTGCGATAAGATTTGAAACTGCTTGCGATCAGAATCGAAACTGCTTGTGATCTGAGTTGAAACTGCTTGCGATCATATTAAAAATGCTTTCGATCAGATTTGAAAATGCCTGTGATGTGATTTTAAACTGCTTGTGATGAGACTTGAAACTGCTAGGCTTGCGATGAGATTTGAAACAGTTTGCAATCCGATTTGGAACTGTTTTGAAGGGATTCAAAACTGCTTGCGATCTCATCACTGCTTGTGATGAGATTAGAAACTGCTTGCGATTGGATTTGAAACTGATGGCACTCAGATTTGTAAATGTTGCGATGAGAGTTGAAATTAATTGACATCACATTTGAAAATACCTGCGATCAGATTTGAAACTACTTGTGACGAGTGTCGAGGAATTGGCCGAGGGGTGGTTGGACTTTTCCCTGACTCTTATATATATATATATATATATACGAGGGGCGGTCAATATGTTTTGCAATTCGGATATAAGGAAACGAGATATGAGGAAAAGTGTTTTATTATTTTTCAATATAACTACCCTCGACTTCAATGCACTTGCGCCACTTGTCCCTGAGGCTTCGAATTCCCGACAACCAGAAATCTTCCAACTGCTGTTCAATCCAGTCCTGGACGGTGAGCCAAACCAGCGTCCACGCAGTGAAGCTTTGAGCTGGCGTAATAAAAGGTAGTCTCTATGGGCCAGATCTGGACTGTAGGGGGGATGGTTAAGCTCCTCGAATCCGCACTCGCGCAGGGCATCTTGTGCAACTCTGACCTTGTGGACTTTGACGAAGTTGAAATCGATCATGGGGCGTGAGGTTTCTAGGGACCCAACGGGTAGAGACCTTGGAAATGGCCAAATTGTTGTGGATAATGTTGATAACACTTCCATGTGACATTCCAAGTTGTCGCTTGATTTCTTCGATCTTCACCCGTCGATTTTCGAGGATCATCCTCTCCACACGGGACACATTGTCCTTCGTTGATCACGTCTGACGGGCATCCTGGACGGAGGTCATCTTCAAGGGACTCACGACCATGGCGGAACTCCCTATTCCAGCGAGCAATGGTTGCATAGGAAGGGGCGGTGTCGGTGTACACTGCAACCATGCGTTCATGGATCTCTTTTGCATTCTTGCCTTCCTTGGTCAAAAATTTGATCACTGCGCGGTGCTCAACCTTCTCCATTGTTGAAAAATTTGTGACTGACGATCTGCGATCAACTACTGCTTTTAAATAGACGAGGAAGGAGCGTGCGGCTGCCGGTCCTGACTTGTCCTAACTTGTCCTAACACCCCCACAAATAGCCATCCCCCTTCCTCTGTTTTGCCCTACCGATTCGCAAAACTTATTGACTGCCCCTCGTGTATATATATATATATATATATATATATATATATATATATATATATATATATATATATATATATATATATATATATATATATATATATATATATATATATATATATATATATATATATATATATATATATATATATATATATATATATATATATATATCCTATTATCCCGAATGCGAAGGAGTCGTCGTACTACTCCTTATACTTCGTTCGGCCCGTGCCCTGAATGGGTCTATTGACTCAGTGCTTAGAGGTTGGCTACGGAGGGATTGGAATGAACTTTTCCAGCAAGCGACCCAAAGGATGTTAGATACACAACAATATGAAAATAAAGTTTTAATGAACACTAAACAAGAAAATATATATATACAAATAATGTGCTTTGAGAGAGAAATCGATAAGTGAATCTCACTTGGCTTGTAAATAACTATTCACTATGTAAGTCCCTATACACTTGTAATGTTGGTAAGCTTCGCGGTGAAGTTGGGGAACGTGAAAGGGAAGGGTTACCTTGGAACCTGATGTTCGGTGGCGCTGGTGAGTGAAGGTGGTGAGATAAGGGGTGGAGACGATGAGGTAGGTTCTCCAGGCACCGACCTAATCCCACAAGTCCGTCACGATTCTGCTGGAAGAAAGCGGTGACGGAAGCTTCTTGTTAAAGAGGGCCCCACGCTCGTGAACTCCGAGGAATCGGGTGTCTCCGTGAGAGGGGAGGGGCGAAGTGACCTATCGACGCGTATGGTCACGGAGAAAAGCAGAGATGTAGTTTTCTCGCTTAGGGAACCAGAGTGAGGCTATTTGTAGCTTCGGCTCTGACATGTGAGTACGAGCTTGGGTCTGCACCGACTTGCAGACCAACGGGGTAAGGAGCCTCCCTTACTGGGACCGATCTCCTCTCTGAAGACTTGGTGCTTCGACGATTTACCACTACACCGAGATAGATGGCAATTCCTGCCCCGCCAGACGCTGTGTAAGCTCTACTACCGAGGGTTAAAAGAATTCATCTTTTATACTCGAAACTCGGGAGAGGTTCACATAGTTCCGGAAGTAGATTTGATATCAAGCGTCCTTCTTCGGATGAGAGAGGCTTGATTATCTCCTCCATTTCGTCCTTTGCAAACTTCCGGGAACCACTGGAAGCTAAGATGGGCTCCCATCTATCGATAACCAGTCGAGGAAAGAACGCGGTGGTTAGGTAAAATGGTCGGTGGGTTCTCCCGGGGGAAGGGGGACAAGACACATCGGGCCGGAAGGGGAAGGTTTGATTACCGGCCCACCCGGAAAGGAGGTAGGGAAACGGGGGTGCATTATGCTCTTCTTCTACAGTGAGATTCGAAACTGCTTGCAATCATATTTGAAAATGCTTGCGATGAGATTTGAAAATGCTTGCGATGAGATTTGAAACTGCTTGCGATGAGATTTGAAACTGCATTCGATGACATTTGAAACTGCTTGTGATGAGATTTGAAACTACTTTTGATGAGATTCAACACTGCTTGCGATCATATTTGAAACTGCTTGCGATGAGTTTTAAAAATGCCTGCGATGAGATTTGAAACTGCTTGCGATGAGATTTGAAACTGCATTCGATGACATTTGAAACTGCTTGTGATGAGATTTGAAACTACTTTTGATGAGATTCGAAACTGCTTGCGATCATATTTGAAACTGCTTGCGATGAGTTTTAAAAATTCCTGCGATGAGATTTGAAACTGCTTGCGATGAGACTTGAAACTGATCGTGAGGATATTGGAATCTGCTTGCGATGAGACTTGAAACTGCTTGTGATGAGATTCAAAACTGCTTGTGATGAGATTTGACACGGCTTGCGATTACATTTGAAAATACCTGGGATCAGATTTGAAACTGCTTGCGATGAAATTTATAAATGCCTGCGATCAGAATTGAAACTGCTTGTGACGAGATTCGAAACTGCCTGATATCATATTTAAAACTGCTTGCGATCAGATTTGAAAATGCCTGGATCAGATTTGAAACTGCTTGCAATTAATTTTGAAACTGCTTACGATGAGATTTGAAACTACTTGCGATGAGATTTTAAACTGCTCGTAATGAGATTTGAAATTGCTTGCGATCAGATATGAAATTGCTGGTAATGAGATTCGAAATTGCTTGTGATGAGATTTGAAACTGCTTGCGATAAGATTTGAAACTAATTTAGTAATAAATTTCATTACTTACGATAGTAGGTAGCTCCATATGAGGGCTCATGACCCCCATGGCTCTTTGTTAGGGGTGAATATAGATGCAGCAAGCGGAGTAATCCTGAATAGATGAATAGGGGATGCGGGTCTCTAAATTTATAGAATCTATAGATTTGCAAATCCAAAGCTTAGCTCAACTGTGTTCTATAAACATACTAACTGGATTCGTTGAAAATATATTTTGCAATTCTGAAAAAGAAGAACTGTTTTTATAGAATATTTAATACCCTCTTTCGCCCTTTGTTGGGTCTAAAAAGGCTTCGATGAGATAGTGGAAGATTTCAAAGAAGTGTATAAGAAGACCCGAGAGAGTCCCATTTTCTCTTGGGGCACTGTGGTCAGGGTGGAGCGCACCTCCAGGTTGCAGTTCTATTATGACCATTAGCTCTGTTACTCCATCTCTCCCTTTGCGAGGGCACAAGACAGGAGCCGTGGGGCTGTATTTCATTATCATTAAAATGAAATTTTGCTTCATCGTAGAATGTCTGGAAGTGTTGAAACAAGGGAATTGTAATGCTAAAAAACAGAGACTTTATTTGCTTGAGAAAGGCTTTGTGTGTGTGTGTGAGAGAAAGAGAGATATAGAGAGGGAGACAGACAGACAGAGACTTCATCTGGTTTAGAAGGGTTTTGTGTGTGCGTGAGAGAGAGAGAGAGAGAGAGAGAGAGAGAGAGAGAGAGAGAGAGAAACTTTATCTGGTTTAGAAGCGCTCTGTATCTGTGCATGTGTGTATTGTGGGTGTGTGAGGGAGAGCGAGAGAGAGAGAGAGAAACTTTATCTGGTTTAGAAAGGATTTGTGTGTGGGTGTGTGGGTGTGAGATAGAGAAACTTTATCTGGATTAGAAGGGCTTTATGTGTGTGTGTGTATGAAAAAGAGAGAGAGAGATATAGATAGATAGATAGAGAGAGAGAGAGAGAGAGAGAGAGAGAGAGAGAGAGAGAGAGAAACTTTATCTGGTTTAGAAGGGCTTTGTGTGTGTGTGAAAGAGAGAGAAAAAAAACTTTATCTTGTTTAAAAGGGCTTTGTGTGTGTGTGTGTGTGTGAGACAGAGATAAACTTTATATGGTTTATAAGGGCTTTGTGTGTGTGTGTGTGTGTGTGTGTGTGAGAGAGAGAGAGAGATAGAGTGGGAGACAGACAGACATAGACTTCATCTGGTTTAGAAGATCTTTATGTGTGTGTGTGTGTGTGTGTGTGAGATAGAGAGGAAGTTTATGTATGTGTGCGAAATTAAGGCTAAAACGAGCTCGATTTAACACTAGAATTTCAATCTGCTTGAGTCCCTGACAACGAAGATTGGCACCGCAGGGAGATATTAAACAAAGAAACCAGCCTTTTTTAATTGGCGTCATTTTATTTAAATACAATGCAGTTTATTAGAGACGATTTTGTTAAATTAAAAAAAATCTAACCGTATTTATAAATACAGTTTAGGCTTTATTTGTGTCCATTTCTGAATTAAGACTTGAGTTTGATAAGGATTCACCATTAGTGGGGAAAAAGTATTTCTAGTTCCTAGAAAAAAACTAACATCGTTCCAGGAGACAATTGATACTAGTAAGAAGCTGACTTGCATTTTTTTCACAGATAAATTTTCGAACCTACTCCTTCCCCTCGCACCTACCCTAGCAAATGATCCCTTCCTCCTCTAGAAATAACCTTGACTCAGATTTGGTACATATAAGGAAAATATGACCAAACCTTCGCTCTTTTTTAGTTCTAGTAATGCTGTTTTTATAGTTTTGGTTAGAGGACTACGTCTTTGAGCAGAATGGTGTCCCAGCCCACACGACCAAAACCGTGCAAGAGTTGTTGGTGACGAACATGAACTACTGGTCGAATGCCTTTCGGTCACCGCAGTCGCCCGACCTCAAGCCTCTCGACTACAGCGTGTGAACGTATCTCGAAACAATGCCTGCAAAGTCCGCCACAGCTTCCTCGACGAACTGAAGTCCTCCGTCAAGCGCGTGTGAACCAGCATCAGGAAGAGGAAGGACTTCGTCCGCGGTCTTCAGGTCTCGCCTATAGCTTATGCTTGTCGCCAAGCCAGCCACATTGATTATTACAATTTAAACACATATTTATGTTAAGACAATAAAAATGTATCTACATACCTCAAAGCTATCATTATGTGTTTTATTGAGAGCATCGAGCGAGTACAACAGGATTTTTGCAATAGCCAGTAGGCAAGCTCTGTCCTTCTGAGTTGTGTGTAACTGCTCCTTGGAGTACTTCTTTTTATCAGAGGAAAAACAAATCTTTCCCGGCTCTCTAGGATGCTTCAGCTTGTCCAGGAGCTCTTCTGCCTTGTTCAACGGTACTTAGCCATAGCTCTTCGAATTTGTCCCTTGCACCTCTTGTCCGAGTGGTAGCGAAGGTCCTCATTCAAAGCCAGCTTCGTGGTGGGGACTCCAACACCCGATTCTCTCGCCAAACACCTGATCCCCATGCTCGTGTCTTCCATCACCTTGTGCTGCAGTTGTTATAGAATTCCGGCGTGTGGACCCCGTCAGGCCTCGTGCTGTGTCACTTTCAGCTCTCCATGTAACGTCTTGCGGCATTTATAGTGTTAACATAGCCATTGAAGAGTCCTCATGATGTCGGCATTTTGATACCCGGCCCAAATCATCATGATGCAGATAACTCTTTTCCACTATTCAGATAGATTCCAGCCCTTTATGTCAAGTTACATTTTTGCAACTAAAACTTTACTCTGTATGATCTCCAACACCGTTGACTGTTCACCCATACAGCAAGATCTGACTGAAAAAAAAAAACGACATTAAACAACGTCAAAGTTAGCCCGGACTTCCTGTATATGTTGTAGGATAAGAGGTATTGTTGGCCTATGAAAGTATATGAAGAAGTAATTCGTTCAACCCCTCCTCCCCTTCTAAAGGAGGGTCAAGATGTTTACTGTCATCACAAAAAATATGAAATCAGACAATTGGAAAGAAATTCGCTCCCAGTGAGGTAGGAGGAATTTCTGACTTTTGATTTATTGTTCAAACGTGGCGCCAATAAACCGGGGCACAAACCCTCATTAAAGATGAAAGCAGGAGTCTTATTCTTTGCCTTCTTCTGTATTAACATTATTATTATTATTATTATCATGGGTTTTAGCAGTGATGTGGCATTCCCCGAACGCCGCATAATTTAAAATCAGCAGACAGCCATTTGGGGCCGCTAATGCGTCGTTCAGTTTCGATTAATCCACCAGCGAATCAAAGAATATAATTAGCGGATCATCCCCCGAGCACTAACTTGTACTCTTCGTATACACGCGTGCTCGTGCGCGCGCAGGTTAGAGGGGATAGGAGTAACCTAGGATAGTGTTGCGCTGATATTTATTGGGATGCGAGGAAGAAAAGGTTTCCCATCAGCCAAGAAGAAGAAAAAGAATAGGCAAATTTGAGCGAGGGAAAAAAAAAGCGCAGATGGAGAAAGGTGAATAGAACCTCTTCCAAACCACGGCCCCCTCCCAACATGGCGGCAAAAACAATGTTCACGATAGGGTGATGGAATTGTAGGGGAGGGGGAGCCTAAGTGAGCCAGCGGATGATTTCCCCACACATCCTTCCCTCTGGCTAAGACAATCAGCCATTTCTCCTTCTACGGATCACAAACGCTAAATTCAAAACAGGCATACAATAATAATAATAATAACAATAATAATAATAATAATAATAATAATAATAATAATAATAATAATAATAATAATAATAATAATAATAAGAAGAAGAAGAAGAAGAAGAAGAAGAAGAAGAAGAAGAAGAAGAAGAAGAAGAAGAAGAAGAAGAAGAAGAAGAAGAAGAAGAATTTATGTTCATGGTTGGGATTTTTAACACTAAAATGCTTGATTAAAAAAAAAAATTATATATATATATATATATATATATATATATATATATATATATATAATTAATTAATGAACCTAAATATCGCTACTTTGGTTATCTAGGAATGTACATTATTATTGAAAATTTTCTCCATTTTTGCAAGGCCTGCAACGTCCTCCATTTTGAAATGACATCGTCGAAAGACATTCTGCCCCCCTCCCCTCCCGGTAGATACCCCTCTCCCCCACCATCAACGTGCCTCGCTCGTTTTGTCTTTTGTCTTTGTCTCGCCATTCATGGCGGTTGTCCAGCTGTCTCATCCCTTCTATCCGCGTCTCTACGGAGAAAGCAGAAGCACGGTTAACATCCACAAATCATCCTCAACCATCCTCTCCTTTCTATCAACCAAAATAAAGAGCCACCCAACTCCCCACCCTCCCCCTTCCTGGCTAAATCTGCATACGGCCACGCGTTTGATCGCTCCAATCTGTTTGTCGGTGCCGTATCGAATGTTGATGTCGAACCTTTTCATCGGAAACTCCCCCGAATTCAACCGCTGAAGGTGTTTATGTGAGATGCACGATGCCGTTGACGATAGGGAAGCTGCATCTTCACTGGACCCTTCCTTATCCCGCGTCAGGGCCTGGATCTCTCATTGGCTGCTCGTGCAGGACCCGATCTCTCCACTTGGGCCATTGAATGGGGCCGTATTCAAATGAGGCGAACCCGTGCCTTGCCGTATTCAAATGAGGCGGAGGAGAAAAGGGGTTATCGCCACGTGCGATGTCGGCTTCCAGTTACACTCCGCGCGAACAATAGGGGACAGGAAAGGCGGTTGTGTCCCAAGCGCCAAACCATCTCCATTTTCGTCTACCGCTGTGGAAAAGTCGCTATAATCGCAACTCCTACTAGTTCTTCTTAGTCGACGCAATATTTCGTAATTTGTCGTAACGTTACATGATGTCGAGCGAAAGATTTATGTTCGAATCAAATCCTAAAATAAACATTTTTCTTTTACTCACTTGACGAAATCCAAAGTTTCTGATGGTTCCCCAAAGGGGACGGGGCTGAAAAATCGATAGGTGACCTTCTCATTTATGACCAGCGGTCCTCCATTCCCATAACAGAGCTCAATTTTTCAATGTGAGGAAAGTACTTATAATATTCGACGAAATCATTGCTGAAAGACAAAATTATCATTTGCTATTTGCCCCCAAATACCTGCAATAAAGAGAGGCCCAAAATAAAAGGAAACAGAGGATTCCTCAGTTATTTTAATGATTGGGAAAGAAGGAGGATAATACCTATCCAAGGGCACCGGGTCGGAAATTTCACTAAGAGTAAATAGATAGACCAAAATATGCAATAACAAACATCGTCAACCTAATTAATTACTAGCGACATGAAGGGCTTATTATAAGGATTCGGTGACAAGTTCGTAAAAGGAACACACGAACTCATAAGTTCTAACTGTAAACCCCTTTGAAGAATGGAAAGGTGAGGATGAATGGAAGTTGAAAAGATTGAGGAGAGAGAGAAAATAGGGGCACTTCAAAAGACCATTTCCATATCGAGGAGGTACTATCACCTATAGGGAAAGCACTAACTTATGGCTGGAGAAAACGCATAATACAGATGGGATGTAGCCTTTGCGAGTAACGAAAAGATACCAGACTGAGCTGAGTAAAAGAACACAACCAGAAATTAAGACACTACAGCGTGATTCTATTTAAAATAGTATCTATATTCTTGCTATTATATTGTCAAGACTAATGTTATATTCTTCTAAGGCTCCAGCTATTAGCAACTTCTTCAGAAAGTTCGGTCCAGCTTTTGTATATCTTATTTGTGAAATAGTTAATCACCAAAGTAGTACGAAAACAATGATCTCACGTTTCCCACATTGGTTCGGACCCAGAGTGAATAGTTCCAGGTAGTAAATAGTCTCGAACCCCTATCAAACTTCTATCAGCTGACCGCACAGTCGTCGTCTGATGGTTCCCGCGACGAATCGACGGGATCAGTTTCGTAGCTGTGGTTGTGGCTTGCATCCGATCCAGATATGTCTTTACGGAAATTGAGACCTGAAGTTATTAAAAAAAAGATGGTCAGGGATTTAACATCGAACGGTACTCATTTTAAACCCTTTTACACTGAAATGGCAAAAGATATAGAATAGGTATCCGAATATTGTGTAGGACACCCTCTTGTTCGGGGGAACTTCAACAACTGGACACGGCATCGATTGGACAGAAGACTTCTGGAGAGATGTTGAGTGTTGACCAAAAGGGTCTCAATAGATGTCCACAGTTCCTTCAGATTTGTAGGTGCCGGATCCTGTTTGCGAATCGACCTGGCCACAACGTTCCATCACTTTTATTGAATTTATCATCGGATTATTTTCTTCCTTGATTTATCGGATTATCTTCCTTCATTAAATTAGTGGATTATCTCTCTTAATTGAATTGTCGCATTATATTCATTATATTATAGGGTTACCTTCATTTATTGAATTATCGAATTATCTTTCTTCCTTGAATTATCATTATTGAATTTTTTTCGTTTCTTGAATTATCGAATTATCTTTTTTCTTTAATTATCATTAAAATATTCATAATAATTAAACGAAAATAAATAATTATTTAATGAATAAATGTCCTCTGTGGCATTGCAACTTTCGAATTAGTGGAGGCTTTCAGGAGCACGATTATATAAAAGTGGCATCACGACTTGCCATCGATTGCTATACTTATCTTTATGCCACTTCCATTATCCGGTCCAAAAACTTAGTCCACGATTGAAAAGGCATGGGTGTTGCACTGAACTAACGTCTGCCATATATGCCATCTAGAACCGTTTCCTTCAGCACCCGGATAAACTGCATATTTTTTAATGTAGATAGATTTTGTTATCTACCACCGGAATTAATGCGTGCAACTCTCACAACCTCGATACAGTTACTTAGGCGGGGCAGGGGGGAGCGTTATTTCGAATAAAAAAAGTCCCCGTAAATCTTTAATTCAAGATGTAAAGTATAACATTTTTTTCCGCTGAACAAGATTCCTGGTCTAATCTCTGGTTAGCGGTTGAGTGAGGTATAAATTGCAAGGAAGTCGAGTTTAGCAGCATTATTAATGGGTGACTATCTCAATTAAGATGTCAAATCAGTACGGATGCTTTGAAAGATACATCTGAATTCCGACGTTAAATAATTAGGACTATCGTTGTATAAATTCGTAGAATTTGGTTCTTGAAATCTTTGAACGGGAAAATTATACGAGAATTTTTTTTGTCTGGACGGAAGATGACAACTAAGGAATACCTTATCTCGACTCATTTTGCCTATATTAGTCGAGGGTATTTGGGTATAAAGATCTGATAATTATTAGGTTTAGTTAAAGTTAAAGTTTCGATAATTGGCTACGTTGAACACCAACGCATAACTACTTTATCTGAGGTCAATATTGTATCGATGGTAATATAAATTTTGCCCAAATTACTCGTAGTTAAGTCTGTATTTTGAGATAAGGATCTGATTATTGGGTTTAGTTAAAGTTTTGACAGATCCTAAGTTGAACACCAACCGATGCCTTCGAGATGGAAAGATTTTTATAAGTTACCTTGTCGGTTCGTAGGTCGGTCGGTCAGGTGATAACCATTTTACTGTTCAATGGGTTTTTGAAAGCTTTGAAGATCGTAAGGTTATATAGTCATAAGGTCGTGTCAGAATAACTGAGAGCACGCGAGTTAGGTCTGTTAACCTTGTTAAGTGTTTTGAGCTATTCCTGGGCAACCCCTTTTGTGTATAAAAATTTTTAGGTGAGGTTCCCAAGCTTTGGGAGAGGAGACCCAAAGGTAGTCCTAAGGTAGGTAGGATTTTTAATTATGATTTTTAGCGAATAGTTTTATTTAAAAAATAGAAAGTAAGAAGAATGATGAATAGGAGAAGAAACAAAAGAAAAATCTGAGGAAAGGAGGAATATACACAGAAACTCATAAGAGCAAAAACTAAAGAGGACATCTCACTCGAAGGTTTTCGGAAAGAAGATCACAAAAATAGCGATTAACTTTGGAGAAATGAAACGCAGGGAAGTAAATAAAAGTCAACTCGGTCACTATGGACAGGCAGACCGCGCAACTCTTCTGAACCCGCCCCATCCAAGAACAAAATCCTTGCCCCCGAAAGGTCGATCGAGGCTTTTACCCCTGGAAGACTTTGTTCTTGGAGGGGCTTTGAATACCCCCTCCCCCCTCCCCTCCAAACTTCATTCTCGTTCGTGTCCTTTTTCTCCTATCTCTCGCCATCTTCCTTTATCGATGAGTTCATAAAAGTCGAATTAAATAATAAATTAATAACTTGTTAAATTTAAAAAAACGGTACCACTTCCATTTAAACTACCATTCCATATGATGGACTAGTTAATGTCAAGTCCAAGGATATATAAATCTCTTGCTGGATTATAACGAGATAACTCGGAATTATATCCTTTGTTTTTTAGCCAACCCGAGATTTCTCGAGATTTTTTTCCTGGCAACGCCCTAGCTTTCATTTCGATAATTGCTCATTTCAATAATTGTACATTGTGGTAATTGTACTTAAGATTATTGTACTTTCTAATAATTGTACATGTCGATAAATGTACATTTCGATAATTGCACATTTCGGTAATTGTTTGGATAGATGTACTTTTAATAATTGTACATCTTGGTAATTGTACTTTTTTATCATTCTACTTTCCCATATTTGTACATGTTGATAATTGTACATTTCGGTAATTAATTTTGGATAATTGTACATTTCGATAGATGTACATTTAAATAATTGTGCATTTGGATAATTGTATATTTCGATAAATGTACATTTCAATACCTGTACATTTTAATAATTTTACATTTCGATAATGTACTTATTTTAATTGTACATTTATATAATTAAACATTTCTATAATTGTATTTTTCGATTATTGTACTTTTCCACAATTGTACAATTCGATAATGGTACATTTCGATAATTGTACGCTTTTAAAATCGTACAGTTCCACAATTGTACACTTCAATAATTGTGCCTTTAAAATTGTAGAAAAGTGAATCCATTATGACAAATTTTCCGCGTCGAGTACAAAGGCAACAACACGTTCCCTACCTCGGGCCTCCAGGTTCGACGCCCGGCCATCGGGTGGTCCCCTCATCTCTGGATCGGGTCCAATGGGTTCTCACCCAGCTTTTAAAACTCCCTACTTCTTTCACCACACATACTTTTTTTCCTACTATAAGTTAGGAGGACCGAGCCCTCCCCACTATTCTCCAAATTGCTAGGGACATAGAAATAATACCTGCCCCCCCCCCCTCCTTCTCCTGCCACAGCTGTCACCACAAAATCCACAGGAGCCACGGGTCCGTAAAATGAAACAAATGCAAAAACTAGATACATGCACACTGCTCGAACATCCCCACATAGATCACTACACCACAAGCTGGACCTGTACCGGATGCTCACACATACCCCAAACACCCGCAGGTTTTTCTTCCAGAACAACACACCCTTAACCCCCTACACCTTAACATTTGCTCTATCTCCCACAAACATCTTGAAATACAAGACTTCCTAAACAATCACAACATCCATATAACACTCGTCCAAGAAACAAACCTTATTACACAACAAAAACTTCGCTCCTCATCCCACCCAGAGGCCACAGACTTATAACATTAGTACACATTCCATTCTATTCCCTGAAAACACCCCCATATAAAAAGACGTATAAAGAACGACGCCCACACAAAAATACAATCAATTAGAACAAGGATTTATAGCTCAGAATACAACCTGGAAAACATATACATCCTCTCCACCTCCCCCAAAATACCTCGAAACTATCCATATATCCTAGAACCCCTCACACAACTTCCTAACCTCTTCATATGTGGTGTCTTTAACGCACATCACCCATGTTGGCTCAGAACTCAAACAGCCTACAACAGAGGCGCCCATATAACAGAACAAATTCACTCACTCATTATACTCGACAACACATCCCTACCAACCAGACAGTCCCCTTAAAACACGAAAAATAGCACATCTCCAGGTATAACCCATTGCTCACCTCTTCTACACACCAGACCAACATGAAAAATAGTAGACCTCCCCTCAGACTACCTTCCTATTATTATATCCTTCCAAACCACACACCCATAACCAACCTCCTTCAAAATCCCGTATATAAACTACAAAAAAAGCCGATTGACAAAACTACACCCAATGCATAGAAGACAAACTTTTCGATTTCACCTCAAACAACTACCCTTCGCTTAACAAATCACATCACTACATTAACATCGTACATGCAAGTAGTGAATTCATACTTCACAGCCGCAGAAAAAGATATAACCCAAATTTTACAAAGAAATAACAGAGTGCATAAAGCAACGTGAAATTCTAAAATATAACAGGGTCCGCCTTACAAGAAGCGCAACATATCCAATTACTCAACACCCACATCACCAGGCTAATCACTAAAGATCAAGCAGAAAACTGGAACTAATACATCAACACACTAGACTACAAAACAAACTTAACCCAACTCTAGAGAACCCTAAAGTAAATCCGTACATCACGTGCTATCCCAGGCCCCACACACGAGTCATTAGTTACCAGAAACAACCGAATTGAAACACCTATACAACACTTTAACATTCTCATGAAACACTATTTGAACATTAGCTTCCCTCCAACGCACAGAAAAAACAACAACTCTACAACAAAAAAAATATAAGCACATCTACCCAGAAATCGAACACCCCCAAGGTCCAACAAATCATCAAATCACTCAAAATCTCTAAGGCCACTGGTCCAGACAACATATCTAACATCCATTTTAAGCACCTATGCAATACAGCAATCTAGGCCATCACATAAATTTTCAACCACTCCTGGCTCACCAACACAATCTCTTCAATCTGGAAACAAGACCACATCATACTACTCCTCAAACCAAATAAACCCCCAACATATCAATTCGACGATCTGTGAAGCGAGCAGACCTTTCTTAATCACAACCCAGTGAAGGAGGAAGCGTTCTACGAGAGTCTGAAGCGAACGACGCCCAACGGCATCCGATAAATCTTTCAGAGATCACGAATTGACGTTTTCCAGGGGTATGGGCAACCCAAGCACTGCAAGGAGCCTCCCCTCCTTACACGAATCATCCCCATTGAAGTAAGTATTTACAGAAGAGATTTTTTCCAGCTTTGTCATTTTATCATGGCTTCCTAACCCCCAGCCCCTCCCATCCCTTGCCCCGTTGCGATCTGCCCCTCTACATATAACTCTCTTTACACCTGTCTTTTGCTTGAATGGGCATAATTGGAGGTTTCGGGGAAATGAGGTGGGAGGTCGAACCCAGCGCAGAATCCGAAGTTAAGAGGCATCCTGGAAAGGGACGGAGTTACAATCTATGGGGAGAGTATTTTTTTACCTGACCCTTACGTGTCCAATCAGGACCAAAGAGGGCCTTTCAACCTTTTTGTGTATGCTGGAAGTAATTCTGAGTAACCAAAACTGTTGAGGGGGCGCAGAACCCCTGGGTGAAGGTCATTGATTTGGCCTTGATCCACTATTTTTTACACCACCTGAAGAGCCCATTTAGGTCCCTACTCACGTTCCCCCATTAATCACATCCGGAGTCTCATTCATAGGGGCAGTCAATAAAGGGGTTAGGAGCTTTTATAACGTACAGTTTAAAAATCTCGCCCCAATGGGATGTGCACACAGAAAACTCTATTGGAACATCCTACGTTTACTTTGCACGGAGAACCCACACAAACATACTGAATGCATACATCAGCAAAACACTAGTTTTCAGGTCCACACAAGACAGAAAATTCACCTACTTGCAACAGACTCTGGCTGAGCACCAGCACTACACTAAACAGCCAGAAGCCATCACAAAAAAAACAAAAAAACAAATACGCGTACGCAAAACGAACCTTTATGGTTGGCATTCTCCTCCATAAATACGGCGATGGGGCCATCTAAGCCCTCTACTTTAACCGCAGCAAATAAGGGGCAGTTATCACCCTCCGAGGAGTACCACAAGAACAAACTGCTTGACCAAGACATCAAGTTATGCGGCATAGCCACATACACAAAAAAAAACATAGAACAACAACCTGACATAAGACCACCCCCCTATTTCCGCGGCTACAAAACGAGACACTAAACAAACACGTGCCAAGCAAAACCCGTATGCTCCAACTGCAGTGTAGTAGGGCACTTCTAAACTGAATGCAAAGGCACTAGCCTCCTCTCTATTAACTTTAGCGACGACCATGTGGCGGTAAGTATAAGATGCCTTTGCCTTGTCAAAGCTCGCGTGGGCGCTGTTACGGAGCTAAAGAGCCCCCGATACTCCCCACGCCAACACACCTCTACCTCACCGCCATCGCCCTCCTCCCCTTCCCTTACAAGAACATTCGCCACCGTTGCAAGAGAATGTCAAGAGACCCACCACACAACTTCAATCTCCAGAACAACAGCCCTACACAAATATACAATCACTGGCGTACACTCATGGACCCCATAAACACTGCACGCAACATATACACACCATGCAAGACACATACATGAATTAAACACTCCACATTATCTATAAACACACAAAGACTCATGATACTATACAAAAATCCTTATAACAGAGGACCACGCAAACACATGATTACATCCTTACGTGACTCCATCCTACAATGCGTGCAGCTAGATCGGAACCCCCAGTGGCGGGAGGTGACCCGCAGCGCGGGTGATGCTCGCTGCATTGACCCTTCCTTCTTCTGGCGGCGCGTGAAGAGGATTTTAGGCACGGGCCCACCAAAACTAATTACTCTCCAACACAACAACCGCACACTCACCGACGCTACCGACATCTTCGACGCATTTAGGTCCCACTGGGACACGGTGCACACACACAACGCACCCAAACCACACGCACGAGAGCACATCCAAGAAGTCATGGAATGATGTAGGCTTCACGTTGGAGAACATGTGCCTGCCCCCTAATACAAATGGAGGTACTCGACAACTCTACCATACGAACTACTCCTACCACTGTCGAGGAAACAAACAATTACATTAAAACAACAAAACGCGCCACCAGCAATTACGGTCTTCCAGCTACAATGGTACATCACCTCCCAGCAAACATCTTCCCTACATTTACACACCTGTACAACACCTCACTCGCTTCTAGGCATTTACCACAATCATTTAAAACCACAAAACATACGATACACACACAAATGAAACTCCAAGCATCTACCGGCCCATTGCTCTGTTAGAGCACCTAGGCAAAATACTTGATCAAATGATCAACACCCGTCTCCGGAATTTTCAGAAGGAGAGTAACTGGTTCTCCTCCTGCCGGTATGGCTTCAGGAGAGGACGGTCTACTCAAGCGGCTGTGACCGTCGTCCATGACATTATACAAAGAGTAAGACAATCACGACAAAAAAAAACACTCTCCATCAGCAAGGACGTGGAGAAGGCACAAGATAAGGATTGGCATGATGGATCAATCAGAAAACTCACTACACACAACACACTGAGGAATCTTTTCTCAACTCAGGTCAGGCTACTCCACCATACTACGACAATATAAACAGAATAAATCTTTCCCCAACACCAACACGCACCAGATGCAACCAAAGCTCAGACAACATCACGCACCTACATATTCATAGACTGCCCAAACCCCACCTCGCAAAAGAGAGATGTTAAGTAAGTTCCGGGACAGAGTTAAGCCATTATCGTGGCAGATATAATGAGATACAAGTGATAATTCTCAAACCTGAAAATTAACTAACCAATTCGGGCAGAGAGAAATACGCGGTCCTTTATAATCAAATATTGGACAATTTTTCCAAATTATTATGAACGAAATTATTTATGTCTTTATAAGACTCAAATTAGTTTAGGATATTAATTGACACCTTCAACTCCTGATGTCGATAAGGATAGAGCTAATTGAAGGCCATTAGCTCGCTGTCGAAAAAGGAAGGGGGAGGGGGGAGCTATCTTTGAAATGTAAACAGAGCGCCTGGTCAAATGGCTGACACGAGTGTGTTCAGAAATTCTCAATCATTAGGTTTTCATTGAGTCTCACACTTCCTTAAGCATTAGGTCTTAATTGAATCTTCAGAAATCTTCAATCATTAGTTCTTCGAAGAGGCTTCAGATTTCCTTAATCATTAATTATTCAAAGAGTCGTTAGACTTACAGAATCATTAGTTACTAAATAGGGTTTCAGATTTCATCAGTCATTATGTCTTGATTGATTCTTCAGACTTGTTCAATCAATGGGTGTTTAGTGAGATTTCAGACTTCTGTAATCAATAGTTCTGCAATGAGGCTTCATATTTCCTCAATCATTAATTCTTCAATGAGTCTTCAGACTTCTTTAATCATTAGGTCTTCGACGATTCTTCAGAATTCCACAATCATTAGTTCTTCAATGAATCTTCATACTTCCTCAGTCATTAGTTCTTAAATGAGACTTAAGATTTCTTTAATCATTAGAACTTCATTGAATTTCCCTTTTCCTTAATCATTAGAATTTCAGTGAGTATTCAGAGTTCTGGAATCATTAGGTCTTCAGTGACTCTTCATACTTCAATTATTAATTCTTCATTCAGGCTTCAGAATTTCTCAATCATTACTCTTCAATGAGTCTTCAGACTTCATCAATCATTTTATCTTGATTGAGACTTCAGACGCCCTCAATCATTACTTCTTTAATGATTCTTCAGACTTCCGCAATAATTAGGTCTTTAATGAGTATTCAGATTTGTCCAAATATTAGTTCTTCAATTAGGCTTCAAACATCTTTAATAATTAGGGCCTCATGTTGTCTCACACTTCATTAATCATTAGGATTTCAAAGATTTTTCAGACTTTCTCAATCATTAGAACATCAGTGAGTCTTCAGAATTCTTCAATCATTAGGTCTTCAGTAAGTCTTGAGAGTTCCTCGATCATTATGTCTTCAATGAGTGTTCAAACTTAATAAAACATTACTCCTTCAATGGGTCTTCAAATTCCTTAATCATTAGGTCTCCAGTCAGGTTTCAGACTCGTTCAATCATTGTCTTCAGTGAGTCTTCAGAGTTCCGCAATCCTTAGTTCTTCAGTAAGTCTTTAGACTTCTTCGATCATTAGGTCTCCAATGAGTCTTTAGAATTCCATAATCATTAATTCTTCAATGAGTCTTCCACCTTCATCAATCATTAGATTTCTATTCAATCTTATCACTACCACAATCCTTATGCCTTCTGTGAGTCTTCAGAGATTCTCAATCATCAGGTGCTCAATGATTGTTTAGCCTTCATCCTTCTTCACTCATTAGTTCTTCAATGAGGCTTCATACTGCATTAATCCTTAGTCCTTCAATGAGCCTTTTGTCTTCTTCACTCATTAGTACTTCAAATAGGCTTCAAACTTCTCCAATAATTAGGTCATTAATGAGTCTCTCACTTCCTTAATCATTAGGAGTTCAGTTAGTTTAAAAATTCCTCAATCATTGGGACTTCAGGGTGTCTTCCGAATTCCTGAATCATTAGGTATTCATTGAGTGTTCAGACTTCCCAAATCAATCGTTCTTCGATGATTCTTCAGATTTCCTCAATCAGTAATCCTTTAAAGAGGCCCTTCCCTTCCTCAATCATTAGTTCTTCATGAGTCTTCAGACTTCCTTAATCATTAGTCTTTCAATGAGTCTTCAGCCTTCTTCAATCATTAGGGTTTCAATGAGCCTTCAAAAAAATTCAATCATTAGATCTTCAATGAGTATTCAGATTTCTTCAATCATTTGTTCGTCTTTGAGTCTTCGGCCTTCCTTAAACATTAGGTTTTCATGGAGTGTTTAGGGTCTCGAAATCATTAGTCCTTCAGTGAGTCTTCAGGGTATCTCAATCATTAGGTTTTCTATGATTGTTCAGATTTCCTCAATCATTAGGTTTCAATTATTCTTCAGAAGACTTCAATCATTATTTACTAAATGAGTCTTCATATTTCTTACATAATTAGTTCTCCAGTGAGGTGACAGACTTCTTCAAACATTAGGTATTCAGTGATTCCCCAGACTTCCAAAATCCTTAGTTGTCGTGATTCTTCAGATTTCCTTAATCATTATTTCTTCAATGATTCTTCAGAGTCCGCATTCATTAGGTCACTAATGAGGCTTTAGCTTCCTCAATCATTAGTTCTTCATTGAGGCTTCATACTTTCCCAATCATTAATCCTTCAATGAATCTTCAGACTTCTTTATCATTATTTCTTTTATGAGGGTTCATATTTCTTCAATAACTGGGTCCCCATGGAGCCTCCCACTTCCTTAATCATTAGGGCTTCAGTGAGTCTTCAGACTTCCTCAATCATTAAGACTGCAGATAGTCTTCAGAGTTCTTCAATAATTAGGTGTTCAATGCTTGTTCATATTTCCTCAATCATTAGGTGTTCAATGTTTGTTCATATTTCCTCAATTATTAGTTCTTCACTGAGTCTCTAGACTTCCTCAATTATTAGTTTTCAATGAGTCTTCCGACTTACAGAATCATTAGTTACTAAATAGGGCTTCAGACTTCATCATTCATTAGGTCTTGATTCTTCAGATTTCCTCAATCAATAGTTTTCAATGAGCCTGAAACTTCTTCAATTAAATATTAGTGCTTTGAATAGTCTTCAGCCTTCTTCAAACATTAGATTTACAGGGAGTCTTCAGACTCGAAATCATTAGGCTTCAAGGTATCTTCAGAGTTCCAATATCATTAGGTCTTCTATGATTGTTCAGATTTCCTCATTCATTAGTTTTTCAATGAGTTTTCAGACCTCTTCAATCATTAAATATTTAGTGATTTCTCAGAGTTTTGCAATCATTACTTATTCAAAAAGTCTTCAAAGTTCTTCAATCATTAGTTCTTCAGTGAGTCGTCAGACTTCCGAAATCATTAGTTCTTCAATGAGTCTTCATAATTCCTCAATCATTAGTCCTATAATGAGTCTTCAGATCTCCGCAATCATTATTTATTCAATAAGTCTTCTGACTTCCTCAATCATTAGGTCTTTCGTGAATCTTAAGACGTCTGCAATCATTAGGTCTTCAATAAGTCTTCAGACTTCTGTAATCATTAGGCCTTCATAGCCTTCAGACTTTCCTAATCATTAGTTTTTAATCAATCTTTAGATTTCCTCAATATTTAGTTCTTAAATGAAACATTAATCTTCCTCGATCATTAGTTCTTCAATGAATCTTCAGACTTCTTCAATCATTTGTTCTTCAATTAACCTTCGTACTTTCTCAATCATTAGTTCTTCAATGAGTGATCAGACTTCTTTAATCATTAGTTCTTCAATGAGTGATCAGACTTCTTTAATCATTAGTTCTTCAATGAGTCATCAGACTTCCGTAACCATTAGTTCTTCAATGATTCATCAGACTTCTTTAATCATTAGTTCTTCAATGAGTCATCAGACTTCCGTAACCATTAGTTCTTCAATGAGTCATCAGACTACTTTAATCATTAGTTCTTCAATGAGTCATCAGACTTCTTTAATCATTAGTTCTTCAATGAGTCATCAGACTACTTTAATCATTAGTTCTTCAATGAGTCATCAGACTTCTTTAATCATTAGTTCTTCAATGAGTCATCAGACTTCTTTAATCATTAGTTCTTCAATGAGTCATCAGACTTCTTTAATCATTAGTTCTTCAATGAGTCATCAGACTACTTTAATCATTAGTTCTTCAATGAGTCATCAGACTTCTTTAATCATTAGTTCTTCAATGAGTCATCAGACTTCTTTAATCATTAGTTCTTCAGTGAGTCATCAGACTTCCTCATATCTATTTATGGTTTTCCTCAAGCTAATTTGCTAGTTGTAGAGCGAATAATATAAGACGATATTTTTCATTAACATCACTTTTACCCTTTTTAGTTACGGCTCGATAATACATGTTAAAACATAAGATTCATAAAGAAATTTAATATAATTAAAAATGTGTAACTTTCCAAGTATCGAAAAATGTTCGTTTCGAAAAGGTAAATTTTTATTTTCGAGAGAAGATATAATAATATTTTTAATAATTGGTAAGTTTGTCTGCTTTTACCGTTAATCCCTTTCACAATTGCTTTTTTCTTGGACGCAAAACCCGGTAGGAATAGGAATTGAATTACTGGACTATTTGCAATTTATCCAGCCCTGCGGCCTACCTCGGCCATAAAATCTTTTGATATTTCCTAAGGCAGTAGTAATTTTTTAGTAAAAAAATCCTCCCTTTTTTTCGTATTCGCGTATGTTTGTGTAAAAGTCCACACACTCCTTTGTATGTGTCGGTTTGTCTTATATAAGCACAGTGTGCAGGTCGTAACTGTCTATTAGTGACTGTAGATGTTCGAGCCTATCTACACTCAGAGAAAAGAAAGAAACAAACAAAATTGCTATTTAATATAGCTGTAAAATGTGTCCAGATTTCCATTTGAGAAATCCTGATTCAGTTGAGTTTGTCAAATTTAAGAAACCATCGCTTTTAAAAAATGTAATAAATCAAATGTAGAAATTAAAGTTTGAGGAATGGACATATTGAAATATGTTTGCCGGTAAAAATAATCAAGGAAGGTTGAACTTGTACTCCTGATCGATCTTCTTCACCCACACAACATGAATGAGTGCTCGAACACAAGAGGAGCCATTTTTATAGATTGCGCCTCATGAGAGTTCACGAGCCAAATGTGACTCGAATTTCATTCAAATGTTTTGTGGGTTCGAATTAAAATTTTATTATCGAATTTGATTTCATCCACTTGGATTTCATCCACTTGGATTTCATCTACTTGGATTTCATCTACTTGGATTTCATCTACTTGGATTTCCTCCACTTGGATTTCATCTACTTGGATTTCATCTACTTGGATTTAGAGGTGACTTTTTCCACCATTATTCAGAAATTATGAAAAAGTCGTAGTCATTTGAATATTACGCCGAAATCCAGAATTATTTTGAGGTAATTTAAGTAAATACTTCAAATTCATTCGTGTGGTTCATAATTCAAAACCAAGTCAACAGTCCTAAGTCGCGTGCTCTTAATTATTCTGACTTATGACCTTCCGACCTTCAAAACTTTCAACAAGGGGGGCAATCCGACTCATAGTTAGTTTTCTTTTAATAATTCCCGAACTAACCTTAGGAGGACCTTGATAATTATATCATTCGAAAGAGAATGTAAAACAACATAAGGGTTTCAAATTTCGTTAGAATCGACAAAATAGTTACGATGTTATTGCCCCCAAACTCATTGAAAAGTAAAATGGTTACCACCTGACTGACCTAGTAACTGATAGAGCCGCGTGCTGGGGACTAAAACAATTATTATTATTATTAATTTATTTTGTTTCAAGAAATTAAAAAAAATTATAAAGGTAACAACAGGTTTAAAAGAAACACATCTATGACGTTAGTATAGCAATGAAGTCACCTTCACAATCCATCCAGCCGGCCGAGGGGGGAGGGCTACTCTACATCCACTTCAAGCAACTAAGTCACTGTATCCAAGAGACCAATTTAACAGACACTGGCTTGGCCTGGATAAAGAGTGTCCCCCAGGAGTACTCGATGCAGCGAAAAAGGTACTTATACTGAACCAATACCACCGCTCCTTACATTGCAGTAGGTTCGATTACAACGAAACCACTATTTTTGTTTCTTTTATATTTATAAGGTATCGTATTTTTACAACTATGGTGCTTTTGTACTCCGATTATGCTCGGAGTACACTGGCTTGACCTGGATGAAGAGTATCCCCCAGGAGTACTCGATGCAGCGAAAAAGGTACTTATACTGAACCAATACCACCGCTCCTTACATTGCAGCGGGTTCGATTACAACGAAACCATTTATTTTTGTTTCTTTTATATTTATAAGGTATCGTATTTTTACAACTATGGTGCTTTTGTAGTCCGATTATGTTGGAGTACACTGGCTTGACCTGGATGAAGAGTGACCCCAAGGAGTACTCGATGCAGCGAAAAAGGAACTTATACTGAACCAATACCACCGCTCCTTACATTGCAGTGAGTTCGATTACAACGAAACCATTATTTTTTTTCTTTTATATTTCTAAGGTATCGTATTTTTACAACTATGGTGCTTTTGTACTCCGATTATGCTCGGAGTACACTGGCTTGCTCTGGATGAAGAGTGACCCCCAGGAGTACTCAATGCAGCGAAAAAGGTACTTATACTGAACCAATACCACCGCTCCTTACATTGCAGTGAGTTCGATTACAACGAAACCATTATTTTTTTTCTTTTATATTTATAAGGTATCGTATTTTTACAACTATGGTGCTTTTGTACTCCAATTATGTTGGAGTACACTGGCTTGACCTATATGAAGAGTGACCCCAAAGAGTATTCGATGCAGCGAAAAAGGTACTTATACTGAACCAATACCACCACTCCTTACATTGCAATAGGTTCGATTACAACGAAACCATTATTTTTGTTTCTTTTATATTTATAAGGTATCGTATTTTTACAACTATGGTGCTTTTGTACTCCGATTATGTCGGAGTACCCTGGCTTGACCTGGATGAAGAGTGTCCCCCAGGAGTACTCGATGCAGTGAAAAAGGTACTTATACTGAACCAATACCACCGCTCCTTACATTGCAGTGAGTTCGATTACAACGAAACCATTATTTTTGTTTCTTTTATATTTATAAGGTATCGTATTTTTACAACTATGGTGCTTTTGTACTCCGATTATGCTCGGAGTACGCTGGCTTGACCTATATGAAGAGTGACCCAAAAGAGTATTCGATGCAGCGAAAAAGGTACTTATACTGAACCAATACCACCACTCCTTACATTGCAATAGGTTCGATTACAACGAAACCATTTATTTTTGTTTCTTTTATATTTATAAGGTATCGTATATTTACAACTATGGTGCTTTTGTACTCCGATTATGTCGGAGTACACTGGCTTGACCTGGATGAAGAGTGTCCCCCAGGAGTACTCGATGCAGTGAAAAAGGTAAATATACTGAACCAATACCACCGCTCCTTACATTGCAGTGAGTTCGATTACAACGAAACCATTATTTTTTTTCTTTTATATTTATAAGGTATCGTATTTTTACAACTATGGTGCTTTTGTACTCCGATTATGCTCGGAGTACTCTGGCTTGACCTGGATGAAGAGTGACCCCAAGGAGTACTCGATGCAGCGAAAAAGGTACTTATACTGAACCAATACCACCACTCCTTACATTGCAGTGGGTTCGATTACAACGAAACCATTATTTTTGTTTCTTTTATATTTATAAGGTATCGTATTTTTACAACTATGGTGCTTTTGTACTCCGATTATGCTCGGAGTACACTGGCTTGACCTGGATGAAGAGTGACCCAAAAGAGTATTCGATGCAGCGAAAAAGGTACTTATACTGAACCAATACCACCACTCCTTACATTGCAATAGGTTCGATTACAACGAAACCATTATTTTTGTTTCTTTTATATTTATAAGGTATCGTATTTTTACAACTATGGTGCTTTTGTACTCCGATTATGTCGGAGTACACTGGCTTGACCTGGATGAAGAGTGATCCCCAGGAGTACTCGATGCAGCGAAAAAGGAACTTATACTGAACCAATACCACCACTCCTTACATTGCAGTGGGTTCGATTACAACGAAACCATTATTTTTGTTTCTTTTATATTTATAAGGTATCGTATTTTTACAACTATAGTGCTTTTGTACCCCGATTATGCTCGGAGTACACTGGCTTGACCTGGATGAGGAGTGACCCCCAGGAGTACTCAATGCAGTGAAAAAGGTACTTATACTGAACCAATACCACCACTCCTTACATTGCAGTGGGTTCGATTACAACGAAACCATTATTTTTGTTTCTTTTATATTTATAAGGTATCGTATTTTTACAACTATGGTGCTTTTGTACTCCGATTATGCTCGGAGTACTCTGGCTTGACCTGGATGAAGAGTGACCCCAAGGAGTACTCGATGCAGCGAAAAAGGTACTTATACTGAACCAATACCACCACTCCTTACATTGCAATAGGTTCGATTACAACGAAACCATTATTTTTGTTTCTTTTATATTTATAAGGTATCGTATTTTTACAACTATGGTGCTTTTGTACTCCGATTATGTCGGAGTACACTGGCTTGACCTGGATGAAGAGTGATCCCCAGGAGTACTCGATGCAGCGAAAAAGGAACTTATACTGAACCAATACCACCACTCCTTACATTGCAGTGGGTTCGATTACAACGAAACCATTATTTTTGTTTCTTTTATATTTATAAGGTATCGTATTTTTACAACTATAGTGCTTTTGTACCCCGATTATGCTCGGAGTACACTGGCTTGACCTGGATGAGGAGTGACCCCCAGGAGTACTCAATGCAGTGAAAAAGGTACTTATACTGAACCAATACCACCACTCCTTACATTGCAGTGGGTTCGATTACAACGAAACCATTATTTTGTTTCTTTTATATTTATAAGGTATCGTATTTTTACAACTATGGTGCTTTTGTACTCCGATTATGCTCGGAGTACACTGGCTCGACCTGGATGAAGAGTGATCCCCAGGAGTACTCGATGCAGCGAAAAAGGTACTTATACTGAACCAATACCCCTACTCCTTACATTGCAGTGGGTTCGATTACAACGAAACCATTATTTTTGTTTCTTTTATATTTATAAGGTATCGTATTTTTACAACTATGGTACTTTGGTACTCCGATTATGCTCGGAGTACACTGGCTTGACCTGGATGAAGAGTATCCCCCAGGAGTACTTGATGCAGCGAAAAAGGTACTTATACTGAACCAATACCACCGCTCCTTACATTGCAGCGGGTTCGATTACAACGAAACCATTTATTTTTGTTTCTTTTATATTTATAAGGTATCGTATTTTTACAACTATGGTGCTTTTGTAGTCCGATTATGTTGGAGTACACTGGCTTGACCTGGATGAAGAGTGACCCCAAGGAGTACTCGATGCAGCGAAAAAGGAAATTATACTGAACCAATACCACCACTCCTTACATTGCAGTGGGTTCGATTACAACGAAACCATTATTTTTTTTCTTTTATATTTCTAAGGTATCGTATTTTTACAACTATGGTGCTTTTGTACTCCGATTATGCTCGGAGTACACTGGCTTGCTCTGGATGAAGAGTGACCCCCAGGAGTACTCAATGCAGCGAAAAAGGAACTTATACTGAACCAATACCACCACTCCTTACATTGCAGTGGGTTCGATTACAACGAAACCATTATTTTTGTTTCTTTTATATTTATAAGGTATCGTATTTTTACAACTATGGTGCTTTTGTACTCCGATTATGCTCGGAGTACACTGGCTTGACCTGGATGAGGAGTGACCCCCAGGAGTACTCAATGCAGTGAAAAAGGTACTTATACTGAACCAATACCACCGCTCCTTACATTGCAGTGGGTTCGATTACAACGAAACCATTATTTTTGTTTCTTTTATATTTATAAGGTATCGTATTTTTACAACTATGGTGCTTTTGTACTCCGATTATGCTCGGAGTACACTGGCTCGACCTGGATGAAGAGTGATCCCCAGGAGTACTCGATGCAGCGAAAAAGGTACTTATACTGAACCAATACCCCTACTCCTTACATTGCAGTGGGTTCGATTACAACGAAACCATTATTTTTGTTTCTTTTATATTTATAAGGTATCGTATTTTTACAACTATGGTACTTTTGTACTCCGATTATGCTCGGAGTACACTGGCTTGACCTGGATGAAGAGTGACCCCAAGGAGTACTCGATGCAGCGAAAAAGGTACTTATACTGAACCAATACCACCACTCCTTACATTGCAGTGGGTTCGATTACAACGAAACCTTATTTTTGTTTCTTTTATATTTATGAGGTATCGTATTTTTACAACTATGGTGCTTTTGTACTCCGATTATGCTCTCTCTAATTAAAGAAAAGCAATTAAACCTTTTAGTGATCTTATTTGCAACTATTCTTTTCTTCGAATTTAGTAATAATTCTGTCTTGGTTGTTTACGCTTCTTAACCTTCTCTTTCTCGCGGTTTGTGTTTTAGTTTCATTCCTTGAACAAACAATTTTATTGTTTTACCTGCAATTCCGCCTCTGTTTTATTACTTTGAATAAATTAAACTAGTGAAGAATAACATTAAGCCGATTCCTTTCTCGTTATCGCGTTTATCACGAAATTAATTCCTCCGGCCATTATCTTCGGACGGGGCTGAACGAGAAGCCTCGTGCGTAGGAAACTGCCCTTTATTAGCGATCTCTTCCACAGTGACATTTCCGGCCTCAAATAGCCATTTTTAAGGGTGGGAAGACGTGATAAAAACCAGTCCAAAAATGGAAATTAGTCCCTTCTCCACTTGAGCATTTCCTTGCAATCAACAGCTGAAGCGCAAACTGCGCTCGACAGAGATAGTTTCAAACTTTTCCCGGTGCTTCGGGTGACAACAGACGCCTCGTCATCAGGGCGCCCAATTTAAACATCTGTTGGGGTCTTTATTCTTAATGAGGTTGGCAATACGAAAATTGGGCTCTGTAACGCTGTGGGAAATGTCAATTGGCGAAGGCCAGAAAGTATTTCATGTTGAAGATCATTTGCACCGAAAGCTCGGCTTCCTTCTTATCAGTCGGGCAGGGAAAACTCCCATAAGCTTTTTAGGCCTAAATCCATGAATGATGCGCCAACTCCCAATCACCGGCATGATAATTGGTAATGTGGAGCCTTGAAATATGAACGGAACAATAAAAAGTAATCATGAATGAATTCGAACCGGGAAATTAGGGGCTCAGTGCTTTACAACTAAGAAAGGGTGACTCAACTACACTAAACCTCGTGCAATATTAGTCCGCGAGGGTTCTGAAGCACCCCATTGTTTCTGCCCATCCCAGCAGGATTGTCTTCAGCTTCACACAGGGGTTCTGCATCTGACGGTCCTCTACGAGTTCTTTTTCATTTAGGGTTGTGACCAAAGGGAAGCTCCCGGTCCCTTGCGTCAAGGGATGCACAGAAGCGAAGAGGTAATCAGAAATTATTGAGAGTAGAGAGGTAATCAGTGATTGTAGCTGGTGTAATGGAATTTAACGGATATTTGGTAGCGAAAGGTAATCGGCGATGTTTCGAAGGTAGAGAGGTAATCCGTGATTACTGACAATAGAGAAGTAATCGACGATTTTTGGAAGACCGAGGGGTATTGTCGATTAGTGAGAGTTGTAGAAGTAATCTATAAATATTAGGGAGTGAAGCAATTATGAATTATTAGTAAGTAAGGTAATCGTGTCAATTAATCCTGAGATAATCGGTGGGGGCACTTGCTTGGTGACATGATAATTAGTTATTAATTGAAGGTGAGGTAATCGGTGATTATTGGTACATGGGTGAGTAATTGCCGATAAAAGGATGGATAGGGTAAGCCTCGTTTATTGTGGGAGAGGTAATCAAGCATTATTGGGGAGTGCTAATCGCCTATTAGTATGCTACGGATTGATAGTTGACTATTATTGGGACGAGTAGTAATCAGCCATTATTATGATATGAAGTGGTAATCAGCTAGCATTGAGAGGTGGAGTGATGATAAGCTGATATTGGGAGGTCGAAAGGTAATCAAAATTATTTGGAGGTTCTCATTGTGGGGCACAGAGGGGCGTGCGATCGATTTGCCCCCGTCCGTGTTCGTGATAGATCCGGGCACGACACTGATCCTAGTCACAAGGGCGCCCTTGTTACAATGATGTCCTTGTCGAGAGGAAGCTTTGTTACATGGAAGTCCTTGTTACAATTATCCCCTTGGTATACGGAATTCCTTGTTACAATGTATTCCTATTAACAAGGAAGTCCTTGTTAGAAAAAGAAGAAGAATATTTTTACCATTTTTACCATAGCGCTGTCAGTAGTCTCATCTTTCTGCTCTACGAGATATGCGTCTAAACACGAATTTTCACATCGCATAACTTCACCATTTTAATTGCGCCACCTACTTCCTGGGGGTGATGCTCTCGTTGGTTTTCAAATTCGACGAAGAAAAATAAATGAAAGAATAAATTAAATAATCCAACGAGGACGGGTTAAATCAGCCAGAAAGGGTGGAGGGAGAGAAAGAATGACGACAAACGTTAAAGGAAGACGAAAAGAAGAGGACTAGGAATAAAGGATTAAAGAAGAAGAAGAGGACTACGAAAAAAGGAAGAAAGAAGAAGAGGAGGACTAGGGATAAAGGAATAAAGCATAAGAATAAGAAGACTAGGGAGAAAGAATAATAATAAGAAGAGGAAGAGGGATAAAAGAAGAAATGAGACGAATAAGAAGAAAAATAATAAATGATGAAAGAAGAAGAAGAAGAGGAGGTCTGGGGGTAATAAAGGAAGAAAGGAGAGGAATAAGAAGAGTAGGAATATAAAGATAAAGAAGAAGATGACTAGGGATAAAGGAAGAAATGAGAGGAAAAGAAGACTAGGGAGAAAAATAAATAAGAAGAGGACGAGGGATAAAAAAGGGATGAAAGAAATAAGAATAAAGTAATACGGAAGAAGATGGCTTGGGATAAATAAATAAATGAGAGGAAAAAAGACTAGGAATAAAGGATGAAAGAAGAAGAAGAGGACTAGGGATGATAAAGGAACAAAGAAGAGGAATAAGAGGAGTAGGAATAAAAGTAGAAAGAAAAAGATGACTAGAGATAAAAGAAGAAATGAGAGTAATAAGAAGACTAAAAATAAAAAATGAAAGAAGAAGAAGAAGAGGAGGAGGAGGATTACGGATAAAGGAAGAAGTGAGAGCAATGAGAAAACTAGAAATAAAAGAGAATTGAAGAAGATGAAGAGGACTAGGAATGAAAGAAGAAAGAAGAGGAATAAATGATACTAATAAGAGGCATAGGAATAAAGAAAGAAAGAAGAAGAAGATCAGGACTTGGGTTAAAAGAAGAAATAATAGGAATAAAAGACTAGAAATAAAGGAAGAAAATGAAGAAGAAGAAGAAGAAGAACACTCGGGATAAAGGAAGAAATGAGAAGAATAATAGGATTAGGAAGAAATAATAATAATAAGATGAAGAGGACTAGGGATTAAGGAAGAAATGAGAGGAGTAAGAAGGTAAGAATAAAGGATGAAAGGGGAAGGAGAGGACTAGGGATAAAGGAAAAAAATGAGAGGATTAAGAAGACTAGGAATAAAGGAAAAAGAAGAAGAAAAGGACTAGGGATAAAGTAGAAATGAGAAGAATAAGAGGACCAGGAATAACGGAAGAAAGAAGATGAAGAGGACTAAGAATAAAGGAAGAAATAGAAAGTGTAACAAGTAAAATAAAAGAAGATAGATAATTAAATATTTGGCCCAATGGACGACCGCCAATTCCGTTACCCGGAAGAGTGTTGCGTTGTGTGCGGGGAGAGGAGAGGCGTGTTTGAATTAGCTATTGATGTGATGACTAAGGGAGATGGAGTTGACTGCACGAATGTGCCCGAATCTGTGTCCAGTCGTGATTGACTGGAGTTCCCTGCGATCGCCGATTTTTTGTGTCCGCTTTGGCCTTGAATTGAACTCGAGTACTTATTCGTACTTATCTACTAGGCCACGAGAACTCTGCACCCATTGCCTGAGGTTCGTATCTAAGAGCACAGGCATCGAGAGTACAAACCTGAAAATTTCCCCCACTCGCCGTAAGATAGCGAGAGATCGGGCTGAGAAATACGAGCATATCGAGAAAGTTTTAAGAAACTGTTAAGAACGAGGCCTAGAAAATAGCTGGAAAATTGGCCCTAAGTCCGAAGAAATTATTAATAAACTCCCGAGAACTTTCCTAGAAGATATCAGGTAAATTTTCAATAAATCTTAAGAAATTATTAATAAAATACCCAGAAATTGTTTGCGAAAATATGGAGAAGCAAAATTATGAACGAATAGTGTTGAAATTTGAAAATGGATTACCAAATTGGCAGACAAATTTTAGAGCCGGTTACCTTCGAAAGGGACCTAGGGTTTTTAATTACCCGTCCTTAACCCCAGAAGTCCACCTTTTACGTCTTGAATTAGCTTCTAGTGAGTCTCAGAGGCTTCGCTGGTTCGTTATTTTGTAATTTGGACTTTAAAGAAAGCAAACAAAATGCTGGGATACAGTATCCGTATTTTCGCCCTTAAGTCGAAAGGTTTTGTTCTGCGACTATTTACACTAGTACCAAATTAGTAACGTCCAAAAAGATCAGATTTCCTGTATTTCTATTACATCTTGCACAACTTTTGCCAGAGAAAATCAAAGCCTTCCGAAATAGGTGTGCGATAACCTACTGGTATAAACTCCCTTTGAAAAGAGGTTATGCAAATTTGATGAATAGAACGAAAGCACTTTTCAAGGAAAAATGAAGAGTCCAAAATGATCCGAACGACAAAGGAAATAAATTTCTATGGGAATATAACAATTTTTGATTTTCTTTGGCAAAGTTATCTACAAATTATTAGTATTTAGTGTGGAGGCCTTTATTCTCGGTGATGCTTTGGCATCTCCTGCCACAGCAACATAGCAACTGTTGACACTTGCGCAGTAATCTTGCTCCTTTTTATCTTGATATTTTTTTGCATTTTTAGGATTCCTCGCTGTAGACTTCTGTCCGAGTATCTTCGAAAGATTTTCAATGGGATTCAGGCCAGGACTCTGTGTAGGCCACTTCATAACCGTGATGTGCTCGTCGTCCAGGAAGCTCTTCACCGACTTGGCTGTGTGGCTTCGGAGGCTCGCAGATGTGGTAAACGTCTTGTCGCAACAATTCATTGTACATTTGTGCATTCAATGTACCCATAAGCTCGCAAGGGGCCGAGTGCCTTCTACCGAAATCACGCCCCGTACCATGACACTTCCTCTCCCAAAGTTCACACTCTTTTGGGGCAATTAACAGACAATATTTCGCCTGTTCTGCGACAAATGAGCATCCTGCTATCGGATCCGAACAAATTGAACTTAGATTCGTCAGTGAAGGAAACTTGTTTCATTGGTCATCGGTTCATGTAACTTTCTCAGTGGTGAATGAAAGACGAGTCTTCTTTTTCTTCAGATTGAGTGGCCGAGCGTAGGGATTGTCTCCCTCTAGCCAACAGGACGCATTCTGCCTGGAGACAAGAAACTGCCGCAGCCGTCTTGGAACTCTCCTTCCCTCACAATTTGGGTAATGACTCTGTCTTTCATTTTCGAGGTGTTCCTTGGCCTACCAGTTGATTTACCAGCTTTACATAAACCTATTTTATCATTGGTTGACAAAATATTATGGACTACACTTTTGGTGCGCTTGACAGTCTCTTCAATGGCTCCAAATGAAAGATTATCTTGGTGGTGCAGCTTTAGCATCTGCTCGCAGACATAGAGAAGCGTGACAGATATCTTAGGCGTGTTACCTGGACGATAGTTGACAAGAGAATGACCTAACATGCACGTTGGATGCGTCTACGTAGGTAGCTCCAGCCACACATTACACACGCTACATATCACTCTTCCGTTCGGAACTTGCCAAAAGGCTTACCATACCCACCCTCCAATGATGCAGGACTGGTAGCCCTCCCTCGGGCCACGGAATGGCTTTCTGCGCATTGTGGAGTGATGCAATACAGTACTAACGCTCCTCCAGCCTCTGGTGCGCTTGTGCTTGCCAGCGATTGTCATACTGATCTTTATATAGAGCTCTTTATCCGGTCGGGGGACCTTGCTTGAGATTGAAAATGGACGAGTGACGCCAATAACTAAGAAATAGGTGAAGGGTGTGTTTTTTAATCCCTTCGGAAAAAGTACATACATAAAGGCTCAGGGGCTGAAAATACGAACTTCAGCACCCTTCATTGATCTCGGGATTGCAGTCTTGTGCGGTCTGTCCATTTTTTTGCCTCGGGATTTCGAATCGCTGAACGCCGTTGCTACATTGCACGAGCAGGGTCGTCGGGTGCCCCCAATTGCATATTCGTTGGAGTGATCTTAAGATCATCGACGATCACTGTGAATAATGTTCCTGACATGTTCCCAGGAACCTAAAATGTATGTAAGATGTATTAGAATATCTATTTTTCATTACAGTCAAGTTGGAACAAAAGTAATGTCCAATTTTCCAAAGTTTTGGTATTTATTAAAGTAGTGTCGCTTGTTATCGTTTGGGAATGCTAAAATGAGTAATTTATACCTTTTTCTTTCAGATTATAAAAAATATTGTTCATAATCGTCTTTGGTATTCACCTTTATGTTTGTCCCATCTTACCTCACCGTTACCTTACCGATGTGCCACATCTACCTGGACTTCGGCAACGATGGAGCTCCACCCGACTCTGTCTCTTGTTAGCTGCAACAACTCTGCAGGTTTAAGACGTGCCTCTGCCACTCTCGTCACACCGTCCATAGATTTCTTCTCTCTCTGTCGACCTCTTCCTCCCTTGTTCCATTTAAAGATCACATAAGGCATGTTTTACTCTATGAGATTTTCTAAATGTGCCAATGCATTGTTCACAGGAGCAACAGGTTGCAACATGATGTTGGCCGATGTAAGTTCGGAACCGTGGCGTTCAGGGCTCTTCAAACGGTTCTGGACTAGGGATTTACAAGGGCACCATTTACACCCACAAAGATCTTGTTTCACGGAGATTTTTGCCACCAAAGGTCCAATTTCAGGGGTTCGGATTAATCCCATTTTCCTGCCGATCCCCGGATTCAATGGATCCCGGGATTTAAGACCGCATGCCCTTCGTGACGTCAGGGAGACGCGCCGAGTCAAACTTGGGGAAATTGTTTTTGATACTGATTTACCACCGATTCCCACCCTCTGATCACATTTAGTGGGGATAGTTCTACGTGGGTCTCGAGCCACGGGTTGCTGTAGTATACGACACCCACTGCATTTTCAACCTCACTCTAGGTTCCATCCGGGGACTAATCATACTCGATGCTGCTTAACTTGCCTCAACTGGTCAGTAGTGTTGCTACTAGGTTATTGCCCAAACTGTTGGATTTGTCACGATTTTGTCTACTTGGTCGCACATTTGCGCTTTTTTCACTTCGTTTCTCCTCTTCTTCTTTCTTGTCTTGGGTGACTTTGCAATTGCATGGTATCCTTGGAAAATTGATTTTTTAAGCAAATATTAACGAGGGTATGACCGGAAACTTTGCAAGAGATGATCTGGAAAGAAATGGTGAAGTAAGGGGACTTGAAAATGAGTGGGAGATATATAGCCGCAAATTCCTTTGCGAACTCCACATGAGAATGACCCGCAGAAAAAAAAGATGCCATGTACACCAAATTAATATTAGATATATAATAATAGATGGCAATGATGGCGAATAAAGGCGACTTGGAATCGTAGTTTCAGTTTCCTTATCGCCCAACTTCATCGAACAATTGATAATCTTCCGAAAGGTTTAGAGGGTGGTAATAGTCTAGACCAAGTAATCTATACTCGCTTTCACTCTTTAGTGTAAGGTTAGGTTAGGTAAAACTTTGCTATAAACAGTACACTAAAGAGGAAATGTTCAACAGCGAAAAGAGAACTGATAAGAGAGGATGTTCAGTCATGAAAAGGATATCCCAGTGGCAAATCTAGGAGGAACCGGTCCGAATGGGCAGTCTAGGGGAAAGATATCCAAATGGACAGTCTAGGGTAGGATGTCTCAATGCCTAGTCTAGGTGGTAGTTGTTCAAATGACCAGGCTATGGAAGGATGTTAATGACCAGTTAAAAGGGAAGATCTTTAGATGCCCAAACTCGGAGAAGATGTTTGTCGGGGAATAGGTCACTCCCCAGACAATACGTCTATATATACATATATGTATCTATTGGTTGGGGGGAAAGAGATAAAAGCCACGAGAATATGTATATATACAGTTACATACACATATATCCTCTAATGTACGTACGCGTCCTTCGCTACGTACAAGTACGTTCACTTCGTAAAAGTAATCCGTTGATTACGAGGTATAAGAGTGCGATTTTAACACAGGGGCCGATAGCGTTTACTGAGTTTATCAAGTTGCAGTTCAATATAGGAAATGTAAATAAGAATAATACTGACAGACTATAGAAAATTGCCAATCACGTAACGTCAATTACTTGTTAATTAGCTTTTAAATGGGATACTATAAATCAGTTATACAGAAGAAATATTCAAAAGTCTGAAAGCGGGTCGATTAACGGGAGATGCAATCGTTTTACCTTAAAGGGAATCCTCGAGGAAGAGGACTTCTTTAGCGAGTCGGCGCGGGAGAATGGAGACGGAAAATAGTCGTGATTCTCTGCCGAATATCCTGATGGTGACGAGGATGAAGCGGGTGGGGAGGGGGACCAGAAGACGAGTTCACGATCCTCCTTGAAGACGGACGAAGGCACCTCTGCTCCAGAGAAGTGCAACCTCCAAAGATCGAGACTCTGACGCGGCTCGGCGCGAAATCTCACACAGGACCCTGTAGATCCTTGAATGGGGGTTCTGATGAGATGATAAGAATCCCGGCCAGTCCTTCGGGGACAAAACGATTCGAGGCCTTGTTCTGAACAGAGTAAGCCTTCACAAAAGAGATGGATCTGCCTGGTGATATCCAACCTCGATGGTATACGCGAATACCAGGGACTTGGGGAAACAGATACACGATCTGAACCGAAGGCGAACGAGATCTCAAACTCAATCTGCGGATCTTTGAAGCTCAATCGCTGAAAGGCACAAACGTCTGTGATAAAGCATCCGGTGTTGAGAGGGATTAGCTTTTTGTCGCCCGACACCGGTCTTAATCGTCTCCAACGATGTGGGTGGGAACTTTCGGCTATCCTTTTCCCAAATACGGAGATTAGCATTTCATCGGCGAAGTGAAAGCTTTCAGCGCTCAGCTTAACTGATATTAAAATTCTTTCTTCTTTTATTTTTCTCCTTGGATACAGAGCTATTTTGTACTCCACGTGGAGTTCAAGTTAGGAGACATAGGGAGGGAAGAAATTCAAGAAACAAAAGAAGGGGATATTCTTCTTGGCGTCCCCGTTCCCTTACAATGTTACAATAGTTGGTCAGGGGAGAATTTTCAAATGGACAATCTAGGTGGAGGATGTCCAAATGAACAGTCTCTAGGAAGGATGTTCCAATGGAAGTCAGAGAGAGGGTGTTCCAATGGCCGTCAGAGGGAGGATGTTCTAATGGCAGTCAGATGAAGGATGTTCCAATGGCAGTCAGAGGTAGGATGTTCCATGTCAGATCAGGAGAAAGAGATTCAAAGATGGCCGTCTAGGGGAAGGATGCTCCAATGGCCAGTGTAGGGGGAGTATGTTCCAATTGCTAGTCTAAAGGGGAGATCTCTAAATGCTCAGTCTATGAGAGGATGCTTAAATGGCCAATAGAGAGGGGAATGTTCAAATGGCCAGTTACGCGGACTGTTTAAATGTCCAGTTTATCGATGGATGTTGAAATGGCTAGTGGAAAGGATATTCAACAGGCCAGTCTAGGGACAAATGTCTAAATGGCCAATATAGTGTGAGTATGTTCAAATGGGCAGTATATGGGCGGCTGTTCAAATGGCCAGTGACAGAGAGTTTTTTTCATATAGCTAATCTAGGGAAGGATGTTCAAATTATAATCTGTCTATGGGGAATATATTTAATTGGGAAGTCTAGGAGGAATATGTCCAATTGTACTGTCTAGGGGAATAAAGTCCATATAGCGAGTCCAAGAAAAGATCTCCAAATGACTAGTCTAGGAAAAGATTTTCTAAATAACCAGTAAAATGGAAGATATTCCAAGGGCAATTCTTGGGGAAGTATGTTCAAATCGCCAAGCGGGGATAAATGTTCATATGACCAGATTACGAGAGTGTTTTAAAGGTCCAGTATAGTGGGAAAATGTTAACATGGCCAGTCTAGCAGTAGATTCTATTGACCAATCTAGAAGGAGGATGCTCCAATAGCCAGTCAAAGGTGAAGATGGTCTAATGTCAAATCATGTGGAAGAATATTCAAATGGTCTGTCTTGGTCAGTTAATATAGCCTAGTATTAGGCTTTGCGTGAATTACTGCGACTTTGCCGTACTAGGTAGTCGTCAGATTTTCTCTTAAAAAAAATCATGTGGTCAGTTTGAAAGAGGAGGTTATTAGGGCTGTCAAGGGGAGGATGTTCAACTGGCCTGTCTATGTGGAGGATGTTCAAATGGCAAGTCAAGGGAAGGATGATCATATGGACTATATTAGTGGGACTTGTTCCAATGGCCAATCTAAGGGGAGGCTGTCCAAATGACCAGTCTAGCAGCTGGATGTCCAAATCACCAGTCTAGCGGGATGATGTGCAAATAACCAGTGAGAGGTAAGATGTTCAACTCGACAGTCCAGGTGAAAAAGTTTAAAAGGTAAGTCTAAGGGGGGACGATGTTCAAATGGGCAGTCAAGAGGGACATGATTCAAAGGAAAATCTAGTGGAAGATGTTTGAACAGCCCGGCCTTCGAAGAGGGTGCAAATGGCCGTCTAGGGAAAGGATGCAGTCTAGGGGGGGGGGGGGTAGTGGGAGGCCCAATTACCAGTGAGTCGGAAGATGTTCAAATTGCCACTTTAGTTGAGCATGTTCAAGTGGGTAGTATAGTGAGAGATGTTTTAAGGGATATTCTGTTGAAGGTTTTCAAATGGCCAGTCTAAGGTCGATAGTTATATGGCTGGTCTAGGGGAGGGGGTAAAAATGACCGGTGAAGGGGAAGATGTTCAAATTGACCTTTTAGGGGGCAGAGACTTCAAATGACCGGATTAGGGGGATGACGTTCCAGTGGTCAATCCAAGGCCAGTCAAGGGGAAGATGTTCATATGGCCAGATTAGGGTGGGTGTCCAAATGGCCTGCTTGTAGGAGGATGTTCCGAAGGCCACTCTAATTGGAGGATATCCATATGATCAGGGTATGGGGAGGATGTTCAAATGGCCAGGCGCTGAAGATGAATTTCAAATGTTTAGTCTAGGGAGATGATGCTCAAATGGCAAATCTTAGGCAGCGTTTTCAAATGTCCGCAGTCGAGGAAAGATTTTCACAATGCCCAGTCTATCTGTAGAATGTCAAGTGACTAGTAAATGAGGAAGATGCTCAAATAACAAGTCATCGGGAAGATTTCCAAATGGCCAGTCTAGATAGGGCTGCTAAACGGCCAGTCTGGAAGAAGGTTCTCCAAATGAACAGTCTAAGGGAAGTATGTTCCACAGACAGTCATGGAGAAGTTGTTCCAATGACGACTCTAGAGAAAGTTGTTTAAATGATGTATAGGGGAGTATGATTATGGCCAGGGAGGGACGGCGGGTCTCTTAGTGGCCAGCACAGGGAGAGAATTTTAAAATGGCTAGTAAAGGGGAAGATGTTACTATGGACATTCTCGGGGAGGGTGTTCAAATGGGCAATCTAAGTGGGGGATATTCTAATACAATTCATGGGAAGGATGTTCCAAAGGCTAATATATGGAGGGGGGGTTACATTGACCAGCCCAGGAGCAAGATGTTCAAATGTTCAGTTATGAGGTGGTTGTTCGAATGGCCAGTCAGGGATAATGTTCAAATGGTCAGTGTAGGAGAGAATGTCCCCATAGTGGGTCTAAGGAAAAAAGGTTCAAATGGCTATTGAAGACGAAGATGGTCACATCACTAGTCGATGGAGAGGAAGTTCAATTGGCAGGTCGATGAGTAGGGTGTTCAAATGGTCAGTCTTAGGGGGGTGAGGCTGTCCAAATCGCTCGTCTATGGGTATAATGTTCAAATGGCTAGTGTAGAGTGAGGATGTTCAAATGGCCATTCTCGGTGAAGTATGTTCAACTAGCTAGTCTAGAGGGAGGATGTTCAAATTACCTGCATTTGAAGGTTGTTCCAATGGTCAGTGTAGGGGGTAGATGCGCAAATGATCAGTCTATGGTAGGGGTGGGCAACCCTTGGCCGGACGTGGCACGCTAATGACTTATTTCTGGCACGCGAAAGCACAAGTTAACGCTTCTTTTTTTTTTTGTGTGTGTGTGTGTGTGTGTGTGTGTGTGTGTGTGTGCAGACAGTGGTGCCTTGACAAACTAGTTTAATTCGTTCCAAGTCCTTACTCGTTTCGCAAAAAGAATCGCATCTTAAAGCAATTTTTCCCATAAAAATGCATGTAAATTTTGGACTACTTTTGCCTGGATTTGTGGCGGAAATTGACCACCTGACCACCCTGGTTAGCGACTACTTTCGCCGGAAGGCGCCATTACAAAAATCTCCTTGAAATTCTACTCTCGCCGCAAAAAAGGTCGTTTATGTCTGCACCTCGTGCCTGCACTCACCTCTTAAGTGTCTGTCGTCTTTTCTCGATACCTCCGCCATGTTTTTGCTGTTCATTGCGAGGCCCTGTCTGGTAGTGGAAAAGCGATATGTTTGGTTGAAAGTTGATGACATTTTTTGAGACTTATTCATTATGTTCCCTTTTTGACTTACTTTTATTCTTCCTTCCCTTTCATGTATATCATTATCTCATGTATTTTTATTTTCTGCCCTTTACAGATTGTAATAAATGTTAAGACCATCAGCTAAGAAACGATGTCATTCAAATAAAGAGAATATTAGAGAATTTAAAGAATACTGAACTGAAAAGTTTGGCATGATTAAGAAAGACAATAAAGCATTATGCATTTTCTGTTCCAAAATAATTGTTTGTAGGACTTATGTAAAGAGACATTTTGAAAGTGTTCATAAGAACTTAAGCAAGAAAACTGAGGAACAAAGAGAATTAATTTGTCGTGAAGTGAGTAAGACAAAAAAACAAAAAACAATAGGTTGATATATGAAGAGATAGTTGCCCATGTAACATTACCTGAGCGTACTACCGGGCCTGAAATATGTAAAACCCTTGTGAACGAATTATCTACTCGACAAATTGACGTTCCAAAAGTAGTATCCGCCACAACAAATGATGCCTCCAGCATGACTGGTGAGAAGGCAAGATTCGTAATTCTGTTTGCAAAAGATGTTGGTCATCCACTGATAAATTTTCATTGCATCATACATGAGGAGACTTTATGTGCAAAAGCTGGCCTAAAGGAACTTCAGGAAGTGATGCAAACAGTTAATAAAGGTTGTTAATTACATTTCTGCTCCGGCTTTAAATAAACGACAATTTCAACTTCTACTGAATGAGGTTGATTCCATGTCTAAAAGACTGAAAATGTACAAAAATGTTCGTTGATTTAGCCGAGGTTTAGTTCTGAAAAGAAATGTTAAATGGTTAGATGAGATAAAGCTCTTTTTTAATGACCAACAATGTTGCAGATTTTTGTGAACATTTTAATAAATTGAATATTAAGTTACAGGGCTCTGATAAGGCATTTGATGTCATGTTGGGTTACATAAAGGCTTCTGAAATGAAACTAGAAGTTTTTAAGAGGGATATAGATAATGAGAGATTTAGATACTTTCTAAACCTAAAGACGTACCTCAATGATCTCCCAAAAGATGACAGAATAGACCGCCAATGTCTTCAAAAGCTGTTTGTAAACATTATTGAGGCAACTGTTGAGCAGTTCGTTGAAAGATGTACTAAATTCTCAGAACTGGAAGATACGGTAAAATTTCAGTAAGTTTCCAGACAGTATAAAATTGAATGAACTAAACTTGCAAATGTTTTCATGGAAAGACATGAATGATTTTGAAATGAAGTTGATTGAATTTCAGAGTAGCTCAATTTTGAAAAAAAAAATTGTTGACCTTAGAGTTGATTTGGAAAAGATTGCAAAGGAGCGATTAGAGACGGGAGTAACAGAGAACAAGGTCTGCTGACCAAAGATGCGTGCTCTCACTTATTCTGATTTATGACCTTACGACCTTCAAAACTTTCAATAATTCCCCGAACTAACCTTGGGAGGAGTTTGACAATTATATCATTCGAAAGGGAATGTAAAACATCATAAGGGTCTCAAATTTCGGTAGAATCGGCCGAATATTTATGATGTTAGGGCCAAAACAAAATAATTCCCCGGCTAACCTTGGGAGGAGATTGGCAATTATATCATTCAAAAGAGAATGTAAAACAACATAAGGATTTCAGATTTCGTTAGAATTGGCAGAATAGTTATAATATTGTTACCAAAACAAAAGAAGCAAAACGGGGACCGACCAGCCGACCAACCGACCGACATAGTGAGATATAGAGTCACACGCGATTAAAATGCGGAAAACGAAGTATTACAGATTTGTAATACTATTTCATCAAATTATGTCTGTTTAAATAACTGCAACAGCCTTACAATCCATGTTTTCGTCTACATATGCTTGTGAATCTTTGTTCTCAGTGATGAATTTTGTTAAGTCATGTAGCAGGAGCAGCCTGATAGATGAAATTAGCAGTGAATGCATATCTGTCAATGTTACTGAATATAAACCCGATATAAAATATCTGTCATCAGTGATGCAGCAGCAGAAATCCCACTGGTAATATATAACAAGTTCTGCTGACCCAAAGTCGTGTGCTTTTCCTTATTCAGATATATGACCTTACGACCTTCAAAACTTTTAATAATTCCAGGAGTAACCTTTGGAAGACCTTGCTGGGACCGACCGACCCCAATAGTGAGATGTAGAGTCTCCCGCGACTAAAAAAGAGTCAACTAGTTTTCTGTCTCTAGTTTTATCTGATGTTTTCTTTTGAAAGTGGTTGTTTAAATGTAGTTTTGTAAGTAAATAAATATATTTTCCTTTTTATACATCAATTGTAAGGGAGTTAAAATAAGCAAAGATTATCTGTAATAACCTTTTACTGTGCTTTAGTTATACAAATGTATAAACTGGGAGAACAAAATAATGACGTGATTAATCGAAAAAAATAACAGTGTTAATTATTTGTGTTGATGGTAATAATAGCGTTTTTAAATTGTGTGAATACGTATGGCAGTTACAGTTATACTTATACTCGTAGGCTAATAAAAAATATCCACAAAAAACCTTTTCGTAAAAGCCTCTCATAATTTTTTCCATTCAGTCAGTTTTCCATAATTTACATGATCACTTACAATACTGTGTCTTTACTGCCCTGGGGGGATTTTTATCATTTAAAAAAGTTTTCCAAATGCTTAAGAGATATCAAATAATATGTTCTCAAAAAACTTTGGTTGGCACGTGGAAAACTTTGTGTTAGACATTTGGGCGATTTTGGCGCGCACTCTCAAAATGATCGCCCACCCTTGATCTAGGGTAAGTATGTTCAAATAGCCAGTAAAGGGGAGGATCTTCCACTGGCTAGTCTAGGGAAGACATGTCCAAATGGCCAGTCTAAGGGAACCCTGGTTAGATAGACTGCTAATTATTATATCCGGTGTTGGTATCGAAGAAATTCTTTCAATTCTAAAATATTTATATGGAACTGTGTTGCTCAGGCTCATCTTCAGGAGTCCGTGAATGGCATGAGCTTTGATACAACACCATCAACGGGTGAACATGATGATGCATGAGCTTTGATACAACACCATAAAATACGGGGGAACATAATGATGCATGAGCTTTGATACAACACCATAAAATACAGAGGAACATGATGATGCATAAGCTTGGATACAACACCATCAAATAAGGGTGGTGCATGGATCATTATCGAAAAAAATAAACTGAAAGGGAGTTGTTGAAGTTTGTATGTCGTCACCATTTATTCGAACTTCAAGTCGAAAAGACCTACTCTTTCTTTATGGGATTATTAACATGACCAAAAATCCTTTTGTTTAAAAGATTTAAGTAAAGCTGCAAATACCCTGATCTCTCTTTTCCCACACCAAATGAAGGGGAGCTGGTGAAAATGTCATTTATTTTGCTACAAAAATAATTAAAGATGACCAACGAAGAGATGATGACCGGGAACTACTGGAGCTGTAGATCATAGTTCACGAGGAAACTTCGACTAGATATTAAATTCAAAAGGATACCAAAGGATGTTAAAGCTTGTAGAAGTCTAAATACCTCCATGCATTAATTAGTACATACATAAATACACCGACACAGCTGCATGTCCACCCCCTTTATTCCAAATTCGCATTTTCGCATCGAATCCCCTTCACCCCTTTTCGCGCCTAGGGACAGAATGCTCAAAGGCCAGTCAGAGCGATGATGTTTTAATTCCTAACCTAGGAGGAGGAAGTTCAAATGGCCAGTTTAATGGTAGGATGTTCCAATAGCCAGTTTATGGTATACTCAAATGGCAAGTTTCAGGTAGGATTTTTGAATGGCCAGTCTATTGGGAGGAAGTTCAAATGAACAATCTAGAAGCAGGACGTTGAAATGAATAGGAGGAAGGATATCCACATGGCTAGTATAAGAACACGATGTTTAAATCGCCAATCTTGGGTGATGATATTAAAATGGCTTGTATTGGCAGGTTGTTCCAATGGCCACTCAAGGTGCCTTTCATTTGCACCAAAAAGAATGTGAAGTTTGGCTGAGGAAATGTCATGGTCTGGGGCTATCGGTAGAATGCACTGGACCACTTGTGCACTTACGGGGCCATAGTCAATGCATAAATGTGCAATGAATTGTTGCGACCGCATTCTTTGCCCCTTTGCAAGCCTCCAAACCCCAGTGTGCAATTTTCATGCAGGATATTTGCCCCTGGCACACGGCCGATTCGGTAAAGACCTTCCATGGACGATGGACACATCACTTTTATGGCTAACCTGAGTCTCATTGTAAATATGGCACTCAGAGAAAAGTCTGAGTTTCGTTGTAAATATTTCGAAGGCACTCGGAGAAAGGTCTGAGTCTCATTGTAAATATTTCAAAGGCACTCGGAGAAAGGTCTAAATCTCATTGTAAATACTTCGAAGGCACTCGGAGAAAGGTCTGAGTCTCATTCTAAATGTTTCGAAGGCACTCAGAGAAAGGTCTGAGTCTCATTCTAAATATTTCAAAAGCACTGGGATAAAGGTCTGAGTCTTATTGTAAATAATTCGAAGGCACTCGGAGAAAGGTCTAAAGCGAGGAAACAGTTCAAAAGCTCTTGGAAATTCTTCATGAGGTGCAGAGCAAGAGTGTCAAAAATTGGTTTCTTGGTTCTTTCCTGTGGCAGACGTCAAATCATCATCAAGAATAAACACATCCTCACTAAATACTAATTACTTATATAAATGTTTTCCACTGATAATTTAATCGATATATTGTAATATAAATTTGTTTCCTGTCGTTAGGATCATTTAGGACACCATTTTTTTCTAGTAAATTGCTTATGTTTTGATAACTTTCGTTTTATTTAACCAAATTTAAATAACCTTCAACCATACGTAGTTTATACCAATAGGATTTTGTACACCAATATTCGAAATCTTGGATTTTCTGCAGCAAAGGTTATAGAAATACAAACGTTCTGATCTTTTTGGACGGTACTGTACATTGCAATTTGAAAGTGGGTATCATTGCTATAGAAACAACGTACCCAAATCTTTCTACCGATATTTTATGCAGTATTAATCTGGACATGGTATAATTGAATTTTTGATCCGATGTGATTATGGTTCCATTTTTGGCCATTTATTTCACCCGGCACTTATTGATTATTGAACAACCATCGTTTTACCAGTTTGGAGTTTCCTTCTGCCCTTGACTTATACTCTTTTATAGATTTGTTTCGTCCAAATTCAATATGGAACTCACCCTCTTAAATAATTAGTATAGGATAAATAGTTGTTGTCCCAAAAGAGCCCACTGGGGCACACCATTTGTAACACCACTAGTTTGTTCCCAGGTCATTTTGTTCGGAGGGTTTTCTTTCTAATTAAGTGTTTTTGATCCATTTAATCAGTTTGGCCAGCATCATGTACATACAGGACCTCTTCTTTCTCCCACTCTAGTAATTACTTTGGGTGTCATTACCTTCTCTACGTCCTTTTCCCCCTGGTAGTTTATAATACCCACTTTGGTCCGTTTAAGTGTTCAAAAATTTGGTTATTGCAGCCTGCCATTTTTAACCTTAGTCACTATTTTCGGTTTCTTATGCCTGCCCCGTCCCCCTCTCCCCCCGTCCCCCTCCCTCCCCCTTCCCACTCTCCCCCCGTCCCCCTCTCCCCCCGTCCCACTCCCTCGCCAATAATTATCCCTTGATCAAACTGCTATCGTTGGTTACGGTTTACTGTGTTATCTCAAAATCCGATGGAGGTCCTGTGAAGAAGAAGGAACTCGAACGATAGTAATCTTCCAATTTTTATTTTGTTACTGTTAAAGTACTGTCTATTGCACTGCTACCCCCACCCCCCTCCTGCGCCTCACTATAACTGTCGAGAAAAACGTACGCCCCATCGGGGTTTGAAAAAAAGTACAAAAAATATAAGTTTTTAACATTGTAATCTTATTTATTGAATACAAAAGAATCTGACTTATTTATTGATCACAAAAGAAGATGCGAATCACTTTAGTGAGAAACTTGTGCCTGGCGCTTATGGAAAATATCCTTGATTCGAGGAGGCAATTTTGTTAGCTTCAGCCGTAAATCGCCAGGTTTGGGAATTTCAAATTAGGTTTTCTTGGCTTGGATCAAATCATTAATGGCACTGAAGCCACATTCAACCGAATAAGATGATGGGAAATGAATCAAAAGTTTCCTCGCTAAGCATTGTTAAGGTATTTTCTTTTAACCTCGTTGCATAACCACATACTGATACCGTTTATTTTGAACAAAGTATTCACTGATTCATCTTAGTGAAACGACAGGCAAGTTGAAGCGACTGAGGTGAATCAGCTGTTGTTGCCCAGTGGGCATTTTGCCAAAATTATTAAAAAAAGTTTTTTTCAAAATATATTCATGGATCCCATGTCCGCGCCAAACGAAACTTTCCCAGGCCTGACTTTGGGAATTACTAATTTAGTGTTGCAAAAACACTCCAATGGATTGCACATTTGCGTCAACGGACCGAAAAATGTTTTCGACACAATCGAGACACGAGGAAGATGAGCGCTGTCGAAATGGATCAAATTGGGATATTACTGCATTACGATGCTTAAGTATCAAATTATTTCAAATTAAAACCATACTGGTCATGGTCAGTCAGCCTGGAAATAATAAGGCGGAAGATAGACACAAGAAGAAAATCTAATGGCAAAAAAGGAGAAAGAAAATCTAATGGCAAAAAAGGAGATAAATTAATCAATAACATCGTCAATCCACTATAAATGATGTGATCAGTAGCCGATATTTCAAATTACCCAGAACAAGTTCGTCGGAATGAAAAACTAATTCAAAAAGTACGAACTCAGACAACTTTAACATCATAATGGGCTTTAATTAAGCCTATTCAATTGATCATAAATTGATAACTACAGATAGGCCTCGATTCCAATGTCAAATGGCCCAAATTTATTCGATAACTCCCCTTGGTCCATAACGAACTATGACACAATTTGGAACCATGCTCAGCGAGCAACTCAAGCAGCCAATTACGAAAAATTATGTATTTTTTCTTGAATTATTGATCGACACGAGTCCTAGAAGCAAAATTCTCGGTTATCTTCAGACAGGTAATTAGAACATTTTCGAGAGATAATTTCAACATCATCAGACAGGTGAGTTCAACATGCTCTGACGTGATTAAAGTTTTTTCGAGTAGTCAATTTTACATCATCAGACATGCGAATACAACATTTTGAGCAGGCAATTTCGACATCCTTAGAAGCGATTACCACATTTTAGAGCAGGCGAATAAAACATGTACAATCACCAGTTTCATCATCAGACAGGCGATTACAACATTTTCTAACAGGCAATTTCAACACTCACACAGCGATTACAAAATTTTCGAACGGGCAATTTCAACACCTTCCGGCAGGCAATTACAAAAGTTTCGAACAAGCATTTTCAACACCCTCAAACAAACGATTGCAAACGTTTTTAAATGGTAATTTCCGCATTCTCAGACAGGCGCTTACATTTTCTAACAGACAGTTTCAGCATCCTCACAAAGGTGATTACCAAATTTTCTAGCAGGTAATTTCAAAATCATCAGACAGACAATTACAAGATTTTTAAGGAGGTAGTTTCGACATCTTAAGACAGGTGATTGCAACATTGTCGAGCAGGCAATTACAATATCCATAGACAAGAGATTGCAAAATTTTAGAGGAGGCCATTTCAACATCCTTAGATATGTGATTACAACATTTTCAAGCAAGCAATTTCAACATCCTCATGCAGGTGATTACAAAATTTTCGATCAGTCAATTTCCTGACACAAGAGATTACATTTTCGAGATGGCAATTTCAACATGTTCAGACAAGCGATTACAACATTTCGAGGAGGCAACTTCATCATCCTCACACAGGAGATTGCAACATTTATGAGCAGGTAATTTCAACATCCTCAGAGAGGCGATCACAAAACTTTCGAACAGGCAATTTCAGCATCCTCACATAAGAGATTACAAAATTTCCGAGCAGGTACTTTCAATATCATTTTACAAGAGATTGTAAAATTGAGAGCAAGCAAATTAAACATCTTCAAACAGAAAATTACAATATTTTAGAGTGTGTAATTTCAACGTCTTCAGAGAGGCGAATGCAAAATTTTAGAGCCAACAATTTTGACATCCTCAAACAGTCGGTTACAACATTTTCGAGCAGGCAATTTCAGCATATTCAGAAAGCTGATTACAAAACTTTCGAGCAGGCAATTTCACCATTCCCATATAGCAGATTACAACATTTTCGAGCAGGCAATTTCAGCATATTCGAAAGCTGATTACAAAACTTTCGAGCAGGCAATTTCACCATTCCCATATAGCAGATTACAACATTTTCGAGCAGGCAATTTCAGCATATTCGAAAGCTGATTACAAAACTTTCGAGCAGGCAATTTCACCATTCCCATATAGCAGATTACAACATTTTCGAGCAGGCAATTTCCACATCCCCAGACTGCCGAGTACACATGTCCGAGCAAGAAAGTTCAACATTCTCAGAAAAGCGATAACATTTTCAGGTAGGCAATTTCAACATCCTTACACAGGTGATTACAACATTTTCAAGGAGGCAATTACAATTCCTTAGATGTGTGACTACAACATTTTGGGGTCTGCCATTACAACAGTCTTGGGCAGGCGTTTGCAACGCAAGCAATCACAACTGAGCCTCCTTGTGTTGCAATCATTTTGAAATCGTGCTTCATCTAACTGAGACAGAGATGCTACACATTTGTATTGAGCTTGAAACACAGTAACTACTTAGCATTTAGCGGGTAATTGCAACATCTGTAGATAGGCATTTACAACATTCTTCGAGAAACAATTACAATATTCTTAGGCAAGCATTTACATCATCCTCAGATAAGCGAATACAACACTCTCTAACCGACGATTACATCTTCAGACATGCGATTAAAACATATTCAAGCAGATGGCTACAACATCCTAGAAAAGGACTGCAACATCCTCAAAAGGTACCCACAGTATTTTCAAAAGGAGATCATAACATCTTCAGGTAAGGATAACAACTTATGTGGGACAATCGCAACGTTCCTAGGTAAGGGTTACAACATCCTTAGTGAGGCGGTTACAACATCATCATGTAATCAATAACAAAAACCTCAGACAAGCGATCACAACGTCCCTATGGTAAAGATTGTTATATCCTTACTCAAGCGATTCCAAGAACCTCATGCAAGTACACATTACAACATATACAGTCAGACGGTTACAGCACATATAAGCAGAGATTACATTATTTTTGGCAAGTGATTGCACCCTTTGACGAGAGCTTATTTTTGGCAAGTGATTGCACACTTTGACGAGAGCTAATTTTTGGCAAGTGATTGCATCCTTTGACGAAAGCTAATTTTTGGCAAGTGATTGCACCCTTTGACGAGAGCTATTTTTTTGGTAAGTGATTGCACCCTTTGACGAGAGCTATTTTTTTGGCAATTGATTGCACCCTTTGACGAGAGCTAATTTTTGACAAGTGATTGCACCCTTTGGCGAGAGCTAATTTTTGACAAGTGATTGCATCCTTTGACGAGAGCTAATTTTTTGGCAAGTGATTGCACCCTTTGACGAGAGCTAATTTTTGGCAAGTGATTGCACCCTTTGACGAGAGCTAATTTTTGACAAGTGATTGCACCCTTTGACGAGAGCGAACTTTTGACAAGTGATTGCATCCTTTGACGAGAGCTAATTTTTGGCAAGTGATTGCACCCTTTGACGAGAGCGAACTTTTGGCAAGTGATTGCACCCTTTGACGAGAGCTAATTTTTGGCAAGTGATTGCACTCTTTGACGAGAGCTATTTTTTTGGCAAGTGATTGCACCCTTTGACGAGAGCTAATTTTTGACAAGTGATTGCACCCTTTGACGAGAGCTATCATTAAATCTCCTGTTCTACTTCACTAATTATTAGAAATTGAGTTATTTTAATTTTCCATACGGGAACTTTATCTATACAGATGGTTAGACTCCGTTAGTGGTTATTATGGAAGGTTAATAAAAGCTGACGCCTACTTTATTATGGTTATAGGTAAGGGTTGTTTTTTGTTTCCATTGTTATTATTTTGTTTCATATTTTCAATCCATTTGGGGGGGGGGGTTTCCGTTTATTGTAACCCTCTTTTGTTTTTTCCTGTTCTCTTGGGTTTCATGTTTTCTTGTTTTTCAAGGTTTCTTGTTCCTCCAATTTTCTTGTTTCGCGTTTTCTCGTTTCTCTATTTTTCTTTTTTCTCCAGTTTTATTGTTTCTCGTCTTTTTGCTTCTCCAGGGTCTTTTCTCCATTTTTTCTCGTTTCTCTTTTCGTTTTGTTTCTCTAGTTTTCTTGTTGCTCTATTTTTTCTTTAGTTTTCTTTTGTCCAGTTTTATTGTTTCTTCAGTCTTTTTTGTTTCTCGAAGTTTTTTCTCCAGTTTCCTTTTTTTCTTTAGTCATTTTGTTTTTCCAGTTTCTTATTTCTTTAGTTTTCTCGTTTTCTTGTTTCTCCACTTTTTTTGTTGCTCCATTTTTTTGTCTCCAGTTTTCTTGTTTATCCAGTTTTCTTCTTTCTCTATTTTTCTTTTTCAGTTTTTTTTGTCTTCAGTTTTCTTGCTTCTCCAGTTTTCTTGTTTTTCCAGTCTTCTCGTTTTTTTTCCAGTTTTCTTCTTTTTTCTAGGGATTCCACAAGGGAAGTTTGTCATTACCCTTAATTACCGATCTTGTTTTACCATTTTGTTTTTTTTATTTGTTCATTTTTAACCTCTTTTTTACTATTTTCCTTTATTTATCCACTCTTTTTGGCTAATTTTATCTATCTCATCTTCTGCATTGAGTGCTATAATGACCTCGGTGATTGCGCAAATTCCCTCCGAATTTAAAAAAAAAAAATCAAAACTGCTTCATTAAACAAATTTCCTATTAATTTGTTAAGAAATCTCTGCCATGTGTAAATCTTGTATTGATAGAATCCTGATATTGTTTAACATTCAATAGCTAGATAGAACATTTTAGTCAATAGATATCGCCCAATTATTATAAAGGAAACTTGGTTCAACATTTGAAAATATTCATATTACAAAAGTACAATGAAAGAGACCCCCTCCCCCCCTCTTTATCAATATAGAAGATGGAGCTTTAAGAATCCCAGCAAGACCCCCGAGACGTCATAATGGAAGGATAAAAGCCCCTAATAAACTCCTAAGAAACAGTCACATAGAATTTACTTCACGTTGCTATAATCAGCTGAGGAAACGTGAAAGCTTTCTTTTTTTTTCAATAATGGCCCATTTGCTTCTTACTGAATACTTATTTTTTTATTCAAATAGACCGTCCCATTTTGGAAGAACCAATTACAATGCATGTCCGCCTTTAGCTGTTACAAGTACTGGAGTTCTTATTAAGGTTTGACTTTTGTTAATCGGGTCTGTAATGAAATGCAGCTGCTGTGTAGCATTATTTGCCGGTGCGTGTTATTCATTTATGCGTGTATGCCGATGATTGGGACCCGGGTGGAGGTGTCTTAATTTGTAGCAGCAAAGGGCGCGAGAACGTTTCTTCCGCACATCGGTAAAAATCTTCCTGTGACAGCATCTGTCTCGATAAGTATTTTTACAAAGTATTACACTTAGGAAGCCACGAAACTTGATAAAAAAAAAATACTAATCCATTACCTGATGGACTTAAATCTCAAAGCAAATACTTTTGCCTCTTTTTTATCGCCCCTTTCCAAAAATTCAGTTGCCGAGATGTGTTAAGAACACGTTCCCCCATCCGCAATTCCCCCCCCCCGTCCCCCATCTCCTTGACAACAAAGCTCCGCCTCATTTGCATACTACCTCACTAAAAGGGTTATCTAACCCACCAATCGCGTCGCTCAGGATAATAACACAGCGAATTTCAACCAATGAAAGCACGGGATAAAGTTTTTCTTCTATCTAATCGGAGAGCACCGAGTCACAATTACAGGCGCGTTCGCAAATCACTGAACTTGTTCGATGCATTTCATTGCGACATCAAAAACAGGGCCCGTTTCGGGGTCTTATTGATTAACTCACCCTGTTTGTCTGTCGGTTTGTCTCGGCTTCAAGAAGAAAAGCAGAAAATAATAATCAACTCCAGCTCAATGCTACTCTATCATTATTTATAAATGTTTTTTTTCGTTTCGTTGAAAGGGTGTTCGTTTGTTTTTCTTATTAGTATTATGGTTCCCAATAAATAATTAATCTTTTTATGATAATTATATTATAGTCTATTAATGTTTCATTTTAACTAATAAAATTTTGTGAAAATATAAACAAAAATGATCTCAAAGCATTGTTCTCAATGACTTGTTTGAGTCTCGTCGGCTATTGGGATTTTTATGTGTTTCTATTTTACGTGTAATTAGTTTAGGCTGGTGTAGACTAAGTTCCTATGGCTCAATACCTAAAGAAACCCAGCCCGATCTATACCAAGATTACATGTTAATTAAT